>OV702300.1:40008931-40751420 GCA_916181665.1 Avena sativa | reverse complement strand
AGCTATTGCCTTAAGTTTTGGGATTCCAGGGCGATTTACATGTTTCAAATTTATGGCCAAAAACTCGTCTTTTTAGCGTTTTATCGCCATTTTCACGAGCTATTGCCCATAGTTTTGGGATTCCTGGGCGTTTTACATGTTTTAGAGTTATGACCAAAAACTCGTCTTTTTTGCGTTTTATGGACATTTTTATGCGCTATTGGCCATAGTTTTGGGTTCGAGGGCGATTTACATGTTTGGAAGGTATGAGCAAAAACTCTTCTTTTTGCGTTTTATGGCCGTTTTCATGAGTTATTGCCCACGGTTTTGGGGTTGCAAGGCGATTGACATGTTTGAGAGGTATCACAAAAAAAACATCATTTTTTGCATTTTCTGGCCGTTTTCATGAGCTATTGCCCACAGTTTTGGGGTTCCAGGGCGAATTACATGTTTCAAATTTATGACTAAAAATTCGTCTTTTTGCGTTTAATGGACATTTTCATGAGTTATTGTCCATAGTTTTGGGGTTCCAGGGCGACATACAAGTTTGAGCGGTATGACCAAAAACTCGTCGTTTTACGTCTTATGGTCGTTTTCATGAGTTCTTGCCCATGATTTTGGGGATCCAGGGTGATTTACATGTTTGAGAGGTATGACCAAAAACTCGCCGCTTTTGCTTTTTATGGTCGTTTTAATGAGCTATTTCCCACTATTTTGGGGTTACAGGGAGATTTACATGTTTTAGAGTTATGACTAAAAACATGTATTTTTGCATTTTATGACCATTTTAACGAGCTGCTGCCCAAAGTTTTGGGGTTCCAGCGTGATTTACATGTTATAGAGTTATGACCAAAAACTCGTCTTTTTGCGTTTTATGGACATTTTCATCTGTTATTGCCCACAGTATTGGGGTTCCAGGAAGATTTACATGTTTTGGAGGTATAAGCAAAAAAAAACGTCTTTTTAAGTTTCATGGCTGTTTTTCATGAGTTATTGCCCATGGTTTTGCGGTTCTAGGGCGATTAACATGTTTCAGAGGTATGCCCAAAAACTCGTTGTTTTTTGCGTTTTATGGACATTTTCATGAGCTATTGCCTTCAGTTTTTGGGATTCCAGGGCGATTTACATGTTTCAAATTTATGGCCAAAAACTCGTATTTTTAGCGTTTTATCGCCATTTTCACGAGTTATTGCCCATAGTTTTGGGATTCCTGGGCGTTTTACATGTTTTAGAGTTATGACCAAAAACTCGTCTTTTTTGCGTTTTATGGACATTTTTATGCGCTATTGCCTATAGTTTTGGGTTCGAGGGCGATTTACATGTTTGGAAGGTATGAGCAAAAACTCTTCTTTTGCGTTTTATGGCCGTTTCATGAGTTATTGCCCACGGTTTTGGGGTTGCAAGGCGATTGACATGTTTGAGAGGTATGACAAAAAAAATCATCGTTTTTTGCATTTTCTGGCCGTTTTCATGAGCTATTGCCCACAGTTTTGGGGTTCCAGGGCGAATTACATGTTTCAAATTTATGACTAAAAATTCGTCTTTTTGCGTTTAATGGATATTTTCATGAGTTATTGCCCATAGTTTTGGGGTTCCAGGGCGACATACAAGTTTGAGCGGTATGACCAAAAACTCGTCGTTTTGCGTCTTATGGTCGTTTTCATGAGTTCTTGCCCATGATTTTGGGGATCCAGGGTGATTTACATGTTTGAGAGGTATGACCAAAAACTCGCCGCTTTTGCGTTTTATGGTCGTTTTAATGAGCTATTTCCCACTATTTTGGGGTTACAGGGAGATTTACATGTTTTAGAGTTATGACTAAAAACATGTATTTTTGCATTTTATGGCCATTTTAACGAGCTACTGCCCAAAGTTTTGGGGTTCCAGATTGATTTACATGTTATAGAGTTATGACCAAAAACTCGTCTTTTTGCGTTTTATGAACATTTTCATCTGTTATTGCCCACAGTATTGGGGTTCCAGGGAGATTTACATGTTTGGGAGGTATAAGCAAAAAAACGTCTTTTTAAGTTTCATGGCTGTTTTCATGTGTTATTGCCCATGGTTTTGCGGTTCTAGGGCGATTAACATGTTTCAGAGGTATGCCCAAAAATTCATTGTTTTTTGCGTTTTATGGACATTTTCATGAGCTATTGCCTTCAGTTTTGGGATTCCAGGGCGATTTACATGTTTCAAATTTATGGCCAAAAACTCGTCTTTTTAGCGTTTTATTGCCATTTTCACGAGTTATTGCCCATTGTTTTGGGGTTCCGGGGAAAGTTGCATGTTTGAGAGGTATCGACCAAAAATTCGTTGTTTTTGTATTTTATGACTGTTTTCATGACATATTGCCCACGGTTTTGGGGTTTCTAGGGCGATTTACATGTTTGAGAGGTGTGACCAAAAAGTCATAGTTTTTGCTTTTTATGGCTGTTTTCATGAGCTATTGCCCACATTTTAGGTGTTCCGGGGCGATTTACATGTTTGGGAGGTATGAGCAAAAACTCGACTTTTTTCGTTTTATGTCCGTGTTCATGAGTTATTGCCCATGGTTTTCGAGTTCCAAGGAAATTTACATGTTTGAGAGGTATGACCAAAAACACGTCGTTTTTGCGCTTTATGGTCGTTTTGGGGTTCCAGGTCGATTTACATGTTTCAAATTTATGACTAAGAAATCTTCTTTTTAGCATCTTATGGCCATTTTCATGAGTTATTGCCCATAATTTTGGGGTTCCAGGGAAATGTAAATGTTTGACAGGTATAGACCAAAAAGTCATCATTTTTTGTGTTTTATGACCGTTTTCATGAGCCATTGCCCACAGTTTAGGTGTTCCAAGGCGATTTACATGTTTAACAGATATGACCTAAAAGTCGTGGTTTTTGTATTATATGGCCGTTTGCATGAGTTGTCGCCCACTGTTTTGGGTTCTAGGTTTATTTACATATTTTAGAGTTACGACCAAAAACTCGTCTTTTGCGTTTTATGGCAGTTTTAATGAGTTATTGCCCATAGTTTTGTGATTCCTGGGCATTTTACATGTTTTAGAGTTATGACCAAAAACTCGTCTTTTTGCGTTTTGTGGACATTTTTATTAGCTATTGCCCACAGTTTTGGGGTTCGAGGGCGATTTACATGTTTGGAAGGTATGAGCAAAAACTCTTCTTTTTGCGTTTTATGGCCGTTTTCATGAGTTATTGCCCACGGTTTTGGGTTTGCAAGGCGATTGACATGTTTGAGAGGTATGACAAAAAAATCATCGTTTTTTGCATTTACTGGCCGTTTTCATGAGCTATTTCCCACAGTTTTGGGATTCCAGGGCGAGTTACATGTTTCAAATTATGACTAAAAATTCGTCTTTTTGCGTTTAATGGACATTTTCATGAGTTATTGCCCATAGTTTTGGGGTTCCAGGGCGACATACAAGTTTGAGCGGTATGGCCAAAAACTCGTCGTTTTGCGTCTTATGGTCGTTTTCATGAGTTCTTGCCCATGATTTTGGGGATCCAGGGTGATTTACATGTTTGAGAGGTATGACCAAAAACTCGCCGCTTTTGCGTTTTATGGTCGTTTTAATGAGCTATTTCCCACTATTTTGGGGTTAATAGGAGATTTACATGTTTTAGAGTTATGACTAAAAACATGTATTTTTGCATTTTATGGCCATTTTAACGAGCTACTGCCCAAAGTTTTGGGGTTCCACCGTGATTTACATGTTATAGAGTTATGACCAAAAACTCGTCTTTTTGCGTTTTATGGACATTTTCATCTGTTATTGCCCACAGTATTGGGGTTCCGGGGAGATTTACATGTTTGGGAGGTATAAGCAAAAAAAAACGTCTTTTTAAGTTTCATGGCTGTTTTCATGAGTTATTGCCCATGGTTTTGTGGTTCTAGGGCGATTAACATGTTTCAGAGGTATGCCCAAAAACTCGTTGTTTTTTGCGTTTTATGGACATTTTCAAGAGCTATTGCCTTCAGTTTTGGGATTCCAGGGCGATTTACATGTTTCAAATTTATGGCCAAAAACTCGTCTTTTTATCGTTTTATTGCCATTTTCACGAGTTATTGCCCATAGTTTTGGGGTTCCAGGGAAAGTTGCATGTTTGAGAGGTATGGACCAAAAATTCGTTGTTTTTGTATTTTATGACTGTTTTCATGACATATTGCCCACGGTTTTGGGTTTTCTAGGGCGATTTACATGTTTGAGAGGTGTGACCAAAAATTTATAGTTTTTGCTTTTTTTGGCCGTTTCCATGAGCTATTGCCCACATTTTAGATGTTCCGGGGCGATTTACATGTTTGGGAGGTATGAGCAAAAACTCGACTTTTTTCGTTTTATGTCCGTGTTCATGAGTTATTGCCCATGGTTTTCGAGTTCCAAGGAAATTTACATGTTTGAGAGGTATGACCAAAAACACGTCGTTTTTGCGCTTTATGGTCGTTTTGGGGTTCCAGGTCGATTTACATGTTTCAAATTTATGACTAAGAAATCTTCTTTTTAGCATCTTATGGCCATTTTCATGAGTTATTGCCCATAATTTTGGGGTTCCAGGGAAATGTAAATGTTTGACAGGTATAGACCAAAACTTCATCATTTTTTGTGTTTTATGGCCGTTTCATGAGCCATTGCCCACAGTTTAGGAGTTCCAAGGCGATTTACATGTTTAACAGATATGACCTAAAAGTCGTGGTTTTTGTATTATATGGCCGTTTGCATGAGTTGTCGCCCACTGTTTTGGGTTCTAGGTTTATTTACATATTTTAGAGTTACGACACAAACTCGTCTTTTGCGTTTTATGCCCGTTTTATTGAGTTATTGCCCATAGTTTTGGGATTCCTGGGTGTTTTACATGTTTTAGAGTTATGACCAAAAACTCGTCTTTTTTGCGTTTTATGGACATTTTTGTGAGCTATTGATCATAGTTTTGGGGTTCGAGGGCGATTTACATGTTTGAGAGGTGTGGCCAGAAATTCGCCGCTTTTGTGTTTTTTGGTTGTTTTAATGAGCTAGTACCCACTATTTTAGGGTTATAGGGATATTTACATATTTAGAGTTATGACTAAAAACTTGTATTTTTGCATTTTATGGCCGTTTTCAGGAGGTATTGCCCACGGTTTTGGGGTTGCAAGGCGATTGACATGTTTGAGAGGTATGACAAAAAAATCATCGTTTTTTGCATTTTCTGGCCCTTTTCATGAGCTATTTCCCACAGTTTTGGGATTCCAGGGCGAGTTACATGTTTCAAATTTATGACTAAAAATTCGTGTATTTTGCGTTTAATGGACATTTTCATGAGTTATTTCCCATAGTTTTGGGGTTCCAGGGCGATATACAAGTTTGAGCGGTATGACCAAAACCTCGTCGTTTTGCGTCTTATGGTCGTTTTAATGAGCTATTTCCCACTATTTTGGGGTTACAGGGAGATTTACATCTTTTAGAGTTATGACTAAAAACATGTCTATTTGCATTTTATGGCCATTTTAATGAGCTACAGCCCATAGTTTTGGGGGTTCCAGCGTGATTTACATGTTATAGAGTTATGACCAAAAACTCGTCTTTTTGCGGTTTATGGACGTTTTCATCTGTTATTGCCCACAGTATTGGGGTTCCAGGAAGATTTACATGTTTGGGAGGTATAAGCAAAAAAACGTCTTATTAAGTTTCATGGCTGTTTTCACGAGTTATTGCCCATGGTTTTGGGGTTCTTGGGCGATTAACATGTTTTATAGGTATGCCCAAAAACTCGTCGTTTTTTGTGTTTTATGGACATTTTCATGAGCTATTGCCTTCAGTTTTGGGATTCCAGGGCGATTTACATGTTTCAAATTTATGGCCAAAAACTCGTCTTTTTAGCGTTTTATCGCCATTTTCACGAGTTATTGCCCACAGTTTAGGTGTTCCGGGGCGATTTACATGTTTGGGAGGTATGAGCAAAAACTCGTCTTTTTTCGTTTTATGTCCGTGTTCATGAGTTATTGCCCATAGGTTTTCGAGTTCCAAGGCGATTTACATGTTTGAGAGGTATGACCAAAAACACGTCGTTTTTGCGCTTTATGGTCGTTTTGGGTTTCCAGGGCGATTTACATGTTTCAAATTTATGACTAAGAAATCTTCTTTTTAGCATCTTATGGCCATTTTCATGAGTTATTGCCCATAATTTTGGGGTTCCACGAAAATGTAAATGTTTGACATGTATAGACCAAAAAGTCATCATTTTTTGTGTTTTATGGCCGTTTCATGAGCCATTGCCCACGGTTTAGGGGTTCCAAGGCGATTTACATGTTTGACAGATATGACCTATAAGTCGTCGTTTTTGTATTATATGGTCGTTTGCATGAGTTGTCGCCCACTGTTTTGGGTTCCAGGTTTATTTTCATATTTAAGATTTATGGCCAAAAACTCGTCTTTTGCGTTTTATGCCCGTTTTATTGAGTTATTGCCCCATAGTTTTGGGATTCCTAGGCGTTTTACATGTTTTAGAGTTATGACCAAAAACTCGTCTTTTTGTGTTTTATGGACATTTTTATGAGCTATTGCCCATTGTTTTGGGGTTCGAGGGCGATTTACATATTTGGAAGGTATGAGCAAAAACTCTTCTTTTTGCGTTTTATGGCCGTTTTCATGAGGTATTGCCCACGTTTTGGGGTTGCAAGGCGATTGACATGTTTGAGAGGTATTACAAAAAAATCATCATTTTTTGCATTTTCTGGCCATTTTCATGAGCTATTGCCCACAGTTTTGAGGTTCTAGGGCGAGTTACATGTTTCAAATTTATGACTAAAAATTCGTCTTTTTTGCGTTTAATGGACATTTTCATGAGTTATTGCCCATAGTTTTGGTGTTCCAGGGCCATAGACAAGTTTGAGCGGTATGACAAAAAACTTGTCGTTTTGCGTCATGGTCGTTTTCATGATTTCTTGCCCATGATTTTGGGGTTCCAGGGTGATTTACATGTTTAAGAGGTATGACCAAAAACTCGCGGCTTTTGCGTTTTATGGTCGTTTTAATGAGCTATTGCCCACGGTTTTGGGGTTACAGGGAGATTTACATGTTTTAGAGTTATGACTAAAAACATGTCTTTTTGCATTTTATGGCCATTTTAATGAGCTACTGCCCATAGTTTTGGGGTTCCAGCGTGATTTACATGTTATAGAGTTATGACCAAAAAGTCGTCTTTTTGCGGTTTATGGACATTTTCATCTGTTATTGCCCACAGTATTGGGGTTCCAGGGAGATTTACATGTTTGGGAGGAATAAGCAAAAAAACGTCTTATTAAGTTTCATGGCTGTTTTCATGAGTTATTGCCCATGGTTTTGGGGTTCTAGGGCGATTAACATGTTTTAGAGGTATGCCCAAAAACTCGTCGTTTTTTTGTGTTTTATGGACATTTTCATGAGCTATTGCCTTCAGTTTTGGGATTCCAGGGCGATTTACTGTAGAGGTTCCAACCTTTAATAAGATAGATCCCCCTGTGTTTACAATGCTAGTCCCTGGATCAATAGCTAGCATCCACAGTTAAGATGTAATATCAAGAAACAAAGGTCATAATATAACTTTATAACCAGGAATAACATAATTTTATTACATCAAACATAGCTCATTTGGCTATTACATTACATTGCAGCGGAATAACTATAAGCATGGGGTCCTTCATCTTCAAAGTGCCACAGGCAGATGTTGGTTGTAGACTTTGTAATCCTAATCAAACAATCTTCACTAAAAGCAATCAAACCTGCAACATACAAGTTACAGCCACAAAGGGTCAATACATTTGAATTGTATTGGCAAGTGATACTATATTTGTATAGTGGAGTCTATCATCTATATGCATTTGGCTAAGTGGAGTGGAGGCTTGCATTGATCAAAATAGATTTTTCCTTAACATTTGAAAATACTAAGTTTTTGCTTTGACAAAATCATTTTTCTCAATCAAAGATTGAAGATCCTTTACAAGGCATCTCTCAATCAAAGATTGAATATTTCAAACAACCCTTGTTCAATCCACAAGTTTTAACTTAGAAATGTGAATGATGAGATCCTTGATTGCTTCCATGTCTTGATGCTCAAATTGTC
This sequence comes from Avena sativa, assembly GCA_916181665.1. NCBI lineage: Eukaryota > Viridiplantae > Streptophyta > Magnoliopsida > Poales > Poaceae > Avena > Avena sativa. The sequence goes on along the minus strand of OV702300.1, from coordinate 40,743,365 downwards.
CATTACCAGGGACATGGCTAAGTACTTAGATTTTACACTCTGCAGAGGTGGTGCACTTTCCCCACAAGACTTGGTTTCCCAAGACAAGATCTTTCAGAAGCTTTCCCTTAGACCAAAATGGACACGTTCCAACCTATCAAACACTACCACCCTCTGTCCATATGGCTAAGTTCTTGCAACCTATATGATCATGGCAGAGCCCATATTGCCAACTGGTTGCACTTGAAGCTTCTCAACATTTGACATCTCAAATCTCTTTGTGCCTGGGTGGCATACCACAAGTGAGATACACAAGGTTCACCAGTCCTCTGGCCTTGTGTAACCACTCAACCAAAAACCACAAAGCAAGCCCATTCCACCCAAGTGATTCATTAACTTAGTTGTTTTATTAGACAAAATCACAAGTCCTCAGACTTAGAATATTTTTCCATAGTGTGAATATATATTCCACCCATGTTTTCTATTATCTAGGCTAAGCTTGATAGTAATAGGAATCTTAACTTAGGAAGGAAGATTTCCACTAAGGTTTCATCTACTAGTTTTCCTATAGTAAGGTTTATACTTAGCAAATCCATGCAAGATTTACTTAGCAAAATCACTAATGCATAGAGAAAGTAATGGGACAAAAAGTATGAAGCATCACTTGCCTTTTTGGTAGAGTATGGGCTCACTCCTTGTTCTTGCAACAATCACACTCTTCAAGTCACTACAATCAATCAAGCAAGGCACAAACTCAATCTACCAATCAAGCAAAACAACACACATAAAATAACAAAGTCAAAGTAATGCATGCAAGCATGCAAAAGATGGTTCTAATTGCAAAGGTGGTCTCCACTAGGCTTCTAAACTTTGTAAAGTCAAAAGTGGTCATTTCCCAAAGTGGCAAAGTCATTTGCAAAAGGGTTTTGGTCCATAACCCATTTTTAAATCTAATCATTATTTTATGTGGTGAAAATTATTTTTTTTATCAAAGCAAAACTTTATGTTTTTCACCAAATGAGTTGCTATTGCAAAACTTGGTGTTTATGGTCAGTAGGTTTGGTCCAAAACATTTTCTCCAAAGTGTTTACTCAAAACCATTTTTTTTTATAAACAAAACAATAGTTCTATTTAGCTAGAAATGGAATAAACCAATTAATCCATTCTAAATTTTTCCAAATCCATTTTCCAAATCATGGGTTGGTTCCTAGGGTCAGTAGGGTCACAACAAACCATTTTGCAAAAGTTTTAACCCTAAAATCATTTTTATACAATTTTTCTAATCTTAACAAGCACACAAATGAATCTTCAAAAACAAGTAAATTAGCAGATACTATTCACTAAACCAAGGGTATGGCTGGCTAGGTCTTGCTCTCCTGAATCCAACGACATAAAATTTGTAATTTTTGGACGTGTGGATCCAAAGTTATAAGGGTTTGAAGTTTGCAAATAAATCTGATTCAAAAATTCTTTTAAACAGATCTAGTGCCACGCGGCAAGATTTCACTGGACGGTACCGCTTCGCGCGGATCAGCGTTGCGGTGCGTTGGATCTAATCGATCGTGTGGTCCAGAGTGCGTACCTCTTCGCGACTTAAATGATCTATCGTAAGCGTCGGATTAAGATCCTACGGTCTGCAGCACTCGACCAAAGTTTGGCGGCGCTCGGCGGCTGCGCGCGGCGGCGACGGCCAGGCAGTGGCGGTGCCAGCGATACTGGACGCAAGGAGGGAAGTGAAGAGGCTCAGCAGGTGCAGGAGGTCGTGGTGAAGCTCGAGGAGGCGTTGGTCGGGCGAGGGGCGTTCTGGTCTTAGCAGGATTGCTCGCCGGAGTGGAGGACAACGTCGGGTGGTCTCAGTCGTGGTCGGAGGCGTCGCTACAGGTCACGAGAAGGACAACCGAGGTTATGGTTACACGCAGGAGGTCATGGCGGTGCTGTGTGCGTGAACGAGAAGAAGGGGGTCGGTCTGGTTTACCTGGGAGACGTCATCGGAGAAGAACCAGTCGTGGCGGCGTTCAGAGTTTGTCGTAGCCGACGCTCTGAGGCGCCCTGCGGTCGAACAGAGGGTACGGGGAGATGCGTCTGGGGATGGGGAAGCTGCCAGGGGGCTCAGGGAGGCTCGGGGCAGTGTCGAGTCACCGGAATCGGCACCGGACCTCGTCGGAACAGAGGGTGCTCGGGGAGGAAATTGGGGGAGGTCTGGGGCGTGCCAGCGTGGTGTGACAGAGGGGAAATGTAGAGGAGAAATGGGCGTTTAAACCTGCGTGATCAATGCTGGTAGCGATGGTCGAGTTAAAGTGAATTAAGGCTGCGAGATCATTGGAAGGAACGGTGTAGAGGGAGGGAGAAAAGGTCACGCGGGTGAGAAAGAAGAACAGTAGGAGTGGGGTCCAGTCGTCAGTGGGAAAAGAAGTGAGAGGGAGGTCCACCCGTCATTCACTCAGTGGGTTTGATACTGCGTGCGAATCGTTTTCTTTCGGGGAGGGAATACTGGGCTGTTTCTGGGCCTGTTGGGCTGCTGGGTTGGGTTGTCCTATTCTTTATATTTTTCCTGCGCTGAACTCTTTTCTTTTTCCATTCCAATTTCTGTTTTGAATTTCCAAACAAACAAACAATGTCCAAATCAACTCAAATAATCATCAAACCTTGCACTAAGAATTTGGTTCTGTTTAGTAGCATAAACCAACTTCCAAAATAAAACAATATTTTAAATCTTTTTAGGTTCCATTTATTAATTAAATAAAATGGACCATGGTTTATTAATAAAATAGGGTTTGGTTTATTTAATAAAATCTTCATTTGAAATCAAAATATTTTCAAAACCAAAACAATAGGTTTTATTTGGAAATAGTGATTACTTGGAAACTTGTTTAAAACAAAATAACCTTTTATTTAAGGGTCCATTATTAATTCAATACAATAGACCTTCATTATAAAATAAACTAGGATTTGTTTTATTAAAATATTTATTTTGAAATCTAAAATAAAGCTAAAACACTTCAGTAGGTTTTATTTGAGAATGTAAAATATTTGGAAAACTTATTTAAAATAATTTAACAAGTTTTTGATGTTTTAATTAAAATGGTAAAACCTTTTATTTAAATAAAATTTGGATATTAAATCCTTATTAATTTATTTGAATCAACCTTTGATATTATTTTTATTCAAAACAAAATGTTTTAATTCCAAAGCAAGGTTTAATTTGGCTTTATAAAATAATCCTTATTTATAAAACCTCTTTTTCCTTTGAAAACAAAAAACCTTTTATTAATAGTTCCAAATTAATTATTTTTATTTATTCAAAATGTTTTCTTTACTAACTGTTTATCTTTTTAAATCCCTTTAGGATTTATTTGGTCCAAATTGGTTTGAAGTTTCCAATTAACTTCAAAAAAATTCTTCTGGCCCTGAAAATCAAACAAAGCTTTATTTCATTCATTTATTTTCACATTACAAGATTTGGAAAATCTTGGGATGTGACATTTACATGTTTCAAATTTATGGCCAAAAACTCGTCTTTTTAGCATTTTATCGCCATTTTCACGAGTTATTGCCCATAGTTTTGGGGTTCCGGGGAAATTTACATGTTTGAGAGGTATAGACCAAAAATTCGTTGTTTTTGTATTTTATGACTGTTTTCATGACATATTGCCCACGGTTTTGGGGTTTCTAGGGCGATTTACACGTTTGAGAGGTGTGACAAAAAGTCATAGTTTTTAATTTTTATGGCCGTTTTCATGAGCTATTGCCCACAGTTTAGGTGTTCCGGGGCTATTTACATGTTTGGGAGGTATGAGCAAAAACTTGTCTTTTTTCGTTTTATGTCCATGTTCATGAGTTATTGCCCATGGTTTTCTAGTTCCAAGGCAATTTACATGTTTGAGAGGTATGACCAAAAACACGTCGTTTTTGCGCTTTATGGTCGTTTTGGGGTTCTAGGGCGATTTACATGTTTCAAATTTTATGACTAAGAAATCTTCTTTTTAGCATCTTATGGCCTTTTTCATGAGTTATTGCCCATAATTTTGGGGTTCCAGGTAAATGTAAATGTTTCACAGGTATAGACCAAAAAGTCATCATTTTTTGTGTTTTGTGGCCGTTTTCATGAGCCATTGCCCACGGTTTAGGGGTTCCAAGGCGATTTACATGTTTGACAGATATGACCTAAAAGTCATCGTTTTTGTATTATATGGCCGTTTGCATGAGTTGTCGCCCACTGTTTTGGGTTCCAGGTTTATTTACATATTTTAGAGTTATGACCAAAAACTCGTCTTTTGCGTTTTATGGCTGTTTAAATGAGTTATTGCCCATAGTTTTGTGATTCCTGGGCGTTTTACATGTTTTAGAGTTATGACCAAAAACTCGTCTTTTTGCGTTTTGTGGACATTTTTATGAGCTATTGCCCACAGTTTTGGGGTTCGAGGGCGATTTACATGTTTGGAAGGTATGAGCAAAAACTCTTCTTTTTGCGTTTTATGGCCGTTTTCATGAGTTATTGCCCACGGTTTTGGGGTTGCAAGGCGTTTGACATGTTTGAGAGGTATGACAAAAAAATCATCGTTTTTTGCATTTCTGGCCGTTTTCATGAGCTATTTCCCACAGTTTTGGGATTCCAGGGCGAGTTACATGTTTCAAATTTATGACTAAAAATTCATATTTTTCGCGTTTAATGGAATTTTCATGAGTTATTGCCCATAGTTTTGGGGTTCCAGGGCGATATACAAGTTTGAGCGGTATGACCAAAACCTCGTCGTTTTGCGTCTTATGGTCGTTTTCATGAGTTCTTGCCCATGATTTTGGGGATCCAGGGTGATTTACATGTTTGATAGGTATGACCAAAAACTCGTCGCTTTTGCGTTTTATGGTCGTTTTAATGAGCTATTGCCCACTATTTTGGGGTTACAGGGAGATTTACATGTTTTAGAGTTATGACTAAAAACATGTCTTTTTGCATTTTATGGCCATTTTAATGAGCTACTGCCCATAGTTTTGGGGTTCCAGCGTGATTTACATGTTATAGAGTTATGACCAAAAACTCGTCTTTTTGCGGTTTATGGACATTTTCATCTGTTATTGCCCATAGTATTGGGGTTCCAGGGAGATTTACATGTTTGGGAGGTATAAGCAAAAAAACGTCTTATTAAGTTTCATGGCTATTTTCATGAGTTATTGCCCATGGTTTTGGGGTTCCAGGGCGATTAACATGTTTTAGAGGTATGCCCAAAAACTCGTTGTTTTTTTGTGTTTTATGGACATTTTCATGAGCTATTGCCTTCAGTTTTGGGATTCCAGGGCGATTTACATGTTTCAAATTTATGGCCAAAAACTCGTCTTTTTAGCGTTTTATCTCCATTTTCACGAGTTATTGCCCATAGTTTTGGGGTTCTGGGGAAATTTACATGTTTGAGAGGTATAGACTAAAAATTCGTTGTTTTTGTATTTTATGACTGTTTTCATGACATATTGCCTACGGTTTTGGGGTTTCTAGGGCAATTTACATGTTTGAGAGGTGTGACCAAAAAGTCATAGTTTTTGCTTTTTATGGCCGTTTCCATGAGCTATTGCCCACATTTTAGGTGTTCCGGGGCGATTTACATGTTTGGGAGGTATGAGCAAAAACTCGTCTTTTTTCGTTTTATGTCCGTGTTCATGAGTTATTGCCCATTGGTTTCGAGTTCCAAGGCGATTTACATGTTTGAGAGGTATGACCAAAAACACGTCGTTTTTGCGCTTTATGGTCATTTTGGGGTTCCAGGGCGATTTACTTGTTTCAAATTTATGACTAAGAAATCTTCTTTCTAGCATCTTATGGCCATTTTCATGAGTTATTGCCCATAATTTTTGGGTTCCAGGGAAATGTAAATGTTTGACAGGTATAGACCAAAAAGTCATCATTTTTTGTGTTTTGTAGCCGTTTTCATGAGCCATTGCCCACGGTTTAGGGATTCCAAGGCGATTTACATGTTTGACAGGTATGACCTAAAAGTCGTCGTATTTGTATTATATGGCCGTTTGCATGAGTTGTCGCCCACTGTTTTGGGTTCCAGGTTTATTTACATATTTTAGAGTTATGACCAAAAACTCGTCTTTTGCGTTTTATGGCCGTTTTAATGAGTTATTGCCCATAGTTTTGTGATTCCTGGGCGTTTTACATGTTTTAGACTTATGACCAAAAACTCGTCTTTTTGCGTTTTGTGGACATTTTTATGAGCTATTGCCCATAGTTTTGGGGTTCGAGGGCGATTTACATGTTTGGAAGGTATGAGCAAAAACTCTTCTTTTTGCGTTTTATGGCCGTTTTCATGAGTTATTGCCCACGTTTTTGGGGTTGCAAGGCGATTGACATGTTTGAGAGGTATGACAAAAAAATCATCGTTTTTTGCATTTCTGGCCGTTTTCATGAGCTATTTCCCACAGTTTTGGGATTCCAGGGCAAGTTACATGTTTCAAATTTATGACTAAAAATTCGTCTTTTTTGCGTTTAATGGACATTTTCATGAGTTATTGCCCATAGTTTTGGGGTTCCAGGGCGATATACAAGGTTGAGCGGTATGACCAAAAACTCGTCGTTTTGCGTCTGATGGTCGGTTTCATGAGTTCTTGCCCATGATATTGGGGATCCAGGGTGATTTACATGTTTGAGAGGTATGACCAAAACCTTGCCGCTTTTGCGTTTTATGGTCGTTTTAATGAGCTATTCCCCACTATTTTGGGGTTACAGGGAGATTTACATGTTTTAGAGTTATGACTAAAAACATGTCTTTTTGCATTTTATGGCCATTTTAACAAGCTACTGCCCAAAGTTTTGGGGTTCCAGCGTCATTTACATGTTATAGAGTTATGACCAAAAACTCGTCTTTTAGCGTTTTATGGACATTTTCATCTGTTATTGCCCACAGTATTGGGGTTCCAGGGAGATTTACATGTTTCGGAGGTATAAGCAAACAAACATCTTTTAAGTTTCATGGTTGTTCTCATGAGTTATTGCCCATGGTTTTGCGGTTCTAGGGCGATTAACATGTTTCAGAGGTATGCCCAAAAACTCGTTGTTTTTTGTGTTTTATGGACATTTTCATGAGCTATTGCCTGCAGTTTTGGGATTCCAGGGCGATTTACATGTTTCAAATTTATTACCAAAAACTCGACTTTTTAGCGTTTTATCGCCATTTTCACGAGTTATTGCGCATAGTTCTGGGATTCCTTGGCGTTTTACATGTTTTAGAGTTATGACCAAAAACTCATCTTTTTTGCGTTTTATGGTCATTTTTATGAGCTATTTCCCACAAATCTGGGGTTCGAGGGCGATTTACATGTTTGGAAGGTATGAGCAAAAACTCTTCTTTTTGCGTTTTATGGCCGTTTTCATGAGTTATTGCCCACGGTTTTGGGGTTGCAAGGCGATTGACATGTTTGAGACGTATGACAAAAAAATCATCGTTTTTTGCATTTTCTGGCCATTTTCATGAGCTATTTCCCAAAGTTTTGGGGTTCCAAGGCGAGTTATTTGTTTCAAATTTATGACTAAAAATTCGTCTTTTTGCGTTTAATGGTCATTTTCATGAGTTATTGCCCATAGTTTTGGGGTTCTAGGGCGATATACAAGTTTGAGCGGTATGACCAAAAACTCGTCGTTTTGCGTCTTATGGTCATTGTCATGAGTTCTTGCCCATGATTTTGGGGTTTCAGGGTGATTTACATGTTTGAGAGGTATGACCAAAAACTCGCCGCATGTTTCGTGTTTTATGGTTGTTTCAGGGTGATTTACATGTTTTTGTAGTTTATGCCTGTTTTCATGACATATTGCCCACGGTTTTGGGGTTTCTAGGGCGATTTACATGTTTCAGAGGTGTGACCAAAAAGTCATAGTTTTTGCTTTTTATGGCCGTTTTCATGAGCTATTGCCCACAGTTTAGGTGTTCCGGGGCGATTTACATGTTTTGGAGGTATGAGCAAAAACTCGTCTTTTTTCGTTTTATGTCCGTGTTCATGATTTATTTCCCATGGTTTTCGAGTTCCAAGGAGATTTACATGTTTGAGAGGTATGACCAAAAACTCGTCGTTTTTGAGCTTTATGGTCGTTTTAATGAGCTGTTACTCACTGTTTTGGGGTTCCATGGCGATTTACATGTTTCAAATTTATGACTAAGAAATCTTCTTTTTAGCATATTATGGCCATTTTCATGAGTCATTGCCCATAATTTTGGGGTTACTAGGCAATTTAAATGTTTGACAGGTATAGACCAAAAAGTCATCGTTTTTGTGTTTTATGGCCATTTTTATGAGCTATTGCCCCTGTTTAGGGGTTCCGGGGCGATTTACATGTTTGACAGGTACGACCAAAAAGTTGTCGTTTTTGCTTTTTATGGCCGTTTGCATGAGTTGTTGCCCACAGTTTAGGGTTTCAGGGTGATTTACATGTTTGAGAGGTATGACAAAAAACTCATCGTTTTTGCATTTTATGGTCTTTTCATGAGCTAATTTCCATAGTTTTGGGATTCCAGCGTGTTTTACATGTTTTAGAGTTATGACCAAAAACTCATCTTTTTTTGCATTTTATGGACATTAGTATGATTGATTGCCCACAGTTTTCGGGTTCGAGGGCGATTTACATGTTTGGAACGTATGAGCAAAAACTCTTCTTTTTGCGTTTTATGGCCATTTTCATGTGTTATTGCCCACGGTTTTGGGGTTCCAAGGCGATTGACATGTTTGAGAGGTATGACAACAAATTTATCGTTTTTTTTGCGTTTTATGGACGTTTTCATGAGCTATTGCCCATAGTTTAGGGGTTACGGGGTGAGTTACATGTTTTAAATTTACGACTAAAAATTCATGAGTTATTGCCCATAGTTTTGAGGTTCCAGGGCGATTTACGAGTTTGAGAGGTTTGACCAAAAACTCGTCTTTTGTGTTTTATGGTCGTTTTCATGAGTTATTGCCCATGATTTTGGGGTTCCAGGGCGATTTACATGTTTCAGTGGTATGACCAAAAAATTGTCTTTTGGGGGTTAAAGGGAGATTTACATGTTTCAGTGGTATGACCAAAAACTCGTCTTTTTGTGTTTTATTGACATTTTAGTCTATTATTGCCCATAGTTTAGGGGTTCCAAGGAGATTTACATGTTTGGGAGGTATAAGCAAAAACTCGTCTTTTTAAGTTTCATGGCTGTTTTCATGAGTTATTGCCCACTGTTTTGGTGTTCTAGGGCGATTAACATGTTTCAGAGGTATGGCCAAAAACTCGTCGTGTTTTTTCCTTTTATGGACATTTTCATGAGCTACTGTCCATAGTTTTGGGGTTCCGAGGAAATTTACATGTTTGAGAGGTATAGACCAAAAATTCGTCGTTTTTGTGTTTTATGACCGTTTTCATGACATATTGCCCACGGTTTGGGGTTTCTAGGGCGATTTACATGTTTCGGAACTATGACCAAAAATTCATAGTTTTTGCTTTTTATGGACGTTTTCATGAGCTATTTCCCACAGTCTAGGGCGATTTACATGTTTGAGAGGTATGACCAAAAACTCATCGTTTTTGCATTTTATGGCCGTTTTCATGAGCTATTGCCAATAGTTTTGGGATTCCAGGGCGATTAACATGTTTTAGAGTTATGACCAAAAACTCGTTTTTTTGCGTTTTATGGACATTTTCATGAGTTATTGCCCACAGTTTTGGTGTTCCAGGGCGATTACAAGTTTGAGAGGTATGACCAGAAACTCGTCTTTTTGCGTTTTATGGTCGTTTTTATGAGCCGTTGCCCACTATTTTAGGGTTCCAGCGGGATTTACATGTTTCAAATTTATGACTAAAAATTCTTCTTTTTAGCGTCTTATGGGCATTTTCATGAGTTATTTCCCATAGTTTAGGGATTCCAAGGCAATTTACATGTTTGAGAGGTATGACCAAACAGTGGTCGTTTTTGCTTTTTATGTCCGTTTTTATGAGCTATTGCCCTTAGTTTTGGGGTTCCTGGGTGATTTACATGTTTGAGAGGTATGACCAAAAACTCGTTGTTTTAGCATCTTATGGCCATTTTCAGGAGCAACTGCCCATAGTTTTGGGTTCCAAGGTGATTTACATGTTTCATAGTTATGACCAAAAAATTGCCTTTTTGCATTTTATGGCCGTTTTAATGAGCTACTACCCACAGTTTTGTGGTTCAAGGTCGATTTACATGTTTTATAGTTATGACCAAAAACACATCTTTTTGCGTTTATGGACATTTTCATGAGTTATTGCCCATAGTTTTGGGGTTCCAGGGCGATTTACATGTTTGGGAGGTATGAGCAAAAACTCGTCTTTTTCAGTTTTATGGTTGTTTTCATGAGTTATTGCTCACGGTCTTGGGGTTACAGGGAGATTTACATGTTTGAGAGGTATAACAAAAAACTTGTCATTTTTTGCGTTTTATAGCCGTCTCCATGATCTATCGCCCACAGTTTTGGGGTTCTAGGGAAATTTACATGTTTCAAATTTATGACTAAAAAATCGTCTTTTTAGCGTTTTATGCCCATTTTCATGAGCTATTACCCATAGGTTTGGGGTTCAAGGGAAATTTACATGTTTGAGAGATATAGACCAAAAAGTCACAGTTTTTGCTTTTTATGGCCGTGTTCATGAGCTATTGCCCATAGATTAGGGGGTTCTAGGTCAATTTACATATTTGAGAGGTATGACCAAAAACTCGTCGTTTTTTGCATTTTATGGCCGTTTTCATGAGCTATTGCCAATAGTTTTGGATTGCAGAGCGATTAACATGTTTGAGAAGTATGACCAAAAACTCGTCTTTTTGTGTTTTATGGACATTTTCATGAGTTATTTCCCACAGTTTTGGGGTTACAAGGCCATTTACATGTTTGAGAGGTATGAGCAAAAACTCGTCTTTTTACGTTTTATGTCCGTGTTCATGAGTTATTGCCCATGGTTTTCGAGTTCCAGGGCGATTTACATGTTTGAGAGGTATGACCAGAAACTCGTCGTTTTTTGCGCTTTATGGTCGTTTTAATGAGCTATTACCCACTATTTTGGGGTTCTAGGGAGATTTACATGTTTTAGAGTTATGACAAAAACTTCTCTTTTTGCATTTTATAGCCATTTTATTGAGCTACTACCCATAGTTTGGGGTTCCAGCGTGATTTACATGTTATAGAGTTATGACCAAAAACTCGTCTTTTTTGCGTTTGATGGACATTTTCATCTATTATTGCCCACAGTTTTGGGGTTCTAGGGAGATTTACATGTTTGGGAGGTATAAGCAAAAACTCGTCGTTTTTTGCGTTTTATGGACATTTTCATAAACTATTGCCTACAGTTTTGGGATTCCAGGGAGATTTACATCTTTCAAATTTATGACCAAAAACTCGTGTTTTTAGCGTTTTATCGCCATTTTCACGAGTTATTGCCCATAGTTTTGGGGTTCCAGTGAAATTTACATGTTTGAGAGGTATGGACCAAAAATTCATCGTTTTTGTGTTTTATGACCGTTTTCATGACCTATTGCCCACGGTTTTGGGGTTTCTAGGGCGATTTACATGTTTCGGATGTATGACCAAAAATTCATAGTTTTTGCTTTTTATGGACGTTTTCATGAGTGCCCACAGTTTAGGGGTTCTAGGGCGATTTACATGTTTGAGAGGTATGACCAAAAACTCATCGTTTTTGCATTTTATGGCCGTTTTCATGAGCTATTGCCAATAGTTTTGGGATTCCAGGGCGATTAACATGTTTTAGAGTTATGACCAAAAACTCGTTTTTTATGCGTTTTATGGAAATTTTCGTGAGTTATTGCCCACAGTTTTTGGATTCCCGGGGGATTACAAGTTTGAGAGGTATGACCAGAAACTCGTCTTTTTGTGTTTTATGGTTGTTTTAATGAGCCGCCCACTTTTTAGGGTTCCAGGGGGATTTACATGTTTCAAATTTATGACTAAAAATTCTTCTTTTTAGCGTCTTATGGGCATTTTCATGAGTTATTGCCCATAGTTTTGGGGTTCCAGGGCAATTTACATGTTTGAGATGTATGACCAAAATGTGGTCGTTTTTGCTTTTTATGGCCGTTTTTATGAGCTATTGCCCACAGTTTTAGGGTTCCTGGGTGATTTACATGTTTGAGAGGTATGACCAAAAACTCTTCGTTTTTGCATCTTATGGCCATTTTCATGAGCAATTCCCTATAGTTTTAGGTTCCAGGGTGATTTACATGTTTTAGAGTTTTGACCAAAATTTGCCTTTTTGCCTTTTATGGCCATTTTAATGAGCTACTACCCACATTTTTGGGGTTCCAGGTCGATTTACATGTTTTAGAGCTATGGCCCAAAAATTCGTCTTTTTGCATTTTATGGACATTTTCATGAGTTATTTCCCATAGTTTTGGGGGTTCCAGGGCGATTTACATGTTTGGGAGGTATGAGAAAAAACTCGTATTTTTGCGTTTTATGTCCGTGTTCATGAGCTATTACCCATCGTTTATAGTTCCAGGGCGATTCACACGTTTGAGAGGTATGACCAGAAAATCGTCGTTTTTACGCTTTTTGGTCGTTCTAATGAGCTGTTACCCACTGTTTTGGGGTTCCAGGGCGATTTACATGTTTCAAATTTATGAATAAGTAATATTCTTTTTAGCACCTTATGGCCATTTTCATGAGTTATTGCCATAATTTTGGGGTTCCAGAGAAATTTAAATGATTGACAGGTATAGACCAAAAGGTCATCGTTTTTGTGTTTTATGGCCGTTTTATGAGCTATTGCCCCCTATTTAGGGGTTCCAGGGCGATTTACATGTTTGACAAGTATGACCAAAAAGTCGTCGTTTTTGCTTTTTATGGCCATTTGCATGAGTTTTGTGGCCACAGTTTAGGGTTTCAGGGTGATTTACACGTTTGAGAGGTATAACAATAAACTCATCGTTTTTGCATTTTATGGCCGTTTTTATGTGCTATAGCCCATAGTTTTGGGGTTCCTAGGTGATTTACATGTTTGAGAGGTATGAGCAAAAACTCGTCGTTTTAGCATCTTATGGCCATTTTCATGAGCAATTGCCCATAGTTTTGGGTTCCAAGGTGATTTACATGTTTCAGAGTTATGACCAAAAAACTGCATTTTTGCATTTTATGGCCGTTTTAATGAGCTACTACCCACAGTTTTGGGGTTTCGGGTCGATTAACATGTTTTAGAGTTATGACCAGAAACTCATCTTTTTGCGTTTATGGACATTTTCATGAGTTATTGCCCACAGTTTTGGGGTTCCAGGGCGATTTACATGTTTGGGAGGTATCAACAAAACCTCGTCTTTTTCAGTTTTATGGCTGTTTTCATGAGTTATTGCCCACGATCTTGGGGTTCCAGGGCGATTTACATGTTTTAGAGGTATAACCAAAAACTTGTCGTTTTTTGCGTTTTATGGCCGTCTCCGTGATCTATAGCCCATAGTTTTGGGGTTCTAGGGAAATTTACATTTTTCAAATTTATGACTAAAAAATCGTATTTTTAGCGTTTTATGCCCATTTTCACGAGATATTACCCGTAGTTTTGGGGTTCCAGGGAAATTTACATGTTTAAGAGATATAGACCAAAAAGTTGCAATTTTTTGCTTTTTATGGCCGTGTTCATGAGCTATTGCCCACAGATTAGGGGGTTCTAGGGCAATTTACATATTTGAGAGGTATGACCAAAAACTCGTGTTTTTAGTGTTTTATCGCCATTTTCATGAGTTATTGCCAATAGTTTTGGGATTCCAGTGCGATTAACATGTTTTAGAGCTATGGCCAAAAAATTCGTCTTTTTTGCATTTTATGGACATTTTCATGAGTTATTTCCCATAGTTTTGGGGTTCCAAGGCGATTTACATGTTTGGGAGGTATGAGAAAAAACTCGTCTTTTTGCGTTTTATTTCCGTGTTCATGAGTTATTACCCATGGTTATCGAGTTACAGGGTGATTTACATGTTTGAGGGGTATGACCAGAAACTAGTCGTTTTTGCGCTTTATGGTCATTTTAATGAGCTATTACCCACTATTTTGGGGTTCTAGGGATATTTACATGTTTTAGAGTTATGACAAAAAAATTGTCTTTTTGCATTTTATGGCCATTCTAGGGCGATTTACATGTTTCAGAGGTATGACCAAAAAGTCATAGTTTTTGCTTTTTATGGATGTTTTCATGAGCTATTGTCCACAGTTTAGGGGTTCCGGGGCGATTTACATGTTTGGGAGGTATGAGCAAAACTCGTCTTTTTGCGTTTGATGTCCGTGTTCATGAGTTATTACCCATGGTTTTCGAGTTCCAGGGCGAGTTACATGTTTGAGAGGTATGACCAGAAACTCTTCGATTTTGCGCTTTATGGTCGTTTTAATGAGCTGTTACTCACTCTTTTGGGGTTCCAGGGCGATTTACAGGTTTTCAAATTTATGACCAAGAAATCTTCTTTTTAGGATATTATTGCCATTTTCATGAGTTATTTCCCATAATTTTGGGGTTCCAGGGCAGTTTAAATGTTTGACAGGTATAGACCAAAAAGTCATCGTTTTTGTGTTTTATGGCCGTTTTTATGAGCTATTGCCCCCTATTTAGGGGTTCCAGGGCGATTTACATGTTTGACAGGTATGACCAAAAAGTCGTCGTTTTTGCTTTTTATGGCTGTTTGCATGAGTTGTTGCCCAAAGTTTAGGGGTTCCAGGGCGATTTAAATGTTTGATAAGTATGACAAAAAACTCATCATTTTTGCATTTTATGGCCGTTTTCATGAGCTATTTCCCACAGTTTTGGGTTCCAGGTTTATTTACATGTTTTAGAGTTACGACCAAAAACTCGTCTTTTGCGTTTTATGGCCGTTCTAATGAGTTATTGCCCATAGTTTTGGGATTCCAGGGCGTTTTACATGTTTTAGAGTTATCACCAAAAACTCGTCTTTTTTGTGTTTTATGGACATTTTTATGAGTTATTGACCACAGTTTTGGGGTTCGAGGGCAATTTACATGTTTGGAAGGTATGAGCAAAAACTCTTCTTTTTGCGTTTTATGGCCGTTTCCATGAGTTATTGCCCACAGTTTTGGGGTTCCAACGCGATTGACATGTTTGAGGGGTACGGCAAAAAATACGTCGTTTTTTGCGTTTTATGGCCGTTTTATGAGCTATTGCCCGCAGTTTTGCGGTTCCAGGGGAGTTACATATTTCAAATTTATGACTAAAATTCATCTTTTTGTGTTTTATGGACATTTTCATGAGTTATTGCCCCTAGATTTGGGGTTCGAGGGCGATTTACATGTTTGAGAGGTGTGGCCAGAAATTCGCCGCTTTTGTGTTTTATGGTTATTTTAATGAGCTAGTACCCACTATTTTCGGGTTACAGGGAGATTTACATGTTTTAGAGTTATGACTAAAAACTTGTATTTTTGCATTTTATGGCCATTTTAGTGAGCTACTGCCCAGAGTTTGGGGTTCCAACGTGATTTACATGTTATAGAGTTACGACCGAAAAATCATCTTTTTGCGTTTTATGGACATTTTCATCTGTTATTGCCCAAAGTTTTGGGGTTGCAGGGAGGTATAAGCAAAAACTCGTCTTTTTAAGTTTCATGGCTGTTTTCATGAGTTATTGCCCACGGTTTTGGGGTTCTAGGGCGATTAACATGTTTCAAAGGTATGGCGAAAAACTCGTTGTTTTTTGCGTTTTATGGACATTTTCACGAACTATTGCCTACAGTTTTGGGATTCCAGGGCGATTTACATGTTTCTAATTTATGACCAAAAACTCGTGTTTTTAGCGTTTTATCGCCATTTTCACGAGTTATTACCCATAGTTTTGGGGTTCCGGGGAAATTTACATGTTTGAGAGGTATAGACCAAAAATTCGTCGTTTTTGTGTTTTATGACTGTTTTCATGACATATTGCCCATGGTTTTGGGGTTTCTAGGGCGATTTACATGTTTGGGAGGTATAAGCAAAAACTCTTCTTTTTAAGTTTCATGGCTGTTTTCATGAGTTATTTCCCACGGTTTTGGGGTTCTAGGGCGATTAACATGTTTCAGAGGTATGGCCAAAAACTTGTCGATTTTTTCCTGTTATGGACATTTTCATGAGCTATTGCCCATAGTTTTGGGGTTCCGACGAAATTTACATGTTTGAGAGGTATAGACCAAAAATTCGTCGTTTTTGTGTTTCATGACCGTTTTCATGACATATTGCCCACGGTTTTGGGGTTTCTAGGGCGATTTACATGTTTAAGATGTATGTCCAAAAATTCATAGTTTTTTTCTTTTTATGGACGTTTTCATGAGCTATTTCCCACAGTTTAGGGGTTCTAGGGCGATTTAGATTTCTTAGAGGTATGACCAAAAACTCGTCGTTTTTGCATTTTATGGCCATTTTCATGAGCTATTGCCAATAGTTAAGGGATTCCAGGGCGATTAACATGTTTTAGAGTTATGACAAAAAAACTCGTTTTTTTGTGTTTTATGGACATTTTCATGAGTTATTGCCCACAGTTTTCGGGTTCCAGGGAGATTACAAGTTTGAGAGATATGACCAGAAACTCGTCTTTTTGCATTTTATGGTCGTTTTTATGAGCTGTTGCCCACTGTTTTAGGGTTCCAGCGGGATTTACATGTTTCAAATTTATGACTAAAAATTCTTCTTTTTAGCGTCTTATGGGCATTTTCATGAATTATTTCCCATAGTTTTGGTGTTCCAGGGTGATTTGCAAGTTTGAGAGGTATGACCAAAAACTCGTCTTTTTGTGTTTTATGGTTGATTTAATGAGCTATTGCCCACTATTTGGGGGTTACAGGGAGATTTACATGTTTAGAGTTATGACTAAAAACTTGTATTTTTGCATTTTATGGCCATTTTAATGAGCTACTGCCCAGAGTTTGGGGTTCCAACGTGATTTACATGTTATAGAGTTACGACGGAAAAATCATCTTTTTGCGTTTTATGGACATTTTCATCTGTTATTGCCCAAAGTTTTGGGGTTGCAGGGAGGTATAAGCAAAAACTCGTCTTTTTAAGTTTCATGGCTGTTTTCATGAGTTATTGCCCACGGTTTTGGGGTTCTAGGGCGATTAACATGTTTCAAAGGTATGGCGAAAAACTCGTTGTTTTTTGCGTTTTATGGACATTTTCACGAACTATTGCCTACAGTTTTGGGATTCCAGGGCGATTTACATGTTTCTAATTTATGACCAAAAACTCGTGTTTTTAGCGTTTTATCGCCATTTTCACGAGTTATTACCCATAGTTTTGGGGTTCCGGGGAAATTTACATGTTTGAGAGGTATAGACCAAAAATTCGTCGTTTTTGTGTTTTATGACTGTTTTCATGACATATTGCCCATGGTTTTCGGGTTTCTAGGGCGATTTACATGTTTGGGAGGTATAAGCAAAAACTCTTCTTTTTAAGTTTCATGGCTGTTTTCATGAGTTATTTCCCACGGTTTTGGGGTTCTAGGGCGATTAACATGTTTCAGAGGTATGGCCAAAAACTTGTCGATTTTTTCCTGTTATGGACATTTTCATGAGCTATTGCCCATAGTTTTGGGGTTCCGACGAAATTTACATGTTTGAGAGGTATAGACCAAAAATTCGTCGTTTTTGTGTTTCATGACCGTTTTCATGACATATTGCCCACGATTTTGGGGTTTCTAGGGCGATTTACATGTTTCAGATGTATGTCCAAAAATTCATAGTTTTTTTCTTTTTATGGACGTTTTCATGAGCTATTTCCCACAGTTTAGGGGTTCTAGGGAGATTTAGATTTCTTAGAGGTATGACCAAAAACTCGTCGTTTTTGCATTTTATGGCCATTTTCATGAGCTATTGCCAATAGTTAAGGGATTCCAGGGCGATTAACATGTTTTAGAGTTATGACAAAAAAACCTCGTTTTTTTGTGTTTTATGGACATTTTCATGAGTTATTGCCCACAGTTTTCGGGTTCCAGGGAGATTACAAGTTTGAGAGATATGACCAGAAACTCGTCTTTTTGCATTTTATGGTCGTTTTTATGAGCTGTTGCCCACTGTTTTAGGGTTCCAGCGGGATTTACATGTTTCAAATTTATGACTAAAAATTCTTCTTTTTAGCGTCTTATGGGCATTTTCATGAATTATTTCCCATAGTTTTGGTGTTCCACGGCGATTTGCAAGTTTGAGAGGTATGACCAAAAACTCGTCTTTTTGTGTTTTATGGTTGTTTTAATGAGCTATTGCCCACTATTTGGGGGTTACAGGGAGATATACATGTTTTAGAGTTATGACAAAAACTTGTCTTTTTGCATTTTATGGCCATTTTAATGAGCTACTGCCCATAGTTTGGGGTTCTAGCGCGATTTACATGTTATAGAGTTATGACCAAAAACTCGTATTTTTTGCGTTTTATGGACATTTTAATCTGTTATTGCCCACAGTTTACGGGTTCCAGGGAGATTTACATGTTTGGGAGGTATAAGCAAAAACTCGTCTTTTTAAGTTTCATGGCTGTTTTCATGAGTTATTGCCCACGGTTTTGGGGTTCTAGGGCGATTAACATGTTTTAGAGGTATGGCCAAAAACTTGTCGTTTTTTTCCTTTTATGGACATTTTCATGAGCTATTTCCCATAGTTTAGGGGTTCTAGGGCGATTTACATGTTTGAGAGGTATGACCAAAAACTCGTCGTTTTTGCATTTTATGGCCATTTTCATGAGATATTGCCAATAGTTTAGGGATTCCAGGACGATTAACATGTTTTAGAGTTATGACAAAAAGCTCTTTTTTTTGCGTTTTATGGACATTTTCATGAGTTATTGTCCATAGTTTTGGGGTTCCAGGGCGTTTTACAAGTTTGAGAGGTATGACCAAAAACTCGTATTTTTGCGTTTTATGGTCGTTTTCATGAGTTATCGCCCATGATTTTGGGGTTCCAGGGCGATTTACATGTTTGACAGGTATAGACCAAAAAGTCATCGTGTTTGTGTTTTATGGCCGTTTTTATGAGCTATTGCCCCCTATTTAGGGGTTCCAGGGCAATTTACATGTTTGACAGGTATGACCAAAAAGTCGTCGTTTTTGCTTTTTATGGCCGTTTGCATGAGTTGTTGCCCAAAGTTTAGGGGTTCCAGGGCGATTTAAATGTTTGATAAGTATGACAAAAAACTCATCTTTTTTGCATTTTATGGCCGTTTTCATGAGCTATTTCCCACAGTTTTGGGTTCCAGGTTTATTTACATGTTTTAGAGTTACAACCAAAAACTCGTCTTTTGCGTTTTATGGCCGTTCTAAAGAGTTATTGCCCATAGTTTTGGGATTCCAGGGCGTTTTACATGTTTTAGAGTTATGACCAAAAACTCGTCTTTTTTGTGTTTTATGGACATTTTTATGAGTTATTGCCCACAGTTTAGGGGCTCAAGGGCGATTTACATGTTTGGAAGGTATGAGCAAAAACTCTTCTTTTTGCGTTTTATGGCCGTTTCCATGAGTTATTGCCCAAAGTTTTGGGGTTCCAAGGCGATTGACATGTTTGAGGGGTACGGCAAAAAATACGTCGTTTTTTGCGTTTTATGGCCGTTTTATGAGCTATTGCCCGCAGTTTTGGGGTTCCAGGGCGAGTTACATATTTCAAATTTATGACTAAAATTCAGCTTTTTGTGTTTTATGGACATTTTCATGAGTTATTGCCCATAGATTTGGGGTTCGAGGGCGATTTACATGTTTGAGAGGTGTGGCCAGAAAGTCGCCGCTTTTTTTGTTTTATGGTTGTTTTAATGAGCTAGTACCCACTATTTTAGGGTTATAGGGATATTTACATGTTTTAGAGTTATGACTAAAAACTTGTATTTTTGCATTTTATGGCCATTTTGATGAGCTACTGCCCAGAGTTTGGGGTTCCAACGTGATTTACATGTTATAGAGTGACGACCGAAAAATCATCTTTTTGCGTTTTATGGACATTTTCATTTGTTATTGCCCAAAGTTTTGGGGTTCCAGGGAGATTTACATGTTTGGGAGGTATAACAAAAACTCGTATTTTTAAGTTTCATCGCTGTTTTCATGAGTTATTGCCCACGGTTTTGGGGTTCTAGGACGATTAACATGTTTCAAAGGTATGGCGAAAAACTCGTCGTTTTTTGCGTTTTATGGACATTTTCACGAACTATTGCCTACAGTTTTGGGATTCCAGGGCTATTTACATGTTTCTAATTTATGACCAAAAACTCGTGTTTTTAGCGTTTTATCGCCATTTTCACGAGTTATTACCCATAGTTTTGCGGTTCCGGGGAAATTTACATGTTTGAGAGGTATAGACCAAAAATTCGTCGTTTTTGTGTTTTATGACTGTTTTCATGACATATTGCCCATGGTTTTGGGGTTTCTAGGGCGATTTTCATGTTTGGGAGGTATAAGCAAAAAACTTGTCTTTTTAAGTTTCATGGCTGTTTCATGAGTTATTTCCCACGGTTTTGGGGTTCTAGGGGCGATTAACATGTTTCAGAGGTATGGCCAAAAACTTGTCGTTTTTTTCCTGTTATGGACATTTTCATGAGCTATTGCCCATAGTTTTGGGGTTCCGACGAAATTTACATGTTTGAGAGGTATAGACCAAAAATTCGTCGTTTTTGTGTTTCATGACCGTTTTCATGACATATTGCCCCACGGTTTTGGGGTTTCTAGGGCGATTTACATGTTTCAGATGTATGTCCAAAAATTCATAGTTTTTTTCTTTTTATGGACGTTTTCATGAGCTATTTCCCACAGTTTAGGGGTTCTAGGGCGATTTACATTTTTCAGAGGTATGACCAAAAACTCGTCGTTTTTGCATTTTATGGCCATTTTCATGAGCTATTGTCAATAGTTAAGGGATTCCAGGGCGATTAACATGTTTTAGAGTGATGACAAAAAAACTCGTTTTTTTGTGTTTTATGGACATTTTCATGAGTTATTGCCCACAGTTTTGGGTTCCAGGGAGATTACAAGTTTGAGAGATATGACCATAAACTCGTCTTTTTGCATTTTATGGTCGTTTTTATGAGCTGTTGCCCACTGTTTTAGGGTTCCAACGGGATTTACATGTTTCAAATTTATGACTAAAAATTCTTCTTTTTAGCGTCTTATGGGCATTTTCATGAATTATAGCCCATAGTTTTGGTGTTCCAGGGCGATTTACAAGTTTGAGAGGTATGACCAAAAACTCGTCTTTTTGTGTTTTATGGTCGTTTTCATGAGTTATTGCCCATGATTTTGGGGTTCCAGGGGCGATTTACATGTTTGAGAGATATGACCAAAAACTCACCGCTTTTGCGTTTTATTGCGTTTTATGGTTGTTTTAATGAGCTATTGCCCACTATTTGGGGGTTACATGGAGATTTACATGTTTTAGAGTTATGACAAAAAATTGTCTTTTTGCATTTTATGGCCATTTTAATGACCTACTGCCCATAGTTTGGGGTTCTAGCGCGATTTAGATGTTATAGAGTTCTGACCAAAAACTCATATTTTTTGCGTTTTATGGACATTTCAATCTGTTATTGCCCACAGTTTAAGGGTTCCAGGGAGATTTACATGTTTGGGAGGTATAAGCAAAAACTCGTCTTTTTAAGTTTCATGGCTGTTTTCATGAGTTATTGCCCACGGTTTTGGGGTTCTAGGGCGATTAACATGTTTTAGAGGTATGGCCAAAAACTTGTCGTTTTTTTCCTTTTATGGACATTTTCATGAGCTATTTCCCATAGTTTAGGGGTTCTAGGGCGATTTACATGTTTGAGAGGTATGACCAAAAACTCGTCGTTTTTTGCATTTTATGGCCATTTTCATGAGATATTGCCAATAGTTTAGGGATTCCAGGACGATTAACATGTTTTAGAGTTATGACAAAAAGCTCTTTTTTTTGCGTTTTATGGACATTTTCATGAGTTATTGTCCATAGTTTTGGGGTTCCAGGGCGTTTTACAAGTTTGAGAGGTATGACCAAAAACTCGTATTTTTGCGTTTTATGGTCGTTTTCATGAGTTATCGCCCATGATTTTGGGGTTCCAGGGCGATTTACATGTTTGACAGGTATAGACCAAAAAGTCATCGTGTTTGTGTTTTATGGCCGTTTTTATGAGCTATTGCCCCCTATTTAGGGGTTCCAGGGCAATTTACATGTTTGACAGGTATGACCAAAAAAGTCGTCGTTTTTGCTTTTTATGGCCGTTTGCATGAGTTGTTGCCCAAAGTTTAGGGTTTCCAGGGCGATTTAAATGTTTGATAAGTATGACAAAAAAACTCATCTTTTTTGCATTTTATGGCTGTTTTCATGAGCTATTTCCCACAGTTTTGGGTTCCAGGTTTATTTACATGTTTTAGAGTTACGACCAAAAACTCGTCTTTTGCGTTTTATGGCCGTTCTAATGAGTTATTGCCCATAGTTTTGGGATTCCAGGGCGTTTTACATGTTTTAGAGTTATGACCAAAAACTCGTCTTTTTGTGTTTTATGGACATTTTTATGAGTTATTGCCCACAGTTTAGGGGCTCGAGGGCGATTTACATGTTTGGAAGGTATGAGCAAAAACTCTTCTTTTTGCGTTTTATGGCCGTTTCCATGAGTTATTGCCCAAAGTTTTGGGTTCCAAGGCGATTGACATGTTTGAGGGGTACGACAAAAAATACGTCGTTTTTTTGCGTTTTATGGCCGTTTTATGAGCTATTGCCCGCAGTTTTGGGGTTCCAGGGCGAGTTACATATTTCAAATTTATGACTAAAATTCAGCTTTTTGTGTTTTATGGACATTTTCATGAGTTATTGCCCATAGATTTGGGGTTCGAGGGCGATTTACATGTTTGAGAGGTGTGGCCAGAAATTCGCCGCTTTTTTGTTTTATGGTTGTTTTAATGAGCTAGTACCCACTATTTTAGGGTTATAGGGATATTTACATGTTTTAGAGTTATGACTAAAAACTTGTATTTTTGCATTTTATTGGCCATTTTGATGAGCTACTGCCCAGAGTTTGGGGTTCCAACGTGATTTACATGTTATAGAGTGACGACCGAAAAATCATCTTTTTGCGTTTTATGGACATTTTCATTTGTTATTGCCCAAAGTTTTGAGGTTCCATGGAGATTTACATGTTTGGGAGGTATAAGCAAAAACTCGTATTTTTAAGTTTCATCGCTGTTTTCATGAGTTATTACCCACGGTTTTGGGGTTCTAGGACGATTAACATGTTTCAAAGGTATGGCGAAAAACTCGTCGTTTTTTGCGTTTTATGGACATTTTCACGAACTATTGCCTACAGTTTTGGGATTCCAGGGCTATTTACATGTTTCTAATTTATGACCAAAAACTCGTGTTTGGCGCGTTTTATCGCCATTTTCACGAGTTATTACCCATAGTTTTGCGGTTCCGGGGAAATTTACATGTTTGAGAGGTATAGACCAAAAATTCGTCGTTTTTGTGTTTTATGACTGTTTTCATGACATATTGCCCATGGTTTTGGGGTTTCTAGGGCGATTTTCATGTTTGGGAGGTATAAGCAAAAAACTTGTCTTTTTAAGTTTCATGGCTGTTTTCATGAGTTATTTCCCACGGTTTTGGGGTTCTAGGGCGATTAACATGTTTCAGAGGTATGGCCAAAAACTTGTCGTTTTTTTCCTGTTATGGACATTTTCATGAGCTATTGCCCATAGTTTTGGGGTTCTGACGAAATTTACATGTTTGAGAGGTATAGACCAAAAATTCGTCGTTTTTGTGTTTCATGACCGTTTTCATGACATATTGCCCACGGTTTTGGGTTTCTAGGGCGATTTACATGTTTCAGATGTATGTCCAAAAATTCATAGTTTTTTCTTTTTATGGACGTTTTCATGAGCTATTTCCCACAGTTTAGGGGTTCTAGGGCGATTTACATTTTTCAGAGGTATGACCAAAAACTCGTCGTTTTTGCATTTTATGGCCATTTTCATGAGCTATTGTCAATAGTTAAGGGATTCCAGGGCGATTAACATGTTTTAGAGTTATGACAAAAAAACTCGTTTTTTTGTGTTTTATGGACATTTTCATGAGTTATTGCCCACAGTTTTCGGGTTCCAGGGAGATTACAAGTTTGAGAGATATGACCATAAACTCGTCTTTTTGCATTTTATGGTCGTTTTTATGAGCTGTTGCCCACTGTTTTAGGGTTCCAACGGGATTTACATGTTTCAAATTTATGACTAAAAATTCTTCTTTTTAGCGTCTTATGGGCATTTTCATGAATTATAGCCCATAGTTTTGGTGTTCCAGGGCGATTTACAAGTTTGAGAGGTATGACCAAAAACTCGTCTTTTTGTGTTTGATGGTCGTTTTCATGAGTTATTGCCCATGATTTTGGGGTTCCAGGGCGATTTACATGTTTGAGAGATATGACCAAAAACTCACCGCTTTTGCGTTTTATGGTTGTTTTAATGAGCTATTGCCCACTATTTGGGGGTTACAGGGAGATTTACATGTTTTAGAGTTATGACAAAAAATTGTCTTTTTGCATTTTATGGCCATTTTAATGAGCTAGTGCCCATAGTTTGGGGTTCTAGCGTGATTTACATGTTATAGAGTTATGACCAAAAACTCGTATTTTTTGCGTTTTATGGACATTTTAATCTGTTATTGCCCATAGTTTAAGGGTTCCAGGGAGATTTACATGTTTGGGAGGTATAAGCAAAAACTCGTCTTTTTAAGTTTCATGGCTGTTTTCATGAGTTATTGCCCACGGTTTTGGGGATCTAGGGAGATTAACATGTTTTATAGGTATGGCCAAAAACTTGTCTTTTTTTCCTTTTATGGACATTTTCATGAGCTATTGCACATAGTTTTGGGGTTCCGAGGAAATTAAAATGTTTGAGAGGTATAGACCAAAAATTCATCGTTTTTGTGTTTTATGACCGTTTTAATGACATATTGCCCACGGTTTTGGGGTTTCTAGGGCGATTTATATGTTTCAGATGTATGACCAAAAATTCATAGTTTTTTTTATGGACATTTTCATGAGCTATTTCCCATAGTTTAGGGGTTCTAGGGCGATTTACATGTTTGAGAGGTATGACCTAAAACTCGTCGTTTTTGCATTTTATGGCCATTTTCATGAGCTATTGCCAATAATTTAGGGATTCTAGGGCGATTAACATGTTTTAGAGTTATGACAAAAACCTCGTTTTTTTGCGTTTTATGGACATTTTCATGAGTTATTGTCCATAGTTTTGGGGCTCCAGGGCGTTTTACAAGTTTGAGAGGTATGACCAAAAACTCGTCTTTTTCCGTTTTATGGTCGTTTTCATGAGTTATCGCCCATGATTTTGGGGTTCCAGGGCGATTTACATGTTTCACAGGTATAGACCAAAAAGTCATCGTTTTTGTGTTTTATGGACGTTTTTATGAGCTATTGCCCCCTATTTAGGGGTTCCAGGGCAATTTACATGTTTGACAGGTATGACCAAAAAGTCGTCGTTTTTGCTTTTTATGGCCGTTTGCATGAGTTGTTGCCCAAAGTTTAGGGGTTCCAGGGCGATTTAAATGTTTGATAAGTATGACAAAAAACTCATCTTTTTTGCATTTTATGGCCGTTTTCATGAGCTATTTCCCACAGTTTTGGGTTCCAGGTTTATTTACATGTTTTAGAGTTACGACCAAAAACTCGTCTTTTGCGTTTTATGGCCGTTCTAATGAGTTATTGCCCATAGGTTTGGGATTCCAGGGCGATTTACATGTTTTAGAGTTATGACCAAAAACTCGTCTTTTTGTGTTTTATGGTCGTTTTCATGAGTTATTTCCCATGATTTTGGGGTTCCAGGGCGATTTACATGTTTGAGAGATATGACCAAAAACTCGCCGCTTTTGCGTTTTATGGTTGTTTTAATGAGCTATTGCCCACTATTTGGGGGTTACATGGAGATTTACATGTTTTAGAGTTATGACAAAAAATTGTCTTTTTGCATTTTATGGCCATTTTAATGAGCTACTGCCCATAGTTTGGGGTTCTAGCGCGATTTACATGTTATAGAGTTATGACCAAACACTCGTATTTTTTGCGTTTTATGGACATTTTAATCTGTTATTGCCCACAGTTTAAGGGTTCTAGGGAGATTTACATGTTTGGGAGGTATAAGCAAAAACTCGTCTTTTTAAGTTTCATGGCTGTTTTCATGAGTTATTGCCCACGGTTTTGGGGTTCTAGGGCGATTAACATGTTTTAGAGGTATGGCCAAAAACTTGTCGTTTTTTTCCTTTTAAGGAGATTTTCATGAGCTATTGCACATAGTTTTGGTGTTCCGAGGAAATTTACATGTTTGAGAGGTATAGACCAAAAATTCATCGTTTTTGTGTTTTATGACCGTTTTAATGACATATTGCCCACGGTTTTGGGGTTTCTAGGGCGATTTACATGTTTCAGATGTATGACCAAAAATTCATAGTTTTTTCTTTTTATGGACGTTTTCATGAGCTATTTCCCATTGTTTAGGGGTTCTAGGGCGATTTACATGTCTGAGAGGTATGACCAAAAGCTCGTCGTTTTTGCATTTTATGGCCATTTTCATGAGCTATTGCCAATAGTTTAGGGATTCCAGGGCGATTAACATGTTTTAGAGTTGTGACAAAAAACTCGTTTTTTTGCGTTTTATGGACATTTTCATGAGTTATTGTCCATAGTTTTGGGGCTCCAGGGCGTTTTACAAGTTTGAGAGGTATGACCAAAAACTCGTATTTTTGCGTTTTATGGTCGTTTTCATGAGTTATCGCCCATGATTTTGGGGTTCCAGGGCGATTTACATGTTTTGACAGGTATAGACCAAAAAGTCATCGTTTTTGTGTTTTATGGCCGTTTTTATGAGCTATTGCCCCCTATTTAGGGGTTCCAGGGCAATTTACATGTTTGACAGGTATGACCAAAAAGTCGTCGTTTTTGCTTTTTATGGCCGTTTGCATGAGTTGTTGCCCAAAGTTTAGGGGTTCCAGGGCGATTTAAATGTTTGATAAGTATGACAAAAAACTCATCTTTTTTGCATTTTATGGCCGTTTTCATGAGCTATTTCCCACAGTTTTGGGTTCCAGGTTTATTTACATGTTTTAGAGTTACGACCAAAAACTCGTCTTTTGCGTTTTATGGCCGTTCTAATGAGTTATAGCCCATAGTTTTGGTGTTCCAGGCGTTTTACATGTTTTAGAGTTATGACCAAAAACTCGTCTTTTTGTGTTTTATGGTCGTTTTCATGAGTTATTTCCCATGATTTTGGGGTTCCAGGGCGATTTACATGTTTGAGAGATATGACCAAAAACTCGCCGCTTTTGCGTTTTATGGTTGTTTTAATGAGCTATTGCCCACTATTTGGGGGTTACATGGAGATTTACGTGTTTTAGAGTTATGACAAAAAATTGTCTTTTTGCATTTTATGGCCATTTTAATGAGCTACTGCCCATAGTTTGGGGTTCTAGCGCGATTTACATGTTATAGAGTTATGACCAAACACTCGTATTTTTTGCGTTTTATGGACATTTTAATCTGTTATTGCCCACAGTTTAAGGGTTCCAGGGAGATTTACATGTTTGGGAGGTATAAGCAAAAACTCGTCTTTTTAAGTTTCATGGCTGTTTTCATGAGTTATTGCCCACGGTTTTGGGGTTCTAGGGCGATTAACATGTTTTAGAGGTATGGCCAAAAACTTGTCGTTTTTTCCTTTTATGGACATTTTCATGAGCTATTGCACATAGTTTTGGGGTTCCGAGGAAACTTACATGTTTGAGAGGTATAGACCAAAAATTCATCGTTTTTGTGTTTTATGACCGTTTTAGTGACATATTGCCCACGGTTTTGGGGTTTCTAGGGCGATTTACATGTTTCAGATGTATGACCAAAAATTCATAGTTTTTTTCTTTTTATGGACGTTTTCATGAGCTATTTCCCATTGTTTAGGGGTTCTAGGGCGATTTACATCTCTGAGAGGTATGACTAAAAACTCGTCGTTTTTGCAATTTATGGCCATTTTCATGAGCTATTGCCAATAGTTTAGGGATTCCAGGGCGATTAACATGTTTTAGAGTTATGACAAAAAACTCGTTTTTTTGCGTTTTATGGACATTTTCATGAGTTATTGTCTATAGTTTTGGGGCTCCAGGGCGTTTTACAAGTTTGAGAGGTATGACCAAAAACTCGTATTTTTGCGTTTTATGGTCGTTTTCATGAGTTATCGCCCATGATTTTGGGGTTCCAGGGCGATTTACATGTTTGACAGGTATAGACCAAAAAGTCATCGTTTTTGTGTTTTATGGCCGTTTTTATGAGCTATTGCCCCCTATTTAGGGGTTCCAGGGCAATTTACATGTTTGACAGGTATGACCAAAAAGTCGTCGTTTTTGCTTTTTATGGCCGTTTGCATGAGTTGTTGCCCAAAGTTTAGGGGTTCCAGGGCGATTTAAATGTTTGATAAGTATGAAAAAAAACTAATCTTTTTTGCATTTTATGGCCGTTTTCATGAGCTATTTCCCACAGTTTTGGGTTCCAGGTTTATTTACATGTTTTAGAGTTACGACCAAAAACTCGTCTTTTGCGTTTTATGGCCGTTCTAATGAGTTATTGCCCATAGGTTTGGGATTCCAGGGCGTTTTACATGTTTTAGAGTTATGACCAAAAACTCGTCTTTTTGTGTTTTATGGTCGTTTTCATGAGTTATTTCCCATGATTTTGGGGTTCCAGGGCGATTTACATGTTTGAGAGATATGACCAAAAACTCGCCGCTTTTGCGTTTTATGGTTGTTTTAATGAGCTATTGCCCACTATTTGGGGGTTACATGGAGATTTACATGTTTTAGAGTTATGACAAAAAATTGTCTTTTTGCATTTTATGGCCATTTTAATGAGCTACTGCCCATAGTTTGGGGTTCTAGCGCGACTTACATGTTATAGAGTTATGACCAAACACTCGTATTTTTTGCGTTTTATGGACATTTTAATCTGTTATTGCCCACAGTTTAAGGGTTCCAGGGAGATTTACATGTTTGGGAGGTATAAGCAAAAACTCGTCTTTTTAAGTTTCATGGCTGTTTTCATGAGTTATTGCCCACGGTTTTGGGGTTCTAGGGCGATTAACATGTTTTAGAGGTATGGCCAAAAACTTGTCGTTTTTTTCCTTTTATGGACATTTTCATGAGCTATTGCACATAGTTTTGGGGTTCCGAGGAAACTTACATGTTTGAGAGGTATAGACCAAAAATTCATCGTTTTTGTGTTTTATGACCGTTTTAATGACATATTGCCCACGGTTTTGGGGTTTCTAGGGCGATTTACATGTTTCAGATGTATGACCAAAAATTCATAGTTTTTTTCTTTTTATGGATGTTTTCATGAGCTATTTCCCATTGTTTAGGGGTTCTAGGGCGATTTACATGTCTGAGAGGTATGACCAAAAACTCGTCGTTTTTGCATTTTATGACCATTTTCATGAGCTATTGCCAATAGTTTAGGGATTCCAGGGCGATTAACATGTTCTAGAGTTATGACAAAAAACTCGTTTTTTTGCGTTTTATGGACATTTTCATGAGTTATTGTCCATAGTTTTGGGGCTCCAGGGCGTTTTACAAGTTTGAGAGGTATGACCAAAAACTCGTATTTTTGCGTTTTATGGTCGTTTTCATGAGTTATCGCCCATGATTTTGGGGTTCCAGGGCGATTTACATGTTTGAGATGTATGACCAAAAACTCGCTGCTTTTGCGTTTTATGGTTGTTTTAATGAGCTATTGCCCACTATTTGGGGGTTACAGGGAGATTTAAATGTTTGATAAGTATGACAAAAAACTCATCTTTTTTGCATTTTATGGCCGTTTTCATGAGCTATTTCCCACAGTTTTGGGTTCCAGGTTTATTTACATGTTTTAGAGTTACGACCAAAAACTCGTCTTTTGCGTTTTATGGCCGTTATAATGAGTTATTGCCCATAGGTTTGGGATTCCAGGGCGTTTTACATGTTTTAGAGTTATGACCAAAAACTCGTCTTTTTGTGTTTTATGGTCGTTTTCATGAGTTATTTCCCATGATTTTGGGGTTCCAGGGCGATTTACATGTTTGAGAGATATGACCAAAAACTCGCCGCTTTTGCGTTTTATGGTTGTTTTAATGAGCTATTGCCCACTATTTGGGGGTTACATGGAGATTTACATGTTTTAGAGTTATGACAAAAAATTGTCTTTTTGCATTTTATGGCCATTTTAATGAGCTACTGCCCATAGTTTGGGGTTCTAGCGCGACTTACATGTTATAGAGTTATGACCAAACACTCGTATTTTTTGCGTTTTATGGACATTTTAATCTGTTATTGCCCGCAGTTTAAGGTTTCCAGGGAGATTTACATGTTTGGGAGGTATAAGCAAAAACTCGTCTTTTTAAGTTTCATGGCTGTTTTCATGAGTTATTGCCCACGGTTTTGGGGTTCTAGGGCGATTAACATGTTTTAGAGGTATGGCCAAAAACTTGTCGTTTTTTTCCTTTTATGGACATTTTCATAGTTTTGGGGTTCCGAGGAAACTTACATGTTTGAGAGGTATAGACCAAAAATTCATCGTTTTTGTGTTTTATGACCGTTTTAATGACATATTGCCCACGGTTTTGGGGTTTCTAGGGCGATTTACATGTTTCAGATGTATGACCAAAAATTCATAGTTTTTTTCTTTTTATGGACGTTTTCATGAGCTATTTCCCATTGTTTAGGGGTTCTAGGGCGATTTACATGTCTGAGAGGTATGACCAAAAACTCGTCGTTTTTGCATTTTATGGCCATTTTCATGAGCTATTGCCAATAGTTTAGGGATTCCAGGGCGATTAACATGTTCTAGAGTTATGACAAAAAACTCGTTTTTTTGCGTTTTATGGACATTTTCATGAGTTATTGTCCATAGTTTTGGGGCTCCAGGGCGTTTTACAAGTTCGAGAGGTATGACCAAAAACTCGTATTTTTGCGTTTTATGGTCGTTTTCATGAGTTATCGCCCATGATTTTGGGGTTCCAGGGCGATTTACATGTTTGACAGGTATAGACCAAAAAGTCATCGTTTTTGTGTTTTATGGCCGTTTTTATGAGCTATTGCCCCCTATTTAGGGGTTCCAGGGCAATTTACATGTTTGACAGGTATGACCAAAAAGTCGTCGTTTTTGCTTTTTATGGCCGTTTGCATGAGTTGTTGCCCAAAGTTTAGGGGTTCCAGGGCGATTTAAATGTTTGATAAGTATGAAAAAAAACTCATCTTTTTTGCATTTTATGGCCGTTTTCATGAGCTATTTCCCACAGTTTTGGGTTCCAGGTTTATTTACATGTTTAGAGTTACGACCAAAAACTCGTCTTTTGCGTTTTATGGCCGTTCTAATGAGTTATTGCCCATAGGTTTGGGATTCCAGGGCGTTTTACATGTTTTAGAGTTATGACCAAAAACTCGTCTTTTTGTGTTTTATGGTCGTTTTCATGAGTTATTTCCCATGATTTTGGGGTTCCAGGGCGATTTACATATTTGAGAGATATGACCAAAAACTCGCCGCTTTTGCGTTTTATGGTTGTTTTAATGAGCTATTGGCCACTATTTGGGGGTTACATGGAGATTTACATGTTTTAGAGTTATGACAAAAAATTGTCTTTTTGCATTTTATGGCCATTTTAATGAGCTACTGCCCATAGTTTGGGGTTCTAGCGCGATTTACATGTTATAGAGTTATGACCAAACACTCGTATTTTTTGCGTTTTATGGACATTTTAATCTGTTATTGCCCACAGTTTAAGGGTTCCAGGGAGATTTACATGTTTGGGAGGTATAAGCAAAAACTCGTCTTTTTAAGTTTCATGCCTGTTTTCATGAGTTATTGCCCACGGTTTTGGGGTTCTAGGGCGATTAACATGTTTTAGAGGTATGGCCAAAAACTTGTCGTTTTTTTCCTTTTATGGACATTTTCATGAGCTATTGCACATAGTTTTGGGGTTCCGAGGAAACTTACATGTTTGAGAGGTATAGACCAAAAATTCATCGTTTTTGTGTTTTATGACCGTTTTAATGACATATTGCCCACGGTTTTGGGGTTTCTAGGGCGATTTACATGTTTCAGATGTATGACCAAAAATTCATAGTTTTTTTCTTTTTATGGACGTTTTCATGAGCTATTTCCTATTGTTTAGGGGTTCTAGGGCGATTTACATGTCTGAGAGGTATGACCAAAAACTCGTCGTTTTTGCATTTTATGGCCATTTTCATGAGCTATTGCCAATAGTTTAGGGATTCCAGGGCGATTAACATGTTTTAGAGTTATGACAAAAAACTCGTTTTTTTGCGTTTTATGGACATTTTCATGAGTTATTGTCCATAGTTTTGGGGCTCCAGGGCGTTTTACAAGTTTGAGAGGTATGACCAAAAACTCGTATTTTTGCGTCATTTTCATGAGTTATCGCCCATGATTTTGGGGTTCCAGGGCGATTTACATGTTTGAGATGTATGACCAAAAACTCGCTGCTTTTGCGTTTTATGGTTGTTTTAATGAGCTATTGCCCACTATTTGGGGGTTACAGGGAGATTTACATGTTTTACAGTTATGACAAAAACTTGTCTCTTTGCATTTTATGGCCATTTTAATGAGCTACTGCCCATAGTTTGGGGTTCTAGCCTGATTTACATGTTATAGAGTTATGACCAAAAACTCGTCTTTTTGCGTTTTATTGACATTTTAATCTGTTATTGCCCATAGTTTAGGGGTTCCAGGGAGATTTACATGTTTGGGAGGTATAAGCAAAAACTCGTCTTTTTAAGTTTCATGGCTGTTTTCATGAGTTATTGCCCACTGTTTTGGGGTTCTAGGGCGATTAACATGTTTCAGAGGTATGGCCAAAAACTCGTCGTCTTTTTCCTTTTATGGACATTTTCATGAGCTACTGCCCATAGTTTTGGGGTTCCGAGGAAATTTACATGTTTGAGAGGTATAGACCAAAAATTCGTCGTTTTTGTGTTTTATGACCGTTTTCATGACATATTTCCCACGGTTTGGGGTTTCTAGGGCGATTTACATGTTTCGGAAGTATGACCAAAAATTCATAGTTTTTGCTTTTTATGGACGTTTTCATGAGCTATTTCCCACAGTCTAGGGCGATTTACATGTTTGAGAGGTATGACCAAAAACTCATCGTTTTTGCATTTTATGGCCGTTTTCATGAGCTATTGCCAATAGTTTTGGGATTCCAAGGCGATTAACATGTTTTAGAGTTATGACCAAAAACTCGTTTTTTGGCGTTTTATGGACATTTTCATGAGTTATTGCCCAAAGTTTTGGGGTTCCAGGGCGATTACAAGTTTGAGAGATATGACCAGAAACTCGTCTTTTGCATTTTATGGTCGTTTTTATGAGCTGTTGCCCACTGTTTTAGGGTTCCAGCGGGATTTACATGTTTCAAATTTATGACTAAAAATTCTTCTTTTTAGTGTCTTATGTGCATTTTCATGAGTTATTGCCCATAGTTGTGGGGTTCCAGGGCAATTTACATGTTTGAGAGGTATGACCAAACAGTGGTCGTTTTTGCTTTTTATGGCCATTTTTATGAGCTATTGCCCAGAGTTTTGGGGTTCCTGGGTGATTTACATGTTTGAGAGGAATGACCAAAAACTCGTCGTTTTAGCATCTTATGGCCATTTTCATGAGCAATTGCCCATAGTTTTGGGTTCCAAGGTGATTTACATGTTTTAGAGTTATGACCAAAAAATTGCCTTTTTGCATTTTATGGCCGTTTTAATAAGCTACTACCCACAGTTTTGGGGTTCCAGGTCGATTTACATGTTTTAGAGTTATGACCAAAAACTCATCCTTTTGCGTTTATGGACATTTTCATGAGTTATTGCCCACGGTCTTGGGGTTCCATCGCCCAAAAACTTGTCGTTTTTTGCGTTTACATGTTTTGGATGTATAACCAAAAACTTGTCGTTTTTTGCGTTTTATGGCCGTCCCCATGATCTATCGCCCACAGTTTTGGAGTTCTAGGGAAATTTACATGTTTCAAATTTATGACTAAAAAATCGTCTTTTTATTGTTTTATGCCCATTTTCACGAGGAATTACCCATAGTTTTGGGGTTCTAGGGAAATTTACATGTTTTAGAGATATAGACCAAAAAGTCGCAGTTTTTGCATTTTATGGCCGTGTTCATGAGCTATTGCCCATAGATTAGGGGTTCTAGGGCAATTTACATATTTGAGAGGTATGACCAAAAACTCGTCGTTTTTTGCATTTTATGGCCGTTTTCATGAGCTATTGCCAATAGTTTTGGGATTCTAGTGCGATTAACATGTTTTAGAGCTATGACCAAAAACTCGTATTTTTTGCGTTTTATGGAAATTTTCATGAGTTATTTCCCACAGTTTTGGGGTTCCAAGGCGATTTACATGTTTGTGAGGTATGAGCAAAAACTCGTCTTTTTGCGTTTTATGTCCGTGTTCATGAGTTATTGCCCATGGTTTTCGAGTTCTAGGGCGATTTACATGTTTGAGAGGTATGACCAGAAACTCGTTGTTTTTGCGCTTTATTGTCGTTTTAATGAGCTATTACCCACTATTTTGGGGTTCTAGGGAGATTTACATGTTTTAGAGTTATGAAAAAAACATGTCTTTTTGAATTTTATGGCCATTTTAATGAGCTACTACCCATAGTTTGGGGTTCCAGCGTGATTTACACGTTATAGAGTTATGACCAAAAACTCGTCTTTTTGCGTTTTATGGACATTTTCATCTATTATTGCCCACAGTTTTGGAGTTCTAGGGAGATTTACTGTTTGGGAGGTATAAGCAAAAACTCGTCGTTTTTTGCGTTTTATGGACATTTTCATGAACTATTGCCTACAGTTTTGGGATTCCAGGGAGATTTACATGTTTCAAATTTATGACCAAAAACTCGTGTTTTTAGCATTTTATCGCCATTTTCACAAGTTATTGCCCATAGTTTTGGGGTTCCGGGGAAATTTGCATGTTTGAGAGGTATGGACCAAAATTTATCGTTTTTGTATTTTATGACCGTTTTCATGACATATTGCCCACGGTTTGGGGGTTTCTAGGGCGATTAACATGTTTCAGAGGTATGACCAAAAAGTCATAGTTTTTGCTTTTTATGGACGTTTTCATGAGCTATTGCCCACAGTTTAGGGGTTCTAGGGCGATTTACATGTTTGGGAGGTATGAGCAAAAACTCGTCTTTTTGCGTTTTATGTCCATGTTCATGAGTTATTGCCCATGGTTTTGGGGTTCCAAGGCGATTACAAGTTTGAGTGGTATGACCAGAAACTCGTCTTTATGCGTTTTATGGTCGTTTTAATGAATTGTTGCCCACTGTTTTGGGCTTCCAGGTTGATTTACAAGTTTCAAATTTATGACTAAAAATTCTTCTATTTAGCGTCTTATGGGCATTTTCATGAGTTATTGCCCATAGTTTTGGGGTTCCAGGGCAATGTACATGTTTCAGAGGTATAGACTAAGAAGTGGTCGTTTTTGTGTTTTATGGCCATTTTCATGAGCTATTGCCCACAGTATTGGGGTTCCAGGGCGATTTACATGTTTGAGAGGTATGACCAAAAAGTGGTCGTTTTTGTTTTTTATGACCGTTTTTATGAGCGATTGCCCATAGTTTTGGGGTACATGGGCGAGTTACATGTTTGAGAGGTATGACCAAGAACTCGTCGTTTTTGCATCTTATGGCCATTTTCATGAGAAATTGCCCATAGTTTTGGTTTCCAGGGCGATATACATGTTTCAGAGTTATCACCAAAAAAATTGCCTTTTTCCGTTTTATGGCCATTTTAATGAGCTACTACCCTTGTTTTGGCGTTCCAGGTTGATTTACATATTTTAGAGTTATGACCAAAAACTCGTCTTTTTGCGTTTATGGACATTTTCATGAGTTATTTCCCACAGTTTTGGGGTTCCAGGGCGATTTACATGTTTGGGAGGTATGAGCAAAAACTTGTCTTTTTGCATTTTATGGTTGTTTTCATGAGTTATTGCACACGGTCTTGGGCTTCCAGGGCGATTTACATGTTTGAGATGTATGACCAAAAACTTGTCGTTTTTGCGTTTTTATGGCCGTCTCCATGAGCTATCGCCCACAGTTTTGGGGTTCTAGGGCGATTTACATGTTCCAAGTTTATGACTAAAAATTCATCTTTTTAGCGTTTTATGGCCATTTTCACGATTTATTGCCCATAGTTTTGGGGTTTTAGAGAAATTTACATGTTTGAGAGGTATAGACCAAAAAAAGTCGTTGTTTTTGTGTTTTATGACAATTTTCATGAGCTATTGCCCATGGTTTTGGGGTTCCAGGGCGATTTACATGTTTGAGAGGTATGACCAAAAAGTCGTAGTTTTTGGTTTTATGGCAGTTTTTATGAGCTATTGTCCATAGTTTAGGGGTTTTAGGGCGATTTACATGTTTGAGAGATATGACAAAAACTCATCATTTCTGCATTTTATGGCCGTTTTCATGAGCTATTACACATAGTTTTGGGATTCCAGGGCGATTTACATGTTTTAGTGTTATGACCAAAAACTCATCTTTTTTCGTTTTTTGTCCGTGTTCATGAGTTATGCCTACTGACATGGATATGCCCTACGGGTACCCGATGGTATCCTACCTGGTCTAGCCGGACGGAAGGCCCACTCGACAATCTGCCAGGGTCCATGATGCCTTTGACGTTTCGGCTGCTATGTAGCCCATATGGACACAGACTCTAAGCTCACAAGACGAGAAAAGCTCAACACTAGAGTTTGAATACAACTTGTAACCGACTCGATTTGTGCCCGGGACCTGCCTATCTCTAAATAAAGGCTAGGAGAACACGACGAGGAGGACGAATCTCTCTCACCTAACCGCATACACACCTTCACGCTAGGTTACATCTGCGCACCGTTGTAACTTTCGGTTCCGCCGTAATTAAGAGCAGACAAGCAGGAATAGGGTTTTCCCTCCAGGGGCCTAAACCTGGGTAAATCTCATGTCCCCTGGTTGCTTTTCTGTTAACCGTTCCGCGATCTCCAGCACCCCATATTCTCCAACACCCAAGATCATAACAATGGGCATTGACTAGCTCGATGCTCGTCAATTGGCGCCAACCGTGGGGATTGGGGGCGCTGATTGTGCAGTCGTGACGGTTCCATCATCAGCGATCTACGATTAATCGGTTTCAGAGGAGAAGACTTGTTTTGGCTCCCTCACCATCGGCGACAGCTAGATCGCATCCGGTTGTTCGATCGGCGAGTCAGCACTCTCACATGCAATGGTGGGCGCACCGTCCGAGAACTGCCACCAAGCGAAGCGAGGCCAATGTGAATCAAGCAGACTCGAAAGATCTGAGACACGCATGCACGCAGATCTAATCAAATAATTTCCATTGCTACATCTGCTAGCAACCGATTTCACTAGTGCAAGCCGGCCGGATCGAAATTGGAGGCTGCTGCTACACCATGTGGACCTTAGGCATGAGTCAACCCAAGACGCATCGTATACTGGTTCAGACAGAGAAAAATTAAAGGAATTAGATATTGTGATAGATCAAGCTATTCGCTCAACAAGAAACTAGGGCGTCGAGAGACCTATTGCAATATGTGCTCAAATCAACCAAAGCTGCACATGGAGCACACATATGGATATTGCGACCGGAATTGCAATCGGCGTATATCACCATGACATCTCCAATGAGCCATGAGACCCATCAACTATATTAGGGAGATGCGTTGACACGTACGCAGCGCCAACTACGTGACGTGACTGTTGTGGTCTTCGACCCCAACGAACTACTGCACTCTTCGACTACATCGACCTTCGATGATCTTCGATTGCGGCAAAACCGTTGTCGCCATCAGCTTCGGTGACCTGCTGCCGCGTTGACTCCGGTCCGCTGCATCAACTCTCGGACGCCGCCTCGACCACATCAACTCCACGCTCGGGGGTTGCGCCCACTTGTCCAAGCGACTCGTGACCATCGACCTGTTGCCATTTTCGACTTCGACGATCCTCTGCGGTCTTCAACTGCGGTGACCCGCTGCATCTTTCGGATGCGGCGACCCGACGCGATCTTCGATTGCGGCAACTGGCCTCATCGGCTTCAATGACCACGACTCAGGGGCTCCTTCGACTCCCCCGACCCAGTGTGGTCTTCGATTGCAATATTTGGCCACGGCAACCCGGTGCCACCATCACTACGGGAAAATTGGGCGCTGCCGTGCACTTAGGATTTGCCGTGCGTGGATGCACGGCAAATACCTCTTTGCCGTGCGACCACACAACACAACGCACGACAAAGAAGCACTGCACGGCGGCACCCTAGACGATACACGGCATCCGACAACCTCACGGCAAACCTCAGCCTAGACACACGGCAAAGAATAAATTCACGGCAAAGCCCAAAAATAGCCCACGGCAAAGAAATCACACGGCACATTGCCTTTGTTGGGCCCACCATATAGCGTAGTTCACGGCCCGGGTTGACGGCAGGCCTTTGCCGTGTGTCTCACCGTCAGACACAGCAAAGTTTTGAATTGCAAATTCCTATTTCTGCGCGAAATATTCCCGCTATTTATTTTGTCCAACGCGTGAAACATTCGCGCCATTTATTTTATTCAAAGCGCGAAATATTTTCGCGAGTTTTGTCCAACGAGCGAGGGTCTTTGCCGTGTAATCTACACGACAAAGGTGTCTTTGCCGTGCACCGTACACGACAAAGGTGTCTTTGCCGTGCACCTTCCACGGCAAAGACCTGTTTATTGCCATTTCCATCCCTTCTTTGCCTTTGTTTTCTTTTAGCGCATATTTTATCTCAAATATAACCCATATTGCATCTATGGACACTTTAATTATATGGTTTGGTCGGATTTCGGAGCTCCAGCGGCTGTCTCCCATCGAAACCCTAGTGTCTTCGGGGCAACCGGAGATCTACCCCTAGCTCTCTCTTCATAGGAGGGTTGTGCAATGTGATTTTTTGTTTGTTTAGGCCATATCTACATAGAATACCAAGGTTGGGCCCAATATTCCACCGATTTCCCCCTGTTGGACCCGTAGAGGGAGTTTCCAACGACACGTCCACCACTTCTCTAAGTATTATCGCATGCGGGGGTCATTCTCCATCGAAAACAACCATGTGCGGGCCCCGGGAAGGTCTACCCCCTAGCTTTCTCCGCACGAGGTTCCACCAATGTACTTTTTTGTTGGTAAAGGTTTTTTTAGGACATAGATACAAGGAAAACCAACTTTGGTACCCTGTGGCATATTCTAGCCCCCGGTATACCCGCAGCGGGACATTCCCCCTATAGGTCGAGGAATCTACTAAGTGTTATCACCTAAATGTGAAGAACCTCACACCGGGGAGATATGTCTTGCATATATGGCACTTCTACAACACTTTTACATGTATCCTAGGTCTACATGCATGTTTCCTAGCACCACATGATAGTTTGGGTGGGTTCCCGGGGCTCCGAGGATCATTCTCCATCGAAAACAGCCATCTACGAGCCCCGGGAAGGTCTACCCCTAGCTTTCTCCGCACGAGGTTTCACCAATGTACTTTTTTGTTGGTTAAGGTTTGTTTAGGACATAGATACAAGGAAAACCAACTTTGGTACCATGTGGCACATTCTAGCCCTCGGTATACCCGCAGCGGGACATTTCCCCTATAGGTCGAGGAATCTACTAAGTATTATCACCTGAATGTGAAGAACCTCACACCGGGGAGATATGTCTTGCATATATGGCACTTCTACAACACTTTTACATGTATCCTAGGTCTACATGCATGTTTCCTAGCACCACATGATAGTTTGGGTGGGTTCCCGCGGCTCCGAGGGTCATTCTCTATCGAAAACAGCCATTTACGAGCCCCGGGAAGGTCTACCCCTAGATTTCTCCGCACGAGGTTCCACCAATGTACTTTTTTGTTGGTTAAGGTTTGTTTAGGACATATATACAAGGAAAACCAACTTTGGTACCCTGTGGCACATTCTAGCCCTCGGTATACCCGCAGCGGGACATTTCCCCTATAGGTCGAGGAATCTACTAAGTATTATCGCCTGAATGTGAAGAACCTCACACCGGGGAGATATGTATTGCTTATATGGGACTTATACAACACTTTTACATGTATCCTAGGTCTGCATGCATGTTTCCTAGCACTACATGAAAGTTTGGGTGGGCTCCGGGGGTCATTCTCCATCGAAAACACCCGTCTGCGGGCCCTGGGAAGGTCTACCCCCTAGCTTTCTCCACAGGAGGTTCCACCAATGTACTTTTTGTTGGTTAAGGTTTGTTTAGTCCATATATACAAGGAAAACCAACTTTGGTACCCTGTGGCACATTCTAGGCCCCGGTATACCCATAGCAGGACATTTCCCCTATAGGTCGAGGAATCTACTAAGTATTATCGCCTGAATGTGAAGAACCTCACACCGGGGAGATATGTCTTGCATATATGGGACTTATACAACACTTTTACATGTATCCTAGGTCTGCATGCATGTTTCCTAGCACTACATGAAAGTTTGGGTGGGCTCCGGGGGTCATTCTCCATCGAAAACACCCGTCTACGGGCCCTGGGAAGGTCTACCCCCTAGCTTTCTCCACACGAGGTTCCACCAATGTACTTTTTTGTTGGTTAAGGTTTTTTTAGTCCATAGATACAAGGAAAACCAACTTTGGTACCCTGTGGCGCATTCTAGGCCCCGGTATACCCGCAGTGGGACATTTCCCCCTATAAATCGAGGAATCTGCTAAGTGTTATCGCCTGAATGTGAAGAACCTCACACCGGGGAGATATGTCTTGCATATATGGGACTTCTACAACACTTCTACATGTATCCTAGGTCTACATGCATGTTTCCTAGCACCGCATGAAATTTTGGCTGGGTTCCCGGGGTTCTGGGGGTCATTCTCCATCGAAAACAGCTATGTGAGGGCCCCGGGAAGGTCTACCCCCTAGCTTTCTCCGCACGAGGTTCCACCAATGTACTTTTTAGTTGGAAAAGGTTTTTTTAGGACATAGATACAAGGAAAACCAACTTTGGTACCCTGTGGCACATTCTAGCCCCCGGTATACCCGCAACGAGACATTTCCCCCTATAGGTCGAGGAATCTGCCAAGTGTTATCACCTGAATCTGAAGAACCTCACACCGGGGAGATATGTCTTGCATATATGGGACTTCTACAACACATTTACATGTATCCTAGGTCTACATGCATGTTTACTAGCACCACATGAAAGTTTGGGTGGGTTCCCGGGGTTGCGGGGTCATTCTCCATCGAAAACAGCCATGTGCAGGCCCCGGGAAGGTCTACCCCTAGCTTTCTCCGCACGAGGTTCCACCAATGTACTTTTTTGTTGGTTAAGGTTTGTTTAGGACATAGATACAAGGAAAACCAACTTTGGTACCCTGTGGCACATTCTAGCCCCCGGTATACCCGCAACGGGACATTTCCCCCTATAGGTCGAGGAATCTGCTAAGTGTTATCACCTGAATGTGAAGAACCTCACACCGGGGAGATATGTCTTGTATATATGGGACTTCTACAACACATTTACATGTATGCTAGGTCTACATGCATGTTTACTAGCACCACATGAAAGTTTGGGTGGGTTCCCGGGGTTCCGGGGTCATTCTCCATCGAAAACAGCCATGTGCAGGCCCCGGGAAGGTCTACCCCTAGATTTCTCCGCACGAGGTTCCACCAATGTACTTTTTTGTTGGTTAAGGTTTGTTTAGGACATAGATACAAGGAAAACCAACTTTGGTACCGTGTGGCACATTCTAGCCCCCGGTATACCCGCAGCGGGATATTCCCCCTATAGGTCGAGGAATCTACTAAGTGTTATCGATTGAATGTGAAGAACCTCACACCGGGGAGATATGTCTTGCATATATGGGACTTCTACAACACTTTTACATGTATCCTAGGTTAACATGCATGTTTCCTAGCACCGCAACACATGAAAGTTTGGGTGGGTTCCCGAGGTTCCGGGGTCATTCTCCATCGAAAACAACCATGTGCAGGCCCCGAGAAGGTCTACCCTTAGCTTTCTCCGCACGAGGTTCCACCAATGTACTTTTTTGTTGGTTAAGGTTTGTTTAGGACATAGATACAAGGAAAACCAACTTTGGTACCCTATGGCACATTCTAGCCCCCGGTATACCCGCAACGGGACATTTCCCCCTATAGGTCGAGGAATCTGCTAAGTGTTATCACCTGAATGTGAAGAACCTCACACCGGGGAGATATGTCTTGCATATATGGGACTTCTACAACACATTTACATGTATCCTAGGTCTACATGCACGTTTCCTAGCACCACATGATAGTTTGGGTGGGTTCCCGGGGCTCCGAGGGTCATTCTCCATCGAAAACAGCCATCTACGAGCCCCGGGAAGGTCTACCCCTAGCTTTCTCCGCACGAGGTTCCACCAATGTACTTTTTTGTTGGTTAAGGTTTGTTTAGGAAATAGATACAAGAAAAACCAACTTTGGTACCCTGTGGCACATTCTAGGCCCCGGTATACCCGCAGCGGGATATTCCCCTATAGGTCGAGGAATCTACTAAGTGTTATCGACTGAATGTGAAGAACCTCACACCGGGGAGATATGTCTTGCATATATGGGACTTCTACAACACTTTTACATGTATCCTAGGTCTACATGCATGTTTTCTAGCACCGCACCACATGAAAGTTTGGGTGGTTCCCGGGGTTCCGGGGTCATTCTCCATCGAAAACAGCCATGTGCGGGCCCCGGGAAGGTCTACCCCCTAGCTTTCTCCGCACGAGGTTCCACCAATGTACTTTTTTGTTGGTTAAGGTTTGTTTAGGACATAGATACAAGGAAAACCAACTTTGATACCCTGTGGCGCATTCTAGGCCCCAGTATATCCGTGAGGATCTACTAGCTATCTTACTACGAGGGTTGACTAATATTTTTGTTTATTTGTTAATGAAAAAATAGTTTATTATACTCCCTGCGACCCATATTATTTGACTTGGATTTGACTTAATTCGGATATAACATACATTTGAATCTGGACAAATCCAAGTCAACTACTTCTTTCGACCTATATTAGTTGACTTGGATTTGTCAAAATTTGGATAAACCTATATAATAAATAGTGTAAAAATTTGGATAAACCTATATAATAAATACATCTAAATCTAGACAAATGCAAGTCAACTAATATGGGTTGGAGGGAGTAATATTAATAGAAATAAATAATTTAAAATTAAAAATTAAAACTGATTTTCCATGGATGTATATAGAGGTTAAAATTGTATGCCGTGTGGTGTGCACGGCAAAGAATTATTTGCCTTGTGAGGCTCACGGCGAAGGGCGCCTTTGCCGTGCAGTCATGAAACGCTGCGCGCACGGCAAAGAATTCTTTGGGGGTAAAAAAAAAAACTTATCCTCTCCCTGACCAAACCGATCCACACACACACCCACGCCTCATTTCTCACGCGCCGCCGCTCCTGCCGCTTGTCGAGCTCGCCGCCTCCTCGCCGCTTCGCCTGGCCGCTCCGGCTCCCCGCCACACGACGACCCACGACGCACGCCTCCTCCTACCTCCGTCTCCTCGCCGCTCCGCCGACGACCCACGACGACCCGCCGCCTCCTCGCCGCTCCGGCTCCGGCTCCCGACGACCCACGACGCACGCGCCGCCTCCCCGGCCACCTGCGCCTCGCCCTCCCCTCCCTC
Organism: Avena sativa; assembly: GCA_916181665.1. Lineage (NCBI taxonomy): Eukaryota > Viridiplantae > Streptophyta > Magnoliopsida > Poales > Poaceae > Avena > Avena sativa. The sequence continues at coordinate 40,699,698 of OV702300.1, read as the reverse complement.
CGGCCGCCCTCCCCTACCTCCGGCCGCCTGCCCCTCGCCCTCTGGCCGCCTGCGCCTGCGCGGGCGGCCTCGCCCTCCCCTCTGCGCCTCGCCGTCCCTCCCCTCTGCGCCTCGCCGTCCGTCCGTCCAGGTAATCCTTCGACCCCGTCTCTTCTCTGTATGTTAATGTGGTTGGATCCATGGCCAAGGGCGATTTTGCCGGTGAGGCTTCATTAGGCTTGAGCCTCACCTCAAATTTTGCAGGGGGTGGCGCTCGGGACGAGGGCAGCGGCGCTCGCGGGGGTGGCGCTCGGGACGAGGCGGGATCTAGCGGGGGAAGGAGGGAGATGACGGGTGGCGTTCGGAGGTGGGAGAGAGCGGCGGCAGGGCAAGGCCCAGGTGGCGGCTCGGAGAGCTCGATCAGGGAGGAAGGGGATGGGCGGTTGGAGAGAAGATTTTATTATGTTGTGAGGAACGGGAGGCGTTCTCTGCTACATGGGAGCGTTGCATCCTTCCCTCTGCACAACCAGATGAGGCTGCCGACGGCACTGCTGCTGCACGATTCGTGGATAAGCCCCAAATTCTCTCTCTAGGTTTGGTATGTTTTTGATTTGTGCTCACGTTTCTGAATTTAGGGTAGTGTAAATATGCGAGCAACAATTATAACAGGCAGAAGAGGATGCAAGGCTGAGAGTTAAGTCACGGATTTATTCTACCTGATGAAAGTGACGAGGCCTGATGAAAGTGACGAGCCATGGTGAGCAGCGGCCAGCCCTTCTAACACCATGTCATCCACTAAAATCCTCCTAGAAGGTAGTTAACCCCCATAATTTCTCAACTTTGTTAGTATAGATCAGGTTGTTAGCGTAGATTCGTTTTCAGGCTTTCAGCTCCGATGTGCTGCTTGAATGACTTCAGTTCCGATTAACTTTAATTAGTTTTTGAGAATTTGTGGTTTATGATCTGTTATAATCTCTCGACTATTTGGATACTATCCTACATAGGTCTCTAATTTTCTTTATTCATTGTTGTATGTTGAGATGAATGACTGTACATGGCATGCTATTTTTGTTTTCTTTGTAATTAAGATAAACATATGGTCTTGATTATATGGTCAATATCAGTTCATCATCGAGGAACGAAGTTTGCATATTTGTGTTTCCAATTTTTTATTGTAAATATCATAGAAATTTCGCGATGAGTTGTCTTTTTACTACAGCCTCACAATGATTTTTATACCATGCTGTAGAAAAAGGGGCGGTCGAGATTGCTTTGGAGGACCGATGCAGCCTCGAGATATCGCCAAGGAGCCATGCCTCTGCTTTCGTCACCGACACCTCCATCCCCAGTTGGTTGTACTCTATCTTTGTCTGCATCGCCTTGGTCCTTGCATCGAGGAGAAAGCCCGTATGCTCGATCCAAGGTGCATCCCTCTCTCTCTCTCTCTCTCTCTCTCTCTCTCTCTCTCTCTCTCTCTCTCTCTCTCTCTCTCTCTCTGGAGCAGCAATCAACAGAGGGCAGTGCTTCCGATCCCGAAGACCAGGCAAACATGGCAAAGGCTTGCTTCTTGCATGCGTGTTGTACAGGCCACCATCTGTAAATGCCTCTGATTTTGTTTCATCTTGTTGTAGAGTTCCATGTTTTAGATTGGATGAAAAATTCTTACAAGTCATAAGATGGGTCAGCTAGAGCCTTGCAAGTAGGTGCATTTTTATGTCCATTATATCTTGCAAAGTTCTGTCCTATGAATCAACAAGTTGTCTCTATGGATGATAATGGATATTCTTTTCTGTTCTGCCCATGGTTTCCTAAAAAAGACAATATTCTTTTACTTTTAGTTTGTTTAGTATAAATTGTAGTATGTGTTCACTAAGAGAATTCATCATATACAAAGAGTTTATCATTTATCCTTTTATGATTGTAACATGCCACTGACTGCAGTATTTACCAGGAGTGAATGTTATATAATACGTGGTATGAAAATATCGTTTTCTTATGTTTCTAATGAAATTATAGTTCTATAGGCCAACACATTTTTCTTCCTTCAACAATTCAGGGATTATCTAACGGTCTTTTATATGGTTAGCTTAAATCCCAAGCGGAAAAGCCTTTTTTATTCTCTTCCTGGCTCCACCAAAATGTTTTCAAAAATCTTATACCATGATGTTCTCCGATGGATGGACATGGCAAAAAGAAAAAGACCTAACCTACTATCTTTGTTAGTTGGTCCCTATTTTACCAGATTTATTAAGTTCTGAAGTTCCACTTAGGTTGTGAAATATTGCGACCCTAGCTCAAGTCTCCAAATGATTGACAGGTCTTTGTTTTGCTTCAGGGATCCGGTGCCTCCTATCGTCGCCAAGCTCCTCTCCCTCCACAATGTCCAGGAAGACAATTGAAAAAAGGATTTGAAGATTCTTGCACAATTCCTATGAATTCAAAAAAACTGCCAGCTTAATCTGAGCCTGATCTAATCGTACTTGATGTTCCTCTGTATATCTGGGCATCTTACTTTTGCTAGCTAGGCTATTCCATGAATTAGTATAGTATCGTATTCCTGTTCGTTCTCTTTTGCCCTATCTTTTCAACATACTACTATTCGCTTTTTATAATTTAAGCGCATTATAACTATGAGTATACCGGGATGGTGCGCCAAGGCGCACCCCTAAATCTAGTATTTGTGGTTATGGAGCTTGTATGTGAGTATTATGGACACACTTGTGGCCATTGAGCTTGTATGTGATTATTATGAACATATATGTGATCTATCTGTGGTCATGAGCATGTCTGTGATCTATCTGTGGTCATGAACATATCTATTTATGGCTATATTTTATATTTGAATTGAAGGAATGAAATGAAAAAATTCATTAGGCCTTTGCCGTGTACAAACGCATGGCAAAAAAGCTAATAGTCCTTTGCCGTGCATAAGCGCACGGCAAAGATGCCACATGTCGCCATATTGTGCACCTGGGGTATTTAGGACAAATGGAGTCACTTTGTCGTGCAAGAACACACGGCAAATATTCCGCCCAAAGGCACACGGCATAGAGACGCACGGCAAAGGTAGGCAGACTGGCTGCTCAAGGTGGTATTTGCCGTGCCCACCACACGGCAAAGACTTTGCCATAAAACACACGGCAAAGGTAGAAACACGGCAGAATAGGAACACACGGCAAATGTGAAATCACGGCAAAATATGTGGCGTGCGCGGTGCATGGCAAAGTTGTGGTGGGGTCCATCGCTGGAAGTGCACGACAAAGGTTCACGGGGCCCACCATCACGGCGTCGTCGGCGGTGGCGTCGTCAAGTACCTTTTGTGTGCCGTCCGGGGGTGGCAAGCACACGGCAAAGGATTTTCCGTGTATGGTGCACGGCAAAGAACTCTTTGCCGGCCTTATCTTTGCCGTGCGGTCTTTGCCGTGTAATTTCTCACGGCAAAGCCTTTGCCGTGCCTTTTTGGGCCTTTGTCGTGCATTATATGTTACACGGCAAAGAACAAATTTTCTGTAGTGCATCTTCTACGGCGATCCGCTACAATCCTCGACCACGATCCGCTGGTTGTGTCGGCTCCCGCGATCCTCCCGCGACCCATCAACCTCGTCAATAACCAACAAAGCTAAGTTTCCCTCTACTCAGAGTTGATTCTTTTATTTTAACTCGCACTCGAGACACTCGAGGATTGCGCCCCCTTCGAGTAACCTAATGTGCCATCGGCTCCACACACTTGAGCACCTCGAACGCGATAGCCCGAATAGCTGATTCTGCCTGATCGTCAAATCCTTGAACTCCGAGTGCCTCGACAAGATACTGAGACTAAGGGTAATCAGGATAATGAAAAGGCCTAGCATACAGTGCAAAAGTGTCGACTCGATCGGCACTAGAATTTTACCTTACAAGTCGATAGCCAAATATTTCTTTACAAGATACAAATACTACACATTTTTTTATGTTTTCTGTAGCTTACAAGGACGTCAACTGCCTCGAGCTATTATATCAGGTCCTCAAATAGGAGTCGATAAAATAGCTAGCTACGCCATACACCCAAGACTCGAGTAGAGTCACTCCTCGGACGCTACAAAGACGTAACGCTGGTCGCGCACCCGGCAGAAGCAACGGCGTCGACTTCATCCACAACATCGTCTCACCCGACTAAGACGGCGCATGACTCCGCTACGACGACTCTTGGCTCCTTATGCGTGAGACGCTCACTCGATGCACTTCCGGGTCAGTGGTTTCTCCTCGCATGATTCTCAACTCGAGTCTGCGACTCGACTAGACACTCGGGGGCTACTCCTATCAGGAGCGCTGGTCGCGCACTGGATGTACTTCCGGGTCAGCAGTACGCCCACGAGATTGCCGACTACAACGACATGATACAAGACTCGAGTCTCTGCCTGACTCTACGACTCCGCCAGACACTCGGGGGCTACTCCAAACTGGAGCGTTGGTCACGCACACAGAAGATCTTCGAATGGCACGCTTCGATTCCTCACTCGAATCAACGATTCGACTAAGGACTCGGGGGCTACTCCCATAGCGAGCGCTGGTCGCGCATTCGAAAAAGTGAAGGCATTCAGGACATCTGCAAGGTCATCCGAAGAACTTCCGGATCGCCATATCACGCAACCGACGACTATAAGTCTCTGCTCGAGTCTACAACTCGAACAGACACTCGGGGGCTACTCCCATAGGGAGCGCTGGTCGCGCACCCTATAGTCCACTGTGTTGACTATGTCCATAATGTCGACTCCTTTGCAACAACCGAACAAATTCTGGTCTAGCCCGACAAGCTTTCGGGTCAAGTGTTTCACACTTGACACAACTTTCGACTCCGACATCCAAATGCAAGGCCTAAGACAACTAAATCTCCACCTGAATCTACATTTCGGATGGACACTCGGGGGCTACTCACATGGATATGCCCTACGGCTACCTGATGTTATCCTACCTGGTCTAGCCCGACGGAAGGCCCACTCGACGATCTGCCAGGGTCCATGATGCCTTTGATGTTTCGGCTGCTATGAAGCCCATATGGACACGGACTCTAAGCGTACAAGACGAGGAAAGCTCAAGACTAGAGTTTGAATACAACTTGTACCCGACTCGATTTGTGCCCGGGACCTGCCTATCTCTATATAAAGGCTAGGAGGGCACGACGAGGAGGACGAATCTCTCTCACCTAACCGCATACACACCTCCACGCCAGATTACATCTGCGCACCCTTGTAACTTTCGATTCCGCCGTAATCAAGAGAAGACAAGCAGGAGTAGGGTTTTCCCTCCGGGGGCCGGAACCTGGGTAAATCTCGTGTCCCCTGGTTGCTTGTCTGTTAACCGTTCCGCGATCTCCAGCACCCCCATCTTCTCCAAAACCCAAGCTCATAACAATGGGCATTGACGAGATCGATCCACGTCACCTACGGTTTTGGGGTTCCAGGACGATTTACAAGTTTGAGAGGTATGACCAGAAACTCATCTTTTTTGCATTTTATGGTCATTTTAATGAGATGTTACCCACTGTTTTGGGGTTCCAGGGCAATTTACATGTTTCAAATTTATGACTAAAAATTCTTCTTTTTAGCGTCTTATGGGCATTTTCATGAGTTATTGCCCATAATTTGGGGTTCCAGAGAAATTTACATGTTTCAGAGGTATAGACCCAAAATTCATCGTTTTTCTGTTTTATGGCAATTTTCATGAGCTATTGCCCACAGTTTTGGGGTTCCAGGGCGATTTACATGTTTGAGAGGTATGACCACAAATTCGTCATTTTTGCTTTTTACGGCCGTTTTTATGTGCTATTGTCCACAGTTTTGGGGTTCCAGGGCGATTTACATTTTTGAGAGGTATGATCAAAAACTCGTCATGTTTGCATCTTATGGCCATTTTCATGAGCTATTGCCCATAGTTTTGGGTTCCATGGTGATTTACATGTTTTAGAGTTATGACCAAAAAATTGTCTTTTTGCGTTTTATGGCTATTTTAATGAGCTACTGCCCACAATTTTGGGGATCCAGGTCGATTTACAAGTTTTAAACTTATGACCAAAAACTCGAGCAGAGACTTTAATTCTACGGATGCCATCAACGCCAGTGATTTTTCGAATGCGCGATCAACGCTCCGTATGGGAGTAGCCCCCGAGGCCGTAGTGGAGTCGCGGACTCAATGAAGGACTAGAAGATTTTGAAGTAGTGTTCCAACTAACATGGGAACAATGACAATTTCTCAGGTCCGCGGCCAGTGCTCCTAATAGGAGTAGCCCCCGAATAGTTGGTTGAGTCGTAGACTTGAGTAAGTACTTTTATGTGCAGTCGAAAGTTTTTAGCCGTTGTTTTTATGATGTCATTGCTGACGCTTGGTGAGCTCAACCGTCTGCGGCAGCAGAGACGATGTGATAATATGATTGTGGGTCCCATTTTCTAACTTAGATTTGACTAGTCACACGTAGTTTACCTGATAACTACTTCGTCTCCTCAATTTCGGCGCGTAGTGGACGGCGTGCTTGTGACGGTTCGGTAGATGCATGCCATGTGTACGGTGCGATGGAGGACATGCATTAGGGCATGTGTATCGACAGTTCTACTTCATCTTCTTCGTATTTTTAAAACGCAAACATACAGGGTAGTTTTCTCCTTGCCATTTTTTTCATCTTTCTGCCTTTGCTATTTCCAGAGCTTGCTCACACTACGCCTTGGTCGTTCTTCGTATTTTTCTGCCATCTTTCCTCCGTGCCCATCGCACCGCGCGCCGTGCATCCAAGATGGGAAAACGAAAAAGTCCACTGCCGCTGCTGCGGGGAAGAGCGCCGCCAGCGCTCAAAAGAAGACCTCCACTACCGGTCGCGTCACCGATGGTGATTGGCGGCGGTCTACAATTAGGGAGGCGGACCTGCACCACCTTCATGAATCCGGCCTCATCTCGAAGTAGAAGGGTTATTGGCCCACCCGAAGGTTTTCGTGTTATGTTTTACGCTTTTATTGTCCGGGGGATTTCTCTTCTTGCCCACGAATTTCTTCGTGGGATTCTCTTTCTCTATGGGCTACAACTCCGCCAGTTGTCGCCCAGTTCCCTCCACATCGCATGTTTTATCACGCTTTGCGAGTGCTGGCTCGGTATCTAGCCACACTTCAGCCTCTTTAGGAAGCTCTATTCCTTGAAGAGGCAATCTGGTACAGGCGGCGTTTACGCGCTGGGTGGGTGCGGGATATCCATCCGCCCCACTCTCTAGTTTTTCTCCTTCCACCTCTGTGAATCCGTCCAAGGATGGAGGAACAAGTGGTTCTACATTCATGATTCCAAGCTCGCTGGCCAGCATTATGGGCTAGCTTTCTTCGACGCCAGCAAGGTGGTCGCCCGAAAGCGCTCCTGGTCGAACGACATCATGGAGGGTGAGACTGAAGTCGTGGAGAAGCTATACCAGCGATGCGAGGCAAGGAGGTCTATGATGTCGACATCATCCGTATGTTTCTCAAGCGTCGGGTGCATCCCCTCCAAGCGAGGGTGTACCCGATGTTTCTGTACTCCGGCGTAATCAACACGACTAGTGTGTTGTATGCGGAAATGTCCTCAGCCGACCTCGACCAGGTTCTTCGACCCTTATTGAAGTACAAGGCTGACGAGGACCTGCTAGGGAAATCTCTGACTGCCCTCTTTTCTGGCAGGAAGGAAGTTCCTTAGGTGAGTTTCCTGCTTGCACGTTGTGCATTTTTGATTATTTGTGTCTTCTGTTTTTTGACGTTGTCATGTGTATATTTGGGCGATTTACATGTTTGGGAGGTATGAGCCAAAACTCGTCTTTTTGCGTTTTATGGTCGTTTTCATGAATTATTTCCCATGATTTTGGGGTTCCAGGGCGATTTACATGTTTGAGAGGTATGACCAAAAACTCATCGCTTTTGCGTTTTATGGTCATTTACATGTTTGGGAGGTATGACCAACTATTGTGGGGTTCCAGAGCGATTTACATGTTTTAGATTTATGACAAAAAACTTGTCTTTTCCATTTTATGGCCGTTTTAATAAGCTACTACCCATAGTTTTGGGGTTCCAGCACGATTTACATGTTTTAGAGTTATGACCAAAAACTCGTCTTTTTGCGTTTTATGGACATATTCATGTGTTATTGCCCATAGTTTTCGGGTTCCAGGGAGATTTACATGTTTGGGAGGTATAAGCAAAAACTCGTATTTTTAAGTTTCATGGCTGTTTTCATGAGTTATTGCCCATAGTTTTGGGTTCTAGGGTGATTTACATGTTTCAGAGTTATGACCAAAAACTCGTCTTTTTGCGTTTTATGGCCGTTTTAATGAGCTACTGCCCACAGTTTTGGGGTTCTAGGTAGATTTACACATTTTAGAGTTATGACCAAAAACTCGTCTTTTTGCGTTTTATGGACATTTTCATGAGTTATTGTCCATAGTTTTGGGGTTCCCAGGTGATTTAGATGTTTGGGAGGTATGAGCAAAAACTTGTCTTTTTGCGTTTTATGGTTGTTTTCATGAGTTATTGCCCATGGTTTTGGGGTTCCAGGGCGATTTACATATTTTAGAGGTATGACTAGAAACTCGTCGTTTTAATGATCTATTTCCCTTAGTTTTGGAATTCTAGGGAGATTTACATGTTTCAAATTTATGAATAAAAATTCGTTTGTTTAGGATTTTATGGCCATTTTCACGAGTTGTTGCCCATAGTTTTGGGGTTCCGGGGAAATTTACATGTTTGAAAGGTATAGACCAAAAAGTCGTTTGTTTTTGTGTTTTATGACCGTTTTCATGAGCTATTGCCCACGGTTTTGGGGTTCCAGGGTGATTTACATGTTTGAGAGGTATGACCAAAAAGTCATAGTTTTTGCTTTTTATGGCCGTTTTCATGAGCTATTGCCCACAGTTTAGGGGTTCTAGGGTGATTTACATGTTTGAGAGGTATGACCAAAAACTCATTGTTTTTTCATTTATGGCTGTTTTCATGAGCTATTGCCCATAGTTTTGGGATTTCAGGGCGATTAACATGTTTTAGAGTTATGACCAAAAACTCGTCTTTTTTGCGTTTTATGGACATTATCATGAGTTATTGCCCACAATTTTGGGGTTCTAGGGCGATTTACATGTTTGGAAGGTATGAGCGTTGAGTTGTATGTCCGTGTTCAGGCATGAGTTACTCCCCATGTTTTTGGGGTTCCAGGGCGATTTACATGTTTGAGAGGTATAACGAGAAGCTCGTCGTTTTTGCGTTTTATGATTGTTTTAATGAGCTGTTACCCTCTATTTTGGAGTTACGTGGAGATTTACATGTTTTAGAGTTATGACAAAAAATTGTCTTTTTGCATTTTATGGCCATTTTAATGAGCTACTTCCCATAGTTTGGGGTTCTAGCGCGATTTACATGTTATAGAGTTATGACCAAAAACTCGTATTTTTTGCATTTTATGGACATTTTAATCTGTTATTGCCCACAGTTTAAGGGTTCCAGGGAGATTTAGATGTTTGGGAGGTATAAGCAAAAACTCGTCTTTTTAAGTTTCATGGCTGTTTTCATGAGTTATTGCCCACGGTTTTGGGGTTCTAGGGCGATTAACATGTTTTAGAGGTATGGCCAAAAACTTGTCGTTTTTTTCCTTTTATGGACATTTTCATGAGCTATTGCACATAGTTTTGGGGTTCCGAGGAAATTTACATGTTTGAGAGGTATAGACCAAAAATTCATCGTTTTTGTGTTTTATGACCGTTTTAATGACATATTGCCCACGGTTTTGGGGTTTCTAGGGCGATTTACATGTTTCAGATGTATGCCCAAAAATTCATAGTTTTTTTCTTTTTATGGACGTTTTCATGAGCTATTTCCCATTGTTTAGGGGTTCTAGGGCTATTTACATGTTTGAGAGGTATGACCAAAAACTCGTCGTTTTTGCATTTTATGGCCATTTTCATGAGCTATTGCCAATAGTTTAGGGATTCCAGGGCGATTAACATGTTTTAGAGTTATGACAAAAACTCGTTTTTTTGCGTTTGATGGACATTTTCATGAGTTATTGTCCACAGTTTTGGGGTTCCAGGGCGTTTTACAAGTTTGAGAGGTATGACCAAAAACTCGTATTTTTGCGTCGTTTTCATGAGTTATCGCCCATGATTTTGGGGTTCCAGGGCGATTTACATGTTTGAGATGTATGACCAAAAACTCGCTGCTTTTGCGTTTTATGGTTGTTTTAATGAGCTATTGCCCACTATTTGGGGGTTACAGTGAGATCTACATGTTTTACAGTTATGACAAAAACTTGTCTCTTTGCATTTTATGGCCATTTTAATGAGCTACTGCCCATAGTTTGGGGTTCTAGCCTGATTTACATGTTATAGAGTTATGACCAAAAACTCGTCTTTTTGCGTTTTATTGACATTTCAATCTGTTATTGCCCATAGTTTAGGGGTTCCAGGGAGATTTACATGTTTGGGAGGTATAAGCAAAAACTCGTCTTTTTAAGTTTCATGGCTGTTTTCATGAGTTATTGCCCACTGTTTTGGGGTTCTAGGGCGATTAACATTTTTCAGAGGTATGGCCAAAAACTCGTCGTCTTTTTCCTTTTATGGACATTTTCATGAGCTACTGCCCATAGTTTTGGGGTTCCGAGGAAATTTACATGTTTGAGAGGTATAGACCAAAAATTCGTCGTTTTTGTGTTTTATGACCGTTTTCATGACATATTGCCCACGGTTTGGGGTTTCTAGGGCGATTTACATGTTTCGGAAGTATGACCAAAAATTCATAGTTTTTGCTTTTTATGGACGTTTTCATGAGCTATTTCCCACAGTCTAGGGCGATTTACATGTTTGAGAGGTATGACCAAAAACTCATCGTTTTTGCATTTTATGGCCGTTTTCATGAGTTATTGCCAATAGTTTTGGGATTCCAAGGCGATTAACATGTTTTAGAGTTATGACCAAAAACTCGTTTTTTGGCGTTTTATGGACATTTTCATGAGTTATTGCCCAAAGTTTTGGGGTTCCAGGGCGATTACAAGTTTGAGAGATATGACCAGAAACTCGTCTTTTGCATTTTATGGTCGTTTTTATGAGCTGTTGCCCACTGTTTTAGGGTTCCAGCGGGATTTACATGTTTCAAATTTATGACTAAAAATTCTTCTTTTTAGTGTCTTATGTGCATTTTCATGAGTTATTGCCCATAGTTGTGGGGTTCCAGGGCAATTTACATGTTTGAGAGGTATGACCAAAAAGTGGTCGTTTTTGCTTTTTATGGCCGTTTTTATGAGCTATTGCCCAGAGTTTTGGGGTTCCTGGGTGATTTACATGTTTGAGAGGTATGACCAAAAACTCGTCGTTTTAGCATCTTATGGCCATTTTCATGAGCAATTGCCCATAGTTTTGGGTTCCAAGGTGATTTACATGTTTCAGAGTTATGACCAAAAAATTGCCTTTTTGCATTTTATGGCCGTTTTAATAAGCTACTACCCACAGTTTTGGGGTTCCAGGTCGATTTACATGTTTTAGAGTTATGACCAAAAACTCATCCTTTTGCGTTTATGGTCATTTTAATGAGTTATTGCCCACGGTCTTGGGGTTCCATCGCCCAAAAACTTGTCGTTTTTTGCGTTTACATGTTTTGGAGGTATAACCAAAAACTTGTCGTTTTTTGCGTTTTATGGCCGTCCCCATGATCTATCGCCCACAGTTTTGGGGTTCTAGGGAAATTTACATGTTTCAAATTTATGACTAAAAAATCGTCTTTTTAGCGTTTTATGCCCATTTTCACGAGGAATTACCCATAGTTTTGGGGTTCCAGGGAAATTTACATGTTTTAGAGATATAGACCAAAAAGTCGCAGTTTTTGCATTTTATGGCCGTGTTCATGAGCTATTGCCCATAGATTAGGGGTTCTAGGGAAATTTACATATTTGAGAGGTATGACCAAAAACTCGTCGTTTTTTGCATTTTATGGCCGTTTTCATGAGCTATTGCCAATAGTTTTGGGATTCTAGTGCGATTAACATGTTTTAGAGCTATGACCAAAAACTCGTATTTTTTGCGTTTTATGGAAATTTTCATGAGTTATTTCCCACAGTTTTGGGGTTCCAAGGCGATTTACATGTTTGTGAGGTATGAGCAAAAACTCGTCTTTTTGCGTTTTATGTCCGTGTTCATGAGTTATTGCCCATGGTTTTCGAGTTCTAGGGCGATTTACATGTTTGAGAGGTATGACCAGAAACTCGTTGTTTTTGCGCTTTATTGTCGTTTTAATGAGCTATTACCCACTATTTTGGGGTTCTAGGGAGATTTACATGTTTTAGAGTTATGAAAAAAACTTGTCTTTTTGAATTTTATGGCCATTTTAATGAGCTACTACCCATAGTTTGGGGTTCCAGCGTGATTTACACGTTATAGAGTTATGACCAAAAACTCGTCTTTTTGCGTTTTATGGACATTTTCATCTATTATTGCCCACAGTTTTGGGGTTCTAGGGAGATTTACTGTTTGGGAGGTATAAGCAAAAACTCGTCGTTTTTTGCGTTTTATGGACATTTTCATGAACTATTGCCTACAGTTTTGGGATTCCAGGGAGATTTACATGTTTCAAATTTATGACCAAAAACTCGTGTTTTTAGCATTTTATCGCCATTTTCACAAGTTATTGCCCATAGTTTTGGGGTTCCGGGGAAATTTGCATGTTTGAGAGGTATGGACCAAAATTTATCGTTTTTGTATTTTATGACCGTTTTCATGACATATTGCCCACGGTTTGGGGGTTTCTAGGGCGATTAACATGTTTCAGAGGTATGACCAAAAAGTCATAGTTTTTGCTTTTTATGGACGTTTTCATGAGCTATTGCCCACAGTTTAGGGGTTCTAGGGCGATTTACATGTTTGGGAGGTATGAGCAAAAACTCGTCTTTTTGCGTTTTATGTCCATGTTCATGAGTTATTGCCCATGGTTTTGGGGTTCCAAGGCGATTACAAGTTTGAGTGGTATGACCAGAAACTCGTCTTTATGCGTTTTATGGTCGTTTTAATGAATTGTTGCCCACTGTTTTGGGGTTCCAGGTTGATTTACAAGTTTCAAATTTATGACTAAAAATTCTTCTATTTAGCGTCTTATTGGCATTTTCATGAGTTATTGCCCATAGTTTTGGGCTTCCAGGGCAATGTAGATGTTTCAGAGGTATAGACTAAGAAGTGGTCGTTTTTGTGTTTTATGGCCATTTTCATGAGCTATTGCCCACAGTATTGGGTTTCCAGGGCGATTTACATGTTTGAGAGGTATGACCAAAAAGTGGTCGTTTTTGCTTTTTATGACCGTTTTTATGAGCGATTGCCCACAGTTTTGGGGTACATGGGCGAGTTACATGTTTGAGAGGTATGACCAAGAACTCGGCGTTTTTGCATCTTATGGCCATTTTCATGAGAAATTGCCCATAGTTTTGGTTTCCAGGGCGATTTACATGTTTCAGAGTTATCACCAAAAAAATTGCCTTTTTGCGTTTTATGGCCATTTTAATGAGCTACTACCCTTGTTTTGGCGTTCCAGGTTGATTTACATATTTTAGAGTTATGACCAAAAACTCGTCTTTTTGCGTTTATGGACATTTTCATGAGTTATTTCCCACAGTTTTGGGGTTCCAGGGCGATTTACATGTTTGGGAGGTATGAGCAAAAACTTGTCTTTTTGCGTTTTATGGCTGTTTTCATGAGTTATTGCACACGGTCTTGGGCTTCCAGGGCGATTTACATGTTTGAGAGGTATGACCAAAAATTTGTCGTTTTTGCGTTTTTATGGCCGTCTCCATGAGCTATCGCCCACAGTTTTGGGGTTCTAGGGCGATTTACATGTTCCAAGTTTATGACTAAAAATTCATCTTTTTAGCGTTTTATGGCCATTTTCACGAGTTATTGCCCATAGTTTTGGGGTTTTAGAGAAATTTACATGTTTGAGAGGTATAGACCAAAAAAAGTCGTTGTTTTTGTGTTTTATGACAATTTTCATGAGCTATTGCCCATGGTTTTGGGGTTCCAGGGCGATTTACATGTTTGAGAGGTATGACCAAAAAGTCGTAGTTTTTGGTTTTATGGCAGTTTTTATGAGCTATTGTCCATAGTTTAGGGGTTCTAGGGCGATTTACATGTTCGAGAGATATGACAAAAACTCATCTTTTTTCGTTTTTTGTCCGTGTTCATGAGTTATGCCTACTGACATGGATATGCCCTACGGGTACCCGATGGTAGCTTACCTGGTCTAGCCGGACGGAAGGCCCACTCGACAATCTGCCAGGGTCCATGATGCCTTTGACGTTTTGGCTGCTATGTAGCCCATATGGACACGGACTCTAAGCTCACAAGACGAGAAAAGCTCAACACTAGAGTTTGAATACAACTTGTAACCGACTCGATTTGTGCCCGGGACCTGCCTATCTCTAAATAAAGGCTAGGAGGACACGACGAGGAGGATGAATCTCTCTCACCTAACCGCATACACACCTTCACGCTAGGTTACATCTGCGCACCCTTGTAACTTTCGGTTCCGCCGTAATTAAGAGCAGACAAGCAGGAATAGGGTTTTCCCTCCGGGGGCCTAAACCTGGGTAAATCTCGTGTCCCCTGGTTGCTTTTCTGTTAACCGTTCCGCGATCTCCAGCACCCCATATTCTCCAACACCCAAGATCATAACAATGGGCATTGACTAGCTCGATCCTCGTCAATTGGCGCCAACCGTGGGGATTGGGGGCGCTGATTGTGCAGTCGTGATGGTTCCATCATCAGCGATCTACAATTAATCGGTTTTAGAGGAGAAGACTTGTTTTGGCTCCCTCACCATCGGCGACAGCTAGATCGCATCCGGCTGTTCGATCGGAGAGTCAGCACCCTCACATGCAATGGTGGGCGCACCGTCCGAGAACTGCCACCAAGCGAAGCGAGGCCAATGTGAATCAAGCAGACTCGAAAGATCTGAGACACGCATGCACGCAGATCTAATCAAATAATTTTGATTGATACATCTGCTAGCAACCGATTTCACTAGTGCAAGCCGGCCGGATCGAAATTGGAGGCTGCTGCTACACCATGTGGACCTTAGCCATGACTCAACCCAAGACGCATCGTATACTGGTTCAGACAGAGAAAAATTAAAGGAATTAGATATTGTGATAGATCAAGCTATTCGCTCAACAAGAAACTAGGGCGTCGAGAGACCTATTGCAATATGTGCTCACATCAACCAAAGCTGCACATGGAGTACACATATGGATATTGCGACCGGAATTGCAATCGGCGTATATCACCATGACGTCTCCAATGAGCCATGAGACCCATCAACTATATTAGGGAGATGCGTTGACACGTACGCAGCGCCAACTACGTGACGTGACTGTTGTGGTCTTCGACCCCAACGAACTACTGCACTCTTCGACTACATCGACCTTCTATGATCTTCGATTGCGGCAAAACCGTTGTCGCCATCAGCTTCGGTGACCCGCTGCCGCGTTGACTCCGGTCCGCTGCATCAACTCTCGGACGCCGCCTGGACCACATCAACTCCACGCTCGGGGGTTGCGCCCACTTGTCCACGCGACTCGTGACCATCGACCTGTTGCCATTTTCGACTTCGACGATCCACTGCGGTCTTCAACTGCAGTGACCCGCTGCATCTTTCGGATGCGGCGACCCGACGCGATCTTCGATTGCGGCAACTGGCCTCATCGGCTTCAATGACCACGACTCAGGGGCTCCTTCGACTCCCCCGACCCAGTGTGGTCTTCGATTGCAACAATATTTGGCCACGGCAACCCGGTGCCACCATCTTCTACGGCGATCCGCTACAATCCTCGACCACGATCCGCTGGTTGCGTCGGCTCCCGCGATCCTCCCGCGACCCATCAACCTCGTCAATAACCAACAAAGCTAAGTTTCCCTCTACTCAGAGTTGATTCTTTTATTTTAACTCGCACTCGAGACACTCGAGGATTGCGCCCCCTTCGAGTAACCTAATGTGCCATCGGCTCCACGCACTTGAGCACCTCGAACGCGATAGCCCGAATAGCTGATTCTGCCTGATCGTCAAATCCTTGAACTCTGAGTGCCTCGACAAGATACTGAGACTAAGGGTAATCAGGCTAATGAAAAGGCCTAGCATACAGTGCAAAAGTGTCGACTCGATCGGCACCAGAATTTTACCTTACAAGTCGATAGGCAAATATTTCTTTACAAGATACAAATACTACACATTTTTTTATGTTTTCTGCAGCTTACAAGGACGTCAACTGCCTCGAGCTATTATATCAGGTCCTCCAATAGGAGTCGATAAAATAGCTAGCTACGCCATACACCCAAGACTCGAGTAGAGTCACTCCTCGGATGCTACAAAGACGTAACGCTGGTCGCGCACCCGGCAGAAGCAACGGCGTCGACTTCATCCACAACATCGTCTCACCCGACTAAGACGGCGCATGACTCCGCTATGACGACTCTTGGCTCCTTATGCGTGAGACGCTCACTCGATGCACTTCCGGGTCAATGGTTTCTCCTCGCATGATTCTCAACTCGAGTCTGCGACTCGACTAGACACTCGGGGGCTACTCCTATCAGGAGCGCTGGTCGCGCACCGGATGTACTTCCGGGTCAGCAGTACGCCCACGAGATTGCCGACTACAACGGCATGATACAAGACTCGAGTCTCTGCCTGACTCTACGACTCCGCCAGACACTCGGGGGCTACTCCAAACTGGAGCGTTGGTCACGCACACAGAAGATCTTCGAATGGCACGCTTCGATTCCTCACTCGAATCAACGATTCGACTAAGGACTCGGGGGCTACTCCCATAGCGAGCGCTGGTCGCGCATTCGAAAAAGTGAAGGCATTCAGGGCATCTGCAAGGTCATCCGAAGAACTTCCGGATCGCCATATCACGCAACCGACGACTATAAGTCTCTGCTCGAGTCTACAACTCGAACAGACACTCGGGGGCTACTCCCATAGGGAGCGCTGGTCGCGCACCCTATAGTCCACTGTGTTGACTATGTCCATAATGTCGACTCCTTTGCAACAACCGAACAAATTCTGGTCTAGCCCGACAAGCTTTCGGGTCAAGTGTTTCACACTTGACACAACTTTCGACTCCGAAATCCAAATACAAGGCCTAAGACAACTAAATCTCCACCTGAATCTACATTTCGGATGGACACTCGGGGGCTACTGACATGGATATGCCCTACGGGTACCCGATGTTATCCTACCTGGTCTAGCCCGACGGAAGGCCCACTCGACGATCTGCCAGGGTCCATGATGCCTTTGATGTTTCGGCTGCTATGAAGCCCATATGGACACGGACTCTAAGCGTACAAGACGAGGAAAGCTCAAGACTAGAGTTTGAATACAACTTGTACCCGACTCGATTTGTGCCCGAGACCTGCCTATCTCTATATAAAGGCTAGGAGGGCACGACGAGGAGGACGAATCTCTCTCACCTAACCGCATACACACCTCCACGCCAGATTACATCTGCGCACCCTTGTAACTTTCGATTCCGTCGTAATCAAGAGAAGACAAGCAGGAGTAGGGTTTTCCCTCCGGGGGCCGGAACCTGGGTAAATCTCGTGTCCCCTGGTTGCTTGTCTGTTAACCGTTCTGCGATCTCCAGCACCCCCATCTTCTCCAAAACCCAAGCTCATAACAATGGGCATTGACGAGATCGATCCACGTCACCTACGGTTTTGGGGTTCCAGGGCGATTTACAAGTTTGAGAGGTATGACCAGAAACTCATCTTTTTTGCATTTTATGGTCATTTTAATGAGCTGTTACCCACTGTTTTGGGGTTCCAGGGCAATTTACATGTTTCAAATTTATGACTAAAAATTCTTCTTTTTAGCGTCTTATGGGCATTTTTATGAGTTATTGCCCATAATTTGGGGTTCCAGGGAAATTTACATGTTTCAGAGGTATAAACCAAAAAGTCATCGTTTTTCTGTTTTATGGCAATTTTCATGAGCTATTGCCCACAGTTTTGGGGTTCCAGGGCGATTTACATGTTTGAGAGGTATGACCACAAATTCGTCATTTTTGCTTTTTACGGCCGTTTTTATGTGCTATTGTCCACAGTTTTGGGGTTCCAGGGCGATTTACATTTTTGAGAGGTATGATCAAAAACTCGTCATGTTTGCATCTTATCGCCATTTTCATGAGCTATTGCCCATAGTTTTGGGTTCCAGGGTGATTTACGTGTTTTAGAGTTATGACCAAAAAATTGTCTTTTTGCGTTTTATGGCTATTTTAATGAGCTACTGCCCACAATTTTGGGGATCCAGGTCGATTTACAAGTTTTAAACTTATGACCAAAAAATCGAGCAGAGACTTTAATTCTACGGATGCCATCAACGCCAGTGCTTTTTCGAATGCGCGATCAACGCTCCGTATGGGAGTAGCCCCCGAGGCCGTAGTGGAGTCGCGGACTCAATGAAGGACTAGAAGATTTTGAAGTAGTGTTCCAACTAACATGGGAACAATGACAATTTCTCTGGTCCGCGGCCAGTGCTCCTGATAGGAGTAGCCCCCGAATAGTTGGTTGAGTCGTAGACTTGAGTAAGTACTTTTATGTGCAGTCGAAAGTTTTTAGCCGTTGTTTTTATGATGTTATTGCTGACGCTTGGTGAGCTCAACCGTCTGCAGCAGCAGAGACGATGTGATAATATGATTGTGGGTCCCATTTTCTAACTTAGATTTGACTAGTCACACGTAGTTTACGTGATAACTACTTCGTCTCCTCAATTTCGGCGCGTAGTGGACGGCGTGCTTGTGACGGTTCGGTAGATGCATGCCATGTGTACGGTGCGATGGAGGACATGAATTAGGGCATGTGAATCGATAGTTCTACTTCATCTTCTTCGTATTTTTAAAACGCAAACAGACAGGGTAGTTTTCTCCTTGCCATTTTTTTCATCTTTCTGCCTTTGCTATTTCCAGAGCTTGCTCACACTACGCCTTGGTCGTTCTTCGTATTTTTCTGCCATCTTTCCTCCGTGCCCATCGCACCGTGCGCCGTGCATCCAAGATGGGAAAACGAAAAAGTCCACTGCCGCTGCTGCGGGGAAGAGCGCTGCCAGCGCTCAAAAGAAGACCTCCACTACCGGTCGCGTCACCAATGGTGATTGGCGGCGGTCTATAATTAGGGAGGCAGACCTGCGCCACCTTCATGAATCCGGCCTCATCTCTAAGTAGAAGGCTGATTGGCCCACCCGAAGGTTTTCGTGTTATGTTTTACGCTTTTATTGTCCGGGGGATTTCTCTTCTTGCCCACGAATTTCTTCGTGGGATTCTCTTTCTCTATGGGCTACAACTCCGCCAGTTGTCGCCCAGTTCCCTCCACATCGCATGTTTTATCACGCTTTGCAAGTGCTGGCTCGGTATCTAGCCACACTTCAGCCTCTTTAGGAAGCTCTATTCCTTGAAGAGGCAATCTGGTACAGGCGGCGTTTACGCGCTGGGTGGGTGCGGGATATCCATCCGCCCCACTCTCTAGTTTTTCTCCTTCCACCTCTGTGAATCCGTCCAAGGATGGAGGAACAAATGGTTCTACATTCATGATTCCAAGCTCGCTGGCCAGCATTATGGGCTAGCTTTCTTCGACGCCAGCAAGGTGGTCGCCCGAAAGCGCTCCTGGTCGAACGACATCATGCAGGGTGAGACTGAAGTCATGGAGAATCTATACCAGCGATGCGAGGCAAGGATGTCTATGATGTCGACATCATCTGTATGTTTCTCAAGCGTCGGGTGCATCCCCTCCAAGCGAGGGTGTACCCGATGTTTCTGTACTCCGGCGTAATCAACACGACTAGTGTGTTGTATGCGGAAATGTCCTCAGCCGACCTCGACCAGGTTCTTCGACCCTTATTGAAGTACAAGGCTGACGAGGACCTGCTAGGGAAATCTCTGACTGCCCTCTTTTCTGGCAGGAAGGAAGTTCCTTAGGTGAGTTTCCTGCTTGCATGTTGTGCATTTTTGATTATTTGTGTCTTCTGTTTTTTGACGTTGTCATGTGTATATTTGGGCGATTTACATGTTTGGGAGGTATGAGCCAAAACTCGTCTTTTTGCGTTTTATGGTCGTTTTCATGAATTATTGCCCATGATTTTGGGGTTCCAGGGCGATTTACATGTTTGAGAGGTATGACCAAAAACTCATCGCTTTTGCGTTTTATGGTCATTTACATGTTTGGGAGGTATGACCAACTATTGTGGGGTTCCAGAGAGATTTACATGTTTTAGATTTATGACAAAAAACTTGTCTTTTCCATTTTATGGCCATTTTAATAAGCTACTACCCATAGTTTTGGGGTTCCAGCACGATTTACATGTTTTAGAGTTATGACCAAAAACTCGTCTTTTTGCGTTTTATGGACATATTCATGTGTTATTGCCCATAGTTTTCGGGTTCCAGGGAGATTTACATGTTTGGGAGGTATAAGCAAAAACTCGTATTTTTAAGTTTCATGGCTGTTTTCATGAGTTATTGCCCATAGTTTTGGGTTCTAGGGTGATTTACATGTTTCAGAGTTATGACCAAAAACTCGTCTTTTTGCGTTTTATGGCAGTTTTAATGAGCTACTGCCCACAGTTTTGGGGTTCTAGGTCGATTTACACGTTTTAGAGTTATGACCAAAAACTCGTCTTTTTTGCTTTTTATGGACATTTTCATGAGTTATTGTCCACAGTTTTGGGGTTCCCGGGTGATTTAGATGTTTGGGAGGTATGAGCAAAAACTTGTCTTTTTGCGTTTTATGGTTGTTTTCATGAGTTATTGCCCACGGTTTTGGGGTTCCAGGGCGATTTACATGTTTTAGAGGTATGACTAGAAACTCGTCGTTTTAATGATCTATTTCCCTTAGTTTTGGAATTCTAGGGAGATTTACATGTTTCAAATTTATGAATAAAAATTCGTTTGTTTAGGATTTTATGGCCATTTTCACGAGTTGTTGCCCATAGTTTTGGGGTTCCGGGGAAATTTACATGTTTGAAAGGTATAGACCAAAAAGTCGTTTGTTTTTGTGTTTTATGACCGTTTTCATGAGCTATTGCCCACGGTTTTGGGGTTCCAGGGTGATTTACATGTTTGAGAGGTATGACCAAAAAGTCATAGTTTTTGATTTTTATGGCCGTTTTCATGAGCTATTGCCCACCGTTTAGGGGTTCTAGGGTGATTTACATGTTTGAGAGGTATGACCAAAAACTCATTGTTTTTGCATTTTATGGCTGTTTTCATGAGCTATTGCCCATAGTTTTGGGATTTCAGGGCGATTAACATGTTTTAGAGTTATGACCAAAACTCGTCTTTTTTGCGTTTTATGGACATTATCATGAGTTATTGCCCACAATTTTGGGGTTCTAGGGCGATTTACATGTTTGGAAGGTATGAGCGTTGAGTTGTATGTCCGTGTTCAGGCATGAGTTACTCCCCACGTTTTTGGGGTTCCAGGGCGATTTACATGTTTGAGAGGTATAACGAGAAGCTCGTCGTTTTTGCGTTTTATGATTGTTTTAATGAGCTGTTACCCTCTATTTTGGAGTTTCAGGGCGATTTACATGTTTCAAATTTATGACTAAAAAATCTTCTTTTTAGCGTCTTATGGCCCTTTTCAGGAGTTATTGGCCATAGTTTTGGGGTTCCAGGGCAATTTACATGTTTGATCGGTATAGACCAAAAAGTCGTCGTTTTTGTGTTTTATGGCCGTTTTCATGAGCTATTGCCCACTGTTTAGGGGTTCCAGGGTGATGGGGATATGCCTACCAGGGTATACCCAGCAGGACGTTTCCGACTGGCCCAGGAACTGGCGAGTGGGCCTACAATACGGCGACTGGATCAAGGCCCGGTGTGAATCTAAGCGACTGGAAGCTGAAGGCCCAGGCGAGTAGATAGGCCCAGTCGGATTAGGTTAAGCAAGTACCGAAGCCTTAACTGATTCGGTTGAGATATGTAAACCCTAGGGGAGGTAAGTCTATATAAACCTCCCTACGGGGCGTGTAGAGATACGTTCCATCATACACCCAAGCGACTCGCCGCCTAGCCGCCGAGTTCGCCCATTGTACCACCATCATAATACAATCTAGCAGGAGTAGGTCTTTACCCTCCGGGGGGCCGAACCTGGGTAAAACCCTGTGTCTCCGCCCTCATCTCGCACCGCAGATGGCTGGCCGCCCTTGCCCCTCGTTCTACTACTCGCAGCCGATTGCAGCATCTGCCGTGACCATTCCCACGACAGTGGCGCCCACCGTGGGGCCTGACCGTTCTGGCTGGTGTTCAGCGGCGAGATCCAATCTGCCCATCAATGAGACGGTCGCCACTGGCCGCATGATAGCGATCGGCGAGATGCTCCAGATCTTGCCGAGCAGCTACGTCCCGGCGGCGCGACCCGTCACGCACAGCATGATCCTGCCGGTCGGCACGATCATCCTCTTCGTCGGCCTCACCGACGTCATCGTCTCGGAGGATTCGGCTCGCATCCGCGAGTCGCCGCCACGCGATCGACTCTCCGAGAGCCAGGTCCGAATGATCCATCGCCTCGCCTCTGAGTACAACTCGGCCCACAGCAACGTGGCCGAAAACTCCGCGGCCGCGGAAGACGTGGCCCTCAACGACGACGCCAACTCGGTGACCCCGGCATCACTCGCCGGATCCATCACCGCGGCTTCACCCGCAGGCTCCATCACCCAGTTCTCCAACGTGGGAGACTTCGAGGATCCCTCCATCCTTGGGATCTTCGACTTCGACTCCGGGTCGGAAAATTCCGCCGACCTACGCAACAGAACTGGTCTCCACGCCGCGACCTACATGGCGACCGGCACCGATCTGCCGGAGGATCCCTTCTCCACCCCGATCCCTCCTAACGCCACGGCAACGGAGGTCGAGGAACTCCGCCTAAAGCTGGCGGAGGCAGTCCGCAAGGAGCAAGCCGAGCGCGAAAAATTTCGCCTCGAGCAGGTGACAGCACAGGAGTTGTCGCGTTACCACCAGCAACGAATCAGGTCGCGCCTGAACCCCACCATCCAGGGTCGCGCCCTGAACTTCAACAACGAGAACGACCCGGCCCGCGTGGCCGAGCGCGCAATCTGCGAGAACGCGCCGCCAGGAGGAAGCGCCCGGCCCCCACCAGGGTCGACGGCAATGGCCGCCCCACCTCCACCCAACCGTACACCCCCCAGGGATCAGCCGCGGATAGTAGTCTCCTCACGGGAGCGAGACGCGAACGGCCTCCCACTATTCTCCACCCCGATGGACAACCTCGTGGCGGGCCGAGCAGCAGCTGACAACATCACGGCCTCCGGCGACGGCACCCTACAGCTCCAGTATGTCAGGGCCCTGCTCGCAAAAGTCGTCGAGCAGCAAAACACAGGCGTCGACTCGCAGGGTCGAGTGTACTCGCGTTCTTCGGGAAGCAGAGCGTCCTCAAGCGGCCGCCCAATGGCGGCAAACACCCTCAACTGTCCGCCACCAGAGCCACTGCAGCTCCAACACCGACCCGCGAACGCGGCACTCTCCACCAATGACCCCAGGCCAGCGACCAACCTCGTCGTCGCCAACGGTCAACCCATCGACGCCCGCACCCACATCATCAACAACCAAAGCTGGCGCGCACGCCAGCCCAATGACCTGCGACACACCCTAACCAATCTCCGCGACGGCGAGCCGATGGGATCGCTAAGTCAACTCGGGCATAGGTGCTTCGGACCAATGATCCGAGGCGAGAGATACCCGGCGAACTTCAAGGCACCGAAGGAAATAGAGAAGTACGACCCCTCATACGACCCCTCCGTGTGGCTGGATACATACCTCATGGCGATGGGGATCGCAGGCCACACCGACCTGCTAGCCGCCCGTTACCTCCCCTTGATGATGGAGGGGACGTGCAGGCAGTGGATCAACACCCTCCCCAGGATAGCATCGACTCCTGGGAGGAGATGCGCGACGCCTTCGTCAGGAACTTCGAGGGCTCCTACACCCGCGCCACCACCATCAAGGACCTGGAGCGATGCGTCCAAGGACCCTGCGAGTCGACCCGCAACTGGGTCTAGCGGTGTCAAGAACTATGGTACAACGCGGTCGGCATCCACCCGGACACCGCGATCCATTGCTTCAAGACCTCGTGCCGCTACGAGCCCTTGGTCGCCAAGCTCAAGCGACATTCCCGCACGCTCGACAACATACCGGACCTCCTCGAGATCACCAAACGGTACGCGGAGGAAGATCCAAACCAGGAAACCGACGACGAGTCGGGAGGCCAACGCCGCACGAGCGGCAACGACAACGGACGACGGTCCGACCTACGCTATAGCAACACTCGCCTCACCGGCAAGCGCCGCAGTGACGTGCGAGTCGACTTCGTCGCCAACGCCGCGCACGCGCAGCGCGAGCCCAAGAGCTTCCGCCGCAACGGAGGGCAACGCCGCGACGACGGCAATTACAAGGAAAAACCAAGGTTCGACCCCGCGGACTTCCTTAACCAGCCTTGTGCGTTTCACAGCAGGGAAGGGAAGCCCGCC
Organism: Avena sativa; assembly: GCA_916181665.1. Classification (NCBI taxonomy): domain Eukaryota; kingdom Viridiplantae; phylum Streptophyta; class Magnoliopsida; order Poales; family Poaceae; genus Avena; species Avena sativa. The sequence goes on along the minus strand of OV702300.1, from coordinate 40,675,195 downwards.
ACACACACGACCGTCGACTGCCACACTCTCAGGGAGATAGAGAAGGCGCGGCGAGCGCGGGAGGACCCCGACAACAACCCGCCGAACGGCGGAAAATTCGGCCACGTGGCCGGCTCGCTCCATACCTTCACAGGCTTCAACACGAAGGAGAAGAAGGTCATCACCCGCTCCGTCGCCGTCAACTCGGTGGCCCAGGTGGACGTTCCCCAGTTCCTCAACTGGTCGGAGCAGCCCATCACCCGGAGCCGCCAGGACCACTCGCCACGCATCGAGTACCCAGGCCGAGTCGCCCTGGTGGTCAAGCCCAAGGTGGGCGACTACTGGCTCCCCAAGACATTGATGGACGGCGGCAGCTCCATCAACATCCTTTACCTGGACACCTTCAGGCGGCTGCGGCTCCCGCAGTCGATGATCGAGACGACCCACACCATGTTCCACGGCATCGTCCCCGGTCGGAAGGCGTACCCGATCGGCAAGGTCACGCTGCCAGTCACCTTCGGCACACCAGCAAATTTCCACACCGAGCGGATCGTCTTCGAGCTGGTACCTTTCGACAGCCTCTACCACTGCGTCCTGGGGCGCCAGGCGTTCGCCAAGTTCATGGCAGCGCTCCACTACGCGTACAACGCGATGAAGCTCCCCGGGCCGCGCGACATCATCACCATCAACGGCGACCCCCACATGGCCGCCGAGTGCGAGGCCAAAGGAGCCGAGCTCACCGACGCCGTCATCGCGGTAGAGGCCAACCACGCCGACGAGCTCACCAAGTACGCGAGCGGCGTCAACAACAACAACGACCCCACCATACTCAAGAAGCCCAACTCGGAGGGCGCAAACACCTCAGCCTTCGAGGCAACGACGCACACCCGCACCGTCGAGCTGGAACCAGGCGACTCCAGCCAGACGGTGACGATCGGGACGGGCATGAGCCCAGCCTAGGAAGGCGCGCTCATCGAGTTCCTCCGTGAGAACAGGGACATCTTTGCATGGAAGCCCTCTGACATGCCAGGTGTTTCTAGGGAGCTCGCTGAGCACAAACTAAATGCTGACCCCAAAGTGCGACCCGTCAAGCAGTCGCTGCGGCCCTTCAATGAAGAGCGTCGCCGAGCTATCGTCGAGGAGGTGCAGCGTCTACTCGCTGCAGGCTTCATCCGGCCAACTAAATACTCCAAGTGGCTGGCAAACCCAGTCTTGGTCGAGAAGAAGAATGGGACCTGGAGGATGTGTATCGACTACACAAACTTGAACAGCGCCTGCCCGAAAGAGCAGTTCGTCCTCCCGCGGATCAACCAAATAATCGACTCCACCGCGCGTTCGGAGTCGCTATGCTTCCTCGACGCCTACTCTGGGTACAACCAGATCAAAATGGCTGTCGAGGACGAGGAGAAGACGGCGTTCATCACGCCATTCGGAGCCTTCTGCTACACCGCCATGACCTTCGGCCTCAAGAACGCCGGGGCGACCTACCAGCGGTGCATGCAAGAGTGCCTCGCGAACCAAATTGGCCGCAACATCCACGTCTACATCGACGACATGGTCGTAAAATCCGCCCGCCAGGGTGATCTACTCGCCGACCTGGCGGAAACATTCGCCAACTTGCGGCAATAAAAGATAAAGCTTAACCCAGGCAAATGCACCTTCGGTGTACCAGCAGGACAACTACTGGGGTACGTCGTCTCCAAGCGCAGGATTGAGGCGAACCCCACCAATATCGACACGATCGCCTGACTCGGCAAACCCGAGTGCCTACGCGACGTCCAGAAGCTGGCCGGGCGAGTAGCGGCTCTCAGTCGCTTCATCCCCCGCCTGGGCAAAAAGGCAATGCCCCTATACCGCTTGATGCGCAAGAACCCCACCTTCCAGTGGGACAAGGAGGCGGACGACGCGCTCCACGATCTCAAGAACGTGCCACTCGCCGCCCCCGCCGACAAAGAACCCATGCTGGTCTACGTCGCGGTTTCCGAGCACGTCGTCAGCGCCGTCATGGTCGTCGAACGGCCGGAGGAAGGAAAGGAGCGCCCAGTACAGCGACCGGTGTACTACATCAGCGAGGTCCTCACCGAGTCGCGCCAGCGATACCCGCAGTACCAGAAACTGGTATACGCGGTCTTTAGAGCATAGCGACGCCTGCCGCACTACTTCTAGGAGCACCCAATCACGGTTTTCTCCTCAGCACCGTTGCAGGACATCATCCGCAACCGCGAAGCGACCGGGCGAGTCTCTAAGTGGGCCGTCGAGATCGGCGTCCACAACATCAAATACGATCCACAAAAAGCGATCAAGTCGCAGGATCTAGCGGACTTCATCACCGACTGGGAAGAGGCCCAGCAGCCAGAAAAGCTGCCATACCTCCACTACTGGAGCCTGCACTTCGATGGCTCCAAGAACGCGGACGGCGCAGGAGCAGGGATCGTGCTGACTTCACCGAAGGGCGACAAGCTCCGCTACGTCCTCTGCCTCGACTTCACCCCCTGCACCAACAACATGGCCGAGTACGAGGCACTACTCCACGACATGCGAGCTGCCAAGGAGATGAACGTCAACCGCCTACGCTGCTACGGAGACTCCGACCTGGTCGCTGGGCCAGTCGCTGGCACCTGCGACGCCGTCTCTCCCACCATGGCAGCATACCGCCAAGCAGTGGACAAGCTGGGTGGACACTTCGCAGGCTACTCCGTCGAGTGGATTGACAGGCGGAAGAACGAGGAGGCTGACGCACTCTCTCGCATTGGGTCGGCTCGACTCGCACCACCCGCCGGCGTCTTCCTCGACATGATCACCAAGCCATCAGTCTCTTCCCCATGGGAGATCGACATCGGAGTCCCGCTGCAGCCAGAGGCAGCCCTGGTCGCACTCGTCACCGAGCCAGACGACTGGACCAAGCCCTACGTCGCCTACCTGGACGCTGGCACCTTGCCGGCAGACGAGACGGACGCCCCGATGATCGCACGCCGATGCAAATCCTTCACCATCATCGACGGCGAGCTCCACAAGCGCAGCGTCACCGGCCTGTTCCAACGCTGCGTCCAACCCGCCGAAGGACGCAAGATCCTCCACGACATCCACTCCGGCGACTGCGGCCACCACGCCAGCGCCCGCTCTCTCGTCGCCAAGGCTATGTGGCATGGCTTCTACTGGCCCACCGCACACGCCGACGCCGTCGACATTATCCAGCTATGCGTCGGGTGCCAGAAGTACGCCAACCAGACGCACGTGCCGAGCTCAGCGCTCAAGACAATCCCGATCACCTGGCCATTCACCGTGTGGGGTATGGACATGGTAGGCCCCTTCAAAAAGGCTCCCTCTAGCTACACCCACCTCCTGGTCGCGGTCGACAAATTCACAAAGTGGGTGGAGGCCAAACCAGTCCGGAAATGCCACGGGAAGACCGCCACTAAATTCCTACGCGAGCTCATATATCGTTACGGGTTCCCAAACAGCATCATCACGGACAACGGCACTAACTTCGCCAAAGGAGCCATGGCCGAGTTCTGCGAGGAACACCACATCCGGCTCGACCTCGCGTCAGTCGCCCACCCGGAATCCAACGGCCAGGCGAAACGGGCTAACCAGAGCATCCTCCATGGCCTAAAGCCGCGGCTCCAAGTACCACTCGAGCACACCGCCGGGTGCTGGGTCGAGGAGCTACCCTCCGTCATCTAGGGCATCCGCACCTCGGTCAACAGGTCGACAGGGTTCACCCCCTTCTTCATGGTGTACGGCGCCGAGGCAGTCATGCCCACCGACCTCGAGCACGACTCGCCGCGGTTCGTCCACTACACGGAGGCCGCGAAAGAACTCGCCCGTCGGGATGGAATCGATCAACTCGACGAGGCACGTGACCTCGCTCGATCACGCACCGCCATCTACCAGCAAGGACTCCGCCGCTATCACAGCCGGCGGGTGAAAAATCGCACCTTCCAAGAAGGCGACCTGGTGTTGCGCCTCATCCAGGACAAGAAGGGCATGCACAAGCTTTCCCCTCCGTGGGAGGGACCATTCGCCATCGGGAGCGTACTCGGCAACGACGCCTACTACCTCATCGACGTCCGCTGGGACGGCAAACTCGACGTCAAGCGACCGTGGAATGTAAACCTCCTACGGAAGTTCTACTTATAGAACCCCACATATGTACCCTCCTGTCACTATGAAATAAAAAAGAATTGGTTACCGCAAATTGCGCCTACTCTCCGTGTCTTGTGCCACTCGCACTCCTAATAACAGCTTCAAACTAACTGCAGAAGTCAACCTTTGGTACAGCGATCGGCACGGCCAAGTAGTGCGTTACAAGGGCACTGGGTCACCTCAGGTCTTGCAACGTCCACGAAAAACGCCTACCTGGAGCCCCATCGGAGTCGCCTAGCTCGACTGGCTCTACGAGCCAAGACAACTGCCTTCGCTTCTCACAACGACCATGATCCTCCGCATCCTCGACATGGCGACTCGAACGGCCAAGTACCACGCTCGGGGACTGACGACCAGTTCAGCGCGAGCGGCTAGGGAAAACGCCAAGTATGAGAGCATGCCCAGGACTCGCCATGCGACTGACCCAACGGGCCAGGCAGGAGTGACGCGCTCAAACTAAACGCGCCAAGTCCTCAACCACCCTCGAGTCGCGCCTAGAACAACAAAGTACCACGCTCGGGGACTCGGCCACCCGAACTCGTTCGCGCAAGGGAAAATAGTGAAGTACAGAGCGCTCAAGGGAGTCACCTTGCGACTGGCTCTCCGAGTCCGGGAGAGTCGACCACAATAACAAAACATTCAAAAACCGCAAACACATAACAAACGAGGTAAAACCCCATCAAAAGGGCGGACGCGCCCGGGGACTCGTTCAACCCTCAATCAAAAAACACACGAAAATTCACAAAACAACACGATATCTCATTAATAGCATGCTGCAATCATCACAAAATACAAAGTATGCCCAACGGCAGAACTGCTACTAACGCCCCAGGGCAAACTATTCTACTCCGCAGGCTTCGACGACGAGTCGCTAGCACCCTTGCGATCGCGAATGAAGGGCGTGTACGGGTTTGATGGGTATGTCGTCAGCTCACCCGCCATCGCCGCATGGAAGGGTTGCTCGATCTTGAAGTCCCGGTGCTACGGCTCAGGGTCGTTCGGCGCGAAGAACGTCTCCTGGTAAGGAAGGAGGTGGCCCATCGCCCAGACGCGCTCGGAGTACACCGCGGTGCCGTCCGTCAACTTGAGCACCTCAGAGATCTCCACTGAGCCAGTCGATGACGGGTAGCCACTCGTCACGTCGTCCAGGTCGAAGTCCTCCGGGAAGTGAGCGAGCCCAAGGCTAAGCGCCGTTACTGCTCCACATCGGAATGCCGATCGCATCATAAACTCGATGACCGACGGCGCCTTCTCCAAGTACCGCCACACCTCGACGAGGTCGCTGGGAATTACTTCCGTGGGCGACATCTCCTGGAGGTAGGCCTGGATGCACGTCGTCGACAACGTCGCCGAGTCAACGAGCGTGGCCACACATTGCCGCGCGTCGAACGAGCTCGCCTCTTCCACGCTATCAAGGATACGACCTGCGGATAGAAGATAACAGTGAGTACATCAGATATTACAAAAAGGCACATGCAACAGGCAGGAGCAGACACACTCACCAATCAAGGGACGGGAGAGATCCGTGATGAAGCTCTGAAGAGAAGTGTAATCATCCTGAAGCCCAGCAACAAGGGCGTCAGAGACCTTACGTTCTTCCGCGGCAGCTGTAACAGCGGCCTTGGCTCGACCATCCGCCGAACTCGCTTCCTCTTTCGCCTCCTTTAGCTCGCGCTCGAGGTCGGCGATCCGCTTCTCAGCCAAGCTCAACGCCGATTGAGCTGCTGCCAATTCACTCGCTGGGACAAGTCCCTGGCGGGCCTCCTCTGCCCTCGCGGCAATTGCCTGAAGCCCCTTGTTCGCCTCTTGGATGGTGGCCAGTTCCTTCTCCGCGCGGCGTTTCGCAGCAAGCCAGTCAGCTGACTCACGTTGCAAACCCTACACACAATTCAAACAGTTAACAAAGTCGGAATCTAAAGTGCCCACCCGCTGAAATTCAGCGAGTGCGCACTCGGGGATTGGCAATCAAAAAATCCTAAGTGCCCACCCGCTGAAATGCAGCGAGTGCGCACTCGGGGACTGGCAATCAAAAAATCCTAAGTGCCCACCCGCTGAAATTCAGCGAGTGCGTACTCGGGGACTGGCAATCAAAACACCATAAGTGCCCACCCGATGAGATTCAGCGGGTGCGCACTCGGGGACTGGACGCGATAAAAAAAACAAGCATTTAAAGAATCAGACCGTTGCAACGCACCGGCCTGATCCTCGGGGACTGGACATACCTGGATGGCTGCGCCAAGCATGCCATGAAGTTGTATCGCATCCACGGACGTGAGAAGAGCCGGCGTGTGCCCGCGACGCTGCTCGACTTCCGTATCGGCGACCCCAGGCGCATGGCTCGAGGGCGAGGTACCACTCGCTGTAGCCGCTTTGGCCATGAAGCGCGGGAACATGGCGATGGAGGCACCGGCACCAAAGGAGGCCGGCTCGGCTGCCCCAGGCGAGGGAGCACCCTCCTTGGTGGGCAAGGCCGCCTCCGCTACGGGTCCACTCGGCGCGATCGCCTTGTCGTCAGACACCGTGACGACTTCGTCGCCCTTGGCCTTCTTGGCGCTATCTGCGGGGACGACGACCTCGTCCGCCTTCCTTTTCCAGGAGGGATCCTCCTCGATGACGACGGGTGGCACCTTGGCCACGGTCGGATGGCCTATCTTCTTTGCTCCGGTCCTACAAATTGATCGCGTGAGCAAGATAATCCGAGTACAATAAAAGATAAAAGTAGGTGAGCAAAACTCACTTGGCGACTGGAATGAAGCGTAGCCCCGTGCGGATGCCGGCCGGCTTCTCCAGTTCGGGGCCTAGTCGGCGACTGAGGCCCATCTCCTGGACGTCGCGTGCCCAAGACACGGACGGTTTCTTCGTTGTCGAAGCTGCGGCTGGAGCTTCCGAAACATTTCCGGCAGGAGCATCCTTGGGCGGCGAAGCTACCGCAACCTGAGCGGCCCCCGACCCGGAGACTTGGGCAAATGACGGAGGCATCGAGGCCAGAGGCACCTCAGTCAGGATGGCGGTGATACCTGGCACCGTCGCCATCTGTGGGGCTTCACCCCCAGCCAGGCTGGTGGCATCGGAACTGCTCGGCGAATGAGGCGGAGATGCCTGTTTCGCTGGCTTCACCTTCTTCTTTGGAGGGGCCTTCACCTCCTTCTTCTTCTTCTTCTTCTTCGATGGAGTGGCCTCGTGACGCGAGGTGTGCTCGGGGAGCTCGTCGTCGTCATCGTCATGACGCTCGAGGCTTTTGCTCGCCTCGAGCTCACGCTGCCGCTATCCGCGCGTTTTACGGACCAGCGGGGCGACCTCTTCCTCGGATTCGTCGTCATCGCCGCTCCCGTCACTTTCGACACCTCCCCTCGCTGGAGGCGATTCGCCCGCCTCCTGGGTGAACGAGCTCGAATTCTCATCGTCCGCGGGCGGAAGCCACCCTTCCACCACCTGAAATAGCTGCAATAAGCATAAACAACATCAGTATGACCGCGACTGCATTTAACTGCGACTGCGAATGACGAAAAGTTGACTTACCGTTGGGGCTGGATGCTTCGCGGTGTAGGGGGCGACCCCGGCCTTCGCGTCGAGGTACGTCGCCTGGGTGATCTTCTTCAGCGCCAGGAGGTAATCCTCGAGTTGCCACTCGTCGAGGCAGGACTTCGTCGAGTCCTCCCGGCCCGCGTACTCGTACATATAGTGGTCGTGGCGGGCCAGGGGGACGAGTCGCCGCTCGAGCCAGCAGTTGTACAAATTGATAGGCAGGAGACCTCTTTTCTTCAGGCCGCGAATGGTCTGGAGCATTTCGTCCACGACCATCTGTTGGTCTGTGGGAAGTTTGCCGACTTGGAGTCGGCGTGGTTCAGGCCGGTCGGCGGAGTATTTTGGGATCCCCACATCGCCGTCTGGAGTCGCCTCGGTGACGTAAAACCAAGAATTCTTCCATTGGCTCGCGGCCTTGGAGGGTAGCATCAGATCGAAGAAGGAAGCCTTCGATTTCAGCTGAAACGTCAGGCCACCCACGGCGAGCATTGGGCCGCCCGCTTCCTCGCGACTGATCCGCCCGTGGAATAGATCTAGCCACAGGAGGAAGTAGGGCCTGCAGCCCAGGTAGCACTCGCAGAACGCCACGAAAATGGCAAGTTGCTCGATGCTGTGCGGGCCCAGGTCCGACGGTTGGATCCCGTAGAAGACAAGGAAGCACCGGAAGAAAAGGGATGTTGGGAATCCCATCCCCCGCTCTAGGTGGCTGGTGAAGCACATGAACTCGCCCTCGCGCGGGTTCGGAGTCACCTCTCCGGCCGCAGGGATGCGCCACCTGCCGGCGCGCAGGATACCGGCCTCCTCGAAGGACGCCAGTTGCGCTCTCGTGCACTTGGATCTGCCCCAAGGCTCGGCGGAGGGGGCCATTGGTGGAAGGATTCGTGGGGGTCGAAGGATTTCGGGTCGGCTGGATTGCGATGCGGAGGAAGGCGAAGGTGCGCGCAATCAGAGGAAATGACGAGGAGGTGGTTCTCCGATCGCCTATCATTCCCCTTATATAGCGGTTGTTACCCGCCAAATCAGGGAGCCGTTACTACGCGGTGATTACGCTAAAAGTTACCGTTGGATTACCCCAACGGCTAGTTTGACCACGTGTAACGGTCCAACTTCAGCCACTCGGCTCGCCGACCCGATCACTACGACAGTGATTGAGTATTTCGCCGACTCGACTCGCCAAAGCTGCGATCAGAATGACTAGTTTTTTCCTTTATTCAGGAGCCCGCCGACGATTCGACTGGATGTCTGCTTTGAGGCCGTATACTCCGACTGCCAGCAACCACCTGCGCCCAATCAACGACGACCTCGGGGACTACTGATGGGGATATGCCTACCGGGTATACCCAGCAGGACGTTTCCGACTGGCCCAGGAACTGGTGAGTGGGCCTGCAAGACGGCGACTGGATCGAGGCCCGGTGTGAATCTAAGCGACTGGAAGCTGAAGGCCCAGGCGAGTAGATAGGCCCAGTCGGATTAGGTTAAGCAAGTACCAAAGCCTTAACTGATTGGGTTGAGATATGTAAACCCTAGGGGAGGTAAGTCTATATAAACCTCCCTACGGGGCGTGTAGAGATATGTTCCATCATACACCCAAGCGACTCGCCGCCTAGCCGCCGAGTTCGCCCATTGTACCACCATCATAATACAATCTAGCAGGAGTAGGTCTTTACCCTCCGGGGGGCCGAACCTGGGTAAAACCCTGTGTCTCCGCCCTCATCTCGCACCGCAGATGGCTGGCCGCCCTTGCCCCTCGTTCTACTACTCGCTGCCGATTGCAGCATCTGCTGTGACCATTCCCACGACACAGGGCGATTTACATGTTTGAGAGGTATAACCAAAAAGTCGTAGTTTTTGCATTTTATGGCCGTTTTTATGAGTTATTGCCCACAGTTTAGGGGTTCCAGGTCAATTTACATGTTTGATAGGTATGACCAAAAACTCATCGTTTTTGCATTTTATGGCCGTTTTCATGAGCTATTTCCCATAGTTTTGGGTTCCTGGTTTATTTACATGTTTTAGAGTTACTACCAAAAACTCGTGTTTTGCGTTTTATGGCCGTTTTTATGAGCTATTGCCCACAGTTTTGGGGTTTCAGGGCGATTTACATGTTTCAAATTTATGACTAAAAAAATCGTCTTTTTAGCGTTTTATGGCCATTTTCATGAGTTATTACCCATAGTTTTGGGATTCCAGGGCGATTTACATGTTTTAGTGTTATGACAAAAAACTCGTCTTTTTGGCGTTTTATGGACATTTTCATGAGTTATTTCCCATAGTTTTTGGGTTCTAGGGCGATTTACAAGTTTGAGAGGTCTGACCAAAAACTCGTCTTTTTGCGTTTTATGGTCGCTTTCATGAGTTATTGCCCACGGTTTTGGCTCTCCAGGGCGATTTACATGTTTGAGAGGTATGACCAAAAACTCGCCGCTTTTGTGTTTATGGTCGTTTTAATGAGCTATTGCCCATAGTTTTGGGTTTCCAGGGCGATTTACAAGTTTTAGAGTTATGACAAAAAACTTGCCTTTTGCATTTTATGGCAATTTTGATGAGCTACTGCCCGTAGTTTTGGGTTTCTAGTGCGATTTACATGATATAGAGTAATGACCGAAAACTCTTCTTTTTGCATTTTATGGACATTTTCATGTGTTATTGCCCACAGTTTTGGTGTTCCGGGGAGATTTACATGTTTGGGAGGGATAAGCAAAACTCGTCTTTTTAAGTTTCGGTTGTTTTCATGAGTTATTGCCCACGGTTTTGGGGTTCTAGGGCGATGATACGTCGGAAACGTATCTATAATTTTTGATGTTCCATGCTTGTTAGTATCTACTTTGCTTTGCTTTGTACACACTTTGAGATGTTTTTTACATGTTTTCTGGTACTGACCTATTAACAAGTTGCCACAGTGCCAGTTGCCTATTTTCTGCTGTTTTTGGTTTTAGAAAAGATATTAAAGAAATATTCTCGGAATTGGACGGGACAAACGTCAAAGTCAATAACTTTCTGTGGGGAACAAGAAGTCCAGAGGGGAGACGGAGAGGCGTGCCAGGGCAGCCAGACCACCCTAGGCACGGCCAGGGGTGGGCTCGCGCCTGGGAGGGTGTGTCCCCCCTAGACACCTCCTCGGCCTCCCCCTTCGCCTATAAGAAGCCCCTGATCAAATCTCCACGAAACCGTCTATAGACGCAACCACCATTGTTCCTAGATCGGGGGGATCTGAAGTTCTTCCCGGCACCCTGCCGGAAGGGAGATCATCCTGGAGGCCTTCTCTCCGGTATGATGCGTGAGTAGTTCCACCTTGGACTATGGGTCCATGTAGTAGCAAGATGGTTGTATCTCCTCCTTTGTGCTTTCATGTATAGATCTTGTGAGCTCCTTTCATGATCAAGATTTAATCTATTTGTAATCATGCATGTTGTGTTTGCGGGGATCCGATGGATATTGAGATTATTATGTTGGTTTGATTAATGGTTTTGTCTTTATGATTCTGTCATGTCTGTGTTGTTTGTGATCTTGCATGCTCTCCATTTTTAGTAGATATCTTGGCCAAGTAGTTGCTAGTGACTCCGAGAGGGAGTATTTATGCTCGATAGTGGGCTCATACCTCTAGTTTCCAAGGGAAGTGACAATAATCTCTTCGGTTGTAGATGTGCTGCTGCCACTAGGGAGAAAACAACAGTCTCTTGTTCATGGAACATGTGGACTGTTTACCTTACACACTTTGCTTAAAGCAGTTGTCTGTTGCTTGGAACTTAATACCTGAAGGTGGACTTCTAGTCATAGATGCAGTTGGATGGCGGTCTATGTATCTTGTTTTATTGCCCAATCAAATCTCATAGGATCTTTCTGAATAGTATTGCATTGTTATGCCTTGCTCAGTTCTTCTCAATTGCCATGCTGTAATTTGTTTACCCTTCATGCCATGTTTTTTATCTAAGGAGAGCACCTCTAGTGAACTATTGACCCAGGTCCAATCTTTTCCATTGATACATCGTCCACTTTACTTGTTTACTTGCTGAAAACCATTACCTTCCACACCGTACGTTTAATCCTTTGTTACAGCAAATCGGTGAGCTTGAAAACCTCATTGATTCGTTGGGACAAAGTCTTGAGTTTTTGTTATGCAGGTTTCCACGTTGCTTGTAACACCTTTGATACGTTTCCTTCCTTCTTCTGGTTCGATAACCTCGGTCTCTACTGAGGGAAACTTGCTACTGTGCTCATCATAACTTGCTCTTGGGGTTCCAACGAAGTGTCCCACGTCAACACCAGGCCCACGTCATGCTTTTTTTGTCTGTGGATGTCACCGGTGTGAAATAAAAAGGAAACTTGTAAGTCCATGGAGTTTGTATTCTGTATTAGAAAAACGCCTGGGCTGCTAGCCTAAGCCATGCCTAATCATGGTGAAAACTTGCAGCATCACCATACTGAGCTATCTATGAAGCATCCTCAATAAAAAGCTATGCACATAGTAAATAAAAAGATTGATGTGATGCTCATTGTCTGCTTGCCTTGTCATTTTGGTTATGGGAAAATTCTTATACCATGTGCAAGGGGTACCCCGTTGGCGGTTCTCAATGATATGCAAATTCTTACAATGACAAGAACTTGCCTGGGCCTAAAGTTGAGTATCATGAGGTGTGGCCCTCACATTCAAGGTACTTGAGATTGCCAACTTATACTTCGCCAAGCATATACTCCATACACTTTAACCTTAATCACTTCAAGATGCTTATGATAGGGGCAATGAGGCATGAAAGCTAACAAGTACCATAATTTTTTGAAGCTCTTTTTGAAACTTGAAATCCATGCTTCCTTTACAAAAGGCTTTTATTCCACCATTACTTGAGTATCCATCTTCTACCTTTAGGCACCATTCAGAGAGCATAGTTGTCAATCCTGTGTGCAGTGTTCCAAAGCTAAAAGATAATAATAAATTATGCCATTGTCGCTGCCCTTCTTCCTTCTTCTCCCATCTAGGATCATCATACTTCTCTCCTTAAAGAACTCCCCCTTTCATTACACTAGTAGGAAAAGGCCTGGTGGAGGCGTTCGGAAAAGGAGGTTTGTGTCGTTGAACACACCACAAATCGCACTCCACTGGTAGGAAGTAGTGGTGGAGTCTTCAATGAACGCCACTGGTCTGAGCAACGCCACCATTATATATCATAATAGTTGCTATAAGCGCCACCATTATATATCATAATTGAATTTTCAAAAATTAAAAAAAAATCTGGTGCATCGAATTGAATATTCACAGCATAGCAAGAACGGGATATTATACATATTTTTGATGAAATATCTCTCTAAACCCTTCCACTAATACCTAATGATCAAAGGGGTATGCAATCCTTTCTTTCTATTTTTCCCTGCGCAGGAAATGACGTTTGATGATGGGAATCACAACAGTAAAGTCAAAGATACATGATTTCAAACAACCCAAAGAAACCAGGGGTCGAGAGGTGGAGACAGAAGCTTTAACGACCAACTATACAACGGGAATAAAATTCCGGCCGTATAGTTTCCACCGACACCGCTAGGTCAAACGGAACAACTTTCATGAAGAGACCCCTGGCGACGAGAAAAGGCCTCCTCGATTGTGCCCAACTACACCAAGTCATTGGAAACCACAACACCGAAGAGTTGTCGGAGGAATAGATCTTGATCCGATCTCCAAACCCTTCTCCACCACCATAGCCATATTCCACCACTTGTAATAGTAGATCTCATCTCCAATTGGCGACATTATAAGACTATTACTATCAATCTCATGATTTCCATTACAATGTTTATGATTTTTTATCTCATCTCTATGTGTGAGTAATTCTCCTTGGGCTAAGGGCTTCGGCCTAGCCATGTAGTTTGTGCATGTTATTTATCATAGATGGGATCATGTATTAGTTTGTATGACATGATGATTATTGTATCATCTCTTTCCTCAATCTAAGGACTTGTCAGGTACCCAAGGCCTCGAGGATTGATCCAGGTATAGAGAGTGTGAGTAATGACTAATCTGCAGGATGGGAACCCCAGTGACTGTGGCTGTATGTGAGGGATTTACTTGGAATAAACGGTGACGTCACTATGCATATCATTAGTTATCTTTCTTCTATGGATGAGACTCATAGGTTATTGCTATAAGAGGTTTCGGAGGTAATAGCAATTATGTATGCACTGCCCACATATAATTATCTTGCTCTAACACTTACATGCATAATTTATTATTATCTTTTATTCTCATCAGATGTTTTGCACAGCTACAGGTGAAACCGAAAGCCCCAGGCCCTCTCTCTTCATCATCGACAACAACAAAATACAGCAAACTCTTGGTCCGGTAAAACACTAAAAGAATCTAAAACTCCCAAAGGTTCGTTAAAGTAACTTCACCATGCTTTCTGCTTCCCGAGGATTCGATAACCTAGGTCTACTAAGGAAAAAGAGTTATACTACATCCATAATCCGGATCAAAGGTATCAAGTAGCTCATGCGATCTTCATAGAGATGGAAGACAAACTTCTCCTGGGCATCCATCTTATAGGCATCGACCATCTCAGTCCACCATGCTCTGGGGTCCATTATTTGCATGTCCATATCCATTTCAGCTCTGAAGGCCTTGTCGAGGTCTGAAATCACTTTGAGCAGGGGGACCGAATGATTCTTCTATTATTCGAGCAGGGCAACTTGCTTCCCGCTTTTTGCGCTTGTGCTTTTTTTATTCTTTGCTTGCTTAATAATCTCCCGGTCATAGTCTGATTCCAGATTCATCGATATTTGGGATGGTTGCTCAAGAAAGGACTTAGCCCACTTTTTGGTTTTTTCATCATATACCGGTTTTGGCTTAGGCTTTTTGGGTGCAAAATGCGCCTTAACTTGGGCAGCCACATCCGCGTTAGTTTCCTCGTCGGTCTTGTCATAAGGTCTCTTTGGAAGAGCCGGCGGGATATCGACTATCTTCGGTGTTTGACCTTTCTTCGATGTGGGGCGCGGGGGACCGTCAAACTTCTGTTTCTTCGACGAGGTAGTAGTATTACACGGAGGCGGAGGCGGAGATCGAGTTGATGTACTCCTGCTGCGGCGATCGTCAGCGGGGCGGGGTGGACTTGGAGGTTGGCAATAATCGGGTTGGGGTGGACTTGGAAGTTGGCGATAATCGGGTTGGGCTGGACTTGGAGGTTGACGATATTCGATGCGGGGTGGATTTGGATTCCTTGGATTCGGTGGCCTTGGCGCCGAGCCTGGAAACTTGATGTACTTCTTATTCCATAGAATGATGTTGCGCTTGACATCTCCTAGTTTTGTAAGGCCTTCAGGCATAGTGATTTCAATCTCTAGGTCCGCAAAATCCTCCACTATGTCATCCACCGTGACACGAGCATAGCCTGGTGGAATCGGAAGTGAATGGTGGAGTGCTCAATGTTGACAAGGTAAAGCAGTGCTGATCGCCACCTTGAAGGACAAGTTGTTCATTGGCTGATGTAGCTCACATTGTGCCATCTCTCTGACATCATCCACGGGGTAGTGAGGAGCCGGTGCATCATCCAGCAGTGCTTGATCATCAGCACGGACCTCCGTGGAAGCCATGCTACTTCTCCGTTGGCTAAGATCCAATGTAGGATCATCAGACCGCGGGTGAGTTGACGACGGCGGCCTTTGGCTAATTTCATGCATGAGGTTCTTTAGATCAGCTAGGTCCTGCTCTACCCTGGAGATCCGGTCTGCCTCCCGGTCCTTCTTTCTCTGACGGCTTCTGTAACTAGCATCGTACAGAGGAAACCCTTTCTTCCACGAGACACCGGCGCCTTTGCCTCGTGTTCGTCCTCCCTTTTCAGGATTACCTAGGGCCCGTGTCAGCTCGTCGTTCTCTCTCTCGGGACGGAACAATCCCAATTGAGCATCGTTCATTGCTTGAATAAGGTCTTTGGAGGGTTTTAGAATTTCATCATGAAATAATGTCTTCCCTGTTTCTGGGTCCAAGGATCCCCCGTGCCCGTACCACCAGTGCTTTGACCTCTCGGGCCATCCATCTGTACCAGGAGTGACGCCTCTAGCCCTCATATCCTTCTCCATAGTTTCCCACTTAGGAATGGCACTCTTGTAGCCACCTGTCCCCATTTTATGATGGTATTTCTTGTTGGCAGCATTTAACGCGTTCTTTGCCGACTTTGCCTTTGCTTTATCAGATTGCTTGTACTGTACAAAATCGGGCCACTGTTCTCTCAACTTCTCGTTTACTCCTGTGAAGTCTGGAGTTTTATTTTTTGCGACATATTTCGCGTATAAATTTTTCTTGTGGTTCCGGTACAGTTCAGCCATCTTGCTTAGTGCCCACTCCTTGACTTTTTCTCTTTTATCAAGCCCACCCGGCCTTGGGGTAATACCATCTAACTCAAATTCCTCATACTCTGGAGGTAGTATGAAATGCGCTATGAGCTTCTGCCAAAGGTCATCTTTGGCATCATCGGTGACATAGCTGTTGGATTCTTCACCGGGTTTCTTTGACTTATTCCATTCTTGGATGGTGATCGGCAGGTTGTCCCTAACAAGCACCCCGCATTGATTTATAAACATCCTTCGGTGCTTCTCTGGAGCAATCGGTTCACCATCATCATCTATTTCTTTGATGGTGAACCTCTGATTACCATCCAACTTTTTGTTCGGCCCTCGTTTCGTTCGAGCTGTCGATTGCTTCGATCCGGTGGGCTAAAAGAAGAAGAGAGAGTGATTAATATATATCTAGATCAGTTAATGAATAGAGGTAACATGAGACTTTATATATATATGTACCTCGCCGGATCCTGTCGAGGGGCCATCGTTATTGTTGGCATTTGTTTGCCCTTCGTCCATCTGGTCCTCCCCTTGGTTTTCCTCTAGTCCATCACCGGATGGATTTAGATATGAGGATATCTCTTCCTCGAGCAAAATATCTTTGGCCGTGACCGTAATAAGAGGAATTTCACCTCTTATCATGCCCTGAAGAAAACCTTCACCGATGCGACCAGGATCTTCGGATGGATCCATGACTTAATTATCTATAACAAAAGGAGAGTTAAACAAGTTAGAAAAAACAATAATCCTAATAACTAAAACAATATAATCCTTATTATAATAACTTAAACAAAAAAATAACCCTAATCCTAATCCTAATTCTAATCTTAATAAATAAAACAAAAAAATAACCCTAGCTAATTATAATTAAAATAACCCTAGATAACAATATAATCCTAATCCTAGCTAATTATAATTAAAACAATAATTAAAAAAATAACCCTAGCTATTTATAATTAAAACAATAACCCTAGCTAATTATAACTAAAACAATAATTAAAAAATAACCCTAGCTATTTATAATTAAAACAATAACCCTAGCTAATTATAATTAAAACAATAACTAAAAAAATAACCCTAGCTATTTATAATTAAAATAATAACCCTAGCTAATTATAATTAAAACAATAATTAAAAAAATAACCCTAGCTAAAAATTAAAACAATAACCCTAGCTAATTATAATTAACACAATAATTAAAAAAGTAACCCTAGCTATTTATAATTAAAAGAATAACCCTAGCTAATTATAATTAAAACAATAATTAAAAAATAACCCTAGCTAACAATTAAAACAATAACCCTAACTAATTATAATTAAAATAATAATTAAAAAAATAACCCTAGCTAACAATTAAAACAATAACCCTAGCTAATTATAATTAAAGCAATAATTAAAAAAATAATCCTAGCTAACAATTAAAAAATATACTACTAATTAAAAAAATATATATACTACACTAAATATAAAAACCTAAATATATTACTAATTAAAAACCTAAATATACTACAAAAACCTAAATATACTACTAATTAAAAAATATAATTAATACTACACTAACTATACTAACTACACTAACTACTAATATAACTAATTAATACTAGACTAAATATATAACCACCTCCGGCGAGGTGGGCGGCCGGAGGAATAGCGGCGGCGTTGGCGGTGCGGCCCGACGGGGCGGCGACACGGCGGGGCGGCTCGGGCGAGGCGGTGCGGCACGACGGGGCGGCGACACACGGCGGGGCGGCGCGGCAAGGCGCACGACGGGGCGGGGCGGCTCGGCGATGCGGTGCGGCACGGCGCGGTGGCGCAGTACGGCGGGCCGGCCGGAGACAAGCAGGGCGCCGGCGGCGCGGGAATCGGGCAGCACTTCTTTCCCTGTTCTCTGCGTCGGGGCCTCCCTTCGTCTTCATCGTTTGCCAAGTGCGGGTGGGCACAACCAGGGGCGCGGGCAAGAGTATATAAAGGGACCCCCCCCTTTAGTCCCGGGCTGAGCCACCGCCCGCGACTACTTTAGTCGCGGGCGGTGGCTCAGCCTGGGACTAAAGACCCCCCTTTAGTCGCGGGCTAAGCCTCGGCCCGCGACTAAAGACCAATTTTCGACCGCTTCGTTTTAGCGCGCGCACTGACCCTTTAGTCCCGGGTCCAGCCACAACCCGCGACTGTTTGTGCTTTTAAATTTCCTTTTTTAATTCAAAACTAATATAAAAACTTTGAAAAATCATATCTTTTATTGTAATAATCCAAATAAAACAAATAATATGTCTATTATTATCAGAAAAATATAAAGAATTTTAATATAATATCCATTTATCTGTTTGCATAATTTATAAATTATTTCATTTGTAAATTTTCATTTTTAATTCAAAACTAATATAAAAACTTTGAAAAATCATATCTTTTATTGTAATAATGCAAATAAAACAAATAATATGTCTATTATTATCAAAAAATATAAAGAATTTTAATATAATATCCATTTATCTGTTTGCATAATTTATAAATTATTTCATTTGTAAATTTTCTTTTTTAATTCAAAACTAATATAAAAACTTTGAAAAATCATATCTTTTATTGTAATAATACAAATAAAACAAATAATATGTCTATTATTATCAGAAAAATATAAAGAATCTTAATATATAATCCGTTTATCTGTTTGCATCATTTATAAATTATTTCATTTGTAAATTTTCTTTTTTAATTCAAAACTAATATAAAAAAGTTTGGAAAATCATATCTTTTATTGTAATAATCCAAATAAAACAAATAATATGTCTATTATTATCAGAAAAATATAATGAATCTTAATATAATATCCATTTATCTGTTTGCATCATTTAGAAATTATTTCATTTGTAAATTTTCTTTTTTAATTCAAAACTAATATAAAAACTTTGAAAAATCATATCTTTTATTGTAATAATCCAAATAAAACAAATAATATGTCTATTATTATCAGAAAAATATAAATAATCTTAATATAATATCCATTTATCTGTTTGCATCATTTATAAATTATTTCATTTGTAAATTTTCTTTTTTAATTCAAAACTAATATAAAAAACTTTGGAAAATCATATCTTTTATTGTAATAATCCAAATAAAACAAATAATATGTCTATTATTATCAGAAAAACAAATATATTTTCCGCCATTTCCCACCTCTTCCCGCCAAGTTTTCCCGCCCTTTCCTTTCTACGAGAGCTTTTAGTCCGGGATGTAGTCACTAACCGGGACTAAAGATATTTCCCGCCATTTCCCAAAGCTTCACGCCAAGTTTTCCCGCCCTTTCCCTCTATATTTAGGTTGATCGTGCCATGGTTATCCACACATCCACACCTTCCTCTCTTAGAACAATGGACAACGCCTACTGGGCCATTCTGACCCTCGAGGAGACCGAGGCGCTGTGCGCCTCCAACTACCCTTGTCCTCCGGGCTACCAGCCGCCCGCCGGCTGGATGCTGAGCGCTGGAGGGGTTCCTGTCCCTCCTGTCCCTCAAGGTTCCGCACGCCAGGTGGCCATCACAAACCACTTCTACCACGAGATCACGTCGGAGCAGCGGATGGATCCCCAGTGGGATCCCGACAACTACGACACCTGGAATGCCTTCTTCACTAAGCTCGCCAGGTACGAGGGTGATGGCCCGCCACCGGTGAACCACAACGAAGCCGGCCGTCGTCTGTGGTGGGCGAACCGTACTATCATCAGAGTGATGTGCTACATCGCCGGTTGAGACCATCCTCGCCTACGGTGCCCACGAGTCCACCCGCCACAGGCCCCACACCGTCCCGGCGGTAGCGGCATTGTCTTCCAGGAGACCCCTCTCCCGCCCGCCGTGAATCCGAGGCTGGACCTGGTATATGACATGGATGGGCTGAGGATCCCCGGAGTGGCAGGTGACGATGACGATGATGATGATGATGATGATGATGACGATGAAGACCCTGAAGCTGCGTACTATAGGACTAGGCATGATTATGACTAAAGGGGCGGCTTTAGTCCTGAGTGTTAGCTAGTCCCGGTTTGTCCCGGTTTTTAATATTAATAAATGTCTTGAGTGTTACCTAATAAATAGAGGGAAATGCCTATATAAAGAGAGGGTTCATCTTTAGTCCCGGTTGGAGAAACCAATTGCGACTGAAGGGATTGTGGCAGACTGGGCCAGGCAACACTAATAATAGGGGTGAGTGTCGACATTATGTCATGCGGCTTGTACCTTGTCCTGGATGGTGTCACCAACCGGGACTAAAGATGAACCTTTAGTCCCGGTTGGAGACACCAACCGGGACTAAAGATGAGTCAGCACTAATAATAGGGGTGAGTGTCGACATTATGTCGTGAGTGTCGACATTATGCCGATCTGCTTGTACTATAAATAGGCATCCTTGTGAGTCCAGTCCTCCAGCCAGTTTGAGGCATCTCCAAGATGGTTTTGGAGAGCAGGGACACCACTACGGCCAGTTTCAGGGAGATGCCGACGGAGCCCAATCCTCCGGCATCTCCGAGAAACTGGTCATAGAGGCACTCCCTAATATGTGAAATTAGTTAGCTCCCAGGCGTATTGATCTAGTTAGAGAAGTTACAAGCTGCAAGATGGTTTTTGAGAGTAGGGACACCACTACGGCCAGTTTCAGGGAGATGCCGATGGAGCCCAGTCCTCCGGCATCTCCGAGAAACTGGTCATAGAGGCATGCACTCCCTAATATGTGGCATCACGCGTTTGGAGATCAGATCTTAATGGTAAGTATGAATCGGTACTAAAGGCCCTCCTTTAGTCCCGGTCCAGCCATAAAACGGGACTAACACACTCAAGATTGTTTGCAGACAACACTATAAAAATGGACACATGCATGGAACATCTTAACTCATAAAATGTTACAATTATTACATATCATTTCTTCGCTTGTGTTCCTTTCTGATCCCGTCATATCCATGGAGCATCTTCATTCATTAACATGATGGTTGGGTCATCCTTCACCGCGAAGGGCGGAATTTCATGGAACTTATCACAATCTTCTGACATGTCTGTCTTGTCCTCCACTCCCACGATGTTCCTTTTTCCTGAAAGAACTATGTGGCGCTTTGGCTCATCGTCTGATATATTATTTTTCTTATTTTTTTGTTTTCTAGGTTTGGTAGACATGTCCTTCACATAGAAAACCTGGGCCACATCATTGGCTAGGACGAATGGTTCGTCTAAGTACCCAAGATTGTTGAGATCCAACGATGTCATTCCGTATTTCTTGTCTACCTCAACCCCTCCTCCCGTCAGCTTGACCCATTTGCACCGAAACAAGGGGACCTTAAAAGTAGGTCCATAGTCAAGTTCCCATATCTCCTCTATGTAACCATAATATGTGTTCTTTGACCCATTGTTGTCTGTTGCATCAAAGCGGACACCACTGTTTTGGTTGGTGCTCTTTTTATCTTGGGCTATCGTGTAAAATGTATACCCATTTATCTCGTACCCTTGGAAAGTCGATATAGTCGAAGATGGTGACCTAGACAACAAGTATAGATGATCTCCAAGAGTGTTGTTTTTTATGAGATGTTGCAACCAACCGCCGAAACTCTTCATGTGTTCATCTCTAATCCAAGAGTCATGCTTTCCAGGGTTGTTGGAGCGTAAGATTTTCTTGTGTTCCTCGATATATGGGGCTGCCAAGATAGAATTCTGCAGAACGGTGTAATGTGCTTCGGCGTATGAATGTCCGTCTCTACATATTATTGATTTCCTTCCTAGAGTACCCTTTCCACTCAGTCTCCCCTCATACCGCGATTGCGGAAGACCAATCGGCTTAAGGTCAGGAGCGAAGTCAACACAAAATTCAATGACCTCCTCTGTTCCATAGCCCTTGGAGATGCTTCCTTCTGGCCTAGCACGGTTACGAACATATTTCTTTAAGATTCCCATGAACATCTCAAAGGGAAACATATTGTGTAGAAATACAGGACCGAGAATGGAAATCTCTTCGACTAGGTGAACCAGCAGGTGTGTCATAATATTGAAGAAGGATGGTGGGAACACCAACTCAAAACTGACAAGACATTGGACCACATCATTCTATAACCGTGGTAGATCTTCAGGATTGATTATCTTCTGAGAGATTGCATTGAGAAATGCACATAGCTTCACAATGGGTACTCGAACATTATCTGGTAGAAGACCCCTCAATGCAATCGGAAGCATTTGCGTCATAATCACGTGGCAGTCATGAGACTTTAGGTTTTGGAACTTTTTTTCTGCCATATTTATTATCCCCTTTATATTCAACGAGAAGCCAGACGGGACCTTAATACTGCTTAGGCATTCAAAAAATATTTCCTTCTCTTGTTTGGAAAGAGCGTAGCTGGCATGACCTTGAAACCATTCTGGATGCAGGCCATCTGGGTCTTCCATACGTTGATGGTCCTTTCGTGCTTCCGGTGTATCTTTTGTCTGCCCATACACACCCAAGAAGCCTAGCACGTTCACGCAAAGATTCTTCGTCACATGCATCACATCGATTGCAGAGCGGACCTCTAAGAATTTCCAATATGGTAGCTCCCAAAATATAGATTTCTTCTTCCACATGGGTGCGTGTCCTTCAGCATCTTTCGGAACAGATTTTCCTCCACGACCCTTTCCAAAGGTTACCAGTTGATCCAAATCTTTGACCATATCAAATATATCAGCACCAGTACGCTCCTTAGGCTTCGTCTGGTGACATGCCAGACCGTTGAAATGCTTGCCTTTCTTTCTTAAGGGATGCTTGGCCAAAAGAAATCGATGATGCTCATTGTATACATTCTTCTTACAATGTTCCAAATATATACTTGCAGTCTCATCTAAACAGTGTGTGCATGCATTGTATCCCTTGTTTGACTGTCCTGAAAGGGTTACTAATTGCAGGCCAATCATTGATTGTTACGAAAAGCAATGCTCGAAGGTTAAATTCTTCCTGCTTGTGCTCATCCCACACGTGTATCCCGGGTTCATGCCACAACTGTAAAAGTTCTTCCACTAATGGCCTTAGGTACACATCAATGTCGTTGCCGGTTTGCTTCGGACCTTGGATCAAGACTGGCATCATAATGAACTTCCGCTTCATGCACAACCAAGGAGGAAGGTTATAGATGCATAGAGTCACGGGCCAGGTGCTGTGACTGGAGCTCTGCTCCCCAAAGGGATTCATGCCATCTGTACTTAGACCAAACCTTAAACTCCTTGCGTCATCTGCAAAGTCCGGGTACTTTATATCGATTTTTCTCCATTGCGACCCATCAGCGGCGTGTCTCAACATCCCGTCTGACTTACGTTCCTCTTTATGCCATCGCAACAACTTGGCGTGCTCTTTGTTTCTGAATAAGCGTTTCAACCGTGGTATTATAGGAGCATACCACATCACCTTCACAGGAACCCTCTTCCGGGGGGGCTCGCCCTCAACGTCACCAGGGTCATCTCGTCTAATCTTATACCAAAGTGAAGTGCATACGGGGCATGCATCTAAATTCTCATAATCCTCACCGCGGTAGAGGATGCAGTCATTAGGGCATGCATGTATCTTCTGAACCTCTAAACATAGAGGGCAGACAACCTTTTTTGCTTCGTATGTACTGGAGGGTAATACATTATCTTTTGGAAGCATATTCTTCATCATTTTCTGCAAATTTTCAAATGAGGAGTCAGGTATAGCACACTCAGCCTTCCATCGCAGCAATTCCAGTGTGCTGCCCAGCTTTTTCAGACCATTTTCGCAATTTGGGTACAACAACTTTTTGTGATCCTCTAGCATGTGATTGAACTTCTCCCTATCCTTTTCAGTTTCACAATCTCTTCGTGCATCGGCAATGGTCCGACCAAGATCATCAGCGGGTTCATCATGTGTCTCTTCTTCATCCTCCCCTTCAGCATCCCCCATGGAAGTATCTCCGTACTCAGGGAAACCATGATAGTTGTCATCCTCCTCCTCTTCTTCATTGTCTTCCATTATAACCCCTCTCTCTCCGTGCTTGGTCCAACAATTATAACTGGGCATGAAGCCGGACTTCAACAGGTGGCTGTGAAGGGTTTTTGAGTCAAAGTAATCCTTCTGATTCCTACATCCATTACATGGACATAATACAAAACCATTGTGCTTGTTTGCATCAGCAACACGGATGAATTCATGCACGCCATTAATGAACTCGCCAGAGCGTCGGTCAGTACCGTACATCCATTCCCGGACCATCTGCATTATAGTAAAAGTATACCAAAAACCGTTACACAACATGATAAAATTATTACAAGTTATATTGAGAGCTTCTAGAGCACTAATTTTGAATTTTGAAAAATTTACATGCACCAATTTGTGAATTGGAGAAAACAATCAACATGATAAATGTGGAGTTTTTTATTATTGTTCCATCAGTGAAAACCTCATTCCATTCTAAGCTCTGAAACTCTACAATTACACATTTCAATTTTCAGTAACTATGTGCCTAATCAAAATTTGTTACACATATATATCAAAATCCTTCTAGCTACTTCTAAAGCATGCATGCATTTGATCCATATCTCTATACTTCTAGAGCATTATATAGAGCTAAAGTAGCAATAAGAGATGAAAGAATGAAGTTCTAACCTTTTAAAGCTTTGGATTTAGGTGTTGCAAACTAAATCTTGACAAATCTTGAGAAAAAAATGGCATGAACTCTCTTGCTTTCTTTGAGAAAAATGGCCACCATATGCTTTAGGGCAGCTGGCCAGGGAGCTGTATATATAGTAATGGACAATTAGTCCCGGGCCGTGATACGACCCGGGACTAATAGTCCATGAAAAATGGCCACCATATGCTCCAGGTTATTAGTCCCGGGCTGGGACTGCTGGGCTTCCAGTGATCGAACGGAAGATGGTTTTTCCAGTAGTGACAACCACTTTTCTACCTAAACTCTGAAAAACCACTAGTTTACGTTTGAATCAAAAAAAACCATCACCCTACTGCTGATATTTTGCAATGTGCGCTAACTAGTTGATTGAGGCAAATTGACGATGTACCTGCAGAAAGGTCCCACCAGCTGGTGATTACGTGGCAGATGGGCGACACGGTCCGTTAACAACATATGGCATAAAACCATCACTTTTCTGCTAAAACTTTGAACAACCAACACCTTTCGCTGAAATCACAAAAAACCACCGCTTTACGATATTTGTTTTGCAATGTGTACTAAACAACGATATCAGACGAATTGAAGCTAGGTCTGATAAGGCGACCCCCACCAACTTTGATGACATGGCACTGCGAGACGATGCGCCTTCTACCTGGCACGTACTTTTTTAGAAAACCTTCTGTTTATTTGCGAACTTCCATAAGTTTTGAATCTAAATTTAAATGGAAAAACTTTTAAGACAAAATGTCCTGGGAAATATTAGAATATTTCAAATACAAACTTGGTTCACTATTTCGGATAACTAAAATATAAAAATAATTAAAATTGCTTTTCTTAGTAATAAGAACATTGGAAATTCATAACTTTAATTATATGACTCCAAATATTATAAATAATATGTCTAAATTTATTAAAAAAAAACAAAGGAATCCGTTTCTCTTGTATATTTTTATTATAGAAGCAAACACAATAATAAATATGGGCCATTTTATTTATTCTTGCATGTTAATATATTGTACCGTAATTGGAGCTGCATCAATTGGATGAATCAAAATGAAGGAACGGAGCCTGGCTGGGTCGATCGCTGGATTTTGTATCTTGTTGCCGTACATATGTGCACGTGTGTTTCTTTCTTTCTTTTAAGATAAAAAAAAAGATGTATTCAGAAATAAAAGATAGAAAATGAGGAAGGAAAATAGATAGCAGCTGGAAGACGTGTGTTGGGTCACATGCTATGAGTCAACGATCAATTAATATAGATCTGCGCTAACGCGCGCATATTCAAATTTTGGGTTAATATATGCATGCACTACTCGCGATAGGAACAAAAATCAAGCACTCCTTGTAGGTGAGCTTCACGTGCTTTTCATTTCAGGGTGCCCATATCCTTCACCACAAACATCTTGAGCAACGTGACACGGGCGACAATATACGTGGGTTGTTATTGTCAGAATTGCATAATAAACATATCAGAGAGGAACATATGTGATTCACGCACTGGTGGAAAACAGGCGTATTGTCCCAGACCGTAACGGGCTCTAGTCCCGGTTTAGGGTCCGGGACTGCCAAAACGGGACTAGAGCCCCCCCTCCCCCCCTTCCCGTTGATGCATCTATATAATTAATCGATCATTTGCAAGCATACATATAATCAATCATATGAAAAGGAAGAAATGTTTAAAATTACATGGTCATTGATGATATATATATATCATATCAACTACATGGAGATCACTAAGGTATATAGAGTTCCTCATCATCCGCATAATGTTCTCCATGTACATCAAGGACCTCTTTCATCAGAAATCCCGCCAGCTCCTTTTGAATTGCTCGTATGCACTGGTCTGGCTCTAGTTTCTCCCGCAAATCATAAATATAATGTGAATCTACTTTCCGCTCACTGGTCAACTCGCGGATGTACTCGCAAACGTAGAATCCACATAAATGAGTTCCCGGTGGCTGTTGTAAACTCTTCACCATTTTATAAGTTAGCTCCTCTTTGAATGGACCTGATATTTTCTGTCTGAACCGTGTCCAACACCTACTCGGCAAAGAAAATGAACAAAGGAGTTATTAGTTACTTGATATCAGGAAATGAACGAAAGAGCCCGATATAATGCGATAATGATTGAAATTACTTATAGAGCATTGCTTTCATGTTGCTCCACTGCTCTTGGTCCCAACTTAATGAGTCGTGGACTTCAACTAGGGACTTGTCAACTTGAATGTTTAGCAAGATCTAGTGGAATCTACAGACGTTTATATAATCATACATGCATAGCTCATCGAGTAAGCAAAAATAAAATGTTACAAGATAGAAACACTCACTTGAAGTTGTAAGAAAATAGTATTTTCTTAACAAAATTATTCTCGGTTAAGAACCTGCACAGGTCTTCCTCCACTTCCTTGGGTTGATTCTTTAACGTATATTCATTAATAATATATGGGTCAATGAACCCAACTTCATATCTTCTAGCTCTTTTGCATTCAAGCATCTTCATTCTGCAGAATATAATATCATACAAAAGGATATATAGTTAGGATAACATATTAAATGCAATGAACGAGCTAAGCTACAAACTTAATTATAGAAATAAATCACTTACAGACAGTAGCAACCAATGATAGATTTGTCGAGGGCGTGATGGTTTTATAACTAAAACAGTTCGGTCATTTGAACCTATATCGAGTATGGTTTGAAGTGATGCTCCTTTCCAACGTCCACCGCAAACCAATCTTTCTGATGCTTTTTTTTTCTGTTTTCACCATGTACCATGTGTGCAGATGTCGCATATGTGTGGATAGACGCGCGAGCTCCTCATTACTGACTAGAGGCTCCCCTTGGACATACTTCCGTACTATCTGACCCACTGGCGTATCTTCATAGCCTAAATATTGACCAAGAGACATATTTGCTTCGTAGGCAAGTGTTTTGGCCTCCAATACAGTGATGCCCATTAGTGAAGCATTAGTACTAGCTCTGGGGTCCATTATTTGCATGTCCATATCCATTTCAGCTCTGAAGGCCTTGTCGAGGTCTGAAATCACTTTGAGCAGGGGGACCGAATGATTCTTCTATTATTCGAGCAGGGCAACTTGCTTCCCGCTTTTTGCGCTTGTGCTTTTTTTATTCTTTGCTTGCTTAATAATCTCCCGGTCATAGTCTGATTCCAGATTCATCGATATCTAAGATGGTTGCTCAAGAAAGGACTTAGCCCACTTTTTGGTTTTTTCATCATATACCGGTTTTGGCTCAGGCTTTTTGGGTGCAAAATGCGCCTTAACTTGGGCAGCCACATCCGTGGCATTTTCCTCATCGGTCTTGTCATAAGGTCTCTTTCGAAGAGCCGGCGGGATGTCGACTATCTTCGCTAACCTTTCTTCGATGTGTGGCGCGGGGGAGCGGCGACCTTCCGTTTCTTCGACGAGGTAGTAGTATTGCATGGAGGCGGAGGCGGAGATCGAATATTGCGCAGAGGAGGAGATCGAGTTGATGTACTCCTGTTGTAGCGATCGACATCGGGGCAGAGTGGACTTGGAGGTTGACGAGAATCGGGTTGGGGTGGACTTGGAGGTTGCCGATAATCGATGCAGGGTGGACTTGGAGGTTGACGATCATCGGGGCGCGGTGGACTTGGATTCCTCGGAGTCGGTGGCCTTGGCGCCGAGCCTGGAAACTTGATGTACTTCTTCTTCCATAGAATGATGTTACACTTGACATCTCCTAGTTTCGTAAGGCCTTCAGGCGTAGCGATGTCAATCTCTAGGTCCGCAAAATCCTCCACTATGTCATCCATCGTGACACGAGCATAGACAGGTGGAATCGGAAGTGAATGGTGGGGTGCTCGAGGTAGACAAGGTAAAGTAGTGCTGATATCCACCTTGAAGGACAGGTTGTTCATTGGCTGATGTAGCTCACATTGTGCCATCTCTCTGACATCATCCACGGGGTAGCGAGGAGCCGGTGCATCATCCAGTAGTGCTTGATCATCAGCCCCGATCTCCGTGGAAGCCACGCTGCTTGTCCGCTGGCTAAGATCCAATGCAGGATCATCAGCCTGCGGGTGAGTTGACGAAGGCCTTTGGCTAATTTCTTTCATGAGGTTCTTCAGATTAGCTAGGTCCTGCTCTACCTTGGAGATCCGGTCTGCCTCCCGGTCCTTCTTTCTTTGACGGCTTCTGTAACTGTCATTGTACTGAGGAAACCCTTTCTTCCACAAGACACCAGCGCCTTTGCCTCGTTTCCGTCCACCCTCTTCAGGATTCTCGAGGGCGCGGGTCAGCTCGTAGTTCTCTCTCTCGGGAGAGAACAATCCCAATTGATCATTGTTCATTGCTTGAATAAGGTCTTTAGAGGGTTTTAGAATTTTTTCATGAAATAATGTCTTCCCTGTTTCTGGGTGCAACGATCCCCCGTGTCCGTACCACCAGTGCTTTGACCTCTCGGGCCATCCATCTGTACCAGGAGTGATGCATCTAGTCCTCATGTCCTGCTCCATAGTTTCCCACTTAGGTACGACACTCTTGTAGCCACTTGTCCCCATTTTATGATGGTATTTCTTTTAGGCAGCATTTAACGCATTCTTTGCCGACTTTGCCTTTGCTTTATCAGATTGCTTGTACATTAAAAAATTGGGCCACTGTTCTCTCAACTTCTCGTTGGTCCTACGAAGTCTGGAGTTTTGTTTTTCGTGACATATTTCGTGTATAAACTTTTCTTGTGGTTCCAGTACAGTTCGGTCATCTTGCTCAGAGCCCACTCCTTGACTTTTTCTCTTCTTTCAAGCCCACCCGGCCTTGGGGTAATACCATCTGACTCAAATTCTTCACACTCTGGAGGTAGTATGAAATGCGCTATGAGCTTCTGCAAAAGGTCATCTTTGGCATCATCGGTGACATAACTGTTGGATTCTTCACCGGGTTTCTTTGACTTATTCCATTCTTGAATGGTGATCGGCAGATTATCCATAAAAATCACCCACATTGATTTGTAAACATCCTCCGGTGCTTCTCTGGAGCAATCGATTCTCCATCATCATCTATTTCTTCGATGGTGAACCTCTGATTACCATCCAACTTTCTGTTCGGTCCTCGTTTCGTTCGAGCTGTCGATTGCTTCGATCCGGTGAGCTAAAAGAAGAAGAGAGAGTGATGAATATATATATATGTATTGATATATCTAGATCAATTAATGAATAGGGGTAACACGAGGATTTATATATATGTACCTCGCCAGATCCTGTCGAGGGGCCATCATTATTGTTGTTCTTTGTTTGCCCTTCGTCCATCCGGTCTTCCCCTTGGTACATCAGGTTTTCCTCTAGTCCATCACCAGATGGATTCAGATATGAGGAAATCTCTTCCTCGAGCAAAATATCTTCACCGGTAGTAATAAGAGGAATTTCACCTCTTATCATGCCCTGAAGAAGACCGTCTCCAATGCGACCATCATCCATGACTTAACTATAAAAGAAAGAGAGTTAAACAGGTTAAAAAAATCGATAATATATACTAATAATATTAATAATATACTACTAACAATATTACCACAAATAATATAATACACAAATAATATTACTACTAACAACATACTACTACATTACCACAAATAATATACTACTAACAATATTACCACAAATAATATAATATACAAATAATATTACTATACTAACAATATACTACTAACAACATTACCACAAATAATATACTACTAAAACATTTATTAATAATAGCATTTATATATTAATAACTAATAATATATTAATAACAATAATAACTAAAACAAATAATATACAACTAACAATAATATACTACTAACTAATAATAGCATTATTAGTTATTATACTACTAAAACAATAATATACTACTAACCCTAATAATATTACTACTAACAATAATATACTACTAACCCTAATAATATGCTACTACCAATAATATACTACTAACCCTAATAATATTACCACAAGGTTATTATATATTAATAACAATAATAATAACTAAGGTGTGATGAGCACAGCAGCAAGTCTTCCCACAGTAGAGACCGAGGTTATCGAACCAGAAGGAGGAAGGAAACGTCACATAGGTGTTGCAAACAACGCGGAGACCTGCACAACACAAACTCAAAACTTTGCCCAATGAGTCAGTGAGGTTATCAAGATCACCGGTTTGCTGTAACGAAGGATTAAACGTATGGTGTGGAAGGTAATGGTGGTTTGCAGCAAGTAAACAAGTAACAATGGAAGAAGTATCAATGGTAAAGATTGGACCGGGGTCCATAGTTCACTAGAGGTGATCTCCTTAGATAAACAACATGGCATGAAGGGTAAACAAATTACAGCGGGGCAATTGACAGGAACTGAGCAAGGCATAACAATGCAACTACTAGTCAGCAAGATCCTATGAGATTCGATTGGGCAATACAACAAGATACATAGACCGCCATCCAACTGCATCTATGACTAGAAGTCCACCTTCAGGTTATCATCCGAACCCCTTCCTGTATTAAGTTGGAAGCAACAGACAACTGCTTTAAGCAAAGTGTGTAAGGTAAACAGTCCACATGTTCCATGAACAAGAGACCTTTTTTTCTCCCTAGTAGCAACAACACATCTACAACCGAAGAGATTATTGTCACTTCCCTTGGAAACTAGAGGCATGAACCCACTATCGAGCATAAATACCCCCTCTTGGAGTCACTAGCAACTACTCGGCCCAAATAGCTACTAACAACGGAGAGCATGCAAGATCACAAACATCACATACATGATAGAATCATAAAGACAAAACCATTAATCAAACCAACATAATAATCTCAATATCCATCGGATCCCCGCAAACACAACATGCATGAATACAAATAGATTAGATCTTGATCATGAACGGAGCTCACAAGATCTATACATGAAAGCACAAGGAGGAGATACAACCATCTAGCTACTACATGGACCCATAGTCCTAGGTGGAACTACTCATGCATCATACCAGAGATAAGGCCTCCGGGATGATCTCCCCTCCGACAGGGTGTCGGGAAGAACTTTAGACCCCCCCCCCGATCTAGGGAGGACGGTGGCG
Source organism: Avena sativa (assembly GCA_916181665.1). Classification (NCBI taxonomy): domain Eukaryota; kingdom Viridiplantae; phylum Streptophyta; class Magnoliopsida; order Poales; family Poaceae; genus Avena; species Avena sativa. Next base: position 40,643,521 of record OV702300.1, on the reverse strand, counting down.
GCGGCTACAGAAGGTTTCGTGGAGATTTGATCAGGTAATTAGGGTTTCTGCATCAGGGGCTTCTTATGGGCGAAGGGGGAGGCCGAGACGGTGGCCAGGGGCTCCACACCCTACCTAGGCGCGGGGCAGGGCCCACCCGCGCCTAGGGGGGTGTGGCTGCCCTGGCACGCCTCTTCGTCTCCCCTCTAGACATCTTGTTCCCCACGGAAAGTAATTGACTTTGACGTTTGTCCCGTCCAATTCCAATAATATTTATTTACTAGCTTTTCTAGAACCAAAAACAACAGAAATAAGGCAACTGGCACTATGGCAACTTGTTAATATGTTAGTACCAGAAAACATGTAAAAAGCACCTCAAAGTGTAGACAAAGCAAAGCAAAGTAGATACTAAACAAGCATGGAGCATAAAAAATTATAGATACGTTTCCGACGTATCAAGCATCCCCAAGTTTAACTCATGCTCGTCCTCGAGTAGGTAAGTGATAAAAAGGATAATTTTTGATGTGACATGCACCCTCACAATAAAGATCTAACCATTTGCAAGCATTGAAATATGGGATCAAAGAACTCTAAACATGATCATAAAAGATGGAGTTCTAACAATAGGACATAGTAACTATGCATGCAACATGACAAGCTACAAACAAATATCATGAATAGCATGCATTGAAAAACGTTTGTTTGTTTCACATACAGAAAACATAGCATAGTGGCAATCAGCTTGTCCCTCATAGATTAGCAAATAGATGCATAGGACACCTTCAAAGTTCACAAGGGCGACTAGAAACAAATAGCACAAGAACAAGTAATATCATAATATGCATCAATCAATAAGCTTTGGAACACTGCACACAGAATGACCACTATGCTCTCTTAATGGTGCCTAAAGGTAGAAGGTGGAGACTCAATAGTGGTGGAAGAAATGCCTTTTATAAAGGAAGCAGGGATTTCATGCTTCAAAAAGAGCTTCCAAAAATTATGGTACTTGTTAGCTTTCAGCCCTCATTGCCCTATCGTAAGCATCTTGAAGTGATTAAGGTTAAAGTGAACAAAGATGGAGTATATGCTTGACGAAGTATAAGTTGGCAATCTCAAGTCCCTTGAATACGAGGGACACACCTCATGCTACTCAACTTTAGTCACCTGTAAGTTCGTGTCATTGTAAGTATTCGCATATCATAGAGAACCGCCAACGAGGTACCCCTTGCACATGGTACAGGAGCTATCCCATAACCAAAATGACAAGGCAAGCAGACAATGAGCATCTCAGCAATCTTCTTATTTACCATGGGATGTGGTGCTTTTTCTCTCTTTCCTCTTTTTCAATGTGTCTCTTTTTTTATAAGAAGAATGCTTCATAGATGTCATTATGGTGATGCTGCAAGTTTCCACCATGATTAGGCATGGCTTAGGCTAGCGGCCCAGGCGTTTCTCTAACACAGGATACAAACTCCACGGACTTACAAGTTCCCTCTTTATTTCACACCGGTGACATCCATAGACAAAAGAGCATGATATCAACTGAGTACAAAGTACAAGTGCAATGTTGAAAATGTTTTCCATGACAGAATGGTTCTGGTAATTCCAACGTATAAGTGCAAGCATGTACAACATAGAAGACACAATGGTTCAAGTTTATTAGGGGCAAAGAATATAAAGTGTGCCATCAAGTTTGTGAGGTCTTTAATCACTAAGTTTTCACATAACAAAATAGTTTTTAATTGGAAGATAGCTGAAAACAAGAATATACTTGGAATGGTGTAATACACCATACATAGGAGTTTATAGTGTACACTTTGGAATAACTTGGTTTCTTCGAAGTTGGAAGCATGAGTAGAGCTTACTCATACAAGTGGAGGCTACCAAAATACTGGGAGCAACCAAATAAGAGAGCAATAATGGCCATAATCATGCAGTGCAACAAAGCATTACTAATTAAGGCATAGAGTGGTACTACAAGTCAAAGAATAAATGATCATAGAGGCTAATGGTGACTTGTCATAGTAATAACATGGTGTGAGCATGTGCCAAGTCAACCCAAGCAAAGCATCAAAGGAGAATACCACAATACTATGCTTTTGCATTCTAAAAAAAGCATAATTTCTTCAAGGCACACTAATCAATCCCAATTGTTTGGAACAAGAGATGCTACAGAAATAATCACTAAGCTAAGGTCAAAACAACACCTAGCATGTCATGCTAAAGTCTAAGTCACACTCAATGCAAGCTCCTCTTGCACTTATCAAGCAAGAACTTTCTAGTCCTTTCCAACACCAAGCAACTTATTTGAAACAACATGGCGAGAACGGGGGTCCAAACTACTTTATTCAAGCAAACTAAACAAACTAAGCAAACCAAACAAAAACTAAGACGCTCCAAGAACAACACAACAGTGCATGAAATAATAAAAACGAAGTGTCTAGACGGACCTGAGCTTTTTATTGATGAAGAATGGGATGCCTTGGGCATCCCCAAGCTTTGACGCTTGTACTTCTTGTATATTTCTTGGGGTGACACCGGGGTGGCATCCCCAAGCTTGAGATTTTGTCCATTCTTCATCTCATTACATCATTCTTTCTCTACACCTGAAATTTTTCCTTCACACAATCTTCATTAGCAACATTAGTGTATTCAAAAGATAATAGACCTTTAGGAAAAGCTTTGGAACAGCAAGACTTTTCACTAAAAACACAAGCTACTATAGCAACTCCTTTAAAAATCTCAATTCCCAAAAATAGAACTCAAAAAGGGATCAATAAGAAGCAAATGCAAATAATGGCAGAAATCTGTCAAAACAGACCAGCAGGTAGAAACCGATTTTTTTGAACATCTTATGTTGATCAAATAAAAAAGTGTTGAACTAACTAAAGTTGGACAACATACTGGGGGGTTTATTCGTAAATTTTCAGCTCAACCCGAGTTACAGATACTCCTCACGAATTTTTTTGGTGGAGGACAAAAATCTATTTCGGGACAGCAACTCCCCAAATCTTATTTCCCTCTCATTAGAGGTCATTCTTGGCACAAAAACCAAAAAAAGAATAAGGAGAGGTCATTACTGAAGTAATAACTTCCAAGACTCAAGAAAACTCTTGGGTTATCTCCCAACAAGTACTTTTCTTTAACGCCTTTAAGTTAGGCACAAGAAGCAAGAAGAATCAAGTATTTTCAAATGAAGAAGCATTAACATCAAACCTTGCTTTCAAAGGAGGAGAAAAAATCAACTTCTCTCTCCTCATGGGGAAGTGTTCAATACCTTTATTGAATGGAAAATGATATTTAATGGTTCCTTCTTTAATACCATAATGAGAACATCATTAATACTCCCCATGAGTTTCTTCTTAGCATTATCATGAAGTGGGACATCCAAATAACAATCTTCCAACGATGGAAAATCAAGCATTTCATAAATCTTCCTAGGCATAATAGAGACACTAGAACCAAGATCACATGAAGCTTTGAGTTCAAAGTCATTCACTTGCACATTAATAATGGGTTCCCAACTATCTTCTACCTTCCTAGGAATAGAAGCTTTGTGTAAGCTTCTTTTCCTTAATCTAAACAATAGCATATGTAATGTGTTTAGTGAAAGCAACATGCATATCACTAGCATCAGGACTTCTAGCAAGATTTTGTAGGAACATAATAACATCAGAAATATTGCAACCATCAATATCAAAGTCAAACTTAGCATCACTAGTAGTAGGCATAGTAGGAGGAGGAATAGGGACTACTTGTGTTTTAGTGGTGATAGTGCACACACTATTGTTTCTATCAAATTCAGCTTCCCTTTCCCACTTAGCATGTAGTTGGGCTAACAGTCTAACATTTTCATCAATAGTAACTTGTATGGCATCAATGGCAGCAAAGGTACTTTCCATAGTTTCGGATTTAGCAGTCATTTTATTAACCAAGGAAGTTTGAGCTTCAGACAAAGAGGATATATTTTTCTCAACATTTAAAAGCATTTCCTCTATAGCCTTATTGAAAGTGGTTTTTTTACTAATAAAGTCTTTGAGCATGACCTCAAGTTCAAAGGGGGCATTTCTAGCATTATTGTAAGAGTTTCCATATGAATTGCCATTATTAGGAGGATAAGGCCTGTAATTGTTACCACCAAAATTACTCATATAAGCATTGTTGTTAAAATTGTTGTTTTTAATGAAGTTCACATCAACTTGCTCTTCTTGAGCAACCAAGGAGGCTAAGGGAACACTATTAGGATCTAGAGGAGCTTTCCCATTAAAAAGCGTAGACATAATAACATCAATCTTTTCACTCAAAGAGGAAGTTTCCTCAACAGAATTTACCTTCTTACCATGTGGAGCTCTCTCAACATGCCATTCAGGGTAGTTAACCATCATATTATCAAGGAGCCTTGTTGAAGCACCCAAAGTGAGGCCCATAAAGGTACCTCCAGCAGCAGAATCCAATAGATTTCTTGAGGAGAAGTTCAAACCTGCATAAAAAGTCTGGATAATCATCCAAGCAGTGAGTCCATGAGTGGGGAAATTCTTAACCAAAGATTTCATTCTTTCCCAAGATGGAGCAACATGTTCACTGTCAAGTTGTTTAAATTTCATAATGTCACTTCTCATAGATATAATCTTAGCAGGAGGATGGTACTTTCCAATAAAAGCATCTTTGCACTTAGTCTAAGAATCAATACTATTTTTAGGGAAAGATAGCAACCATTCTTTAGCTTTTCCTCTCAAGGAGAAAGGAAAAAAGCTTGAGCTTAATAATATCTCCAGCTACATCCTTATACTTTTGCATCTCACAAAGTTCAACAAAGTTATTGAGATGGGCAGCAGGATCATCAGAACTAGCACCAAAAAATTGCTCTCTCATCACAAGATTCAACAAAGCAGTCTTAATTTCATAAAAGGTAGCATCAGGAGCAGGTGGAGCAATAGGTGTGCTAAGTAAATCATTGTTGTTGGTGCTAGTGAAGTCACACAACTTGGTGTTCTCAGCAGAGTTCATTTTGGCAAAAGTGGGCAAGCAAAAAACAGCTGCAGTAGCTAGAGCAGGAACTATTTTTTTGTGTTTTTTGAATAAAGAAAGCAAACCAATCTAGACTATTTTTTTTAGTTTTTGAAAAGAGGCAAACAAAACCAAGCAAAAGAAAAAATCAAACTAAAACCAAAGTAAAGATAAAGGAAGTGAAGGACTCCCCTTGTGAAGACATCCTTAGCCTCCCCGGCAACGGCGCCAGAAAACTTGTTAATGGTTCTTGACGTGGAGCACTTCGTTGGAAACCCCAAGAGCAAGGTGTGATGAGCACAACAGCAAGTCCTCCCTCAGTAGAGATCGAGGTTATTGAACCAGAAGGAGGAAGGAAACGTCACACAGGTGTTGCAAGCAATGCGGAGACCTGCACAACACAAACTCAAGACTTTTCCCCAACGAATCAGTGAAGTTGTCAAGATCACTAGTTTGCTGTAACGAAGGATTAAACGTATGGTGTGGAAGGTAATGGTGGTTTGCAGCAAGTAAACAAGTAACAGTGGAAGAAGTATCAATGGTAAAGATTGGACCGGGGTCCATAGTTCACTAGAGGTGCTCTCCTTAGATAAACAGCATGGCATGAAGGGTAAACAAATTACAGCAGGGCAATTGACAAGAATTGAGTAAGGCATAACAATGCAATTACTAGTCAGCAAGATCCTATGAGTTTCGATTGGGCAATACAACAAGATACATAGACCGCAATCCAACTGCATCTATTCCTAGAAGTCCACCTTCAGGTTATCATCCGAACCCCTTCCAGTATTAAGTTGGAAGCAACAGACAACTGCTTTAAGCAAAGTGTGTAAGGTAAACAGTCCACATGTTCCATGGACAAGAGACCTTTGTTTTCTCCCTAGTAGCAACATCACATCTACAACCGAAGAGATTATTGTCACTTCCCTTGGAAACTAGAGGCATGAACCCACTAACAAGCATAAATACCCCCTCTTGGAATCACTAGCAACTACTCGGCCACTATCGAGCATAAATACCCCCTCTTGGAATCACTAGCAACTACTCGGCCAATATAGCTACTAACAACGGAGAGCATGCAAGATCACAAACAACACAGACATGATAGAATCATAAAGACAAAACCATTAATCAAACCAACATAATAATATCAATATCCATCGGATCCCCGCAAACACAACATGCATGAATACAAATAGATTAGATCTTGATCATGAATGGAGCTCACAAGATGTATACATGAAAGCACAAGGAGGAGATACAACCATCTAGCTATTACATGGACCCATAGTCCAAGGTGGAACTACTCACGCATCATACCGGAGATAAGGCCTCTAGGATGATCTCCCCTCCGACAGGGTGCCGGGAAGAACTTTAGACCCCCCCCCCATCTAGGGACGACGGTGGTAGCGGTTACAGAAGGTTTCGTGGATATTTGATCGGGTGATTAGGATTTCTGCATCGGGGGCTTCTTATGGGCGAAGGGGGAGGCCGAGGCGGTGGCCAGGGGCCCCATATCCTAGGCGCGGGGCAGGGCCCACCCACGCCTAGGGGGTGTGGCTTCCTAGGCACGCCTCTCTGTATCCCTCTGGACTTCTTGTTCCCCACGGAAAGTAATTGACTTTAACATTTGTCCCGTCCAATTCTGAGATTATTTCTTTACTAACTTTTCTAGAAACAAAAACAGCAGAATACAGGCAACTCGCACTATGGCAACTTGTTAATAGGTTAGTACCAGAAAACATGTAAAAAGCACCTCAAAGTATAGACAAAGCAAAGCAAAGTAGATACTAAACAATCAGGGAGAATAAAAAATTATAGATATGTTTCCGACGTATCAGCGAGGCGGCCGAAGACGAGGGCGGTGGCGCTGTGGAATCGGGCAGCACCTCCCCTGCGATTCTCTGCATCGCCGCCTTCGTCTTCGTCAAAGAATTATTATCAGAAAAATATAAAGAATCTTAATATAATATCCATACATCTGTTTGCATCATTTATAAATTATTTCATTTGTAAATTTTCTTTTTTTAATTCAAATCAAATATAAAACTTTGGAAAATCATATCTCCTATTGTAAAAATCCAAATAAAACAAATAATATGTCTATTATTATCATAAAAATTTAAATAATCTTAATATAATATCCATACTTCTGTTTGCATCATTTATAAATTATGTCATTTGTAAATTTTCTTTTTTTAATTCAAATAAAATATAAAACTTTGGAAAATCATATCTCCTATTGTAAAAAATCCAAATAAAACAAATAATATGTCTATTATTATTAGAAAAATATATAGAATCTAAATATAATATCCATACGTCTGTTTGCATCATTTATAAATTATGTCATTTGTAAATTTTCTTTTTTAATTCAAATCAAATATAAAACTTTGGAAAATCATATCTCCTATTGTAAAAATCCAAATAAAACAAATAATATGTCTATTATTATCATAAAAATATAAAGAATCTTATTATAATATCCATTTAGTCCCAGTTCTAGTCACTAACCAGGACTAAAGATATTTCCCGCCATTTCCCACCGCTTCCCGCCAAGTTTTCCCGCCCTTTCCCTTTTACCAGAGCTTTTAGTCCCGGTTGTAGTCACTAACCGGGACTAAAGATATTTCCCGCCATTTCCCACCACTTCCCGACAAGTTCCCTCCCTTTCCCTTTTACCAGAGCTTTTAGTCCTATTTGTAGTCACTAACCGGGACTAAAGATATTTCCCGCCGTTTCCCACCGCTTCCCGCCAAGTTTTCCCGTCCTTTCCCTCTATATCTAGGCCGATCGCGCCATGGCTATCCACACATCCACACCTTCCTCTCTCACAACAATGGATACTGCCTATTGAGCCATTCTGACCCTCGAGGAGACCGAGGCGTTGTGCGCCTCTAGCTACCCTTTCCCGTCGGGCTACCGGCCGCCCGCCGGCTGGATGCTGAGCGCTGGACGGGTTCATGTCCCTCCTGTCCCTCAAGGTTCCGCACGCCAGGCGGCCATCACGAACCACTTCTACCATGAGCTCATGCCGGAGCAGCGGATGGATCCCAAGTGGGATCCCGACAACTACGACACCTGTAATGCCTTCTTCGCTAACCGGTGGGAAAGGGAACTCGCCACGTACGAGGGTGATGGACCGTCCCCGATGAACCGCAATGAAGCCGGTCGCCGTCTGTGGTGTGCGAACCGTACTATCATCGGCGTGATGCGCTACATCGTCGGGGGAGACCATCTTCGCCTGTGGTGCCCACAAGTCCACCCGCCACAGTGTTGGAGATATGCCCTAGAGGCAATAATAAAAGTAGTTATTATTATATCTTTGTGTTTATGATAAATGTTTATATTCATGCTATAACGGTATTAACCAAAAACATTAATACTTGTGTGATTTGTAAACTAAATTAGAGTCCCTGGTAAAGCCTCTTTGTAATACTAGCTTGTTGATTAATAAATGATCGTGGTTTCTCTATCATGAACATTGAGATGTTGTTAACAACAAGAGCATATCATTAGGAGAATGGTATGATGGACATACTCCTATAGATAAGCGTAGCATAAAGATCAAGTCATTTTAATAGTTCAATTGCTATAAGCTTTCTGATACATAGTAACCTAATTCCTTCGACCATGAGATCATGCTAATCACCATCACTGGAAGGATACTTGGATGACATCAAACACCACAACGTAATTGGGTGGCTATAAAGGTCGCATTGAGTGTTCGGAAAGTATGGGTTGAGACACATGGATCAAGAGTGGGATTTGTCCATCCATATGACGGATAGATATACTCTGGGCCCTCTCGGTGGAATGTCATCCAATTAGCTTGCAAGCATGTGACTGGCTCACAAGGGATCACATATCACGGGAATGAGAAAAGAGTACTTATCAGTAACGAGGTTGAACTAGGTATGCAGAGATAACGACGATCAAAACCTCGGATAAGTAAACTATTGTGAGACAAAGGGAAATTGGTATCATATGTAAGTGGTTCATTCGATCGCAAAGTAATCATAGAAATATGTGGGAGCCATATGAATTTCCAGATTCTTCTATTGGTTATTGATCGGAGAAGTGTCTCGGTCATGTCCGCATAATTCACAAACCGTAGGGAGACACGCTTAAGGATTCGATGTTGTTGTGTAGTTATGGAATGATGAGTAAGAGACCGAATATTTTTCGGAGTCTCGGATGGGATCCGGGATATCACGAGGAGATCCGGAATGGTCCGAAGAATAATATTCATATAAGGAACGTGATGTTTCAGAGTTCGGGAATGATTCCGGTGTTTTCACCAGGAATATTCAAGAAGGGTCTGGAAGGTCCGGCACTCCGGAGGGGAAGGGTACATGAATGTGTCATGGCAATATGGAATGGTTGCATCATGTACTAGGTCACTTGGCTGGGAAATATGGAGAGAGAAATCAAATCCAAGTTTGAAAGTCAAACGCCAGTTTGAAAAAGTCAAATCCGAAGTTTGCTTGGTGGAGGGAGAGTAGGAAACCTACTTGGGGAGGAAGTCCCACTCCCTCCACCCGCCGGCCAAGGAGGAGGAGTTGGAGGAGGACTCCCTCCTCCCAAACCGCCACCCTCCACCTATATAAGGAGGGGTAGGGCGCCCCCCTACCCCTCACACCCAAAAAATCCTAGCCCCAAGTCGCCGGCGCCACCACCTCCAAGTGCTTCCGCCACCTAGGGCTCCTCCCAAGTCGTTGACTAGGGTTTCCCCAAACCCTAGCCGCCGGCCACACCCTCCCCTTGGTGCCCTCTAAACCGTAGATTGCCAAGGCCTCTCTTATACTCCACCATACTCGCTCTGGCGTAAGGCGAAGCCCTACAAGATCTCCCCTCTACTTCCGACACCACGCCGTCGTGTTGTCGGAATCACGAGGAGAGTGCTACAACCTCCGATGCCTGCTGGAACAAGGGAGAGGAAGGTCTTCATCAAGTACCGAACATGTGACCGACTGCGGAAGCGCTGCCGGAACGCAGCGCCGGAAGGATCGTCTATGCGATCTTGAGATCGACAAGAGTACGACTACATCACCCACGAGAATCTGCTCTCGTTAACCGCTTTGGAATCTTCGAGGGTGAGTTCTTCTATCGACTCGTTGTTACAATCTAGTAGATAGATCTTGGATTGTTTGTGTGCGTGCGGTAGAAAATTTTTGTTTTCCATGCTACGAACCCCTACAGTGGTATCAGAGCCGTGTCTATATGTAGATCTGTTGCACGAGTAGAACACAATGGTCATTGTGGGCGGTGGTGCTTTTATTATCAATTGTTTTTTGTGTACTTTGCATCTTGCGGTATGATGGGATGAAGTGGCCAGGGCTAACCTTACATGACATCGTTCATGAGACTTGCTCCACGCTCAACATGCAACTTGTACTGCATAAGTGGCTTTGCGGGTGTCTGTCTCTCCCATCATAGTAGAGATTCAATTTACAACGGGCACTTGATAGTTCAAACATCAACATTGTGGTTCTTGTTCGTAAGTTAGAACGACACTTATTGAAAGCCCCAAACCATGTAAAATATGCAAAGAAAATTAGAGGCGTCTAACTTTGTTTTGCAGGGGTGTGCTGTGATGTGATATGGCCATGATTGTGATCATATATGATGCATGCAATGTTCCTTATTGTAAGTTGGCAACCGGCAGGAGCCATATGGTTGTCTTTTAATTCCGTTAAGGCTTGCGTGTCTATTCAAAGTAGTTGTAATAGTTGAAGCTGGTGGACGACAACCATGAAACGGCGCCATTGACCTTGACGCCATACCGGTGATGATGGAGATCATGTTCGTGCTTGAAGATGGAGATCAGAAGCACAAGAAGAAAGGCCATATCATATCACATATTATGAATTGCATGTGATGTTAATCCTTTATGCATCTTGTATTGCATAGTTTGCGACGGTAGAATTATAAGATGATCCCTCAAGCACACAATTTCAAGTTTTAAAATGTTCATCCTTAGTAAGCACCGTTGCTAAAGCTTGTTGTTTCGAAGCACCACGTGATGATCGGGTGTGTTAGATTCTGCGAGTGTATACAACGAGGGCAAGCCATATTTGCTCATGCAGAAGCTAAGGTTTGATCTTGACGAGCCTAGAATGTAAAGACATGGTCTCGGAACACGGATCACCAAAAGGTAAAGCATGAGTCATGTAGTAGATATGATGAACATGTTGATTGTTATCCATTGAAGCTACATCAACTCTCGTGATGATCGGTTTTGATCTGGTGGATTTTGTTCGTGTGATCACTAAAACAATGTGAGGGATATTGTTTTGAGTGGGAGTTCACCTAGATTAATTTAACTACTAATTAGAACTCAATTTGTCATAAACTTAGTCTAAACTATTGCAAATATGTTGTAGATCAATGGCGGCCCCTACCATAAATTTTAATGCGTTCCTAGAGAAAGAAAAGTTGAAAAACAATGGAAGCAACTTCGCGGATTGTCCTCAATGCTGGTAATTTGACCTATGTGCTGGATGCACCGCTGGGTGACCCGCCTGCAGCTACTGCTACCGATGAAGTAAAGAATGTTTAACTCACTCGGAATAATCAGTACTCCATAGTTCAGTGTGCTATCTTGTATGGTTTGGAATCGGAGCTTCAGAAAAGGTTTGAGAACCATGACCCACATGATATTGTCCGTGAACTCAAAATGATATTTGAGGCTCACGCGGCAGTTGGCAGTTATGAGGCTTCTAAAAAAATTTAACTGCAAGATGGAAGAGGTCAGCTCCGTTAGTGAGCATGTGCTTAAGATGTCTGGGCACGCAAATAAACTCCAAAGTTTGGGTATAGTGATTCCTAATTCTTTGGGGATTCAACGTGTCCACCAATCACTACCACCAAGTTACAAGAACTTTGTGATGAACTACAATATGCAAAACATGGACAAGACGTTGCCAGAACTCTTCTCCATGTTGAAATCTGCAGAAGTGGAAATCAAGAAAGAGCACCAAGTGTTGTTGGTCAATAATACCACCAAATTCAAGAAGCAAGGCAAGTCTAAGCAAAAGGGAAACTTCAAGAAGGGTGGTAAGAAAGTTGCCACGCCGGCGAAGAAGACCAAGGTTGGGCCTAAGCCTGATACTGAGTGCTTTTACTGAAAGGGAGAAGGTCACTGGAAGCGGAATTGCCCAAAGTACTTGGCGGATTTGAAGAACGACAACATCAAGAAGAAAGGTATATCCGATATACATGTTATTGATGTGTATCTCACTAGTACTCGTAGTAGTGCCTGGGTATTTGATACTGGTTCGGTTGCTCATATTGGTAACTCGAAACAGGTGCTCCAGAATAAACGGAAGCTAGCAAAGAACAAGGTGACGATGTGCGTTGGAAATGGATCAAAGGTTGATGTGATCGCGGTCGGCACGCTACCTCTTCATCTACCATCGGGATTAGTTTTATACTTAAATAATTGTTATTTGGTGCTTGTGTTGAGCATGAACATTATATCTGGATCATTTTTATTGTTTGACGGTTACTTGTTTAAGTCAGAGAATAATGGTTGTTCAATTTATATGAGTAATATGTTTTATGCACATGCACCTTTGATAGATGGTCTATTCTTATTGAATCTCGATTGTGGAAATACACATATTAATAACATTGAAGCTAAACGTTTGAAATTGAGCGATGACTTGACCTATATGTGGCACTGTCGTCTTGGTCATATTGGAGTGAAGCGTATGAATAAACTCCATTCCGATGGACTTCTTGAATCACTTGATTTCGAATCACTTGAAAGATGTGAAGCATGTCTGATGGGTAAAATGACTAAGACTCCATTTTCTGGTATGATGGAGTGAGCTACGGACTTATTGGAAATCATACATACCAATGTGTGTGGCCCAATTTGTGTAGCATCGCGCGATGGTTGTCGTTATGTTCTTACCTTCACGGATGACTTGAGTAGATATGGGTATATCTATTTCATGAAACATAAGTCCGAAACTTTCGATAAGTTTAAGGAATTTCAAAGTGAGGTGGAGAATCAACGTAACAAGAAGATTAAATTGCTACGTTCTGATCGTGGAGGTGAATATCTAAGTTACGAGTTTGGCGAGCATTTGAAGTAATGCGGAATACTTTCACAATTGACACCGTCGGGAACACCACAGCGTAATGGTGTGTCCTGTTGGAGATATGCCCTAGAGGCAATAATAAATGTAGTTATTATTATATCTTTGTGTTTATGATAAATGTTTACATTCATGCTATAATAGTATTAACAAGGAAACATTGATACTTGTGTGATTTGTAGACTTAATTTGAAGTCCCTAGTATAGCCTCTATACTTCACTAGCTTGTTGGTTGATAAATGATTGTGGTTTCCCTATCATGAACATTGAGATGTTATCAACAACAAGATCATATCGTTAGGAGAATGATATGGTGGACATACTCCTATAGATAAGCGTAGCTTAAAGATCAAGTCATTTCAATAGTTCAATTGCTATATGCTTTCTGATACATAGTAACCTAATTCCTTCGACCATGAGATCATGCATATCACCTTTACCGGATGGATGCTTTGATGACATCAAACACCACACCGTAACTGGGTGGCTATAAAGGTGGCATTGAGTGTTCGGAAAGTACTGGTTGAAACACATGGATCAAGAGTGGGATTTGTCCATCCATATGACGGATAGATATACTCTGGGCCCTCTCGGTGGAATGTCATCCAATTAGCTTGCAAGCATGTTACTGGATCACAAGGGATCACATATCACGGGAACGAGAAAAGAGTACTTATCGGTAACGAGGTTGAACTAGGTATGCAGAGATACCGACGATCATAACCTCGGATAAGTAAACTATCGTGAGACAAAGGGAAATTGGTATCGTATGTAAGTGGTTCATTCGATCGCAAAAGTAATCGTAGAAATATGTGGGAGCCATATGAATTTCCAGATTCCTCTGTTGGTTATTGTTCGGAGAAGTGTCTCGATCATGTCCGCATAATTCACGAACCGTAGGGAGACACACTTGAGGATTCGACGTTGTTTGAGTAGTAATGGTATTATGAGAAAGAGACCGAATGTTGTTCGGAGTCTCGGATGGGATCCGGGATATCACGAGGTGATCCGGAATGGTCCGGAGAATAAGATTCATATAAGGAAAGTCCCGTTTCGGAGTTCGGGAATGATTCCGATGTTTTCATCGGGAATGTTCTACAAGGTTCCGGAATGTCCGGCACTCCGGAGGGGAAGGGGTACATGAATGTGTCATTGCATATTGGAATGATTGCATCATGTACTTAGTGTTCTCGCTGTTCCAAATAAAGGATTAAATTGAATCCTTAATTGAAAAGTCAAATAGCAAGTTTGAAAATCAAACGGCTAAAACAGGAAAGAGAGGGAAAGAGGAAAGAGGGGGCAAACCGAGTTGGGGAGGAGTTCCCTCCTCCAACCGGCGGCACCTCCAAGCCGAGTTGGGGAAGGACTCCTCTCCCTCCCCCTTGGCGCGCCGGCCACTCCACCTATAAAAGGAGGGGCAGGGCCCCCTCCTCAAGACACACAAGTTCCTATCCTCTAAATCTAAACCCTAGCCCTAGACCCCGGTTTAGAGCCGCTTTGGTTTAGAGCTTCTAATTGCACTAGCCTTCGGATTAGAGCCTTCTAATTGGTGTGTCTAAACCCTAGACCACTAAAGCTCTCTCATACTCCACCATACTCGCTCCGGCTTAAGGCGAAGCCCTGCGGGATCTCCCCTCTACTTCCGGTACCACGCCGTTGTGCTGCCGGAATCGTGAGGAGAGTGCTACAACCTCCGCTGCCTGCTGGAACAAGGGAGAGGAAGGTCTTCGTCAAGTACCGAACGTGTGACCGACTGCGGGAGCGCTGCCGGAACGCAGCGCCGGAAGGATCATCTACACGATCTTGAGATCGGGAAGAGTACGACTACATCACCCACGAGAATCCGCTCTCGTTAAACACTTTGGAATCTTCGAGGGTAAGTTATTCCATCGACTCGTTGCTACAATCTAGTAGATAGATCTTGGCTTGTTTGTTTGTATGCGATAGAAATTTTTTGTTTTCCATGCTACGAATCCCTACAGTGGTATCAGAGCCGTGTCTATATGTAGATCTGTTGCACGAGTAGAACACAATGGTCATTGTGGGCATTGATGCTTTTGTTGTCGATTGCTTCTTGTGTACTTTGCATCTTGCGGGATGGTGGGATGAAGCGGCCCAGGCTAAACTTACATGACATCGTTCATGAGACTTGCTCCACGCTTGACATGCAACTTGTATTGCATAAGTGGCTTTGCGGGTGCCTGTATCTCCCAACATAGTTAAGATTCAATTTACAACGGGTGATTAACAATACTAGTATCAATGTTGTGGTTCATGTTCGTAAGTTATAACGACACTTATTGAAAGCCCCAAACCACGTAAAACATGCAAAGAAAGTAGAGGCGTCTAACTTTGTTTTGCAGGGGTGTGAAGTGATGTGATATGGCCATGATTGTGATTATATTTGATGTATGCAATGATCCTTATTGTAAGTTGGCAACCGGCAGGAGCCATATGGTTGTCTTTAATTTATGTTAAGACCCGCGTGTCTATTCAAAGTAGTTGTAATAGTTGAAGCCGGTGGACGACAACCATGAAGAAGCGTCATTGACCTTGATGCATTGCTGGTGATGATGGAGATCATGTTCGTGCTTGAAGATGGAGATCGGAAGCACAAAGAAGAAAGGCCATATCATATCACATATTATGAATTGCATGTGATGTTAATCCTTAATGCATCTTGTATTGCTTAGTAGACGACGGTAGCATTATAAGATGATCCCTCATGCACAAGAATTTCAAATCATAAAGTGTTCACCCTTAGTTAGCACCGTTGCTAAAGCTTGTTGTTTCGAAGCACCACGTGATGATCGGGTGTGTTAGATTCTGCAAGTGTATACAATGTGAGCAAGCCAGATTTGCTCATGCGGAAACTAAGGTTTGATCTTGACGAGCCTAGCATGTACAGACATGGTCTCGGAACACGGATCACCGAAAGGTAAAGCATGAATCATATAGTAGATATGATGAACATGTCGATTGTTCGCCATTGAAACTATGTCAACTCTCGTGATGATCGGTGTTGATGTAGTGGATTTGGTTCGTGTGATCACTAAAACAATGTGAGGGATGTTGTTTTGAGTGGGAGTTCACCTAGGTTAATTTTATTATTAATTTGAACTCAGTTTGTCATAAACTTAGTCTAAACTATTGCAAATATGTTGTAGATCAATGGCAGCCCCTACCATCAATTTTAATGCGTTCCTAGAGAAAGAAAAGTTGAAAAACAATGGAAGCAACTTCGCGGATTGGTTCCGCAATTTGAGGATTGTCCTCACAGCTGGTAATTTGACCTATGTGCTGGATGCACCGCTGGGTGACCCACCTGCAGTTGATGCTCCCGATGAAGTAAAGAATGTTTACCTCGCTCGGAAGAATCAGTACTCCATAGTTCAGTGTGCTATCTTGTATGGTTTGGAATCGGAGCTTCAGAAAAGGTTTGAAGAATCAGACCCATATGATATTGTCGAGGATCTCAAATTGATTTTTGAGACTCATGCGGCAATTGAAAGCTATGAGGCTTCTGAAAAGTTCTTTAACTGCAAGATGGAAGAAGGCAGCTCCGTCAGTGAGCATGTGCTTAAGATGTCTGGGCACGCAAACAAACTTCAAAGCTTGGGTATAGTGATTCCTAATGCTTTGGGGATTTACCGTGTCCTACAATCACTACCACCAAGTTACAAGAACTTTGTGATGAACTAAACATGCAGAACATGAACAAAACGTTGCCAGAACTCTTTGCCATGTTGAAATCTGCAGAAGTGGAGATCAAGAAAGAGCACCAAGTGTTGTTGGTCAATAAGACCACCAAATTCAAGAAAGGCAAGTCTAAGCAAAAGGGACACTTCAAGAAGGGTGGTAAGAAAGTTACCACGCCGGCGAAGAAGACCAAGGCTGGACCCAAGCCTGATACTGAGTGCTTTTACTGCAAGGGAGAAGGTCACTGGAAGCGGAATTGCCCAAAGTACTTGGCGGATTTTAAGAACGGCAACATCAAGAAGAAAGGTATATCTGATATACATGTTATTGATGTGTATCTCACTAGTACTCGTAGTAGTGCCTGGGTATTTGATACTGGTTCGGTTGCTCATATTTGTAACTCGAAACAGGTGCTGCAGAATAAACGGAAGCTAGCGAACAACGAGGTGACGATGCGCGTGGGAAATGGATCAAAGGTTGATGTGATCGCGGTCGGCACGCTACCCCTTCATCTACCATCGGGATTAGTTTTATACTTAAATAATTGTTATTTGGTGCCTGCGTTGAGCATGAACATTATATCGGGATCTTGTTTATTGCGAGACGGTTACTTGTTTAAGTCCGAGAATAATGGTTGTTCGATTTATATGAGTAATATGTTTTACGCACATGCACCTTTGATAGATGGTCTATTCTTGTTGAATCTCGATAGTGGAAATACACATATTAATAACATTGAGGCTAAACGTTTGAAATCAAGCGATAATTCGACCTATATGTGGCACTGTCGTCTTGGTCACATTGGAGTGAAACGTATGAAGAAACTCCATTCCGATGGACTTCTTGAATCACTTGATTTTGAATCACTTGAAAGATGCGAAGCATGTCTGATGGGAAAAATGACTAAGACTCCATTTTCTGGTATGATGGAGCGAGCTACGGAATTGTTGGAAATCATACATACCGATGTGTGTGGTCCGATGAGTGTAGCATCGCGCGGTGGTTATCGTTATGTTCTTACCTTCACGGATGACTTGAGTAGATATGGGTATATCTATTTCATGAAACATAAGTCCGAAACTTTCGAGAAGTTTAAGGAGTTTCAAAGTGAGGTAGAGAATCAACGTAACAAGAAGATTAAATTTCTACGTTCTGATCGTGGAGGTGAATATCTAAGTTACGAGTTTGGCGAGCATTTGAAGAAATGCGGAATACTTTCACAATTGACACCGCCGGGAACACCACAGCGTAATGGTGTGTCCGAACGTCGTAATCGAACTCTCTTAGATATGGTTCGTTCTATGATGTCACTTACAGATTTACCGCTATCATTTTGGGGTTATGCATTAGAAACAGCCACATTCACTTTAAATAGGGCACCGTCTAAGTCCGTTGAAACGACACCGTATGAATTATGGTTTGGGAAGAAACCTAGATTGTCGTTCCTTAAAGTTTGGGGATGCGAAGCCTATGTAAAGAAGTTACAGCCGGACAAGCTAGAACCCAAAGCGGAAAAATGCGTCTTCATAGGATACCCAAAGGAAACTATTGGGTATACCTTCTATCATAGATCCGAAGGCAAAATCTTCGTTGCCAAGAATGGATCCTTTCTAGAGAAGGAATTTCTCTCGAAAGAAGTGACTGGAAGGAAAGTAGAACTCGACGAGGTTGTCGAACCTTCTCTCGAAATTGCGAGTAGCGCAGCACCGGAAGAAGTTCCTGTGGTGCCTGCACCAATTAGAGAGGAAGCCAATGATGATGATCATGAAACTTCGGTTGAAGTTGCTACAGAGCCTCGGAGGTCAACAAGAACTCGTACCACTCCAGATTGGAATGATCCCGTTATGAGTGTCATGTTGGTGAACAACACCGATGACCCCGAGACATATGAGGAAGCAATGATGAGCCCAGATTCCAATAAATGGCAAGAAGCCATGAAATCCGAGATTGGATCCATCTACGAAAACCAAGTATGGACTTTGGTGGACTTACCGGATGGCCGGAAGGCTGTCGAGAACAAATGGATTTTCAAGAAGAAAACAGATGCTGATGGTAATGTTACTGTCTATAAAGCTCGACTTGTCGCAAAAGGGTTTCGACAAATTCAAGGAGTTGACTACGATGAGACTTTCTCACTGGTAGCGAAGCTAAAGTCTGTGAGGATTATGTTAGCAATCGCTGCGTATTATGATTATGAGATATGGCAGATGGATGTCAAAACAGCATTCCTCAATGGAGATATTGATGAAGAGTTGTATATGATGCAACCCAAAGGTTTTGTCGATCCTAAAGATGCTAACAAGGTATGCAAACTTCAACGGTCCATCTATGGATTGAAGCAAGCATCCCGAAGTTGGAATCAACGTTTTGATAAGGTGATCAAAAGTTTTGGTTTTATACAAACTTATGGAGAAGCTTGTATTTACAAGAAAGTGAGTGGGAGCTCTGTAGCATTCTTAATACTATATGTGGATGACATATTGTTGATTGGGAATGATGTAGACCTTCTTAATAGTGTCAAGGAATATTTGAATAATAGTTTTTCAATGAAGGATCTTGGCGAAGCAGCTTACATATTAGGCATAAAGATTTATAGAGATAGATCGAAATGCCAAATATCATTGTCACAGAGTACATATTTGGACAAAGTTCTAAAGAGGTTTGGAATGGAAGATAGCAAGAAAGGGTTCTTGCCCATGTTGCCCAATACGACCTTGAGTAAAACTCAAAGTCCGACATCGGCAGAAGATAGAGAAAGGATGAGTAAGACTCCCTATGCCTCAGCCATAGGATCTCTAATGTATGCCATGCTATGCACTAGACCCGACATTGCATATGTTGTTAGTTTAACTAGCAGATATCAAAGTGATCCAGGAGTGGATCATTGGACAGCGGTCAAAAACATCCTTAAGTACTTGAGAAGAACTAAGGATATGGTTCTTTCTGATGGAGGTGATGAACAGCTCGTTGTAAATGGTTACACCAATGCTAGTTGGAACACCGATCCGGATGATTCTAAATCACAATCTGGATACGTATTTATTTTGAATGGTGCAGCAGTTAGCTGGAGGAGTGCAAAGCAAAGCATTGTGGCAAGATCTTCAACTGAATCGTAATACATGGCTGCTTCGGAGGCTTCACAAGAAGCGATATGGATGAAAGATTTCATTACAGAGCTGGGTGTGGTTCCTAGTGCGCTGGACCCAATGTCTATCTACTATGATAACATGGGCGCCATAGCCAATGCGCAAGAACCAAGGTCACACAAGAAGCTGAAGCATATCAAGCTACGTTTTCACGCTATTCGAGAACATATCCAAGATGGGGATATAAAGATTTGCAAAGTACACACAGATCTGAATGTGGCGGATCCGTTGACTAAACCTCTCCCGAGGGCAAAACATGACCAACACCAAACTGCCATGGGTGTTCGGTATATTACCATGTAATCTAGATTAGATGACTCTAGTGCAAGTGGGAGACTGTTGGAGATATGCCCTAGAGGCAATAATAAATGTAGTTATTATTATATCTTTGTGTTTATGATAAATGTTTACATTCATGCTATAATAGTATTAACAAGGAAACATTCATACTTGTGTGATTTGTAGACTTAATTTGAAGTCCCTAGTATAGCCTCTATACTTCACTAGCTTGTTGGTTGATAAATGATTGTGGTTTCCCTATCATGAACATTGAGATGTTATCAACAACAAGATCATATCGTTAGGAGAATGATATGGTGGACATACTCCTATAGATAAGCATAGCATAAAGATCAAGTCATTTCAATAGTTCAATTGCTATATGCTTTCTGATACATAGTAACCTAATTCCTTCGACCATGAGATCATGCATATCACCTTTACCGGATGGATGCTTTGATGACATCAAACACCACGCCGTAACTGGGTGGCTATAAAGGTGGCATTGAGTGTTCGGAAAGTACTGGTTGAAACACATGGATCAAGAGTGGGATTTGTCCATCCATATGACGGATAGATATACTCTGGGCCCTCTCGGTGGAATGTCATCCAATTAGCTTGCAAGCATGTGACTGGATCACAAGGGATCACATATCACGGGAACGAGAAAAGAGTACTTATCGGTAACGAGGTTGAACTAGGTATGCAGAGATACCGACGATCATAACCTCGGATAAGTAAACTATCGTGAGACAAAGGGAAATTGGTATCGTATGTAAGTGGTTCATTCGATCGCAAAAGTAATCGTATAAATATGTGGGAGCCATATGAATTTCCAGATTCCTCTGTTGGTTATTGTTCGGAGAAGTGTCTCGATCATGTCCGCATAATTCACGAACTGTAGGGAGACACACTTAAGGATTCGACGTTGTTTGAGTAGTTATGGTATTATGAGAAAGAGACCGAATGTTGTTCGGAGTCTCGGATGGGATCCGGGATATCACGAGGTGATCTGGAATGGTCAGGAGAATAAGATTCATATAAGGAAAGTCCCGTTTCGGAGTTCGGGAATGATTCCGGTGTTTTCATCGGGAATGTTCTAGAAGGTTCCGGAATGTCCGGCACTCCGGAGGGGAAGGGGTACATGAATGTGTCATTGCATATTGGAATGATTGCATCATGTACTTAGTGTTCTCGCTGTTCCAAATAAAGGATTAAATTGAATCCTTAATTGAAAAGTCAAATAGCAAGTTTGAAAAGTCAAACGGCTAAAACAGGAAAGAGAGGGAAAGAGGAAAGAGGGGGCAAACCGAGTTGGGGAGGAGTTCCCTCCTCCAACCGGCGGCCCACCTCCAAGCAGAGTTGGGGAGGGACTCCTCTCCCTCCCCCTTGGCGCGCCGGCCCCTCCACCTATAAAAGGAGGGGCAGGGCCCCCCTCCTCTAGACACACAAGTTCCTATCCTCTAAATCTAAACCCTAGCCCTAGACCCCGGTTTAGAGCCGCTTTGGTTTAGAGCTTCTAATTGCACTAGCCTTCGGATTAGAGCCTTCTAATTGGTGTGTCTAAACCCTAGACCACTAAAGATCTCTCATACTCCACCATACTCGCTCCGGCTTAAGGCGAAGCCCTGCGGGATCTCCCCTCTACTTCCGGTACCACGCTGTTGTGCTGCCGAAATCGCGAGGAGAGTACTACAACCTCCGCTGCCTGCTGGAACAAGGGAGAGGAAGGTCTTCGTCGAGTACCGAACGTGTGACCGACTGCGGGAGCGCTGTCGGAACGCAGCGCCGGAAGGATCGTCTACACGATCTTGAGATTGGGAAGAGTACGACTACATCACCCACGAGAATCCGCTCTCGTTAAACACTTTGGAATCTTCGAGGGTAAGTTATTCCATCGACTCGTTGCTACAATCTAGTAGATAGATCTTGGCTTGTTTGTTTGTATGCGATAGAAAAATTTTGTTTTCCATGCTACGAATCCCTACATGTCCGAACGTCGTAATCGAACTCTCTTAGATATGGTTCATTCTATGATGTCACTTACAGATTTACCACTATCGTTTTGGGGTTATGCATTAGAAACAACCGCATTCACTTTAAACAGGGAACTATCTAAATCTGTTGAAACGACACCGTATGAATTATGGTTTGGGAAGAAACCTAAATTGTCATTCCTTAAAGTTTGGGGTTGCGAAGCCTATGTAAAGAAGTTACAGCCGGACAAGCTTGAACCCAAAGCGGAAAAATGCGTCTTCATAGGATACCCGAAGGAAACTATTGGGTATACCTTCTATCATAGATCCGAGGGCAAAATCTTAGTTGCCAAGAATGGATCCTTTCTAGAGAAGGAGTTTCTCTCGAAAGAAGTGACTGGAAGGAAAGTAGAACTCGACGAGGTTGTTGAACCTTCTCTCGAACTTGCGAGTAGCGCAACACCGGAAGTAGTTCCTGTGGCACCTGCTCCAATAATAGAGGAAGCTAATGATGTTGATCATGAAACTTCGGTTGAAGTTACTACGGAACCTCGCAGGTCAACGAGAACTCGTACCACTCCGGATTGGTATGATCCTGTTATGAGTGTCATGTTGGTGGACAACACCGATGACCCTGCGACATATGAGGAAGCAATGATGAGCCCAGATTCCAATAAATGGAAAGAATCCATGATATCCGAGATTGGATCCATGTACGAAAACCAAGTATGGACTTTGGTGGACTTACCGGATGGCCGGAAGGCTGTCGAGAATAAATGGATTTTCAAGAAGAAAACAGATGCTGATGGTAATGTTACTGTCTATAAAGCTCGACTTTTCGCAAAAGGGTTTCGACAAATTCAAGGAGTTGACTACGATGAGACTTTCTCACCAGTAGCGAAGCTAAAGTCTGTGAGGATTATGTTAGCAATCGCTGCATATTATGATTATGAGATATGGCAGATGGATGTCAAAACAGCTTTCCTCAATGGAGACATTGATGAAGAGTTGTATATGATGCAACCCAAAGGTTTTGTCGATCCTAAAGATGCTAAAAAGGTATGAAAACTTCAACGGTCCATATATGGATTGAAGCAAGCATCCCAAAGTTGGAATCAACGTTTTATACAAACTTACGAAGAAGCTTGTATTTACAAAAAGTGAGTGGGAGCTCTGTAGCATTCTTAATACTATATGTAGATGACATATTGTTGATTTGGAATGATGTAGACCTTCTTAATAGTGTCAAGGATTATTTGAATAATAGTTTTTCAATGAAAGATCTTGGCGAAGCAGCTTACATATTAGGCATAAAGATTTATAGAGATAGATCGATACGCCTAATATCATTGTCACAAAGTACATATTTGGACAAAGTTCTAAAGAGGTTTGGAATGGAAGATAGCAAGAAAGGGTTCTTGCCCATGTTGCCCAATATGACCTTGAGTAAAACTCAAAGTCCAGCAACGACAGAAGATAGAGAAAGGATGAGTAAGACTCCCTATGCCTCAGCCATAGGATCTCTAATGTATGCCATGCTATGTGTCACATCCCAAAATTTTCCAAATTTTGTAATGTGAAAAATAAATAACAAAATAAAATTTTGTTGAAATTTAGGGTGAGAAGAAACTTTTTGATTCCAATTGGAAACATCCAAACCTGTTTTGATCAAATAAATCCTAAAGGGATTTAAATAGATAAACAAATAATAAATAAAGTTATAATAGTTGGAATTACTATTTTTGGATCTTTTAATAAAAAGATTTGGTTTTCAAAAGGAAAGGTAGAATTATAAATAAAAATTCTTTTATAAAGCCAAATTAAATCTTGGCCAAGCTTTTGAAATAAAATATTTCTATTTGACAAAAAAGAGTAAAGGTTTATTTAAATAAAATAATGAGGTTTTATTAATATCCAATTTTATTAAAGTAAAGGCTTTCCATTTTAAATAAACACTAAAATTTGTTAATTTATTTTAAATGAGATTTCCAAGTGTTTTATATTTTCAAATAAAATCTACTGAATTGATTTTGGTATTATTTTTTATTTCAAATAGAGATTTAAAATAAATTAAATCCTATTTGAATTAATGACTAAGGTCTAGTTATTTAATTATTAAATGGATCTTAAAAAGAATAAAATTATTTTGTTTTGGACTTTGATTTATGTTATTAAACAGAACTAAAATAAATACAAAGTTTGGAAAAGGTTTGAATTCATTTGGGTGTTTGAATTGTTTGAATAAAGTCAAAAGAGAAATTCAAATAGAAAAAAAAGGCATTATGTATAAAAAAAAGAATCAAACCCAACCCAACCCAACAGCCCCAGCAAGCCCAGCTCCAGCCCAACTAAACCCCCCACGCGCGAAACGTTTTTCACCCACACACGCACCCGCGGAGTCACAGACAGGCAGGCCCCACTCCTACTTCCTCCACCTCGCTGACAGCACGACCCCACACTCCTATTCTTCGTTTCCACCCGCGCCAACCATTCCTCCTCACCGTTTCTAACTTGATTGCAGCGATAAATTCGCATCAATGGAGGCGTTAATCTCTCCAACGTCTACGCCCTCTTAATCGCCTGACACTCCTCGCCATTTCTCCTCAGAAACCACTGCACGGGAGCCACCAGGCTGCCTTGAATCGGTTTTGCACCGCCGCTGCTCCGGCGAGCTTCTCCAGCGAATTCCAGCCACACCTCGCCGCCCCTCGCCTCCCATTGCACGCAAACCTACTCGCCAGCACCAGGCTCATCCACCAGTACCTCCAATCGGACCGCGCGTGCCCCGCAGCCTCGGCTTCGTCTTCATCTGAGCGCCACCGCCGTCTGCCATTGCTCCGTCGAGCTTCCCAGGTGAACTCCGTCCTCCCCTCTCGTTCCCGATGATACTCCCGTACTCCCCATGCTCGTACGCATCTAACGCACCCTCCTACTTGCCTCGGCGTGATCTACAACTTCGTCCCCAACGACGAACAGAACCGCCTGACACCACCACCGACTCCGGCGAGCGATTATTTCCGTCCCTGTGCGCCCCTCGTCAAACCAACAGCATGTTGACCTTCGGCATCTCCTTGCGAACACTGTGAGCCACTTTCCCCTCTCCTTTGCTTCCTGTATCGTCGGAACCGCCGTTAGCCGAGGGTCGCTGCCGCGCGCTGCCGTCAAGCGCCGCCCAACCATGGTCAGAGGCACCGTGGCCGTTAGATTTTGATCCGTTGGCTGAGAATAGATCTAAGCGAAGAGGTATGTGTAGGGTTTCGTAGCATGGAAAACAAAAAATTTCTATCGCATACAAACAAACAAGCCAAGATCTATCTACTAGATTGTAGCAACGAGTCGATGGAATAACTTACCATCGAAGATTCCAAAGTGTTTAACGAGAGCGGATTCTCATGGGTGATGTAGTCGTACTCTTTCCGATCTCAAGATCGCGTAGACGATCCTTCCGGCGCTGCGTTCCGGCAGCGCTCCCGCAGTCGGTCACACGTTCGGTACTCGACGAAGACCTTCATCTCCCTTGTTCCAGCAGGCAGCGGAGGTTGTAACACTCTCCTCGCGATTCCGGCAGCACAACGGCGTGGTACCGGAAGTAGAGTGGAGATCTCGCAGGGCTTCGCCTTAAGCCGGAGCGAGTATGGTGGATTATGAGAGAGCTCCTCGGCGATCTAGGTTTTAGACACACCAAGGAGGAGGTGCTAGAGCCGGCGGCTAGGGTTCCGGGGACCCCCAAGTCGGCGGCTAGGGCAAAACTCTAGGGGGCGGCGGCTATGGTGGGCTGCAGCTTCTAGGGTTTGAGGTGAGGGACTTGTGTGTGCTAGGAGGGGGCCCTGCCCCTCCTTATATAGGTGGAGGGGGCCGGCGGCCAAGGGGAGGGAGTGGATTCCCTCCCCAACTCGGCTTGGGTGGTGCGCCGGCTTGGGGAGGTGGACTCCCTCCCCAACTCGGTTTCACCTCCTCCTCCTCTTTTCCACTTTCCAAATTTAGCCGTTTGACTTTTCAATTTAGCTATTTGACTTTTCAAACTAGGATTCGATTAATCCTTTATTTGGAACAGAGATGACACTTAGTACATGATGCAATCATACCAACTTGATACAACACATTCATGTACCCTTCCCCTCCGGAGTGCCGGACATTCCGGAACATTCTAGAACATTCCCGATGAAAATACCGGAATCATTCCCGAACTCCGAAACGGGACTTTCCTTATATGAATCTTATTCTCTGGACCATTCCGGATCTCCTCGTGATATCCCGGATCCCATCCGAGACTCCGAACAACATTCGATATCTTTCTCATCATACCATAACTACTCAAACAACGTCGAATCCTTAAGTGTGTCTCCCTACGGTTCGTGAATTATGCAGTCATGATCGAGACACTTCTCCGAACAATAACCAATAGAGGAATCTGGAAATTCATATGGCTCCCACATATTTCTATGATTACTTTGCGATCGAATGAACCACTTACATACGATACCAATTTCCCTTTGTCTCACGATAGTTTACTTATCCGAGGTTATGATCATCGGTATCTCTGCATACCTAGTTCAACCTCGTTACCGATAAGTACTCTTTTCTCGTTCCCGTGATATGTGATCCCTTGTGAGCCAGTCACATGCTTGCAAGCTAATTGGATGACATTTCACCGAGAGGGCCCAGAGTATATCTATCCGTCATATGGATGGACGAATCCCACTCTTGATCCATGTGTCTCAACCAATACTTTCCGAACACTCAATGCCACCTTTATAGCCACCCAGTTACGGTGTGGTGTTTGATGTCATCAAAGCATCCATCCGGTAAAGGTGATATGCATGATCTCATGGTCGAAGGAATTAGGTTACTATGTATCAGAAAGCATATAGCAATTGAACTATTGAAATGACTTGATCTTTATGCTACGCTTATCTATAGGAGTATGTCCATCATATCATTCTCCTAACGATATGATCTTGTTGTTGATAACATCTCAATGTTCATGATAGGGAAACCACAATCATTTATCAACCAACAAGCTAGTGATGTATAGAGGCTATACTAGGGACTTCAAATTAAGTTTACAAATCACACAAGTATCAATGTTTCCTTGTTAATACTATTATAGCATGAATGTAAACATTTATCATAAACACAAAGATATAATAATAACTACATTTATTATTGCCTCTAGGGCATATCTCCAACAGTCTCCCACTTGCACTAGAGTCATCTAATCTAGATTACATGGTAATATACCGAACACCCATGGCAGTTTGGTGCTGGTCATGTTTTGCCCTCGGGAGAGGTTTAGTCAACGGATCCGCCACATTCAGATCTGTGTGTACTTTGCAAATCTTTATATCCCCGTCTTGGATATGTTCTCGAATAGCGTGAAAACGTAGCTTGATGTGCTTCAGCTTCTTGTGTGACCTTGGTTCTTGCGCATTGGCTATGGCGCCCATGTTATCACAGTAGATAGACATTGGGTCCAGCGCACTAGGAACCACACCCAGCTCTGTAATGAAATCTTTCATCCATATCGCTTCTTGTGAAGCCTCCGAAGCAGCCATGTATTCCGATTCAGTTGAAGATCTCGCCACAACGCTTTGCTTTGCACTCCTCCAGCTAACTGCTGCATCATTCAAAATAAATACGTATCCAGACTGTGATTTAGAATCATCCGGATCGGTGTTCCAACTAGCATCGGTGTAACCATTAACAACGAGCTGTTCATCACCTCCATAAGAAAGAACCATATCCTTAGTTCTTCTCAAGTACTTAAGGATGTTTTTGACCGCTGTCCAATGATCCACTCCTGGATCACTTTGATATCTGCTAGTTAAACTAACAGCATATGCAATGTCGGGTCTAGTACATAGCATGGCATACATTAGAGATCCTATGGCTGAGGCATAGGGAGTCTTACTCATCCTTTCTCTATCTTCTGCCGATGTCGGACTTTGAGTTTTACTCAAGGTCGTATTGGGCAACATGAGCAAGAACCCTTTCTTGCTATCTTCCATTCCAAACCTCTTTAGAACTTTGTCCAAATATGTACTCTGTGACAATGATATTTGGCGTTTTGATCTATCTCTATAAATCTTTATGCCTAATATGTAAGCTGCTTCGCCAAGATCCTTCATTGAAAAACTATTATTAAAATATTCCTTGACACTATTAAGAAGGTCTACATCATTCCCAATCAACAATATGTCATCCACATATAGTGTTAAGAATGCTACAGAGCTCCCACTCACTTTCTTGTAAATACAAGCTTCTCCATAAGTTTGTATAAAACCAAAACTTTTGATCACCTTATCAAAACGTTGATTCCAACTTCGGGATGCTTGCTTCAATCCATAGATGGACCGTTGAAGTTTGCATACCTTGTCAGCATCTTTAGGATCGACAAAACCTTTGGGTTGCATCATATACAACTCTTCATCAATGTCTCCATTGAGGAATGCTGTTTTGACATCCATCTGCCATGTCTCATAATCGTAATATGCAGCGATTGCTAACATAATCCTCACAGACTTTAGCTTCGCTACCGGTGAGAAAGTCTCATCGTAGTCAACTCCTTGAATTTGTCGAAACCCTTTTGCGACAAGTCGAGCTTTATAGACAGTAACATTACCATCAGCATCTGTTTTCTTCTTGAAGATCCATTTGTTCTCGACAGCCTTCCGGCCATCCGGTAAGTCCACCAAAGTCCATACTTGGTTTTCGTACATGGATCCAATCTCGGATTTCACGGCTTCTTGCCATTTATTGGAATCTGGGCTCATCATCGCTTCCTCATATGTCTCAGGGTCATCGGTGTTGTCCACCAACATGACACTCATAACGGGATCATACCAATCTGGAGTGGTACGAGTTCTCGTTGACATCCGAGGCTCTGTAGCAACTTCAACCAAAGTTTCATGATCATCATCATTAGCTTCCTCTCTAATTGGTGCAGGCATCACAGGAACTTCTTCCAGCGCTGCGCTACTCGCAATTTCGAGAGAAGGTTCGACAACCTCGTCGAGTTCTACTTTCCTTCCAGTCACTTCTTTCGAGAGAAATTCCTTCTCTAGAAAGGATCCATTCTTGGCAACAAAGATTTTGCCTTCGGATCTATGATAGAAGGTATACCCAATAGTTTCCTTCGGGTATCCTATGAAGACGCATTTTTCCGCCTTGGGTTCAAGCTTGTCCGGCTGTAACTTCTTTACATAGGCTTCGCAACCCCAAACTTTAAGGAACGACAATTTAGGTTTCTTCCCAAACCATAATTCATACGGTGTCGTTTCAACGGATTTAGATGGTGCCCTATTTAAAGTGAATGCGGTTGTTTCTAATGCATAACCCCAAAATGATAGCGGTAAATATGTAAGTGACATCATAGAACGAACCATATCTAAGAGAGTTCGATTACGACGTTCGGACACACCATTACGCTGTGGTGTTCCCGGCGGTGTCAACTGTGAAAGTATTCCGCATTTCTTCAAATGCTCGCCAAACTCGTAACTTAGATATTCACCTCCACGATCAGAACGCAGAAATTTAATCTTCTTGTTACGTTGATTCTCTACCTCACTTTGAAACTCCTTAAACTTCTCGAAAGTTTCGGACTTATGTTTCATGAAATAGATATACCCATATCTACTCAAGTCATCCGTGAAGGTAAGAACATAACGATAACCACCGTGCGACGCTACACTCATTGGACCACATACATCGGTATGTATGATTTCCAATAAGTCCGTAGCTCGCTCCATCATACCAGAAAATGGAGTCTTAGTCATTTTACCCATCAGACATGCTTCCCATCTTTCAAGTGATTCAAAATCAAGTGATTCAAGAAGTCCATCGGAATGGAGTTTCTTCATACGTTTCACTCCAATGTGACCAAGACGACAGTGCCACATATAGGTCGAATTATCGCTTGATTTCAAACGTTTAGCCTCAATGTTGTTGATATGTGTATTTCCACTATCGAGATTCAATAAGAATAGACCATCTATCAAAGGTGCATGTGCATAAAACATATTACTCATATAAATCGAACAACCATTATTCTCAGACTTAAACAAGTAACCGTCTCGCAATAAACAAGATCCTGATATAATGTTCATGCTCAACGCAGGCACCAAAGAACAATTATTTAAGTATAAAACTAATCCTGATGGTAGATGAAGGGGTAGCGTGCCGACCGCGATCACATCAACCTTTGATCCATTTCCCACGCGCATCGTCACCTCGTTCTTCGCTAGCTTCCGTTTATTCTGCAGCACCTGTTTCGAGTTACAAATATGAGCAACCGAACCAGTATCAAATACCCAGGCACTACTACGAGTACTAGTGAGATACACATCAATAACATGTATATCAGATATACCTTTCTTCTTGATGTTGTCATTCTTCAAATCCACCAAGTACTTTGGGCAATTCCGCTTCCAGTGACGTTCTCCCTTGCAACAAAAGCACTCAGTATCAGGCTTAGGTCCAGCCTTGGTCTTCTTCATCGGCGTGGTAACTTTCTTACCACCCTTCTTGAAGTGTCCCTTCTGCTTAGACTTGCCTTTCTTGAATTTGGTGGTCTTATTGACCAACAACACTTGGTGCTCTTTCTTGATCTCCACTTCTGCAGACTTTAACATAGCAAACAGTTCTGGCAACTGCTTGTTCATGTTCTGCATGTTGTAGTTCATCACAAAGTTCTTGTAACTTGGTGGTAGTGATTGGAGGACACGGTAAATCCCCAAAGCATTAGGAATCACTATACCCAAGCTTTGAAGTTTGTTTGCGTGCCCACACATCTTAAGCACATGCTCACTGACGGAGCTGCCCTCTTCCATCTTGCAGTTAAAGAACTTTTCAGAAGCCTCATAACTTTCAATTGCCGCATGAGTCTCAAAAATCAATTTGAGATCCTCGACAATATCATATGGGTCTGAATTCTCAAACCTTTTCTGAAGCTCCGATTCCAAACCATACAAGATAGCACACTGAACTATGGAGTACTGATTCTTCCGAGCGAGGTAAACATTCTTTACTTCATCGGTAGCATCAGCTGCAGGTGGGTCACCCAGCGGTGCATCCAGCACATAGGTCAAATTACCAGCTGTGAGGACAATCCTCAAATTGCGGAACCAATCCGCGAAGTTGCTTCCATTGTTTTTCAACTTTTCTTTCTCTAGGAACGTATTAAAATTGATGGTAGGGGCTGCCATTGATCTACAACATATTTGCAATAGTTTAGACTAAGTTTATGACAAATTGAGTTCAAATTAATAATGAAATTAAACTAGGTGAACTCCCACTCAAAACAACATCCCTCACATTGTTTTAGTGATCACACGAACCAAATCCACTACATCAACACCGATCATCACGAGAGTTGATATAGTTTCAATGGCGAACAATCGTCATGTTCATCATATCTACTATATGATTCATGCTTTACCTTTCGGTGATCCGTGTTCTGAGACCATGTCTGTACATTCTAGGCTCGTCAAGATCAAACCTTAGTTTCCGCATGAGCAAATCTGGCTTGCTCACGTTGTATACACTTGCAGAATCTAACACACCCGATCATCACGTGGTGCTTCGAAACAACAAGCTTTAGCAACGGTGCTAACTAAGGGTGAACACTTTATGACTTGAAATTCATGTGCATGAGGGATCATCTTATAATGCTACCGTCGTCTACTAAAAAATACAAGATGCATAAAGGATTAACATCACATGCAATTCATAATATGTGATATGATATGGCCTTTCTTCTTTGTGCTTCCGATCTCCATCTTCAAGCACCAACATGATCTCCATCATTACCGGCATTGCATCAAGGTCAATGACGCTTCTCCATGGTTGTCATCCACCGGCTTCAACTATTACAACTACTTTTAATAGACACGCGGGTCTTAACATAAATTAAAGACAACCATATGGCTCCTGCTGGTTGCCAACTTACAATAAGGAACATTGCATACATCAAATATAATCACAATCATGGCCATATCACATCACTGCACACCCCTGCAAAACAAAGTTAGACGCCTCTACTTTCTTTGCATGTTTTACGTGGTTTGGGGCTTTCAATAAGTGTCGTTCTAACTTACGAACATGAACCACAACATTGATACTAGTATTTTTAATCACCCGTTGTAAATTGGATCTTAACTATGCTAGGAGAAACAGGCACCCGCAAAGCCACTTATGCAATACAAGTTGCATGTCAAGCGTGGAGCAAGTCTCATGAACGATGTCATGTAAGGTTAGCCCAGGCCGCTTCATCCCAACATACCGCAAGATGCAAAGTACACAAGAAGCAATCGACAATAAAAGCATCAACGCCCACAATGACCATTGTGTTCTACTCGTGCAACAGATCTACATATAGACACGGCTCTGATACCACTTTAGGGTTTCGTAGCATGGAAAACAAAAAATTTCTATCGCATACAAACAAACAAGCCAAGATCTATCTACTAGATTGTAGCAACGAGTCGATGGAATAACTTACCCTCGAAGATTCCAAAGTGTTTAACAAGAGCGGATTCTCGTGGGTGATGTAGTCGTACTCTTTCCGATCTCAAGATCGCGTAGACGATCCTTCCGGCGCTGCGTTCCGGCAGCGCTCCCGCAGTCGGTCACACGTTCGGTACTCGACGAAGACCTTCCTCTCCCTTGTTCCAGCAGGCAGCGGAGGTTGTAACACTCTCCTCGCGATTCCGGCAGCACAACGGCGTGGTACCGGAAGTAGAGGGGAGATCTCGCAGGGCTTCGCCTTAAGCCGGAGCGAGTATGGTGGATTATGAGAGAGCTCCTCGGCGATCTAGGTTTTAGACACACCAAGGAGGAGGTGCTAGAGCCGGCGGCTAGGGTTCCGGGGACCCCCAAGTCGGCGGCTAGGGCAAAACCCTAGGGGGCGGCGGCGGCTATGGTGGGCTGCAGCTTCTAGGGTTTGAGGTGAGGGACTTGTGTGTGCTAGGAGGGGGCCCTGCCCCTCCTTATATAGGTGGAGGGGGCTGGCGGCGAAGGGGAGGGAGTGGAGTCCCTCCCCAACTCGGCTTGGGTGGTGCGCCGGCTTGGGGAGGAGGACTCCCTCCCCAACTCGGTTTCACCTCCTCCTCCTCTTTTCCACTTTCCAAATTTAGCCGTTTGACTTTTCAATTTAGTTATTTGACTTTTCAAACTAGGATTCGATTAATCCTTTATTTGGAACAGCGATGACACTTAGTACATGATGCAATCATACCAACTTGATACAACACATTCATGTACCCTTTCCCTCCGGAGTGCCGGACATTCCGGAACATTCTAGAACATTCCCGATGAAAACACCGGTATCATTCCCGAACTCCGAAACGGGACTTTCCTTATATGAATCTTATTCTCCGGACCATTCCGGATTTCCTCGTGATATCCCGGATCCCATCCGAGACTCCGAACAACATTCGGTCTCTTTCTCATCATACCATAACTACTCAAACAACGTCGAATCCTTAAGTGTGTCTCCCTACGGTTCGTGAATTATGCGGTCATGATCGAGACACTTCTCCGAACAATAACCAATAGAGGAATCTGGAAATTCATATGGCTCCCACATATTTCTACGATTACTTTGCGATCGAATGAACCACTTACATACGATACCAATTTCCCTTTGTCTCACGATAGTTTACTTATCCGAGGTTATGATCGTCGGTATCTCTGCATACCTAGTTCAACCTCGTTACCGATAAGTACTCTTTTCTCGTTCCCGTGATATGTGATCCCTTGTGAGCCAGTCACATGATTGCAAGCTAATTGGATGACATTTCACCGAGAGGGCCCAGAGTATATCTATTCGTCATATGGATGGACAAATCCCACTCTTGATCCATGTGTCTCAACCAATACTTTCCGAACACTCAATGCCACCTTTATAGCCACCCAGTTACGGTGTGGTGTTTGATGTCATCAAAGCATCCATCCGGTAAAGGTGATATGCATGATCTCATGGTCGAAGGAATTAGGTTACTATGTATCAGAAAGCATATAGCAATTGAACTATTGAAATGACTTGATCTTTATGCTATGCTTATCTATAGGAGTATGCCCATCATATCATTCTCCTAACGATATGATCTTGTTGTTGATAACATCTCAATGTTCATGATAGGGAAACCACAATCATTTATCAACCAACAAGCTAGTGATGTATAGACGCTATACTAGGGACTTCAAAATTAAGTTTACAAATCACACAAGTATCAATGTTTCCTTGTTAATACTATTATAGCATGAATTAAACATTTATCATAAACACAAAGATATAATAATAACTACATTTATTATTGCCTCTAGGGCATATCTCCAACAATATGAGTGAACCAGAACCGCACGATCTTATTTAGATCCAACAGCCAACAGAGGCTGATCCACACGAAGCGGTACCGGCCAATAGAATTGCGCCACGTGGACATGGTTTAGTTTAAAATAGAATTTTGAATCTGATTAATATACAAACTTGTAAAATTCATAACTTTAAATCTACACGTCCAAAGTTTGCAAATTTTATATCAATGGAATCAGTAGAACAAGTACTTTGCAACCATGCACTTTGTTTAATGTTTTGCTTCTAGAAAATTGGTTGAATTTGCAAAAACATGTGTAGTCTTAATTTGAATATAAAAAAATTTCTAGATATAATTTTAATGTGAAATCTTTGAAAAATGGATTTTTGTGAACCTACTGACCCTAGGAACCAACCTATGGATTTAAAAATGTATTTTGTGAAGTTAGGGAATAAATAATTGACTTAGCTCATTTCTAGTCAAATAAAAATAATGACTTTGTTTTAGAAATGATTTTTGAGTAAAACCTTTGGGAAATGATTTGATTCAAACCTTCTGACCCTAAACACCAAGTTTTGAGCATTAAAATATATTTGGTGAACTCTTAAAAGAATATTGCTTTGCTAAAAGTATTTTCAACCACATAGAATAATGATTTGATTTAAAAATGGTTTATAGATAAAACCTTTTGCAAATGGATTTACCACTTTAGTAAATGACCACTTTGAACCTTATAATGTTTAGAGCCTAGTAGAAACCACCTTTGCAAATAAAACTATCTTTTGCATGCTTGCATGCATGACTTTGTTTCTATTATTTTATGTGTGATAAATTGTTTGAATATTGGTTGGAATGCTAGTTGAATCTATGTTTGCTTGATTGATTTGTAGTGAAGTTAGAAGAGTGTGATATTAGCAAGATCAAGAAGTGAACCAACATTCTCTACTAAAAAGGAAAGTGACACTATCATCCAAGTCCTACTATTTTCATTACACTTAGTGGATTTTGTAACATGCATGAAAAGGTTTACTATATTTTATGCTATGCTAAATCCTAATAGGATACCCTTATATATTCCTTAGTGGAAACATTGTAGTTGTAGTATGCTTAGCCCAGCTATATATATTTGGGATGGGATACATGTTATGATCATATGAAGTATTGAAAAGATATATGTTTTATATAATAAAACAAGTACTCAATGAACCACCTGGGTGGACGAGGATACTCAAGTTTTGGACAAGGTGGCAACAAAAGAAACCATGTTTATATGGCCATCTCTTTTTGTTGTGCACTAGAAGAAAACCACCCAGGGACTTAGAGATTGAACATGTTTCTCGTACAGTGGCGTCCGTGTACAGCCACATGCTAAATGGGCTCTGGCTTAGTCAACTACATAGTGGAAGACCCACGCATTGGCATCTTCAGGTTAACTAGAATTGTGTGAGGGAACTTGAAACCCTACATTGGTGCCTGGATGACAAGCTAGCATTGTGTACTGGGAGGACTTCTATGGAAAGACTTTGTCACATTCTCAATCTGCCAGTACTCCATCTTGGTGAGTACTTATCCAGCGGCCACTGGTGGCATCAAGATGATATTGTGTCATGTGGGTAAAGTGTACAACTTCTGCAGAAGATCAAAATTCTAAGTACTTAGCCGTGTCCCCGGTTATGGACAATACTGAGCAACTAAGGCCTGAAGCTATGGAAGATCTCGACATTCCAATTTCTCAAAGTTAAAAAGTTGAGGGTGACAACAAGGGATTTGAAGCACTTGGAGTTTTTCAAGAAGTTCAAAAAGATTTAACAAAAGATCAAAACTATTTTGAAAAGATAGGATAAAACTATATTGCTTTCTGCAAATGAGCCTAAACCCTACTTAGCCAAATATGCATGTAATGATAGGATCCACTTATTTCTACATAGTAGTGAAACTTGCCAATACAATTCAAATGTATTGACCCTTGTGGCTGCAACTTATTATGTTGCAGGTTTGTTTGATGTTAGTGAAGTGTGTTGAATAGGATTACAAGACTACAACCAACATGACTGCCTGTGGCACTTTGAAGATGAAGGACCCCATGCTTATAGATATTCTGCTGCAATGTAATGAAATAGCCAAATGAGCTATGTAAGATGTAATGAATTATTTTATTCCTGGTTATAAAGTTGTATTATGACCTTTGTTTCTTGATATTACATCTTAACTGTGGATGCTAGCTATTGATCCAGGGACTAGCATTGTAAACACAGTGATCTCTACCTTATTAAAGGTTGGGAACCTTACAGATGGTATCAGAGCACTGTGTTGCCTGTAGGATTGTAACCCTAGGATTGGACAAAACCCCTTAGAAAAATAGGAGTTGAATTTGTGCCAAAAACTTATTTACAAACAATCTTGTAAACTCTTTCCTCAACAATTTTGATTTTGATTCTACATCTCTTCTATTTCAAACTTGATGGGCAAAGCCTACCCCATGGCCAAAGACTTCACCATGTGCAAAAGATTTCATCAACTCTAATGACTTCAACATCTTCAAGTGATTTCACTTTAGTTTCACCAAAGATTTCAACCTAGACATCACTAAGGACTACAAGTGAAAAACCAAGAGACATTAGATTGCCTACCAAAAATATTGATATCAAGTTAGAGTATGGATCATATTGACCTATGAGGTATGACTACACTAAGTTATTATTTTCAAGAAAACTTGTTGTTTCCTTCAACTCATGAGTTAAACCCATAAGTTAATAAGTGAATAGTTGCTTGTTGATTGCTTGATTGTTTGATTGAACTTGGTTGGTTTTTGAGTTGTGTGTTAAAACTTCTTAAAAACCTATCCACCAATACTTATCCCTATCAAACCAACAGATGCCTCCTCGTCGTGCCAAACCCAACCAAAACAACAACATCACTCCTGAGATGCAACAGTTGATGACAGGCCAAATTCAACTGATGCAGATGATGACCACACTCATACAGAATCAGAACAACAACAACAACAACAACAACAACAACAACAACAACAACAACAACAACAACAACAACAACAACAACAACAACAACAACAACAACAACAACAACAACAACAACAACAACAACAACAACAACAACAACAACAACAACAACAACAACAACAACAACAACAACAACAACAACAACAACAACAACAACAACAACAACAACAACAACAACAACAACAACAACAACAACAACAACAACAACAACAACAACAACAACAACAACAACAACAACAACAACAACAACAACAACAACAACAACAACAACAACAACAACAACAACAACAACAACAACAACAACAACAATCAGAATAATCCTCCAGCACTTGACATGCTCACCAAGTTTCTAAAACTTAGGCCTGCAAGGTTCTCTGGAACAACTGATCCAATGGAAGCCAATGACTGGTTACGTTTAGTGAATAAAGACTTAGTGACTGTTGGCTGCACCGACGAAGAAAAAGTTAGGTTTGCAGCATTTCTGCTTGAAGGACCAGCAACAACATGGTGGGACAACTTTCAGATCACCACTCCCCTTGAAGATGTAACTTGGGCTATTTTTGAGGATGGATTCAGAACAACTCACATCTCACCTGGAGTGATGTACTTGAAGAAAAAGGAGTTTCACAATCTGAAACAACGTCACCTCAGTGTGGCTGAGTATATTGAAGAATTCAACAATCTGGCACGCTATGCACCGGATGAAGTTGACACAGATGCTAAGAGAAAGGAGAAATTTCTTGAAGGACTTAATGATGAGTTAAACTTGCAGCTAGCTGTTGCCTATGTCCCAACTTATCAATCACTCTGTGACAAAGCCACAATATTGGAAAACAAGATGAATCAAGTTGAGAACAGAAAGAGGAAGCATAAACTCAAGAATCATTCAGGATCATCAAAGAAGAAGCATTCATTCAAAAAGAGCAATGAAGATTCTGAACCACATCAGTATCACCACAACAACAATGGAAGTGATAATAATGGAAATGATACTGACAATGGAGATGACCTTAGTCAGAATCAACAAGACACTTTCAAGAAGAAAGACATTAGCCAGTTGCAATGCTATAACTGTAAGGAACTTGGACACTATGCATCAGACTGTCCTGAGAAGGAAAATAAAAAGGATGCTAGAAAAGCCAAGGGAAATGACCCCAATGTGACCCAAAAAGGACATGTGAACCACATTGACATGGATAGAAACTTTGAAGAGATAGAAGAAGTGGATGTCAGAAACTAGTTAACTCAGTTGAGTCAAATAAGGATTCCTTGTCTGGATATCAAGTGTTGAACCTATAGTCAAGTGAACCATTAATGTAACCCTATGAGATTTATTTTAAGGGTGGTAGTACCCTAGTTGCCTTGAAGCCAACTTGTAACCTCTAGCCTTCCCAAATCTCGGGACGAGATTTATTTTAAGGGTGGTAGCCTGTCACATCCCAAAATTTTCCAAAGTTTGTAATGTGAAAAATAAATAACAAAATAAAATTTTGTTGAAATTTAGGGTGAGAAGAAACTTTTTGATTCCAATTGGAAACATCCAAACCTGTTTTGATCAAATATATCCTAAAGGGATTTAAATAGATAAACAAATAATAAATAAAGTTATAATAGTTGGAATTACTATTTTTGGATCTTTTAATAAAAAGATTTGGTTTTCAAAAGGAAAGGTAGAATTATAAATAAAGATTATTTTATAAAGCCAAATTAAATCTTGACCAAGATTTTGAAATAAAATATTTCTATTTGATAAAAAAGAGTAAAGGTTTATTTTTATAAAACAATGAGGTTTTATTAATATCCAATTTTATTAAAGTAAAGGCTTTCCATTTTAAATAAACACTAAAATTTGTTTTGTTTTAAATGAGATTTCCAAGTGTTTTATATTTTCAAATAAAATCTACTGAATTGATTTTGGTATTATTTTGGATTTCAAATAGATATTTAAAATAAATTAAATCCTATTTGAATTAATGACTAAGGTCTAGTTATTTAATTATTAAATGGATCTTAAAAAGAATAAAATTATTTTGTTTTGGACTTTGATTTATCTTATTAAACAGAACTAAAATAAATACAAAGTTTGGCAAAGATTTGAATTCATTTGGGTGTTTGAATTGTTTGAATAAAATCAAAATAGAAATTCAAATAGAAAAAGAAAAAGGCATTCTGTATAAAAAAAGAATCAAACCCAACCCAACCCAACAGGCCCAGGAAGGCCAGCTCCAGCCCAACTAAACCCCCCACGCGCGAAATGTTTTTCACCCACACATGCACCCGCGGAGTCACAGACAGGCAGGCCCCACTCCTACTTCCTCCACCTCGCTGACAGCACGGCCCCACACTCCAGTTCTTCGTTTCCACCTGCGCCAGCCATTCCTCCTCGCCGTTTCTGACTTGATTGCAGTGATCAATTCGCATCAATGGAGGCGTTAATATCTCCAACATCTACGCCCTCTTAATCGCCTGACACTCCTCGCCATTTCCCCTCAGAAACCACTCCACAGGAGCCACCAGGCTGCCTTGAATCGGTTTTGCACCGCCGCTGCTCCGGCGAGCTTCTCCAGCGAATTCCGGCCACACCTCGCCGCCCCTCACCTCCCATTGCACGCAAACCTACTCGCCAGCACCAGGCGCATCCACCAGTACCTCCAACCCGCCCGCGCGTGCCCCGCAGCCTCGGCTTCGTCTTCATTTGAGCGCCACCGCCGTCTGCCATTGCTCCGTCGAGCTTCCCAGGTGAAATCTGTCCTCACCTCTCGTTCTCGATGATACCCCCGTACTCCCCATGCTCATACGCATCTAACGCACCCTCCCACTTGCCTCGGCGCGATCTACAGCTTTGTCCCCAACGACGAAAAGAACCGCCTGACGCCACCACCGACTCCGGCGAGCGATTATTTTCGTCCCTGTGCGCCCCTCGTCAAACCAACAGCACGTTGAGCTTTGGCATCTCCTTGCGGACACTGTGAGCCACTTTCCCCTCTCCTTTGCTTCTTGTATCGTCGGAACCGCCGTTAGCCGAGCGTCGCCGCCGCGCGCTGCCGTCAAGCGCCGCCCAACCATGGTCAGAGGCACCATGGCCGTTAGATTTTGATTCGTTGGCTGAGAATAGATCTAAGCGAAGAGGTATGAGTGAACCAGAACCGCACGATCTTATTTAGATCCAACAGCCCACAGAGGCTGATCCGCACGAAGCGGTACCGGCCAATAGAATTGCGCCACGTGGACATGGTTTAGTTTAAGACAGAATTTTGAATCTGATTGATATACAAACTTGTAAAATTCATAACTTTAAATCTACATGTCCAAATTTTGCAAATTTTATATCAATGGAATAAGTAGAACAAGTACTTTGCAACCATGCACTTTTTTTAATGTTTTGCTTCTGGAAAATTGGTTGAATTTGCAGAAACATGTGTAGGCTTAATTTGAATATAAAAATTGTTCTAGATATAATTTTAATGTGAAATCTTTGCAAAATGGATTGTTGTGAACCTACTGACCCTAGGAACCAACCTATGGATTTAAAAATGTATTTTGTGAAGTTAGGGAATAAATAATTGAATTAGCTCATTTCTAGTCAAATAAAAATAATGACTTTGTTTTAGAAATGATTTTTGAGTAAAGCCTTTGGGAAATGATTTGATTCAAACCTTCTGACCCTAAACACCAAGTTTTGAGAATTAAAATATATTTGGTGAACTCTTAAAAGAATATTGCTTTGCTAAAAGTATTTTCAACCACATAAAATAATGATTTGATTTAAAAATGGTTTATAGATGAACCTTTTGCAAATGGATTTACCACTTTAGTAAATGACCACTTTGAACCTTATAATGTTTAGAGCCTAGTAGAAACCACCTTTGCAAATAAAACTATCTTTTGCATGCTTGCATGCATGACTTTGTTTCTATTATTTTATGTGTGATAAATTGTTTGAATATTGGTTGGAATGCTAGTTGAATCTATGTTTGCTTGATTCATTTGTAGTGAAGTTAGAAGAGTGTGATATTAGAAAGATCAAGAAGTGAACCAACATTCTCTACTAAAAAGGAAAGTGACACTATCATCCAAGTCCTACTATTTTCATTACACTTAGTGGATTTTGTAACATGCATGAAAAGGTTTACTATATTTTATGCTATGCTAAATCCTAATAGGATACCCTTATATATTCCTTAGTGGAAACATTGTAGTTGTAGTATGCTTAGCCCAGCTGTATATATTTGGGATGGGATACATGTTATGATTATATGAAGTATTGAAAAGATATATGTTTTATATAATAAAACAAGTACTCAATGAACCACCTGGGTGGACAAGGATACTCAAGTTTTGGACAAGGTGGCAACAAAAGGAACCATGTTTATATGGCCATCTCTTTTTGTTGTGCACTAGAAGAAAACCACCCAGGGACTTAGAGATTGAACATGTTTCTCGTACATGGCTTCCGTGTACAGCCACATGCTAAATGGGCTCTGGCTTAGTCAACTACATAGTGGAAGACCCATGCATTGGCATCTTCAGGTTAACTAGAATTGTGTGAGGGAACTTGAAACCCTACATTGGTGCCTGGATGACAAGCTAGCATTGTGTACTGGGAGGACTTCTATGGAAATACTTTGTCACATTCTCAATCTGCCAGTACTCCATCTTGGTGAGTACTTATCCAGCGGCCACTGGTGGCATCAAGATGAGATTGTGTCATGTGGGTAAAGTGTACAACTTTTGCAGAAGATCAAAATTCTAAGTACTTAGCTGTGTCCCCGGTTATGGACAATACTGAGCAACTAAGGCCTGAAGCTATGGAAGATCTCGACATTCCAATTTCTCAAAGTTAAAAACTTGAGGGTGACAACAAGGGATTTGAAGCACTTGGAGTTTTCCAAGAAGTTCAAAAATATTTGACAAAAGATCAAAACTATTTTGAAAAGATAGGATAAAACTATATTGCTTTCTGCAAATGAGCCTAAACCCTACTTAGCCAAATATGCATGTAATGATAGGATCCACTTATTTCTACATAGTACTGAAACTTGCCAATACAATTCAAATGTATTGACCCTTGTGGCTGCAACTTATTATGTTGCAGGTTTGTTTGATGTTAGTGAAGTGTGTTGAATAGGATTACAAGACTACAACCAACATGACTGCCTGTGGCACTTTGAAGATGAAGGACCCCATGCTTATAGATATTCTGCTGCAATGTAATGAAATAGCCAAATGTGCTATGTAAGATGTAATGAATTATTTTATTCCTGGTTATAAAGTTGTATTATGACCTTTGTTTCTTGATATTACATCTTAACTGTGGATGCTAGCTATTGATCCAGGGACTAGCATTGTAAACACAGGGATCTCTACCTTATTAAAGGTTGGGAACCTTACACTATGTACTAGACCCGATATTGCATATGCTGTTAGTTTGACTAGCAGATATCAAAGTGATCCAAGAGTGGATCATTGTACAGCGGTGAAAAACATCCTTAAGTACTTGAGAAGAACTAAGGATATGGTTCTTTCTTATGGAGGTGATGAACAACTCGTTGTTAATGGTTACACCGATGCTAGTTGGAACACCGATCCGGATGATTCTAAATCTCAATCTGGATACGTATTTACTTTGAATGGTGCAGCAGTTAGCTAGAGGAGTGCAAAGCAAAGCGTTGTGGCGAGATCTTCAACTGAATCGGAATACATAGCTGCTTCGGAGGCTTCACAAGAGGCGATATGGATGAAGGAGTTCATTACAGAGCTTGGTGTGGTTCCAAGTGTGTTGGACCCAATGTCTATCTACTGCGATAACATGGGCGCCATAGCCAATGCGCAAGAACCAAGGTCACACAAAAAGTTGAAGCACATCAAGCTACGTTTTCACGCTATTCGAGAACATGTCCAAGATGGTGACATAAAGATTTGCAAAGTACACACAGATCTGAATGTGGTCGATCCGTTGACTAAACCTCTCCCGAGGGCAAAACATGACCAGCACCAAACCGCCATGGGTGTTCCGTATATTACCATGTAATCTAGATTAGTTGACTCTAGTGCAAGTGGGAGACTGTTGGAGATATGCCCTAGAGGCAATAATAAAAGTAGTTATTATTATATCTTTGTGTTTATGATAAATGTTTACATTCATGCTGTAATAGTATTAACCAGAAACATTAATACTTGTGTGATTTTTAAACTAAATTAGAGTCCTTGGTAAAGCCTCTTTGTAATACTAGCTTGTTGATTAATAGATGATCGTGGTTTCTCGATCATGAATATTGAGATGTTGTTAATAACAAGATCATATGATTATCAGAATGGTATGACGGACATACTCCTATAGATAAGCGTAGCATAAAGATCAAGTCATTTTAATAGTTCAATTGCTATAAGCTTTCTAATACATAGTAACCTAATTCCTTCAACCATGAGATCATGCTAATCACCATCACTGGAAGTATACTTTGATGACATGAAACACCACACCGTAACTGAGTGGCTATAAAGGTGGCATTGAGTGTTCGGAAAGTATGGGTTGAGGCACATGGATCAAGAGTGGGACTTGTCCATCCATATGACGGATAGATATACTCTGGGCCCTCTCGGTGGAATGTCATCCAATTAGCTTGCAAGCATGTTACTGGCTCACAAGGTATCACATATCACGGGAACGAGAAAAGAGTACTTATTAGTAACGAGGTTGAACTAGGTATGCAGAGATACCAACGATCAAAACCTCGGATAAGTAAACTATCGTGAGACAAAGGGAAATTGGTATTGTATGTAAGTGGTTCATTCGATCGCAAAGTAATCATAGAAATATGTGGGAGCCATATGAATTTCCAGATTCCTCTATTGGTTATTGATTGGAGAAGTGTCTCGGTCATGTCCGCATAATTCACGAACCGTAGGGAGACACACTTAAGGATTCGATGTTGTTGTGTAGTTATGGAATGATGAGTAAGAGACCGAATGTTGTTCATAGTCTCGGATGGGATCCGGGATATCACGAGGTGATCCGGAATGGTCCGAAGAATAAGATTCATATAAGGAAAGTCCTATTTCAGAGTTCGGGAATGATTCCGGTATTTTCACCAGGAATGTTCTAGAAGGGTCTGGAAGGTACGGCACTCCAGAGGGGAAGGGTACATGAATGTGTCATGACAATATGTAATGGTTGCATCATGTTCTAGGTCACTTGGCTGGGTAATATGGAAAGAGAATTCAAATCCAAGT
The DNA here is from genome assembly GCA_916181665.1 of Avena sativa. Lineage (NCBI taxonomy): Eukaryota > Viridiplantae > Streptophyta > Magnoliopsida > Poales > Poaceae > Avena > Avena sativa. The sequence continues at coordinate 40,598,760 of OV702300.1, read as the reverse complement.
TTGAAAGTCAAACGCCAATTTGAAGAAGTCAAATCCGAAGTTTGCTTGGTGGAGGGAGAGTAGGAAACCTACTTGGGGAGGAAGTCCCACTCCCTCCACCCGCCGGCCAAGGAGGAGGAGTTGGAGGAGGACTCCCTCCTCCCAAACCGCCACCCTCCACCTATATAAGGAGGGGTAGGGCGCCCCCTACCCCTCACACCCAAAAAACCCTAGCCCCAAGTCGCCGGCGCCACCACCTCCAAGTGCTGCCGCCATCACCTAGGGATCCTCCCAAGTCGTCGACTAGGGTTTCCCCAAACCCTAGCCGCCGGCCACACCCTCCCCTTGGTGCCCTCTAAACCATAGATCTCCAAGGCCTCTCTCATACTCCACCATACTCGATATGGCTTAAGGCGAAGCCCTGCGAGATCTCCCCTCTACTTCCGACACCACGTCGTCGTGTTGCCGGAATCACGAGGAGAGTGCTACAACCTCCACTGCCTACTAGAACAAGGGATAGGAAGGTCTTCATCGAGTACCGAACGTGTGACCGACTGCGGAAGCGCTGCCGGAACGCAGCGCCGGAAGGATCGTCTACGCGGTCTTGAGATCGGCAAGAGTACGACTACATCACACACAAGAATCTGCTCTCGTTAACCGCTTTGGAATCTTCGAGGGTGAGTTCTTCTATCGACTCATTGCTACAATCTAGTAGATAGTTCTTGGCTTGTTTGTGTGCATGCAGTAGAAATTTTTGTTTTCCATGCTACGAACCCCTACACAGAGAGCCACAAGAAGGCCCCTCCCCCGCCCGATGGTAGCGGCATCATCTTCCAGGAGACCCCTTCCCCGCCCGCCGTGAATTCGAGGCCGGAGTGGCAGGTGCCCCCAGTATATGCCATGGCTGGGCTAAGGATAGAGCCGCGTGCGCCTAGCCACGACGACGATGACGATGATGATGACGAAGAACACCCTGAAGCTGCGTACTATAGGCCTAGGCATGATTATGACTAAAGGGGGCAGCTTTAGTCATGAGTGTTAGATAGTCCCGGTTTGTCCCGGTTTTCATATTAATAAATGTATTGAGTGTTACCTAGTCCCGGGACTAAATATGAAGATGTTGTTGTATTCTTGTGAGTTCGCTCAGGTGATCAAATGCTGTTTTTTCTACCTGCCTACAGCAATCAAAATGTCTTCAGGGGAGCCTTTAGTCCTGATTCCGTAGTATTGAAACTAATAAATGTATTGGAACTAATACATCTTGATCAATCAAACTAGACGACGACTCCTAGTGCCTAAGCCGCAGGAGGTGAAAATCCAAAGAGACGGAACCATCACACGAGCATAGCTCAGGTGAGATCCCTGAAGAATTTGCCAGGTATCGTCGACCCTGGTGTCCAACGCAGCCATATAGCAACGTACGGGCTCGTCCTCCTCCCTGACACGACGTCGTACCACCTCCTTGGTGGCTGGCTCCCTCTACACCCTTCCTGGACCAGGCAACCTCCACCAAAGAAGCTTCGGGTCGAAGACGACACCCGGATTCCTCACCAAGCTACGCGTCCCGGATGGTAGCACCATCCAGTGCCAGCCCGGCGGAGCCTAGTCCGACGGAGCCTAGTACTCCATCGTTGCCGCCGAGTCGACAATGAGGATGCGGGATGGGCATCCTAAAGTAGGCGGCGAGGAATGTGTGTATGTGTGGGTGGCCATGACGGTCGCCCCATAAATAGAGGGAAAGGGTGGGCACGCTGGATCGGGCAGCCTATAAATAGAGGGAAAGGCCTATAAATAGAGGGAAAGGCCTATAAATAGAGGGAAATTCCTATAAATAGAGGGAAATGCCTATAAATAGAGGGTTCATCTTTAGTCCCGGTTGGAGAAACCAAGCACTAATGATAGGGGTGAGTGTCGACATTATGTCGTGCGGCTTGTACCTTGTCCGGGATGGTGTCGCCAACCGGGACTAAAGCTAAACCTTTAGTCCCGGTTGGATACACCAACCGAGACAAAACACGAGTGAGCACTAATAATAGGGGTGAGTGTCTACATTATGTCGTGAGTGTCGACACTATGCCGAGATGCTTGTACTATAAATAGGCATCCTTCTGAGTCCATTCCTCCAACCAATTTGAGGCATCTCCAAGATGGTCTTCAAGAGCAGGGACACCACTATGGCCAGTTTGAGGGAGATGTCGGAGGAGCCTAGTCCTCCGGCATCTCCAACAAACTGGTCATAAAGACACTCCCTAATATGTGAAATTAGTTAGCTCCCAGGCGTATTGATCTAGTTAGAGAAGTTACAAGCCGCAAGATGGTGTGTGAGAGCAGGGACACCACTACGGCCAGTTTCAGGGAGATGCCGCCGGAGCCCAGTCCTCCATCGTCTCCAAGAAACTGGTCATAGAGGCACTCCCTAATATGTGACCACGCGCGTTTGGAGATCATATCTTAATGGTAATTACGAATCAGGACTAAAGGCCCCCCTTTAGTCCTAGTCCAGCCACAAAACAGGACTAACACACTCAAGATGGTTTGCAGACAACACTATATGCGTCATGGAGCATCTTCATTCATAACCGTGTTTAATACATAAAATGGGGCACATGGAGCATCTTCATTCATAAAATATTACATTATTACACATCATTTCTTCGTGTGTGTCCCTTTCTGATTCCGCTGTATCCATGGAGCATCTTCATTCATTAACATGATGCTTGGGTCATCCTTCACTGCGAAGGGCGGAATTTCATGAAACTTATCACAATCTTCTGACATGTCTGTCTTGTCCTCCACTCCCACGATGTTTCTTTTTCCTGAAAGAACTATGTGGCACTTTGGCTAATCGTCTGATGTATTCTTTTGCTTATTTTTTCTTTTTCTAGGTTTGTAGACATGTCCTTCACATAGAAAACCCGAGCCACCTCATTGGCTAGGACGAATGGTTCGTCTAAGTACCCAAGATTGTTGAGATCCAACGATGTCATTCCGCACTTCTTGTCTACCTCAACCCCTCCTCCTGTCAGCTTGACCCATTTGCACCGAAACAAGGGGACCTTAAAAGTAGGTCCATAGTCAAGTTCCCATATCTCCTCTATGTAACCATAATATGTGGTATTTGACCCTTTGTTGTCTGTTGCATCAAAGCGGACACCACTGTTTTGGTTGGTGCTCTTTTTATCTTGGGCGATCGTGTAAAATGTATACCCATTTATCTCGTACCCTTGGAAGTCGATATAGTCGAAGATGGTGACCTGGACAACAAGTATAGCTGATCTCCAAGAGTGTTGTTTTTTATGCGATGTTGCAACCAACCGCCGAAACTCTTCATGTGTTCATCTCTAATCCAAGAGTGATGCTTTCCAGGGTTGTTGGAGCATAAAATTTTCTTGTGTTCCTCGATATATGGGGCTGCCAAGATAGAATTCTGTAGAACTATGTAATGTGCTTCAATGTAAGAATGTCCATCCCTACATATTATTGAGTTCCTTCCTAGAGTACCCTTTCCACTCAGTCTCCCCTCATACCGCGATTGAGGAAGACCAATCGGCCTAAGGTCAGGAACGAAGTCAATACAAAACTCAATGTCCTCCTTTATTCCATAGCCCTGGGAGATGCTTCCTTCTGGCCTAGCACGGTTACGAACATATTTCTTTAAGATTCCCATGAACCTCTCAAAGGGAAACATATTGTGTAGAAATACAGGACCGAGAATGGAAATCTCTTCGACTAGGTGAACCAGTAGGTGCGTCATAATATTGAAGAAGAATGGTGGGAACACCAACTCGAAACTAACAAGACATTGGACCACATCATTCTGTAACCGTGGTAGATCTTTAGGATTCATTATGTTCTGAGAGATTGCATTGAGGAATGCACATAGCTTCACAATGGGTACTCGAACATTATCCGGTAGAAGCCCCCTCAATGCAATCGGAAGGATTTGCTTCATACTCATGTGGCAATCATGAGACTTTAGGTTTTGGAACTTTTTCCTGCCATATTTATTATTCCTTTTATATTCAACGAGAAGCCAGACGGGACCTTAATACTTCTCAGGCATTCAAAAAATATTTCCTTCTCTTGTTTGGTAAGAGCGTAGCTGGCATGACCTTGAAACCATTCTAGATGCAGGCCATCTAGGTCTTTCATACGTTGATGGTCCTTTCGTGCTTCCGGTGTATCTTTTGTCTTCCCATACACGCCCAAGAAGCCTAGTAGGTTCACGCAAAGATTCTTCGTCACATGCATCACATCGATTGCAGAGCGGACCTCTAAGAATTCCAATATGGTAGCTCCCAAAATATAGATTTCTTCTTTTACATGGGTGCGTGTCCTTCAGCATCCTTCGGAACAGATTTTCCGCCAGGACCCTTTCCAAAGGTTACTATTTGATCCAAATATTTGACCATATCAAATATATCAGCACCAGTACGCTCCTTAGGCTTCGTCTTGTGACATGCCAGACCGTTGAAATGCTTGCATTTCTTTCTTAAGGGATGCTTGGCCAAAAGAAATCGACGATGCTCATTGTACACATTCTTCTTACAATGTTCCAAATATATAATCTCAGTCTCATCTAAACAGTGTGTGCATGCATTGTATCCCTTGTTTGACTGTCCTGAAAGGTTACTAAGAGCAGGCCAATCATTGGTTGTTACGAAAAGCAATGCTCGGAGGTCAAATTCTTCCTTCTTGTGCTCATCCCACACGCGTATGTCGGGTTCGTGCCACAACTATACAAGTTCTTCAACTAATGGCCTTAGGTACACGTCAATGTCTTTGCCAGGTTGCTTCGGACCTTGGATCTGTTAGATGTATATATATGTATATTGTATTTCCCCCATATGTTAGGGGGCTTCCTGCATATTTGCCCTGTACCTGTACTATATATTGTGGCCTTTGGCCCCCAGAGGAATACATGTTGCATATTCCTGACATGGTATCAGAGCTAGGTTAGACAAATTTTCTGCAACATCGTCACAGCCGTGACCGTCCCTGTCGTCGACGGTCTTGCCGTCGTCGTCGCCGCCGGTTGCCGCCTTGTTCCTGGCCGTCGTTGCCGGTTTTTGTTTTGAGATCGGTCCGTTTCGTCTGCAGATTGGCTCGATCTTGCTATATAGATCGGATCGATCGTCCTGGCGGCGTGTGCCCGGACTCCCCCATCGGTCTGCCAGATTCCTGACATCCGGCCGCCGTCTGATCCATCTGCTGCCCTGATCCGCGTGACACCGAGCCCCGTCTGCTTCAATCCACGCGAAGAGCCCCGTCTGCTTCAATCCCCGCGAAGAGCCCCGTCCCGTCTGATCCACGCACGGGACCACGCGCGGGACCCGACACCGCCCACGTACCTGGAGCCTGACGCGCGGCTCCCTGACGCCCACCGCCCACGCGCTGGACCCCGACACCGCCCACGTACCTGGTGCCTGCCGCGCGGCTCCCTGACGCCCACCGCCCACGCGCTGGACAGCACGCGCGGCTCCCTGACGCCCAGGCCTGTCACGCGCGGCCCTGACGTGCGGCGCTTGCTGCTCCCTGACGCGCGGCTCCGCTGCTCCCTGACGCTCCGCCTCCTGAAGCTTCACCCGTGTGGCCCCCTCCTGTCTGGCCCGCCGCCGGCTGTCTCTAGATCTGATCGGAAAAAAAAATTGAGAGAGATGTCTTCTGCATCGGGCTACGTTGCGATTCCTCGCTGCCCGGTGATCTTCGATGGCGCGAATTATCCTGATTTCGCTGCCTTTATGCGCGTTCACATGCGCGGTCTCCGTCTTTGGGGTGTGCACTCTGGCGAGGTCCTTTGTCCGCCGTGCCCGCCTGCTCCTGTGGCTCCTCTGCCTCCGACGCCGATTGTGCTTGCTGCTGATGCTTCTCAGGAGGCCAAGGATGCTGCTCAGAGCACTGATGATAGTGCTGTTGCTGCCTATGACCTGAAGTTCAAGCAGTATTCTGCTGCTCTCGAGTCCTATCACCACGCTCTGACTGCCTACACCCAGTGGGTCGATGAGGATGCTCGTGCTGCTGCTGTTCTCACCTCCAGTGTTCTGCCCCAGTATGCCGCTGAGTTTATGAGTCTCCCTACTGTTGCTGCTCAGTGGGCCCATCTTCGTCAGCGCCATCAGCCGTCTGGGGATGCTCTTTACCTGTCTGTGGTTCGCCAGGAGCATGCTCTTCAATAGGGTGATTCCACTTTTGATGAGTTTTATACTCAGAGTGCTGATATCTGGCGTCAGCTTGATTCTCTCCGTACTGCTGTTTGTGGCACATGCTCGTGCTGCCAGATTGTGCTCTCGGACTTGGAGTTTCACCGCATCTATGAGTTTTTCTGTCTCGGCTTCGCCAGGAGTTTGAGCCCCGGCGTGCCCAGCTGAATGCTCGTGGTCGTGTTCCGCTCTCTGAGGTGTTGTCTGAGCTTCGGGCTGAGGAGACTCGTCTCCGTGGTGCTGGTCTTCTTGCGGTTCCATCTGCACTTGCTACTCGTGGTGCTCCTTTGCCGTCTGCTCCCTCGACTCAGCCGCGGTCCCCTGTGCCGCCGCCGCCGATACTACCCACTCCTCCAGGTCAGGGTCAGGGTCAGCTTCAGCACCAGCAGCCTCAGGGTCCGAGTCAGCACCAGCAGGCTCGTGGTCAGGGTCGCCGTGGTTCTCTTCGTCACTGCTCTTACTGCAACAGGGATGGTCACACTTGGGCCACCTGTTATACACGGGACCCCAGTTTACGTCAGCAGCACCAGGCTCGTGGGCAGTCGACTCCTTCCGGATCTTCAGCAATTGCTCTCTCTGATCAGGACATTATCAGGAGTCTTCGCGGTCTGCTTGCTGCTACAGGATCTTCTTCGACAGGCACTGCTGGTTCTGTGACTGACTCTTCAGGCACTATGCGACCACCACCTTCTACACAGTCAGGTACGTCTCCGTGGTATCTGGATTCTGGAGCTTCTTTTCATATGACCTTTGAGTCTTCTTCTCTATCCGCTCTTCGTTCTCTCTCTTCTCCTGTCCGTGTTTTTACGGCTGATGGTACCTCTCTCCCTGTTTCTAGTCGGGGCACCCTTTCTACTTCTTTTTTTTTGTTCCTAATATTTCTCATGTCCCTCTTCTTAAGATGAATCTGTTCTCTACTAGCCAGCTTACTGACTCTGGTTGTCGCGTCATTCTTGATGCTGATTCTTGTGTTGTTCAGGACCGTCGCACCCAGGCCCTGGTTGGAGCTGGCCCTCGCAGTCGTGATTCTTCAAGACTTTGGGAGTTAGACTGGCTTCGCGTTCCTTCCGCTGCCACTTCATCTACCAGTTCTTCTCCGGTTGTCGCCTCTACTACCAGCTCTTTTCAGTAGTGGCATCATCGTCTTGGTCACCTCTGTGACTCTCGCCTGTCGTCATTAGTTCATCGTGGTCTTCTGGGGTCTGTCTCAGGAGATGGGTCTTTGCATTGTCAGGGCTATAGGTTGGGTAAACAGATTCCGCTTCCCTATCCTACTAGCGCGTCTGTATCTCAGCGACCTTTTGATTTAGTTCATTCCGATGTTTGGGGTCCGGCTCTTTTCGCTTCGAAAGGGGGCCATCGCTACTATATTTTATTCATCGATGATTTTTCTCGGTACACTTGGTTGTATTTTATGCGCTCTCGTAGTGAGGTGCTCTCCATATATCAGCGTTTTGCGGCCATGGTTCGTACTCAATATTCTACCCCCATCCGTGTGTTTCGTGCTGATTCTGCTGGTGAGTATATCTCCCAGATGTTGCGAGGTGTTCTTGCTGAGCAGGGCACTCTTGCTCAGTTCTCCTGTCCTGGCGCACATGCCCAGAATGGCGTTGCTGAGCGTAAGCATCGCCATCTTCTTGAGACCACTCGCGCTATGATGATTGCTTCTTCTCTCCCGCCGCATTTCTGGGTTGAGGTTGTCGCTACGTCGGCTTACCTCATCAATATTCAGCCTTCTGCTGCCTTGCAGGGTGGTATCCCTCTTGAGCGCCTCTCTGGACAGTCTCTAGATTACTCCATGCTTCGCTTGTTTGGTTGTGTTTGCTATGTTCTCCTTGCTCCTCGCGAACGCACCAAACTGACCGCTCAGTCTGTTGAGTGTGTCTTCCTCGGATACAGTGATGAGCATAAGGGCTATCGCTGTTGGGACCCTGTTGGTCGTCGGATGCGTATCTCTCGTGATGTTACTTTTGATGAGACGCGTCCTTTCTATCCTCATCCCACCGCTGGTACTTACCCGGTGGAAGATATCTCTTTTCTTATCTTTCCTGACACACCTCCTTCTACCCCTATTGTGTCTTCTTCCGGATCTCTTCCCCCCGATGTCTCTTCTTCGACACCGTCCGTTTCTGCTCCGTCTAGTTCTCCTAGTTCTCCTCGTTCTCCGGAGTCTTCCTCTACTATTCCCTCTTCTTCATCGTCGTCTTCCTCTGATGATCTTCCCTCTACTCGTCCTGTTCGTCAGCGTCGTGCCCCCAACCATTACTCTCCTAGTCAGTATGGTTTTTCTGTTGCCTCCGAGCCGACCTCTTATCGGGATGCTGAGCATCATCCTGCATGGCAGCTGGCCATGGCTGAGGAGATTGCTGCGCTTGAGCGTACTGGCACCTGGGATCTTGTTTCTCCTCCTCCCGGTGTTCGTCCTATCACGTGTAAGTGGGTCTATAAGATTAAGACTCGCTCTGATGGATCTCTTGAGCGCTATAAAGCGCGTCTTGTGGCTCGTGGTTTTCAGCAGGAGCATGGTCGTGACTATGATGAGACCTTTGCTCCTGTCGCTCATATGACCACTGTGCGTACTCTTCTTGTTGTTGCTTCTGTTCGTCACTGGTCCGTGTCCCAGCTTGATGTTCAGAATGCCTTTCTCAATGGTGAGTTGAGTGAGGAGGTTTATATGCAGCCTCCTCCTGGGTACTCTGTTCTTGAGGGGATGGTTTGTCGTCTTCGACGTTCTCTTTATGGCCTCAAACAGGCCCCTCGTGCCTGGTTTGAGCGCTTTGCCTCTGTAGTGACTGCTGCTGGTTTCTCCCCTAGTGCTCATGATCCAGCGCTGTTTGTTCACACTTCTTCTCGTGGACGCACTCTTCTTCTTCTCTATGTTGATGATATGATCATTACTGGTGATGATCCTGAGTATATCGCCTTTGTTAAGGCTCGTCTTCGTGATCAGTTTCTTATGACTGACCTTGGTCCTCTTCGATACTTTCTTGGGATTGAGGTTTCCTCCACTTCGGATGGCTTTTATATCTCCCAGGAAAAGTATATTTAGGATCTTCTTGCTCGTGCTTCTCTTGGGGATGAGCGCACTGTTGAGACTCCTATGGAGCTTAATGTTAAGCTTCAACTTACTGATGGTGATCCTCTTTCTGATCCGATGCGTTATCGTCATCTTGTTGGGAGTCTTGTTTATCTTGCTGTCACTCGTCCTGACATCTCTTATCCTGTTCATATTCTGAGTCAGTTTGTTTCTGCTCCTACCACTGTTCACTATAGTCATCTTCTCCGTGTTCTTCGTTATCTTCGTGGTACGATCACTCGTCGTCTTTTCTTTCCGCGTTCTAGCTCCCTCCAGCTCCAGTGCTATTCGGATGCTACGTGGGCGAGTGATCCTTCGGATCGCCATTCCCTTTCTGCTTACTGTGTATTTCTTGGTGGTTCGCTTATTGCTTGGAAGACGAAGAAACAGACAGCGGTTTCTCGTTCGAGTGTTGAGGCTGAGTTGCGTGCTATGGCCTTGTTGACTGCTAAGGTGACCTGGTTATGGTGGTTACTTGCGGATTTTGGGGTCTCTATTACCACACCCAGTCTGGTTTTGTCTGACAGTACAGGTGCTATTAGTGTTGCACGTGATCCGGTCAAGCATGAGCTTACCAAGCATATTGGTGTTGATGCTTTCTATACACGTGCTCAGGTGCAGTCTCAGGTTGTTGCGCTTCAGTATGTGCCTTCAGATTTACAGTTGGCGGATTTCTTCACGAAGGCACAGACTAGAGCGCAGCATAATTTCTTACTCTCCAAACTCAGTGTTGTGGATCCACCATGAGTTTGAGGGGGGGTGTTAGATGTATATATATGTATATTGTATTTCCCCCATATGTTAGGGGGCTTCCTGCATATTTGCCCTGTACCTGTACTATATATTGTGGCCTTTGGCCCCCAGAGGAATACATGTTGCATATTCCTGACAGGATCAACACTGGCATCATAATGAACTTCCGCTTCATGCACAACCAAGGAGGAAGGTTATAGATGCATAGAGTCATGGGCCAGGTGCTGTGACTGGAGCTCTGCTCCCCAAAAGGATTCATGCCATCTGTACTTAGACCAAACCTTAAACTTCTTGCGTCATCTACAAAGTCCGGGTACTTTCTATCGATTTTTCTCCATTGCGACCCATCAGCAGGGTGTCTCAACATCCCGTCTAACTTACGTTCCTCTTTATGCCATCGCAACAACTTGGCGTGCTCTTTGTTTCTGAATAAGCGTTTCAACCGTGGTATTATAGGAGCATACCACATCACCTTGGCAGGAACCCTCTTCCGGGGGGCTCGCCCTCAATGTCACCAGGTTCATCTCGTCTGATCTTATACCTAAGTGCAGTGCATACGGAGCATGCATCCAAATTCTCGTACTCCTCACCACGGTAGAGGATGTAGTCATTAGGGTATGCATGTATCTTTCAAACCTCTAAACCTAGAGGGAAGACAACCTTGTTTGCTTCGTACGTACTGGCGGGCAATACGTTATCTTTTCGAAGCATATTCTTTATCATTTTCAGCAACTTTTCAAATGAGGAGTCAGGTATAGCACACTCTGCCTTCCATCGCAGCAATTCCAGTGTGCTGCCCAGCTTTTTCAGACCATTTTCGCAATTTGGATAAAACAACTTTTTGTGATCCTCTAACATGTGATTGAACTTCTCCCTCTCCATTTCATTTTCACAGTCTCTTCGTGCATCGGCAATGGTCCGACCAAGATCATCAGCTGGTTCATCATGTGTCTATTCTGTAGCCTCCCCTTCAGCATCCCCCATGGAAGTATCTCCGTACTCTGAACCATGATAGTTGTCATCCTCCTCCTCTTCTTTATTGTCTTCCATTATAACCCCTCTTTCTCCGTGCTTGGTCCAACAATTATAACTGGGCATGAAGTCGGACTTCAACAGGTGGCTATGAAGGGTTTTTGAGTCAGAGTAATCCTTCTGATTCCTACATCCACTACATAGACAGAATACAAAACCATTGCGCTTGTTTGCATCAGCAACACGGATGAATGCATGCACGCCATTAATGAACTCGCCAGAGCGGCGGTCAGTACCGTACATCCATTCCCGGACCATCTGCATTATAGTAAAAGTATATCAAAAACTATTACACAACATGATAAATTTATTACAAGTTATAATTAGAGCTTCTAGAGCATTAATTTTGAATTTTGAAAAATTTACATGCACCAATTTGTGAATTGGAGAAAACAATTAACATGATAAATGTGGAATTTCTTATTATTGTTCTATCAGTGAAAACCTCATTCCATTCTAAGCTCTGAAACTCTAAAATTACACATTTCAATTTTCAGTAACTATGTGCCTAATCAAAATTTGTTACACATATCGAAATCCTTCTACTTCTAGAGCACGCATGCATTGATCCATATCTCGATACTTCTAGATCATTATAGAGCTAAAGTAGCAATAAGAGATGAAATAATGAAGTTATAACCTTTTAAAACTTTGGATTTAGGGGTTGAATCTTGACAAATCTTGAGAAAAATGGCATGAACCCGGCTTGCTTCTTTGAGTAAAATGGCCACCATATGGCTAGGACAGGTGGACATGAAACTGTATATATAATGAGGGGCAACTAGTCCCGAACCGTGATACGACACATGACTAATAGTCCCCGAAAAGAGCAGCTGGCCCGCTCTAGGTTACTAGTCCCGGGCCGTATTACGGACCGGGATTAGAGGTTTGGTCCGGCCCGGGACTAGTGGCTATCACGATTCCTAGCCGTTGGAGGCGTCACGGCCCGTGACAGGCTGGGACTGCGGGCTTTGTGGAGATCGAACCGAAGACCAGTTTTCCAGTAGTGACGTATGATGGATGCTAGAAATGGATTCCTTAGATTTTTCTAATAAATCTAGAAATATTATTTATATTATTTGGAGTTATACAATTAAAGTTATGAATTTTAAAAGTTTTCATTTCTAATACTAGAAGCAATTTTAATTATCTAAATAGTGAACCAATTTTAAAAATATTCAAAAATTTCTGCATAAACAGGAGGTTTACTAAAAAAGAGTGGGTGGGAGGGACCCTTGCGTAATTTGATTTTAAAACTTGAGGACCTACATGCAAACTAGCAGATAACGCGCTCTGTCCTTCACGGTGTCACGTCATCAAAGTTGGTGGGATCATCTTATCAGACCCAGCGTCAGGTGTGTGGAATGGTGTTTAGTGCAACGTACAAAAAAATTGTTGTAAAGTGGTGGTTTTGTGCGATTTCAACGAAATGTGGTGGTTTTTCAAAATTTTAGTAGAAGAGTGGTGGTTTTATGCTATATGTCGTTAATGGCCGTATCGCCCATCTGCCACGTCACCCCAAGCTGGTTGGGGCCTTTGTGAGACCGAGCGTCAATTCGCCTCAATCAATTGATTAGCGCACATTGCAAAAAAAATAAGCTGTAGGGTGGTGGTTTTTTGCGATTCAGACATAAATTAGTGGTATTTAGGAATTTATGTAGAAAATGATGATTTTATGCTATATAAACTGTCTATTTGTGTGGTTTTTGGCAGCAATGCACGGCTTAGTGATAGTCTTTCTAAAAAAAATAACACCTTAGGAAAAAAGGGGATGTACGACATGCGTGATGACGGTCTAGCCAAGCTGCATTGGTTGTATCGTGATCTCTTTTGTAGCCAAGCTCCCCAGCCTGCAGCTCCCTTGCGAGCAACGATCGGACTTTGTTTTTCGTCAATTAAAAATTTGTTCCAGGCCTCCTGTTTCCAGTACATATAAGGACACTGAGCGTTGATACTTCACTCACTACACACCGGAACAAGTTAAACCAATTACTGCATTGAGCTCAACAATGGCGTCGACCCAGCGGCCGGCGGTGCACAGCTTGCTGGCGGTGTTTGTTCTTCTTCTTACTCTTCTCTGCGGCGGTGCTCTGGCGAGGTCGGGCGCACAATACCACTCCGTCAGCGTCGAAAGCATCATCAGCTCCAAGGCCCAAGTCAACTGCTACAAACCCGACACTACAATTCCAGGTAACTAAAGACTACGCTACAGTACTAGAGAATATATATATATTCACATCAGATTATTTCTAGGCATCTTACTAAACAATGCTTGTTGTAACGTTTGCCTAGCTATTTTGTCTTTTACTCTCCTTTTTTAAGTGGCTGTATGCATCCAACTTATATAGGTGCCGGGTGTAAACATTACCTTAATAAATAATAAAACGTTCATTTTCAAAAAAAAAAATAGACTATTTTTAAAAATTAGACATTTCTAAATGCACTGTCTAGCATCATTGACAGTTTGACTGAGGCATACATTACATAATTATTAACCCGTGATCGTAAATGATTTACAGCTACAAGTTCTGGCAACAAGTTTGCCCTTTATCCGGCTTGCGCCGGTGGGTCGGAGAATGTGTGGCACGAGCGCGACATCCTCGTCCATGACAGCTCTCGGCTGAGCACCATCCTCAAGAGGTCAACCACTTCAGCCGGCATGCCCCCAGCTCCGGCTTTTGCCTTCCCTCCAACATCACCTGCACCTGCTGAGGGACCGTCTGCGACCATCCCCGACATGCCGGGGACCTACCTGGATACACTGGAGTTCATTGTAGTCGTGGGCTTCGGCACCCCAAATCAGACCTCGACCCTCATCTTAGACACCGGCAGCGACCTGTCGTGGATCGAGTGCCAGCCATGCACGGGCACATGTCACAAGCAACAAGACCCGATCTTCGACCCCACCAAATCATCTACATATGCGGTCGTGCCTTGTGGCACGCCGACGTGCTCACTCGCTGGCAACAGGTGCAACGGCACCACTTGCTTGTACACCGTTCGGTATGGCGATGGCTCGTCCACGTCCGGCGCCCTCTCCCAGGAGTCGCTAACGTTCACCCCCTCACGTGTGATCTCTGGTTTCGTGTTTGGATGTGGCACGACCAATACCGGTGACTTCGGTGAAGTCGACGGGCTGCTAGGTCTCGGCCGCGGCCATCTCTCCTTGCCTTCACAAGCTGCTTCGTCTTTCGGCAGCACCTTCTCTTACTGCTTGTCATCTTCGAACAATAGCAACGTACCTGGCTTCATCAGTCTCGGCCCAACTACGGTTTCTGATGAAGTCAAGTACACGGAAATGATAAGGAAACCAGAGTACCCATCTTTCTACTTCGTCGAACTGGTGTCCATCATCATTGGTGGCTACGCACTGCCGGTGCCACCAACCGTGTTCACGAGCACAGGAACCCTCCTCGACTCCGGCACCATCCTCACGTACATCCCAGCGGAGGCGTACCCCTTGCTCCGTGACAGATTCAAGTTCACCATGCAAGGATACAAGCCGGCGCCGGCCTTCGACATCCTTGACACGTGTTACGATTTCTCTGGTCAGAGCGTGATCTTCATGCCAGCTATGTCGTTCAAGTTCAACGACGGCACCATAATCGACCTCGGCCCCAGCGCGACCATGATATTCCCGGACGACACCCAGCCGGCTATCGGGTGCCTCGCGTTTGTGTCGAGGCCCAAGGGAATGTCGTTCTCCATCATCGGCAACCAGCAGCAGAAGTCTACCGAGGTGATCTATGATGTTGGAGCAGAGAGGATTGGTTTTGTCCCCCTCGCTTGCACCTGATTTGATGGCTGATAGAACCGAGCGAAAATGTATCCCCCGTTTATCTTATCTACTTATATATTTGTATTCTGTATTTTCGGTTCACGTCTAAGAATAAAGTTGGAGGGATATGATGTTTCTAGTTTATCGGTGATTTTTGTAGTTGTTATTTTGGGGGCATGTTAGTCCACCAACAATGTTTAATCGAGCCAATATAAGGGTGTCCGATCTTGGAACCATTCCGCTCTTACTATAGTACTAGATGAATGACCGTGGCGGATCCATTTTGTCCTGCCTACCGTGGCTGATGTTGTTGTGTATTGACACTCCTACGAGCAATATGTGTTTTGTCTTGTCCTTAATGGGTCGATGTAAAAAAGGTAGCAGCATGGGTGTGAGTGGGGGACTGCATGTTCGGGCCGGTCAATGCGGTGGCGACACATGTTCCAAACAATCACTATTTTTTAGCCTGAGTGTGACAAAGGATGACTTTCAGTGGTTAGTTGCAAATATAACATCACTGTTATAAAGATCAGTTGTACTTGTTAGCTAGGTCACTATTTTCTCCTATATTGACTTTTTAAGGCACGAGATAAATAAGAATATATTTTACACGATTGTCCAAGATAAAAAGAGCACCAAACAAAACAGTGGTGTCCTCTTTAATACAGTAAACAACAATGGACATAAATACACATATTATGGTTATATAGAAGAGATATGGGAGCTTGACTATAGACCATCTTTTAAGGTCCCTTTGTTTCGTTGTAAATGGGTCAAGCTGACAGGAGGCAGGATAAAAATAGACCAGCAGTACGGAATAACAATATCGGATCTCAACAACCTTGGGTACAGAGAAAAACCATTCCTCCTAGCTAATGATGTGTCTCAGGTTTTCTATCTGAAGAACATGTGTACCAAACTGAAGAAAAAAGAAAAGATGAGCAAACAAATACATCATACGATGAGAAAAAACGCCACCTGGTTCCTTTAGAGAAAAGAAACATCATGGGAGTGGAGGACAAGATAAATATGTCAGAAGATTATAATAAGTTTGATAAAACTCCGCTCTTCATAGTAAACACTAATCCAAGCATCTGTTAAATAATGAAGATGCTCCATAGTTACGGCACAATCATAAGTAAGGGACATACGCGAAGAAATTTGTTTATATCCCAACACTAGATGAGATGTTGATGATTTGTAATAATGTATTAAACCTTCTATATAACTATGTTCTGAAAACTCAGAAGGAAACCTTTATGTAATGTATTACCCCAACACTATAGTTTATGAATTAAGTGCAATTAATTTATTTAGAAAATTATTTTTGGTTATGGTTCTATGAGATAAAGGACTCCATTTGCAACCAAGTGCACAAGAATCACTCACCAATATTAGACGTTCCAAAAGTTGTTGAGAAAAATTGGATGACTTTTTAGTGTGAAATTAAGCTCCCTACCTAGCCCATATGATATGCGCAAGCATGCGTTAACCAAGGCACTACAAATTCATAAAAAAAAACAAAAAAAGTGAAACCTTGGCACACTACCTTTCTTTCACACTATAGTGATCCAACATACCACTACATGATGTAGTATATTATAGTCGTGGACATAACACTAATGAAATACCATTCACTAGTATTATATTCCTTAGAGTGGTACTATAAAAACATAGCAGGTGCAAAACATTGCTATAGGTTATAACTCAATTTTTTTCAAAAGATCCAAAGAACACTCTATGCTACAGAAGAAGAAAGCAACGTATTACAAAGAAAACCCGGAAATAACAACTTATAACTATCATACTAATAAGATTAGTATCTAAACTATCTGGCCTGCAATTTGTTGCTATTGCAATGCCCTACAGAAGTAGGTTCTATGACTAGATATTATTCTCTTAACTAATCATGAATTTCTCCTTCTCTTTAGTTGATGTATGTTTTGACTTAGTTGACTTTATTGTATTTATTTAAAAACTGGAGCTTCTAGTGTCAATTCCTGGAGCATCATTTGTTGTTAACGACGTCTTTATTGGCTTTAAGAATCTAGTAAGGGTTAAGAAAATACGTTTGAGTACAAGCATACTCAGCAAGTTTACTAAAAAGGATTGTTTGATGCACTAGGTACACCCATAGACCATAGGTCATAGGTTATGCAGATTTTTGCAAATATTATTTCAAAGATTGTTTTTATTATGAAAAGCTATATCTGTCAGCCTTCACAGGTTTACGAGAACTTTATGAAATTCCTCTTCTGTCGCGTTCGTAGCTTCTTTCCAGAACAGAAAGTAACATGTCACACTTTTATACTCTGCAAAGGTGTGTTACTTTATCCATGAGAGATTCTTATCCATGTTGCACATTCAAGCGGCCAACACATTCACACTTTCTTAGTATGAGGCAGAACTCAACATCGCCTGATGTGTCTCTTTTTGAATAATCATCAAGGATTAATCCATCGTCCTTTTTTGTACGTGCAGCCAAAATTGATAATGTCTTTCACATAGTATAATATTTTCTTGGCCTAATGTGTTAGGTCATGGGGTTCTCCATGAAACGACTCACAATCCAAACTAAATATGCGAAGGCAGGTCGGGTATGCATCAAATATCTTAGCCTGCCCACGATGCTTTGATATGTTGTGGTGTTCACTGGCCGGTTTGAGATGATATTGTTCAACGTGTGACGCTAGTCTGTTGGAACTTGTATCACATTGCAATCTACCATGCCGCACATGTGTAAAAACTTGACCGCGCAAGCCAATTGACATCGGGAAATTTCTCTAAAGTTTTGCTTGACTTCGATGCCTAATCCTAGCTTTGGCAGCATAAGAGGAGTAGAAGGCTCATCATATGCATGTTAAATCCGCTTTTCTCAATGGTGATCTCATGAAAGAAGTATGCGTTGAAAAACCCTTGTCTACGATAAGAATGGTGAATAAGAGAGAGCTTACAAGCTCAACAAGGTAATATATATGGGCTAAAGCAAGTGCAAAAAACTTGGAACTCAAAGTTAGACCAATGTTTGGTCTCTCGCGGATTTAAGATATGTCCCCTCAAGCACGTAGTCTATACAAAGGATTCCAAAAGCTCAAACCTAATAATTGGAGTTTATATCGATGATCTGATTATAACCGAAGATAGCGTGTAAGAAACTAAAAGTTTCAAGGCACAGATGAAGAAGAAATTTAGCATGAGAAATCTGGGATTGCTAAGCTATTACTTAGCATCACGGTCTCGAGTTGAGAAACCGGTGCAAACACCTCCTCTTAGTCAACTCTTTGACATTATGTGTTGCCCTTTGCAACAGCCTTGCCATGTACTTATAAGAGAACCATTCACACTAGTAGAAAACTGGCCTTTCGTCTAGAGAATTAGTCCCGGTTCCGCCACGAACCGGGAATAATGCTCGCGTTCATCCTGGTTTGAGCGGCCAGCGTGTCGCTCGGGAGGAGGGGGTCTTCGTTCCGGTTTGTAAGGGAGCATTCGTCGTTACAAACCGGGACGAATAGTTTTCCTGCCTATAAATACGCCGCCCCAGCCGTCTCCCTCCCCTCCTTTGTTTTTTCTTAGTGGAAGGTGTGAGAGGTGTGTGCTAGTTTATTTTTTTCCTATGCACGCGAGGTGTTCGATGAAATGATTGAGTGAATGAAGCCGATTGATTTCTCACAAAACAAAAATAATATGAGGTGCTCGAGTTGTAGGGTTCGTAGCATAGAAAACAAAAAATTTCCTACGATGGGAACTAAGTACCAAGATCTATCTACTAGATACAAACAACGGGCGGATGTATATCCGTAGAGAACATACCCTTGAAGACCGACAAAGCTTAACGAGTTGAACTCGTGGTTGATGTAGACGATCTCTTGCCGATCTCAAGATCGAGAGGAAGTCCTAGCGCCGCAAAGCAGCAGCGCATCCGTGCTCGCACACGCGTACAAGACACCGAGCAACCTCCGCCTCCTCGCTCCAGCGATGCAGCGGAAGCACAACCTTTTCTTTCCGAATAGCCACCGGGAACATGTATCTCACTAGTCCGAAACCATGGGGGATAAATTCTAGAGGGGGAGAGATCCTTCACGAGGAGGTGTGAGTGAGAGAAAGGAGAGGGGGTGCCTTTTATAGGAGGAGGGGGAACCCAAGGGGGTGGACGCCGGCCATGGGGGCTGCCCCCTCCCCTCCTTCATTCATGTGGGTGGACACTCCACTCAAAAAAATCTCTTCAATTCCCTCCACTCAAATTCCCACTCAAAATTGCTATTAAATTTCCACCAAATTTAATGCAAACTCTCATTAAATAAAACTCCTTTTATTTATTCAGAATTTTGTCAATTACTTTAATGACAAACATTCACATATAACCCCTTGCTAGAATTCCATTTCACATGCAAAAACACTTTCTGCAATTTCACCCGAAAACCTGTTTCGGTATCTAGTGAAATAAATTCATGCGCTTGTTATTCTTTCCGGCATGAAACTTTTGCTCCAATTGGATGTCAGTGTCCCTTAAGTGTGTCACCCTACGGTTCACGAATAATGCGGACATGATTGAGACCCTTCTCCGATCAATAATCAAAAGAGGAACCTAGAGATCCATACTGACTCTCATACATTCAACGATGACTTTCATGTGATCGTCGGAACCTTTTACACTAGTATCTTAATCCCTTTGTTTCACGATATATTACATGTCCGAGATTCGATCATCGGTATCTCCATAACTAGTTTGATCTCGTTACCAACATGCACTATTTTCTTGTTCCCGTGATATAACATTCTAGTGATCAAATCACTTGCTTGCAAGCTAACCAATGTGATATCACCGAGAGGACCCAGAGTATATCTATCCGTCATCGGGATGAACAAATTCCACTCTTTATCCATGAGTCTCAATATAACACTTTAGTAGTTCTAAAGTCATCTTTATAATCACCCAGTTACGGTGTGATGTTTGATGTCATCAAGAAACTCTTCCGGTGTTAGTGATTGGCATGATCTCATGGTCTAAGGATTAGGATCACATCGTAAGTTGTTATATCAATATAAAATCAATGACTTTGATCGTAATGCTATACTTCGGATGAATGTTCATCACATCATTACACTCAATGACATCTCGTTATTAACAACGTCCAATGTCTACGATCAGGAAACTATGATCATCTTGTTAATCAATGAGCTAGTTTATGAGAGAGGCATAACTAGGAACTTTCTATTTATTTATTAAACACAAATGTATTAACGTTTCCGTATTAATACAGTTATATCATGCAAAATAAACATCTATCATATACTTGGAATACACATAATAAACACTTTATTATTGCCTCTTAGGGCATATTCCCTTCAGTCTCCCACTTGCACTAGAGACAATAATCTAGTTACACAGTGATGTATCTAACACCCATGGAGTTCTGGTGTAGATCATGTTTTGCTCTAGGGAGAGTTTTAGTCAATGGATCTGCTATATTGAGATCCGTATGTACTTTACAAATCTTTATATCTCCATCCTTGACATGCTCGCGGATGGAGTGAAACCGGCGCTTAATATGCTTGGAATGCTTGTGAGACCTTGGTTCTTTGGCATCGGCAATGGCACCATTGTTGTCACAATAGATCACCATTGGGTCCAACGCGTTTGCAACCACACCTAGTTCGGATATGAACTCCTTCATCCAAACAGCTTCCTGAGCCGCTTCCGAAGCAGCAACATATTTGGGCTCCGTTGTTGATCCCGCCACCACAGGTTATTTGGAGCTCCTCCAACTAACCGCTCTGCCATTCATGAGAAATACGTATCCGGATTGAGACTTAGAGTCATCCGGATCGGTGTCAAAGCTGGCGTCGACATAACACTTAGCGACCAGCTCTTCTTCACCTCCGTATATAAGAAACATATCCTTAGTTCTTCGCAAGTACTTAAGGATATTCTTGACCGCTTTCCAGTGTTCCGAACCTGGATCCGATTGGTACCTACTAGTCAATCTAATAGCATGTGCCACATTTGGTCTTGTACATAGCAGGGCGTACATTATAGAGCCTATGGCTGAAGCATAGGGGACTTTGTACATTATCTCTCTTTCTTTCGCCGAAGCCGGACTTTGAGTCTTACTCAATGCCGTGCCTTGCAACATAGGTAAGAACCCCTTCTTACTTTCGTCCATTTTAAACTTCTTTAAAATCTTATCAAGGTATGTACTTTGCGATAGCCCTATTAGGCGCCTAGATCTATCTCTATAGATCTTTATGCCTAATATGTATGACGCTTCACCTAGGTCCTTCATTGAAAATTTGTTGTTTAGATAACTTTTAAAACTATTTAAAATATCTATATCATTTCCGATCAATAATATGTCATCCACATATAGTATCAGAAATGCCACATTGCTCCCACTCACTTTCTTGTAAATACAAGCTTCTCCATAAGTTTGGACAAATCCAAACTCTTTGATCACCTCATCAAAGCGGAGATTCCAACTTCGTGATACTTGCTTCAATCCATAGATGGACCGCTGAAGCTTGCACACCTTGTTAGCATCCTTAGGATCTACAAAACCCTTTGGTTGTATCATATACAACTCTTCTTCAATATTACCATTGAGAAATGCGGTTTTGACATCTATCTGCCATATCTCATAATCGAAATATGCAGAAATTGCTAACATAATCCTAACTGATTTTAGCATCGCTACGGGAGAGAATGTCACATCATAGTCAACTCCTTGAATTTGTCGAAACCCCTTTGCGACAGTCGAGCTTTATAGACGGTCACATTACCATCAGCATTAGTTTTCTTTTTGAAAATCCATTTATTCTCCATAGCCTTTCGGTCGTGAGGTAAGTCCACCAAGTTCCAAACTTGATTTTCATACATGGATTCCATCTCGGATTTCATGGCTTCTAACCATTTGTTGGAATCCGGGATCATCATCGCATCTTCATACGTCGCAGGGTCATCATTTTCATCAACCATGAAATTCATGACAGGATTTCCGTACAGCTCGGGAGCTGCACGCGTCCTGCTAGACCTGCGAGGTTCGGTAGTACTCTCTTTCGGAGTTTCATGATCATTATCATTAGTTTCCCTCTTCAACTGGTGAAGCCAACTCCGGAACGACTTCCGGCCTTGCGGTACTCGCCATACTTTGAAGAGAAGGTTCAATAACCTCTTCGAGTTCTACCTTTCAACTATTCACACCTTTCACGAGAAACTCTTTCTCTAGAAAGGATCCATTCTTGGCAACAAAAACCTTGCCCTTGGATCTGTGATAGAAGGAATACCCAATAGTTTCCTTAGGGTATCCTATGAAGACGCATTTTTCCGCTTTGGGTTCGAGTTTATCCGGTTGAAGTTTCTTCACATAAACATCACATCCCAAACTTTAAGAAATGACACCTTAGGTTTGTTTCCAAACCACAATTCATACAGTGTCTTTTCAACGGATTTAGATGGTGACCGATTTAAAGTGAATGCATTAGTTTCTAATGCATAACCCCAAAATGACAACGGCAAGTCCGTCAGAGACATCCTAGGTCGAACGATATCCAATAAAGTACGATTACGCCATTCCAACACACCATTTCGCCGTAGTGTTCCGGAAGGTGTGAGTTGTGAAACAATTCCACACTCTGTCATGTGAGTGCTAAACTCGTAACTTAGATACTCACCTCCACGGTCGGACCGTAGAAATTTGATCTTTCTATTACGATGATTTTCCACTTCATTCTGAAATTCCTTGAACTTTTCAATGGTTTCAGACTTGTGTTTCATCAAGTAGATATAATCGTATCTACTCAAATCATCCGTGAAGTAACAAAATAACGATATCCACCTCGCGCCGACACACTCATTGGATCACATACATCAGAATATATGATTTCCAATAAATCTGTCGCCCGTTCCAGTGAACCTGAAAACGGTGTTCTAGTCATCTTGCCCATAAGGCATGGCTCACATGTATCAAATGATTCAAAATCAAGTGATTCCAAAATTCCATCCGAATGTAGCTTCTTCATGCGTTTAACGCCAATATGACCTAGACGGCAGTGCCACATATATGCGGATATATCATCATTAAGTTTAATCCTTTTAGCATCAACATTATGAATGTGTAACACTATTATCGAGATTCAATAGAAATAAACCATTCATCATCGGTGCATGACCATAAAATATTTCATTTATATAAATAGAACAACCATTGTTCTCGGATTTAAATGAATAACCACTTCACATCAAACATGATCCAGATACAATGTTCATGAAGGGAATATGCCCTGAGAGGCAATAATAAAGTGTTTATTATGTGTATTCCAAGTATATGATAGATGTTTATTTTGCATGCTATAATTGTATTAATACGGAAACGTTAATACATGTGTGTTTAATAAACAAACAGAAAGTTCCTAGTTATGCCTCTCTCATAAACTAGCTCGTTGATTAACAAGATGATCAAGGTTTCCTGATCATGGACATTGGATGTTGTTAATAACGGGATCACACCATTAGTGTAATGGTGTGATGAACATTCATCCGAAGTATAGCATTACGATCAAAGTCATTGAGTTTATATTGCTATAACAACTTATGAAGTGATCCTAATCCTTAGACCATGAGATCATGTCAATCACTAACACCGGAAGAGTTTCTTGATAACATCAAACGTCACACCGTAACAGGGTGATTATAAAGATGGATTCGGAACTAATAAAGTGTTATGTTGAGGCTCATGGATCGAGAGTGGAATTTGTTCATCCCGATGACGGATAGATATACTCTGGGCCCTCTCGGTGATATCACATTGATTAGCTTGCAAGCAAGTGATTTGATCACTAGAATGTTATATCACAGGAACGAGAAAATAGTGCATGTCGGTAACAAGATCAAACTAGGTATGGAGATACCGATGATCGAATCTCGAACATGTAATACATCGTGAAACAAAGGGATTAAGATACTAGCGTAAAAGGTTCCCACGATCACAAGAAAGTCATCGTTGAATGTGTGGGAGTCAGTATGGGTCTCCAGATCCCGCTTCTGATTATTGATCCGAGAGGGGTCTCGATCATGTCCGCATTATTCACGAACCATAGGGTGACACACTTAAGAGACACCGACATCCAATTGGAGCAAATGTTTCATGCTGAAAGAATGAACAAGCGCAGGAATTTATTTCACTAGATACCGAAACAGGTTTTCGGGTGAAATTGCATAAAGTGGTTATGCATGTGAAATAGAATTCTAGCAAGGGGTTATTTGTGAATGTTTGTCATTAAAGTAATTGACAAAATTCTGAATAAAATAAAAGAGTTTTATTTAATGAGAGTTTGCATTAAATTTGGTGGAAATTTAATGGGAATTTGAGTGGACTTTTGAGTGGAGGGAATTTAAAGGAGATTTGTGAGTGGAGTGTCCACCCACATGAAGAGGGGAGGGCAAGGGGGCAGCCCCCATGCGCCGGCCACCCCCTTGGGGTTCCCCCCCTCCTCCTATAAAAGGAGCCCCCCTCCTCATTTGTCTCTGACACCTCCTCGTGAAGGATCTCTCTCCCCCTCTAGAATTTATCCCCCATGGTCTCGGACTAGCGAGATACATGTTCCCGGTGGCTATTCGGCAAGAAAGAGTTGTGCTTCCGCTGCATCGCTGGAGCGAGGAGGCGGATGTTGCTCGTTGCCTCGAACGTGTGTGCGAGCACGGATGCGCTGCTGATTTGCGGCGCTAGGACTTCCTCTCGATCTTGAGATCGGCAAGAGATCGTCTACATCAACCACGAGTTGAACTCGTTAAGCTTTCTCGGTCTTCAATGGTATGTTCTTTACGGATATACATCCGCCCGTTGTTTGTATCTAGTAGATAGATCTTGGTATATAGTTCACATCGTAGGAAATTTTTTGTTTTCTATGCTGCAAACCCTATAGTTCATGCTCAGTGTTGGCACCAGATAACAATTATTCAAGTTTATTACTAATCCTGACGGCAAGTGGAGAGGTAGCGTTCCTATAGTGATCACATCAACGCTTGATCCATTGCCGACACGTATCTTGACCTCACCCCTTGCTAGCGGTCGCTTGTTCCGCAGCCCCTGATTCGAGTTACAAATATTAGCAACTGAACAGGTATCAAATACCATGTGCTACTGCCAGCACTAGTCAAGTACACATCAATAACATGTATATCATATATACCTTTGTTTTCCTTGTCGGCCTTCTTGTCTGCCAAATACTTGGGGCAGTTGCGCTTCCAGTGGATAGTCCCCTTACAATAGTAGCACTCGGTATCAGACTTAGGTCCAACTCGGGGTTTCTTTTCAGGCAGGGCAACTGGCTTTCCGCCCTTACTTCCCTTACGTTTTCCCTTCTTGTCTTTCTTGAAACCAGTGTTCTTATTGATCATCAACACTTGATGTTCCTTCTTGATCTCCACTTCTGCAGTTTTAAGCATTGACATAAGCTCGGGGAGAGACTTCTTCATGCCTTGCATATTATAGTTCATCACAAAGCTCTTATAGCTAGGTGGCAGAGACTGCAGAAGACGATGGATGCCTAAGTCAATGGGAATCGTTATTCCCAAGGACACAAGCTTATCGGCGTAACCCGACATCTTGAGTACATGCTCACTTACGGAGCTGTGCTCTTCCATCATGCAGCTAAAGAACTTTTCTGAAACATTGTAGCTCTCTAGAGCAGCATGTGTGTCGAAAATCATTTTCAACTCACCCATTGTATCAAATGCATTGCCATTTTCGAAACTCTTTCGAAGTTCCGGCTCTAGCCCATACAATATGCCGCAATGAACTAAGTTTTGGTCCTCCTGACGAGTCTGATAGACATTCTTCTCCTCATCAGGGGCATCTTCCAAAGGTGGGGGGCCTAGCGGCGCTTCTAGCACATATTGATTTTGTGCAGCAGAGAGGAGAATCCTCAAATTCATGGACCATTCGGTAAAGTTTCTACCGTTCGTTGCAAGTTTCTCTTTCTCCATGAACACATTGAAATTAAAAGCAGGTGGTGCCATCTACAACAGAATTTGTAAAGTTTAGACTAAGTTTATGATAGATTGAGTTCAACTAATCCACATTACGAATGAACTCCCACTCAAAAACGTCATCCCTCGTGCCTTTTTGGTGATTACATGAACCAAATCCACTACACCAAGTCCGATCATGAGTCAGTGTAGCTTCAAAGGCGAGCATCAAATGGGCATCATATCTACTATATGACTCATGCTTAACCTTTCGGTCCATGTTCCGAGGCCATGTCTGTACATGCTAGGCTTGCCAAGTTAGAACCTTAGTATTCGCATGAGTAACTGTCTTACACCCGAAATATGGTCGTGGATCCAAGAACACCCAATCATCACGTGATGTCTTGGAGCGACGAAAACATAATCGGTGCATACTAAAGGAAGAACACATTCTTATCTTGATATTTAAATGCGGGATCATCTTATTATGCTAATAAAGCGCCAAACAAGCAATATAAGATGCTATCAAACATCACATGTTTATTAGTGAAATGATATGGCTCCCGCATATGGTCTCTATCATGTGCATCGTGGTATGATCACTATCATACCTTTATGTGTAAGGCCAAGGTCTATGGAACTTACACGTTATGTGTGTTATAAGAGTATCATTTCATACTTCTACTTACAACATCACCATATCACAATACTAGCCCAGCAACAATCTAAACTAGACGCCTCTAATTTATCCATTGCAAGTTTTACGTCGCTTAGGGCTTTCGAAGATAGAACCGTTCTTACCTACAAACATGAACCACAACGAGGATAACAAAATTGTTGACAACTCGTTGCAAAATAGATATTGACTATAGTAGGAGAGACAGACACCTGCTAGCCACTTATGCAAACTAGTTGCATGTCAAGCGTGGAACAGGTCTCATGTGCGAGGACATGTAAAGTTTGTTCGGGCCGGTTCATCCCACTATGCCACCAGTATCCAAAATTACAACTAAGAAGCAACAACATGATCATCATCGCCCACATACTCATATGTGTACTACCCGTGTAAAGCATCTATGCATAGATCCAGCTCTGATACCACTATAGGGTTCGCAGCATAGAAAACGAAAAAATTCTACGATGGGAACTAAGTACCAATATCTATCTACTAGATACAAACAACGGGCGGATGTATATCCGTAGAAAACATACCCTTGAAGACCGACAAAGCTTAACAAGTTGAACTCGTGGTTGATGTAGATGATCTCTTGCCGATCTCAAGATCGAGAGGAAGTCCTAGCGCCGCAAAACAGCAGCGCATCCGTGCTCGCACACACGTACAAGAGACCGAGCAACCTCCGCCTCCTCGCTCCAGAGATGCAGCGGAAGCACAACCCTTTCTTGCCGAATAGCCACCGGGAACATGTATCTCGCTAGTCCGAGACCATGGGGGATAAATTCTAGAGGGGCGAGAGAGATCCTTCACGAGGAGGTGTGAGTGAGAGAGAGAGGAGAGGGGGTGCCTTTTATAGGAGGAGGGGGCACCCAAGGGGGTGGCCGCCGGCCATGGGGGCTGCCCCCTCCCCTTCTTCATTCATGTGGGTGGACACTCCACTCACAAAAATCTCTTCAATTCCCTCCACTCAAAATTGCTATTAAATTTCCACCAAATTTAATGCAAACTCTCATTAAATAAAACTCCTTTTATTTATTCAGAATTTTGTCAATTACTTTAATGACAAACATTCACATATAACCCCTTGCTAGAATTCCATTTCACATGCAAAAACACTTTCTGCAATTTCACCCAAAAACCTGTTTAGGTATCTAGTGAAATAAATTCCTGCGCTTTTTATTCTTTCTGGCATGAAACTTTTGCTCCAATTGGATGTCAGTGTCCCTTAAGTGTGTCACCCTACGGTTCGCGAATAATGCGGACATGATCAAGACCCTTCTCCGATCAATAATCAGAAGCGGAACCTGGAGATGCATACTGACTACCACACATTCAACGATGACTTTCCTGTGATCGTCGAAACCTTTTACGCTAGTATATTAATCCCTTTGTTTCATGATATATTACATGTCTGAGATTCGATCATCGGTATCTCCATACCTAGTTTGATCTCGTTATCAACATACACTATTTTCTCGTTCCCGTGATATAACATTTTAGTGATCAAATCACTTGCTTGCAAGCTAACCAATGTGATATCACTGAGAGGGCCCAGAGTATATCTATCCGTTATCGGGGTGAACAAATTCCACTCTTGATCCATGAGCCTCAATATAACACTTTAGTAGTTCTGAAGCCATCTTTATAATCACCCAGTTACGGTGTGACGTTTGATGTCATCAAGAAACTCTTCCGGTGTTAGTGATTGACATGATCTCATGGTCTAAGGATTAGGATCACTTCGTAAGTTGTTATAGCAATATAAACTCAATGACTTTGATCGTAATGCTATACTTCGGATGAATGTTCATCTCGTTATTAACAACATCCAATGTCTATGATCAGGAAACTGTGATCATCTTGTTAATCAACGAGCTAGTTTATGAGAGAGGCTTAACTAGGAACTTTATGTTTGTTTATTAAACACACATGTATTAATGTTTTCGTATTAATATAATTATAGCATGCAAAATAAACATCTATCATATCCTTGGAATACACATAATAAACACTTTACTATTGCCTCTCAGGACATATTCCCTTCAAGAGCCGCACTTGAGCTTTCTCCTCTTTCTTTCCTCCTCGATCGAGGTTAGCAACCTTATCTTTCATCTATCATTGATACAATGCATGTGTCGATGTGAAGTGGTCTATTTATGATGTTCTCTAATGGTTTTTGATAAACTTAATTATATGATGCAGATGAACATGCGGGAATGGATGTACGGTGACCGACGTGAACCCGAGTATATTAAGTGCGTGGATAAATTTATATGGATACTATGTTTGCGAGTTCATTCGTTAGACGTTCTGTGAGAGAAGCAGAAATTTAGAGCAACTTCACGTACGTAAAAAGTTTTCATATTTTTTTATTACCATCAATTGTGTTTAGTTTTATTCATATATGTTGACTCCTTTAAATCAGATGGAACGGCTGCGGGGCGGTTTTTTGCCAAAGGATTGCGTATGAGCAATTTGGGAGGAATTGACGGGATTCTTAGATAATGAGGTCCTAAAACCAAAAGGAGAATACCATGTGGAGTTCGATCTATAAGGCAATAGGGACCATAAAAAGAGATTATTTTGTATATATATATGCATGAAACTCGTGTATGGAATGTAATATGTTCGACACTTCGATCCTATATTCATGATGATATTGTGTAATATAATGGTTCCTTCATTAGTGAGTACAAAACACAAAATAAAAAGGAAAATAAATGGAAAAATACAAAATGAATTCTCTGTCGCGGCATAAAAAGTGGCCAAAATGCTGCAGCGGCACAAAAGGTGGCCAAAATAAATTCTCTGTCGCGGCCCAAAAAAATAGCCAAATTGCTGTTGTGGCACAGAATCATCTATCCTCCCCGCTCGCAAGCGAGAGCGGCCACGTGAAACTATTTTAGTCCCGGTTCGTAGCGCAACCGGGACTAAAGGGTGGGAGCTTTAGTCCCGATTGCCCTGTCCTAGTTGTGTAATCAGGACTAAAGCCCCTTACGAACTAGGATAAAAGTCACAGTTTCAACTAGTGTCATATCCTTCTTTAACTTTTATACCCACTTCAAATCAATAAGATTATGGTTTGAAAGTCGGGTTACCAAGGTCTATGTGTTGTTGCTCTTAATTTCCTTCAACTCCTCATTCATGGTGTTCTTCCCACTTGGATTTTTGCTGACCGCTACAAAATTTGTTGATTCCTTAACTCCAAGCAAACATAATCTAGAGTACTCAAGCATAACAAGCTTGGTGTGTTTGTAGACGATTTTTGAGGTTCTTATAGCGAGGTGGACTAGAGGAGTCTGTAGTAGACTGCGAAAGAGGAAACACCAATTGTGTTGGGGTCGATGCACTTGAGGAAGGTGGAGTTTCCTGGCATGTTTGGCACCGAGTCGTCAGCAACAGATCCAGGTTAACACCATCAATAAGATGATAACTAAACTTCGCTAGTGATTTAAGTTCACACACACCATGTGCTAGTTTGCAAATTTTTGATAGTGAAATTGGTGATGGTGCTAGGACTATATGTAGAATGGAATGGATCATGTTGTACTCCATGCTACTACAATGGTGTTACAACTTTGCAGTAGAAGTGCAAAAATTGGCCAGCACACGGATGATTTTGGTCTTTGTTTTGCAGAATGGCTTTAATGTTACTCATCTAACTTGCATCCTTTAGGAAAGAGGGTTTTTTGAGAAATTCCTATGATCTTACAAAGAGTTCTAAAAGTAATAAAAGTTACAATTAGGTCATTGGACTACCTAGCGATAACTACAGACACTTGTACGAGCTGAAGGCGTGTTTCCGTCCTCGGCCCTACATCACCGAAACCGGACAAAGTTTTTCGTACTAGAGTTTATTATAGTACATAGATGAGAATTCGTCGTGCTAAGGTCCCAAACTAGAGCACGGGACAACCAACTATCGACGAAGATGGGTACCGTAGAGACTGACCTCAAACTACACGAATGAACACGGCCTAAAAATGGAACAATAACTCCCCCACCTGCGGGAGGCCGTGGTCCGCCATGGTTCAAAGAAACCAAAGCCCTAGATGGGTTTAGAGCTTTATAGAATACTAGCAAAATGCCCGCGCGTTGCAGCGGAAGAAGTTAGTCTTTGTTATGTCGGTGGTGAGTTTTTTAAATCGGTGACACGTTACATCATAGACAATTTTTTTAACTTGCTAGGTGACATCCGCTTCTCCATCAATTGCTTCTCCATCAATTGATTGTTCCAATTTGCAAGCAGAATATTTTTTTTTCTCCAAACCCTCTCTTGTTCTTCCTTGGCGTGCTTCTCTTTCATCTCGCGGATCGCTGCCGGCTCTGGTCGGCACCATCCCGTTTAATTAGTCCACGTATTTAGTTTATTATCAGTCCACACAATTCCTCACAATCGGTCTCATTCAATTAGGCAGCCCAAATTTGGCCCCACAATCGACCAAACATTACAACCCTAGGCAACGAAAGTCGTCCAAGAGAAATGTGTAATTTGACTCTTTAAAAAATTGCTGAGCTACAAAATTTATAGACGATTTGTTACTTTTTTTACCGGCTCCGAATGAATTGTGAGAAATTTCAATAGGAGAATAAAATTTCACCGAAGACTGATTAAAGTTGTAGCAAAATCAGGTATGATGTACCTCGAGTTGATCATGGGCCACGACATGGTCCACCGTGGCACGCTTGGTCACATGCCCGCCTATTTTGATGGCCTCCATCATGCCAGATGCAATGATGCACACACATGGGTAACTCGATGCTCATGAGATGAGATGGGCTGAGCCGTGTAGCTATTATTATTACTTAGTATAAAAAAGCTGGAAAACAACCGACGAACTGAACCCAAAAAAAGAGAGAGAAAAATCCCACCCCTCTCCGTTCGTCCCCACGAGGCCACGCCCCCCACCTCTCCCGAGTCCCCAATAGCGGAGCGACTCGGTAACTCCCTGCCGGCCAGGCCGCCGGAATACTCGCCGGACCCCTCTCTGCCGGGGCGGCTCAGTTCCTCTCCTCCGGCTGGGCCACCGAAGTCCCCCGTGCCACCATATCGAGATCTTCCATCCGCGCCGGTCTTCCATAGCATGCGTGCTGACGCCCGTCATTGGCTATACTTCTCTGTTTCCTGCTGCTGGTCCCCCAGCTCCTCTCGCTCACGGTTCTCTCCAGTCTCTGGTGCTCCTCTCTCTCTCCCCCTTCTCATCACCTTCCCCAAATTGATGATGCTTATTATTTATTCTCGAGGCGTCCGATTCCTGTTAATTTGTAAGTGTATATAAACCGGTGGAACTCTGTTTAAAGAAGCGAGGCAGGACTATTCGGTAGAAAATAATACTTCTCTCTTGTTTAATTTAATGGTAACCTTCTGTCATCAGAAGTTGACAACTGGCACATGGCCCATAAGACAAAGCCCAGCAGCACGGTGAGGCGCTGCCAACAATCGATCTGGTGCTCTGTCGATCGGTGGATTTCTGAGCCGGTGTCGACCAGGAAAAAAACTTTACCTATGATGACCGTCGACCAGGAAAAAAACTTTACCTATGATGACCGTCGACCAGGAAAAAAACTTTACCTATGATGACTTACGGGTGGCATAGTGGGTAATTTTAATTGAACCACAGGGGTAAATCTGTCCAAAAAAATGTAGGTACTACAAGAAACACTCCTTCCTTTATTATTAGGTATAGATATAGATATAGATATAGATATAGACTATAAAGGTGATTCGGGTGGCTTTGGCTGGCCTGACGTCGGGGTGGAGTTACAGCCAAATAAACCTGCATGCTTGGTGAAGTCACGAGTGACACGAGATAAACCGCTCCAATTGAGGAGGTAGCAAACACCTTTGTCTATTTGTGTGTGTGTTTCTGGCAGCAATGACGCTATAGCGGAATGTGGTTGCATTGGTTGTATCGTGATCTCTCGCGAGCAACGAGGGACTTTGTTTTCTCGTCAATTATAATTTTGCCCATGGCCTCCTGCTTCCAGTATATATACAAGGATACTGAGCGTTAATACTTCACTCATTGCACTGCACTGGAACAAGATAAACCAATCACTACACTGAGCTCAACAATGGCGTCGACCCAGCGGCCCGCGGTGTATGGCTTGCTGGCGGTGTTTGTTCTTTTTCTTCTTCTTCTCTGTGGCGGTGCTCTGGCACTAGTGCAGAGCCCCCCCTTTAACTCCGGTTGGGAGGGCCCTCTAACAGCGGTTCCCCAACCGCTGTTGAGGGTTCGGTGTTAGAGGGGGGCCTTTAACACCGGTTCTTATACGAACCGGTGTTAAAGGGTGGCGCACGTGGGGCTGCCGCAGGCCTCAGCCCCCCCTCCCCCTTTAACACCGGTTCGTATCTGGAACCGGTGTTAAAGGTTCTTCTGCCGCGGCAGAGATTTAGGCTCTGCCGTGGCAGGAAAACGGCATAAATCTCTGTCACGGCAGACTTCTGCCTCTGCCCCGTTCTAGGCGTATTTCTGCGGGAGGGGGGGGAGCGAGGGGGAATCGATCGGGACCGGTATACACATAAATCGTCATCGGTACATACGAGTAAATGAATAATTAAGCAACTATTATTATACACAAACATCGTCATCGGCGCATACATCGTCATTGGCACATATACATCGTCATCGTTCATTTTGGTGGATATCTAAAGAGTTCTCCGCCAGGCGTGACGACCTCATCAAGTATGAACCCCGCCAATTCCTCTTGAATGGCTCGTATGCGTTCAAATGATAGTAGTTGGTCCCGTATCCGTTCGATCTGAATATATATGAAGAATGGGCCGTCAATATATATATAAGAATAAAACTCAACACAATTGATGGTAATAAAATAATGTTGTGGACTTTGTTTACTTAGTCTAAGTTGTTCTAGTGCGGCTTGGCCCGTCGCACATATCGTGTTGCGAATGAACTCGCAAACATAGTACCCACATAAGTTATTGCTGTGTCCCTGATGCGCGCACTTTACGAGAATAGAGAGTTCAATCAAAATAATAATCAATAAAGCATGATATAATGGAATTGGAAGCTAGCTAGTATTACTTACATTTTGGTCTACAAATTTTAGTTCTTCTGACCATTCACCCACGGCCCTGCCCGTGAACCTTTTCCAAACCCTGTCCGGCAAAGAAAATAGATAAAGGAGTAATTAATTACTTGTTGTCATGAAAGTTGCCGATCTAGTGCGATAATATGATTGAAATTACGAGCATCTCTCTAAAGTCTGCCCATATCTCTTTTTCTTTTCGTAACGAGTCCATGACAAGGACTTTTCCTGAGTCGGGTTGAATGACTAGCAGAATAAAATGGAACCTACGCACGCATAACTCATCATCAGTTACACTTAACATCGAGTAAGCCGAAACAGAATGTGTACAAGAGAGAGGGTAACAGTACTCACGAGAAGTTGTAAGACAATAGTATTTCCCTTTTGGTTTGTTGTCTCAGTAAAGACGTTAGCAAGTAATCTTCTGTTTGCCCGGGTTTGGTTTTTACCACTTCTTCATGAACTCTATTTGGGTCAACGAACCCAATGTCAAAAGGGCCTCCTTTCATGCATTCCATAACCTTTTTCCTGCATAATAGTATATACATATATGGTGAGCATATATATATATACATGCAATTAATGAAGTGAATGAGATGAGATAAAAATTACAGAAATAGTACTTACACACAATAAAGGCTGATGGCAGATTTGTCGAGTTCCTTCTGATTGAATAGAAAATGCAAGTCTTGAATGTTGAAGTCGATCGCGTCGTCTCCGCACAAGAAAATCTGATCTCTTATATGCGCCGTGATCCATTCTTCTTTTCTCGTCTTGCGGAAATCAAGGTACCACTTGTGCAATTTTCGCATCTTTGTTGGTAGATTCTTGAGCTCCTCTTTCTTGACTAGATTCTTCCCATACTTCCATGGTTGTATGGGGTTGGCATCGCATTTGGGCAAGTTGTCTCCCATGACGTTCAAGTATGCAATGTAAGTCATCCCCATCTCATTGGCCTTTCTTTGTAGCTCTGCCTCGTAATCATTTACGGGAGGAGCGTCCCGTGTGTCGAACATTTGGAGCGGGGCACATGATTGGTTTTCCTGCTCTCCGAGCATGGGAACTGTTTTCTGGGATGCCTCACGACTGCTACTTTCAGTCTCCCTGCGGCGCCTTGCATCCGCCTTCAAAATCTGGCGCTTGTAGTCCGGCACAATTGGGGTTTCAGGTTTCAAAAGATTTTTGTAAAACTTCTCCACCACCGCCGGATCTATTTTCTCCTTTGGCTCGGCCCGTCTAGGTGCAAAGAATTTCTTGACCTGTTCTTCCGAGATCCTATTGGTCTCCTCGTCGCTGCGATTCCACGATAAAACCGGCAATGGCTTGGCGGAAGGCTGCGGGACGTAGTTTTTTGAACTCTTTGGCATACGGTTTCCTGCGGATTTCTTTGTGGCAGTGCTACTGATGCTCCTCGTGGCAGTGCTCTTCCGCTTACGCTGAGGAGATGGCTGAAGCACCGGAGATGGCTGACGGGCCAGAGATGGCTGCCGCGCAGGAGATGGCTGACGGGCCGGAGATGGCTGCCGCGCAGGAGATGGCTGCCACGCCAGAGATGGCTGCCGCGCAGGAGATAGCTGAAGCGGCTCAGACTGCTGACGCTGCGGAGACAGCGGGGGTGCCAGTGACCTCCAATTTGGAAGCACAATGTGTTCCTTCTTCCAAAGAATGGTTGTTTTCACTGCAAATTTGAGTTGAGTTTCCCCTTCACCTGTAGCATGGTCAAGCTGTGCTTCCTCATATTCCTTCACAACCTCATCCACCGCGACAATAGCATAGCCATCTGGAATCGGTCGGCAGTGGTAAGTTCCACCAGCTACAGGAGGTAAGGCATAGCCGACAGCCACCTTAATGGATAAGCCCATTAATCTCACATGCAGCTCAGCGTGTTCGCTCTCTGTGATCTCATCCACGGGGTATCGAGGACCCGTCATTTCAAGCGTGGGCTGCACGTTCTCCGTGGAAGCCACACTGCTTTTCCGCGCAGAGTCTGGGCCGCGGGCAGCTTCCAATGCAGGCTCTTCGTGCCGCTGAGATGGGCTGGTAGCTTGATGGCTCTGTTGTGCATTCACTTGCGCCTGCAGCACCGCAAGTGCATGTTCTATCTGTGTCATCCGCTCTGTACACTCTTTTTCTTTTCTGCCACGCCATCTGTAAGAGTCGCTCCAGTCGGCAA
Organism: Avena sativa; assembly: GCA_916181665.1. Classification (NCBI taxonomy): domain Eukaryota; kingdom Viridiplantae; phylum Streptophyta; class Magnoliopsida; order Poales; family Poaceae; genus Avena; species Avena sativa. The sequence goes on along the minus strand of OV702300.1, from coordinate 40,563,080 downwards.
ACCCATCCTTCCACGTCATACCCCCTGTGCCTCGTGCATGTCCAGGGTGTTCTTTTTTACCGATGGCGCGTGTGAGCTGGTCATTCTCTCTGTCGGGATGGAAGGTCCTGGCGGATGTTTCCTCGTATGCCGTGATGAGTTCAGTGACGGGTTTGGCAAGGAGGGTTGGGAAGATACACAATCCTGTTTCTGGGTCCAACCTTGCCCCGATTCCGTAGAACCAAGTCTTTGCACGTAGGTCCCACCCATCTGTCTGGGGTGTGATCCCTCTCTCGCGCAGGGCCTTCTCAGCTTCCTCCCACTTAGGCCTCTGAGATATGTAGCCACCTGACCCCGTCCTCTGGTGATATTCCTTCTTCAGGGCATTAAGCGTATTGGTTTCTGACCTCTTTTTAGCTATAGCACTTTTTTTATATGTCTCAAATTCGGGCCAGTGAGGTCTTATCTTCGCATAATATGCGTCTTCGAAATTTGGAGTCTCGCCGGATTTGACAAATTTGTTCAATTTTGTCTTCCAGTTGCGGAAAGCGTCAGCCATCTTCTTTAGAGTCCACTCTTTGACCTTTTCCTTTATAACCGGGTTGTTTTCATCCTCCTCTGGCGGAAGGGTGAAATTTACCAACAACAAATTCCAAAGCGTTTCTTTGGATCTGTCATCGACAAAGGTACCGTCGCCCTTCTTTGGCTTATTCCAATTTTCAATTATGATTGGGATTTGGTCCCTAACAAGAACTCCAGCCTGACGTACAAATTTGTCTGCGGCCTTCTTGGGCTCCATCGGCCTGCCATCAACACGGACTGCTTCGATCGTGAACTTTGCACGATCTTTCAACCGCTGGCTCGCGCCTCGCTTGCTCTTTTTCGTAGAAGAAGATGGTTGCTGGCTGGTCGATCCAGAGGGCTAAAAGAAGAAAGAAGCGTTAATTAATACATGTAGAAGAAGATTGTTGGTGGAAGTCAGCAGAGGCTTAATCAATGCATATACCTCGCCGGACTTTGTAACCATTAAATTGCGTTCACCGGAGTCTTCATCTTCTCCATGACTAGTACTTGAGCTGTCGTCATCATGTCCCTCCAAGTTCAGATATTGTGAGGTGTGTTCTCATCAATAATGTTCTCCATTATTTCTTCTTCTTCAAGGTTTCTACTAAGTGGATCCATAGTTTCTAAAACAATAATATTATCTAGAGTAAGAGTGTAAACATTCAAGTGGACTTGGATTCATACACAAATATACATATTATTCATACAAAAATACACAAATAAATACACAAATGAGTCAGAGGTCCAATTTGTATACAAGTTTTAATCTATGCATGTAGTACAATTTATCGAGCAAACAAGTTTACAGTAAGAAAAACCGCGGAAGTCTGCTGCAAGAAAAACCGCGGAGAACCTAAACTTGCCGCCGAAGTCAATGAACCAAGATCAGGATGAGTCAGAGCTCCACAACGACGCCCCCAAGAGGGTAACGACCAACGAGACCTATGGTAAAGGGTTTTCACCCGGAGCCCTGTGACGAAGAAGGTAGCAGCATCGACGGCCCCAGAGACCTATGGTAAAGGGTTTTCCCCATCTTCGGCCCCGCCCGTTGTCCCCAAGATAGGCCCCAGACCGAGGAGAGAAGCCACGACGCTCACCAAAGAGCTGCCCGCGCAGTCCACCTTCTTCTAAGGCCGCCACCGACATTGCGAACTCTAGCCACCACTCCGACGACCAACGACACATCGCATCGCCGAAGAGAGGGACGCTGTGTCGTCGTTGCCAGCGGACACACCTGCAACCCGAGAAGGACCATGCATACCCCGACATCGATGGCATACTATACCGCCATGGCCACCACCGGAGCTCGCACCACCTAGGCTACCCCTGCAGCCGAGAGGGGAGGTCGTCCCCGTACACTAAACTACACTAAATAACCCTAAACTAATACTAACTAATTAACTAAATAAAATACTAACTAACTACTAATAATTAACACTAAACTAACCCAAAAAAAATACTAAACTAATACTAACTAATTAAATACTAAAAAAGATACTAACTAATACACTAAACTGCTAATAATTAACTAATACTAACTAATTAACACTAAACTAACACAAAAAGTAACAAAATAAAATACTAATAAACTAGCTAGTACTAATTACCTCTATGGGCCGGGGCGGCCGGCCGGCAGCTGGCAGCGCGGGCCAGTGGCGGGGCGCCGGTATGGTGGAGGCGCGGGCGGCGGCTGGCACGGGCGGAGGCTGGCGCGAGCGGCGGCTGGCACGGGCGGCGGCTGGTGGCTGGGGAAGCGCGGGGCGCGGGCGGCGGCTGGCGCGGGCGGCGGCTGGGGAAGCGCGGGGCACGGGCGGCGCGCAGAACCGGTGCGGGCCGGGGGACGGCGGCGTGCGGCAAACGGGCGGCGGCTGGCGCGGGAGGAGGCGGCGATGAGAGACGTCGGGGCGGCGCGAGGACGACGGACGGCGATGAGCGACGTCGGGGCGGCGCGAGGACGACGGACGCGGCGGCGGACAGCGCGCAGGGCGGCGATGGACACGGCAGGACGGAGGCGACGGCGCGCGCGCGAGCTCCTCTGCTTCGATCGTGGGGGAAGAGAGAGGAAGGGGAGAAAGGCGGGCATTTAATACCCCCCCCTGTAACACCGGTTCGTGGCTGGAACCGGTGTTAAAGGGGGGATTCCGTTTCCCGCGCGCATTTATTACCCCCCCTTTAACACCGATTCCAGCCACGAACCGGTGTTAAAGGGGGGGTGCGCGCGGGAAACGAAATAAATGCCCCCCCCTTTAACACCGGTTCCTGTCTGGAACCGGTGTTAAAGGGGGGGCATTTATTTCATGCATTAAAGGGGCATTTTTAATTCAAAAAATATGATATGAATTTAGAAAATTCATATCTTTTTCATTTCAACTCAGAAAAATATGAATAATATATCATAATTTTCATAAAAATAATTTCTATCCATTCATGTAAATCATTTTATATTTACTTTACATGAAAATTTTCAAAATAATTAAAACACTTACATATAAATTTTGATTATTCAATTCAAACCAAAATAAATTGTTAAATCCTAAAACTTTGAACATAAGAAATATTAAGCATCTAAAAAATGATTTTTATTAGATCAAATCATATTTTAATGCCGCATCTTTTGTATTAACATTTTTGAATTGATTGGATATTTAAATGTAGCATCTTTTGTATACACTTGAATCTCACCAAGCCTCGCTCAACTTGCATTGTTTTTTGATAAAATAGCATATTGTGAACCTAAAAATGATTTTTGTAAAAAATCATGAGCATCGTATCATGTACTTGTAGTTCATATCTGACCCACTTCCTGCCGATTCGGTAGGAATTTGTCTTTTTCACCAGAGGTGGACGGAAAGGTTTCAGATCCCCCTGTTGGTACATTGTGCATATAAGGTGGTCTAGTATTTTTGTAAAATGTGTTGGTGGTTTTTTGAATTAGCCATTTGGTGGTTGCTTCACAAAACCGTCCGTTTTTTATGCTCGGAAAATGGAAAATGCCATTTTGGTGCGATAAAAAGGAAAACTTCCTCTTGCAACATTGTTTGCCATGCCATGATGCACATGTATGCACAATATGGCCATATTATCACAAACTATGCCTTGATTCTAGCCATAACATTGGTCATTTGACCCGAAAGCCAAGAAACCTCGAATGAGATAGGTCATTTTGAGACCGTTACATAAAGCCGAACTGGAACTGAAAATTAAGATACATAAAAGAACTGAAAATTAAGATACATGGCCAGATTAAGTAACAATCGGCCGAACTGGAACTGAAAATTAAGATACATAAAAGAACTGAAAATTAAGATACATGGCCAGATTAAGTAACAATCGGCCGAACTTGTTTCGGAATGCTGGAGTGATTCAGTCATGCTCCTTCCTACACCTGTAATACTCGCCACTGTAGTCGTCGTACTCGCCGCCGCCGTCATCGCTGTCATCGTCGGGGTCGCCGTAATTGAACCTCTAGAGAGTACGCGTGGGCTGGACTTGAGGGTAGCGCGTGGGCTGGACTTGAGGGTAGCGCAGACGGGGGTTAGAGTCGGCGGCAGTGTCATAGGCCATGACGCTCTGGAGAGTTCGACCGCGCCACCATAGCCGACGGCCGGCCTCGTTGAAGTTAGGAGGAGGTGGGCCGTCCTCCTCGTGCCTAGCGAGCGCCCTCTCATGCCGATCCACGAAGAAGGCTTCCCAAGTAGGGAAATAGTCGGGATGCCATCTGGGATTCCTCCGCTGCTCCGGCGTGAGATCGAAGTAGTAGTGGTTCGTGATGGCCATCCGGCGCGCCACACCTAGAGGGACAGGAGGAACCGGCACGCCTCCGACGCTCAGCATCCAGCCGACGGGGACACATTAGCCCGGCGGGCAGGGGTAGTTCGAGGCGCAAAGCGCCTCCGCCTCCCTGGGGGTTAGTGCTACGGTGGAAGCCATGGGAAAGAGTGATGAGGTTGCAGATATGAGTCTAGAGATGTGCAATGACAATGGAGGCCAACCCCCTACATATATATATAGTGAACTAGCGGGAAGAACTGGAGGGAAGAACTGGCGGGAAGAAAAATGGCGGGAAGAAAAATGGCGGGAAGAAGAACTGGCGGGAAGAAAAATGGCGGGAAAAAATGGCGGGATGAACCTTTAGTCCCGGTTGGAGACACCAACCGGGACTAAAGATGAACCTTTAGTCCCGGTTGGAGACACCAACCGGGACAAAACACGAGTCAGCACTAATAATAGGGGTGAGTGTCGACATTATGTCGTGCGGCGTGTACCTTGTCCCAGATGGTGTCACCAACCGGGACTAAAGATGAACCTTTAGTCCCGGTTGGAGACACCAACCGGGACAAAACACGAGTCAGCACTAATAATAGGGGTGAGTGTCGACATTATGTCGTGCGGCGTGTACCTTGTCCCGGATGGTGTCACCAACTGGGACTAAAGATGAACCTTTAGTCCCGGTTGGAGACACCATCCGGGACAAAACACGAGTCAGCACTAATAATAGGGGTGAGTGTCGACATTATTTCGTAAGTGTCAACACTATGTCGAGCTGCTTGTACTATAAATAGGCATCCTTGTGAGTCCAGTCCTCCAGCCAGTTTGAGGCAGGGACACCACTACGGCCAGTTTCAGGGAGATGCCGACGGAGCCCAGTCCTCCGGCATCTCCAAGAAACTGGTCATAGAGGCACTCCCTAATATGTGAAATTAGTTAGCTCCTAGGTGTATTGATCTAGTTAGAGAAGTTACAAAGCTGCAAGATGGTTTTCGAGAGCAGGGACACCACTACGGCCAGTTTCAGGGAGATGCCGACGGAGCCTAGTCCTCCGGCATCTCCAAGAAACTGGTCATAGAGGCACTCCCTAATATGTGACCGCGCGCGTTTGGAGATCAGATCTTAATGGTAAGTACGAATCGGGACAACTTCTTCTCATAGTCCCGGTCCATCCACAAAACATGACTAACACTCAAGACATGTATTAATATTAAAAACATGAACTAGAGTTACATAATATGAGCATGAACTTATTGGCATATGTCCTTCCTTATGATCGCTTCAGACGAAACCATGGAGCATCTTCTTTACTTAACGGAATGTTTGGGTCAGTTTTCACTGTGAAGGGCGGAATTTCATCAAACTTATTATAATCTTCTGACATGTCTGTCTTGTCCTCGATTCCCACGATGTTTCTTTTCCCTGAAAGAACTATGTGACGCTTTGGCTCATCATATGATGTATTCGTTTGCATATTTTTTCTTTTTTTTTGTCTGGAGGACATGTCCTTCACATAGAAAACCTGAGCCACATCATTGGCTAGGACGAATGGTTCGTCTAAGTTCTTCATAAGATTGTTGAGATCCACCGTTGTCATTCCGTACTTCTTGTCTACCTCAACCCCTCCTCCTGTTAGCTTGACCCATTTGCATCGAAACAAGGGGACCTTAAAATTAGGTCCATAGTCAAGTTCCCATATCTCCTCTATGAACCCATAATACGTGGTCTTTTGCCCATTGTCTTCTGCTGCATCGAAGCGGACACCACTGTTTTGGTTGGTGCTCTTTTTATCTTGGCCTATCGTGTAAAATGTATTCCCATTTATCTCGTACCCTTGGAAAGTACATACAGTCGAAGATGGTGTCCTGGCCAACAAGTACAGCTGATCCCCAACAGTGGTGTTATTCGTGAGAAGTCTTTGCAGCCATCCGCCAAAACTCGCCATGTGTTCACTTATAATCTATTCATCAGACTGCCCCGGGTGTTTGAGGCGTATTAAATTCTTGTGTTCATTGATATACGGGGCAACCAAGATAGATCTTTGTAAAACCGTGTAGTGTGCTTGATTGAGAGAATGCCCGTCCCTACATATCATTGCTTTACATCCTAGGGTGCCTTTTCCACGCAGTCTCCCCTCATGTCGTGATTCTGGAACACCAATCGCCTTAAGGTCAGGAATAAAATCAACACAGAACTCAATGACCTCCTCTGTTACATAGCCCTTGGAGATGCTTCCTTCTGGCCTAGCACGGTTATGAACATATTTCTTTAAGACTCCCATGTACCTCTCAAAGGGGAACATATTGTGTAGAAATACAGGACCGAGAATGGCAATCTCTTCTACTAGGTGAACCAGGAGATGCGTCATAATATTAAAGAAGGATGGTGGGAACACCAACTCAAAGCTGACAAGACATTGGGCCACATCTGTTTGTAACCCTGGTAGGCTTTCTGGATCGATTACCTTCTGAGATATTGCATTGAGGAATGCACATAGCTTCACAATGGGTACTCGAACATTTTCAGGTAGAAGCCCCCTCAATGCAATCGGAAGCAATTGTGTCATAATCACGTGGCAGTCATGAGACTTCAGGTTTTGGAATTTTTTCTCTGCCATATTTATTATTCCCTTTATATTCGACGAGAAGCCAGACGGGACCTTGATACTGCTCAGACATTCAAAAAAGATTTCCTTCTCTGCTTTGGTAAGAGCGTAGCTGGCAGGAGTTAAGTGGCATCGTTTACCATTCTCGTTCTCAGGATGCATAGGCTCTTCAGGGGCCTTCAGACGTTGCTGGTCCTGTCGTGCTTCTGGTGTATCTTTTGTCTTCCCATACACTCCTAGAAAGCCTAGCAGGTTCACGCAAACATTCTTCGTCACGTGCATCACGTCGATTGAAGAGCGGACCTCTAAGACTTTCCAATAGGGTAGGTCCCAAAATATAGATTAATTCTTCCACATGGGCGCGTGTCCGGCATCGTCATTCGGAACAGATAGACTGCTAGGACCTTTTCCAAAGATTACTTCTAGGTCCTTGACCATACCAAATACCTCCTCACCGGTACGGAGGACAGGCTTCCTCCGGGGTTCTGCCAGACGTTTGAAATGCTTGCCTTTCTTTCTTACTGGATCCAGGTTCGAAAGAAATCGGCGATACCCTAGGTACACAACCTTCTTACATTTATCCAAATATACACTTTCAGTATCATCTAAACAGTGTGTGCATGCATTGTATCCCTAGTTTGTCTGCCCTGAAATGTTACTAAGAGCAGGCCAATCATTGATGGTTACGAAAAGCAATGCTCGTAGGTCAAATGGCTCCCCTTTGTGCTCATCCCACATACGTACACCTGGTTTGGCCCACAGCTGTAAAAGTTCTTCAACTAATGGCCTTAGGTACACATCAATGTCGTTGCCGGGTTGCCTCGGGCCTTGGATGAGCACTGGCATCATAATGAACTTCCTCTTCATACACAACCAAGGAGGAAGGTTATAGATACATAGGGTCACAAGCCAGGTGCTGTGACTGCAGCTCTGCTCACCAAAAGGATTCATGCCGTCTGTACTTAGACCAAACCTTAAGTTCCTTGCGTCACGTGCGAAGTCCGGGTACTCTCGCTCGACTTTTCTCCACTGTGACCCATCAGCGGGGTGTCTCAACATCGCGTCTTTCTTACGGTCTTCCATGTGCCATCGCAACAACTTGGCATGCTCTTTATTTCTGAAGAGACGTTTTAACCGTGGTATTATAGGAGCATACCACATAACCTTGGCGGGAACCTTCTTCCTAGGGGCCTCGCCCTCAACATCGCCAGGATCGTCTCGTCTGATCTTATACCGCAGTGCAGTGCATACCGGGCATGCATCCAAATTCTCGTACTTCTCACCGCGGTAGAGGATGCAGTCATTAATGCAGGCATGTATCTTCTGCACGTCTAATTCTAGAGGGCAGACAACCTTCTTTGCTTGGTATGTACTGTCGGGCAACTCATTATTTCTTGGAAGAAGATTCTTCATTTTTACCAACAACTTTGAAAATGCGCTGTCAGTCACACCATTCTCTGCCTTCCATTGCAGCAAATCCAGTGTGGCACCTAGCATTTTGTGGCCATCTTCGCAAGTTGGATACAACAATGTTTTGTGATCCTTTAACATCTGCTCCAGCTTCTCCTTCTCCTTTTCAGTTTCACATTCTTCCTTTGCATCAGTAATGGCCCGACCAAGATCGTCATCAGCGGGCCCATCTGCTCCCTCTTGATCTTCATTATCTACCTCCGTTGCATTATCATCATATTCAGGATACATATTATGATAGTTTTCATCATCCTCTTCTTCTTCGTTGTCTTCCATCACAACCCCTTTTTCTCCGTGCTTGGTCCAACAATTATAGCTGGGCATGAAACCGGATCGAAGCAGGTGGGCGTGAATGGTTCTGGTATTTGAGTAGTCTTTCTTGTTCTGACAGTGAACACACGGACAGCACATAAAACCATTGTGACCACGGTTTGCATTAGCCACAACGATGAAATTTTGGAGGCCCGTAATGTACTCGGAAGTGCGGCGGTCACCGTACATCCATTGCCGATTCATCTGCATTAATATGTAGTATATATCAAAAAATAATAGGAAGATGACCATTTATATATATAGTACATCAATGACACATGAAACTATAGTTGCCGACCTCGACCGAGACGGAAAGAGCAACAAGAAAGCTTATTTTGAGCTCTCGGGCATTTCACCGAACACCTCTAGTGCATATGAAAAAAACACAAACTAGCACTCTTCACACCCTCTTGCTAGGCTCCAAAATGTGAAAGAATGGAAGAGTGGGGTGTGTGTGGGCTGGGGTGGTGTCTTATATAGCCCCCCCCCTTTAACACCGGTTCATGCCACGAACCGGTGTCAAAGGGGGGGTGCGGGCCACTGCTACAGGGACCTGGCACGAACCGGTGTTAAAGGGGGGCTCCTTTTTTGCCGCAGGGGCCACGCTGGTACGGCCCCCCCTTTAACACCGGTTCGTAGAAGAACCGGTGTTAAAGCCCCTTTTCGGGATCAACAAAAGACCTCGTTTCCACTAGTGTGACGATGTCGAGGGCACAATATCACACCGTCAGCGTCCAAAGCATTATCAGCTCCAAGGCCCAAGTCAACTGCTACGACCTCAACACTAGGATTATTTCAGGTAACTATGCTTCTCAAAAAGGATTGATACATGGTACATTTCCATTTCTAAATGCACTGGCTAGCGTTATTGACCGTTTCATTGAGGCATACAAACATGATTATTATTAATCGGTGATCCGTAAATGATTTACAGCTACAAGTTCTGGCAACAAGTTCCCCGTCTATCCGGCTTGTGTTGGCAGGTCCGAGATGGGTGACATCCTCGTCCACGACAGCTCCCGGCTGAGCACCATCCTCAAGAGGTCGACCACTTCGGCCAGCATGGCCCCAGCTCCTGCTTTTGCCTTCCCTCCGACATCACCTGCAGCTGCTGAGGGACCGTCTGTGACCATACCCGATATGCCGGGGACCTATCTAAACACACTTGAATTCGTTGCAGTCGTGGGCCTGGGCACCCTGAATCAGACCTCGACCCTCATCTTAGACACTGGCAGCGACCTGTCATGGGTCGAGTGCCAGCCATGCATGGGGAAATGTCACAAGCAGCAACAAGACCCAATCTTCGACCCCACCAAATCATCTACATATGCGGTCGTGCCTTGTGGCACACCGACGTGCTCATTCGCCGGCAACAAGTGCAATGGCACCACTTGCTTGTATGATGGCTCGTCCACGTCCGGTGCCCTCTCCCAGGATATGCTGACGTTCACCCCCTCACGTCTGATCTCTGGTTTCGTGTTTGGATGTGGCACGAACAATACCAGTGACTTTGGTGAAGCCGACGGGCTTCTAGGCCTCGGCCGAGGCAGGGCCGGCTCTATGTTTTTCAGAGCTCTAGGCAAAGCGGCAGCATGGACCCTTAAGGCTAACGTATATAGAGACATATTAGAAAAAAATTATCATATATGTATCTACTGGCACTTTTAAAATAAAAGTTAACATCCAACCAAATATTTTATTCTCAAAATATAATAAATAGTATTTGTTGCTGGTTTGATTACCTCAAATAAGAAATAATTCCAATAATAATAAGTCAGGAGTGAGGATCAGAGCCTGCCGCTGGTGAATTGGTGATCCCCGATAGACGATAGATGACCTGCGAATCTGCGATCGTCGATCGTGTCAGGGAGGTAGGGCCCTAGAGATTGAGGCACGGAGTCCGGCCGATTTTCGAATAGTCGAAGAGAAGAGAAGAGAAGGGAGATCATAAGTTCGCGACGCATTGTAACCCATGCGGCCAGCGTCGTAACGTATTGTAACTTGTAAGCCTTGTGCCTCGTGTTGTAGTGAGCCTTTTTGATTTCCTACTCGACGCGTTGTGTCTGGTTTTCAGGGCCCTACTCGTTTCTCGCGTCGTGGGCACCAGATGTATACCCGTATATATATACATCTTCCGTTCGCAAATAAGTGTACGTCTAGCGTTTAGCCAAGTTAAAGTTTATTAATTTGACTAACTTTATAGATAATATAGCAACATATATTACTCCCTCCGACCCATATTAGTTGGCTCAACTTTGTCTAAATTTGGATGAATCTAAACACTATTTCGTATATAGGTTCATCCAAATTTTAATAAATCTAAATCAACTAATATGGATCAGAGGGAGTACATCAGATTAACATATCATGAAACTAAATTTTAAAACACATCTGTTGGTAATAATTTAGAGTCATAAGTATCACTACATTTTTCTATAAAAATTTGTCAAACGTTGTTAACTTTGACTTAAAACAAGATTAGAAGTACATTTATTTGCATACAAAGGAAGTACATGATACAAATTTTTGGGCCCACTCCGGCCGTGGGCCCCTGGCCAATGCCAGGGTGGCGGCCCCTCAGCGCCGGCCCTGGGCCGAGGCCATCTCTCCTTGCCCTCACAAGCCGCTTCGTCTTTCGGCAGCACCTTCTCCTACTGCCTGGCATCTTCCAACAATATAGCTACATTCCTGGCTTCCTCAGCCTCGGCACAACTGCAGTCTCCGGCAATGTCCAGTACACAGCGATGATAAGGAAAACGGAGTACCCATCTTTCTACTTCGTCGAACTGGTGTCCATCATCATTGGTGGCTACGCACTGCCGGTGCCGCCAACCGTGTTCACGAGCACGGGGACCCTACTCGACTCCGGCACCATCCTCACGTACATCCCAGCGGAGGCTTACCCCTTGCTCCGTGACAGATTCAAGTTCACCATGCAGGGGAACATGCCGGCGCCGGCCTTCGACATCCTCGACACCTGCTATGACTTCTCTGGCCAGAGCATCATCAGCATGCCAGGTATTTCGTTCAAGTTCAATGATGGCACCATAATCGACCTCAGCCCCAGCGGGACCATGATATTCCCGGACGACACCCAGCCAGCCATCGGGTGCCTCGCGTTTGTGCCAAGGGCCAAGGGAATGCCCTTCTCCATCATCGGCAATCAGCAGCAGATCTCTACCGAAGTGATCTACGACGTGGGAGCGGAGAGGATTGGTTTTGTCCCCCTCGCTTGCTTCTGATTTGATGGCCGATAGAACCGAGCAAAATGTATCCCTCATTTATCTTATCTACCTATATATTTGTATTATGTATTTTCGGTTCACGTCTAAGAATAAAACTGGAGGGATATAATGATGTTTCTAGTTTATCGGTGATTTTTGTATTTGTACTTTTGGGACATGTCAGAGCATCAACAATGTTTAAATGTTTGTCGAAGCATTCCGCTCTTACCCTAGTACTAGATGAACAAGCGCGCTTCGCCGCTCTACTGCATGCGATTTGTTTTGTCATGTGTCCTAATGGCATTAGTAGATGTCAAAAGGTAGAAACATGGGTGTGATGAACGATTATTTACTGCTCCCTCAGCAACCACAATCCCAAGGTTGCAAGAATGTTTATTTGATTGCTGGGGTCTCACGATGTAACATCCCAAAATTTTTGGATGTTTTAGAATGTTAAATTGACATATCTTTGGGTGATTTTTTTCTCACCTTGTTTTGAAAATTTTACAAACGAAAAGAAACTTTCGAAACAGTTATTAAAGGAAGAGAAATATTGTTTATAGAAAAGAATACTGTTAGTATAAATTTATTGAGTGGAAACTAAATAAATTCCTAAATTAAGTGTAATTCTCCTATTTTCTATATGTTCTCATTTTTTTCATTATTTGGTGATCAATATGAAACCACATGCATAGGCATATTTGGCCACACAAGGGCAATATCCATATGTTTCTTTTGTAAAATACTTATTTTTTGTACACCAAATGGTTCAAATATATAAAACATAACTATTTAAAGTTTTGGAAATTTATCTAAATTTCGTAGATATGCTTTTGAGCTGGTTTAAGGCCTATTTGATTTCTGCAAAGTAGAAACAAAATGAAACTAACCTGCCAGGCCGGCCCAGCCCTTACCTACCGCGGGGCGCCCCGCGCACGAGAGCCAGGCGGCCCAGCAGCAGACCTCCGGAGATCCCATCTCCCCTTTCCCCTCCTCTCATTACTACAAGGGCCCCACTAGTCCCTCGCCTTCCTCCAGCAGGGGAACTCCCCTGCCCACGAACCGGTGCAAACACCCACTGCCGCCCACGTCCCCCACCTCTCCCAAGATAGAATGGTTGAGCTAACCCCTCCACTTCAAGCCCTGAAACCCCTCTAACGTTGCCCTTTTCCCCCATTATGAAGCGCTGCTAGGCTATAGGAATCCCTCACCGGAGTTCCCCTATACTGCCATGGTTTTTCCACGACAGTGGTAAGTACCGGCTGATATGGTTATACCCCGCGGGTACATGACCTCAGCATACCTAGTCTAGCTCAAGGAAGGCCCACGACAAGTATACATCGGCCCATGAAGATTTTCGGGTGACCAGGGCCCATGACGCCTTCGGATCCTTAGAGAGCAAGACTAGAGTAGATAGGAAATTCAAAGGGGTAAACCCTAAAACATGTAACCGACTCGGTCTATGCCTGGGACCTGCCTATCTCTATATAAAGAGCAGGAGGGCACGACGAGGAGGTCTCTTACAATCTCTCGCACACCACCGCATACACACCTCCATGCCAGATCGCATCTGCGCACCCCTATAACCTTCGGTTCCGCCGTAATCAAGAGCAGACAAGCAGGAGTAGGGTTTTCCCTCCGGGGGCCTGAACCTGGGTAAACCTTGTATCCCCGTGTTGCTTGTTTGCTAACCGTTCCGTGATCTCCGGCATCCCCATCTTCTCCAAAACCCAAGTCCATAACAATGGGCATTGATGAGATTAAACCTCGTCAATTGGCGCCGTCTGTGGGAACTGGGGACGTTGATTGTGCGATCGTGACGGTCCCAACCAGAGCGATCTACAACTCCGCGGTGACAGAGAGTCATCTCCTCTTCGGTGCCTTCGACTTCATCGCCCACTCACCGGCCACCATGAAGGACTTCGAGCCCGTTGGCGACGGGCTCGAGATCCTGTTCGGGAGCTTCTGCTTCTAGGTGGGGCAAACCGGCACCCTCCGCCTCCTAGAGCGGGTGCCCCTGCCATCAATCAGGCTCGCTTCATGGGCCCCACATCCCGTGCTACGCACATCGCCATCAACAGATGAGTCCTATGACAGCAGCAGCTGCAACTCAGATCTGTGCGATCCACCATCGGAGGAAGGAACCTACGGTTCCGGATCCGAAAGCTGCGGCAGCAGCGATCCAATCTACGAGCGCTACCAATGCGCCGTAGTCATCGAGAGTGACGTAGATCAGCACGCGCCCAACCCGCCACCTAACTCGCAGGACAGAAATGGCGGGAACAGAAGAAGACAGTCCCCCCCACCCGACGGGGACGACGCCGGTCGGGTCATCCGCCTCAGCAAAGAAGGATGGGCTCAAGCACGCGAAGCCGTGGCGGGTAACACGATCCTACCCGCGGATGCCTCACGGGACCTGCTGATGGCATACCACTTGCTCCTAATCGAGGAGCACAAGAAGCAGGTCAAGATACAAGAGGTGCTTGACAAACGCAAGCAAGCAGCCTCGGAGTCCAGTGCATGACGAGCTGCGCTCTCCTCCATGGGCATTGGCTCTAGCTCGCACGACAACCACGGCAACAAGCACCATTCTCGGACGGAGAACATGGACCCCAAGGAACGCTGCGAGGCAACTCGGGCCCTCAACGCGTCCTTCATGGAGATGGATGCCGACGGCAACGTCATCCCAAAAACGCCACAAGCTGCAATCATGGCAGCCACCGCGTACCTCGCGTCCCACCCACCTCCGGAGGGGGACTCGAAAAGAGCCATGCACAAGTCCGCACTTACCGGACTCGGACTCGTTGGAGCTGCACTCCACGAAGAAGCTCCTACGGAGCCGAAGAAGAAGGCTACGGTCAAGTTCGACCGCAGCCCCACACCTTCATCCGAAGATGAAGACCATGACCTTCCTCGAAGGCACAAGAGCTCGCGCCATCGCAGCCACGATTACGACACCAGAAAAGATCTCACACAGCGCAAAATCGACAAAGCGCGAGCCAAGCGCGCATGCTCGTATGAATCCGAGATGGACGAAGACGAAGGAGAACTCTGCGGAGCCCGATGCTTCAGCAGATCTGTTCGGCGGACACGGATGCCGCGAAATTTCAAGCTTCCTTCGGATACTCCGAAGTTCGACGGCACACAAGATCCCAAGGTGTGGATCAACGACCACCTGTCATCAGTCAAGCTCCACGGCGGGAACAAGGACACCGCCTTGCAATGCCTTCATCTGCAGCTGACAGGCGCAGCCCGAATCTGGCTCAGCAGCCTATCATCGGGATCCATCCGAAGCTGGGAGGAACTGGCGTACAGTTTCATCCGAAACTTCAAGGGCACCAGCAAAAGGCCAGCATCGATCGAGGAGCTACGGGCCTACACCCAACGAACGAGCGAATCCATTTGCTCGTACATACTGTGCTGGTCCAACACCAAGAATTCCGCGGCGCACATCTCCGAGGAGAGAGCTATCGACGCCTTCAAGGACGGCGTCAAACGCCAGGACTTCAAGGAAGAACTTGGGCGCGTCAAGCCCAAGACACTTGACCACCTCATGGACATCACCAACAGATGGGCCGACGGCGAGGACTCCGTCCACTAAGCGCACTCGGAGGAGGAAGATGACTACGGCAGGAGACGTGAACACCATAGCAAGAGAAGATCGCGCGTCTACGACGATCGCGATGGACCCGGCATGGTCGCGGCTGGCTACGCAGACCGCCGCAGCAACGGCAACCGCAACAACGACAGATACCATGGAAGCAACTTCCGCGATGGAGGACGCCCAATGCAGTCATGGCAGCGTCGCAGCCGCGACGACGGACCCTCGGCATACAAAAAACTGTTGGGTCCATGCACCATCCACTTCTACATCAACAAGGAGGATGGTAATAAGAAAGCAAGTCACATGCTCAAGGACTGCCGTGAGTTCCAGAAGCTCAGCGAGAGCATGGCCCAGATGAGGCAGCAAGCCCCGAACCCTGGATACGGGAACGCACCCGCACCAGGCGAGATTGCACATGGAGCTCCTCCACCACCACCTGCGGGAGGCCCGAATCACCCAATCCCACCCACGCAAAATAACGGTGGGCACGGGTACCCCCCGCTGAAGGGATCACTGATGATCCAAAAAGGGCGCCCAACGAACAGGGTACAGAAGAACATCACCCGTCAGATTAACCTGGCCGTGACAGCACCACCTGCCATCCCTGAGTACCTCAGCGGATCAGAGTCCTGCATCACATTCAGTCGTTCGGATCACCCTTGCCAGGTCCCTCGCCCAGGTCATGCTGCCCTGGTGCTTGAGGCGGAGATCGGAGGGTTCAACATGAGCCGCGTCTTCATGGACGACGGCAGCGGCATCAACCTGATGTTCGCTAGCACCCTAGCAGCAATGCGGATCCCGCTATGCAGCCTGGAACAGTCCAACACAACGTTCCACGGCATCGTCCCAGGAAAGGAAATATTCCTCCTGGGAAAGATATGGCTCGACGTCATCTTTGGCAAGCCGGATAACTACCGATGCGAGTGACTCGAGTTCGAAGTGGTGGACTGGCCATCACAATACCACGCCATCCTCGGGCGTGTGGCATTCGCACGATTCCTAGCAGTACCACACTATGCGTACCTGCTACTCAAGATGCCAGGACCCAGGGGCGTCATCACGGTTCACGGGAGCTTCACCCGATCAGACCACTGCGACAGGGACTTCAACAGAATCTCCCCGTCATTCGGCATGCAGGAGGAGCTCATAAGGCTCCGCGAGGTAACAGACAATGGGGCACCCCCAGTCGCAAGACAGAACGCACCAGACATGTCCTTCGACTCCACCGTCAACACAAAGAAGGTGCAAGTCCACCCGACGGATACCTCCAAGACGGCGCTGATCGCCAACGATCTCAGCCCCGCATAGGAAAGCGCGCTTATTGAATTCCTCCGTGAGCACTAGGAAATCTTCGCCTGGTGTCCTGCGGACATGCCAGGAGTTCCCAGGGAATTTGCCGAGCACGCACTCAACGTCTTTCCAGACGCCAGACCCGTCAAACAGTCCATCCGACGACTGTCAGAACCTCGGGCCGAAGCCATAGGAGTCGAAGTCAACAGACTGCTCGACGCAAACTTCATCAGGGAGATCAAGGAGAGTGAGTGGCTCGCCAACACCGTGATGGTCCCCAAAAAGGACACGGACATCCTGCGGATGTGCGTGAACTTCACGTCGCTGAACAAGCACTGTCCGAAGGATCACTTCCCTCTCCCTCGGATCGATCAGATCATTGATTCGACTGCAGGATGCGAGAATCTCTCCTTCCTCGACGCCTACTCAGGCTACAACCAGATTCGACTGAAGGTCGAAGATCAAGAAAAAACGGCGTTCATCACGCCGTTCGGAGTGTTCTGCTACAACACAATGCCTTTCGGGCTAAAGAACGCAGGTGCTACGTACCAGCAATGCATGCAGGCATGCCTGAAGGACCAGATCGGCCGCAATATCCAAGTCTATGTCGATGACATAGTCATCAAAACAAGGGAGGAAAAAACGCTCATCAACGATCTCCGCGAGACGTTCGATAATCTTGACCGCTACAAGATCAAGCTCAACCCTGAAAAGTGCGCCTTTGGCGTCCCATCTGGCCAGCTACTTGGCTACTTCATCTCCCAGTGAGGGATCGAGTCGAACCCGAAGAAAATTCGGGCCATAATGGCCATGGAAAAACCGAAGAACCTCAAGGGCGTTCAGCAACTCGCCGGGCGAATCGCGGCATTGAGCAGGTTCATCAGCCGCATGGGCGAAAAGGCTATGCCATTCTACCATCTGCTGCGCAAAGCAGACAAATTTGAGTGGACGCTTGAGGCGGACGACGCATTCGAAGATCTAAAGCGGCTGCTTTCTACCTCGCCGGTCCTGGTCACGCCAAAGGAACGCGAGCCTTTACTGCTGTACATAGCAGCCACACACCAGGTGGTAAGCACCGTGCTGGTGGTCGAGCGACCCGAAGAGGGCAAAACCCACGGGGTCCAACGCCCAATCTACTACCTCAGCGAGGTATTGACGCCGACAAAACAGAGGTACCCTCACTACCAGAAACTCGCCTACGGCGTGTTCATGACGGCTCGTCGGCTGAGCCACTACTTCCAGGAGCATCAGGTGATGGTCGTCAACGAAGCACCCCTGAACAACATCCTGAACAATCCGGAGGCCACAGGACACATGGCCCTGTGGGGCATCGAACTATCACCTCTAGATATCATCTATGAGAAGCGCCACACGATCAAGTCTCAGGTCCTCCCGGATTTCCTCGTACACTGGATGGAGCTGCAGCTGCCAGACACCCCAGACATGACGCAGTCATGGACAATGCACTTCGACGGCTCCAAGTGTGAGGCGGGAGTGGGGGTCATACTGACCTCCCCGCAAGGCGACAACATGAAGTATGTCCTCCGGATGAAGTTTCGAGCCTCCAACAACGAAGCGGAATACGAGGCCCTCATCCATGGCATGAGGATGGCCAAAATCTACGGCGCAACATGCCTCGTCATCTACGGTAACTCCAACCTCGTCGTCCAGCAGACGATGAACGAGTGCGATGCGCACGCTGCCAACATGATCGCGTACCACGCACTCTACAACGCACTCGAATGAAACTTCGGTGGCTGCGAGCTTCGGCACGTTGGGAGAGAAAGCAACGAAGAGGCCGACAGACTCGCCAACATCGGCTCCACCTGCACGGGTGCCACCAGGTGTGTTCCTCGAACAGATTTGTGTGCCATCCATCAAACGGAAATTCCCAAAAGGATCACCCGAAGAAGCAGAACACTTGGGGGCTGCGCTACCCGAAGGACAGGAAGGACCCGAAAAGCTCGACACAGAGGTCGTTGTGGTCAACCTGATGCAGGTCATGGCAGTCGAAGAGACTTGGACGCGGCCATACCTCTAGTACTTGATAAACGGAGAACTGCCTAATAGCCCGACAGATGCCCGGCGCATATCTCGCTGGTCCAAGGCCTTTACCATCATCAATGGTGAGCTGTACAAGCGCAGCATTTCGGGTGTACTACAAAGGTGCGTTACCATTGGTGACGGCAAAACCATACTCCAAGACATCCACGAGGGCATCTGCGTCCATCACGCGGGCAGCCGCTCCCTCATCGCCAAAGCTCTACAAGCTGGATTCTACTGGCCAACGGCCATGAACAACACCAAGGACATCGTCCGAAGATGCAACGAGTGCCAAAGGTTCGCCGATAAACCACACGCACCCGGATCAGAGCTCAGGCCCATACCTTTGGCCTGGCCCTTCGCCTAGTGGGGCCTCGACATGATCGGCAAACTGCCAAGGTCCTCGAAAGGAGGTCACGTCTAGCTCCTGGTCGCAGTCGACAAATTCACCAAGTGGATTGAGGCCATGCCCGTTACCAACCAAACAGGCACAATGGCCGTCAAGTTTTTTGAATCCATTGTCTACAGGTTCGGTGTGCAGCACAGCATCATCACCGACAACGGGTCAAACTTCATCTCCAAAGAATTCCAGAACTTCTACAAAGACCTCGGAATTAACATAACATACGCCTCCGTGGCACATCTGCAAACAAACGGACAGGTTAAGAAGGCCAACGGCCTCATCGGTGCTGGCATCAAGAAGCTCTTACTGAGCCCACTCGAGCGACTCGCGGGAGCTTGGACAGAAGAGCTACCCTCAGTCCTGTGGAGCCTGCGCACAACGCCAAACAACTCAACTGGCTACATGCCCTTCTTCATGGTGCACGGAGCCGAAGTCGTGCTACCAGCGGAGGTACGCCACAAGGCCCCATGGGTCGTCGCTTATAGCGAGACCGAATCAACTGCCGCACTCGAAGACGCCGTCGACACACTCGATGAGGCGTGTGATATAGCTGCAGCTCGATCAAATGTGTACCAACAGAGTCTCTACAACTACCACAGCCGACGGCTGCGCCCAAGGCCCTTCGTCGAAGGAGACCTAGTCTTGCGACTCAAGCAAGAGCGACCGAAGAAATTCGAGTCACCATGGGAAGGACCCTACATCGTCACTGAAGTCATCCCAGGTGGCGCCTACCGCCTCAAGCACGTGGAGTCTGGGGTCGCATACTCCAACCCATGGAACGTCGCACAGCTGCGACGGTTCTACCCCTAGCTACCTCCCTCTTTTACTTTCAATAAGGCTATTCAGCCAAGGCTACTCAGCCGAACAATGTACCTCCTCCACTACGATATGAATAAAGCTAAGTGTCTCGCCCCAAATTTCTGTTTACTGTTCGCATTTTACTCCATGCTACAACGCACTCGGGGGCTCCCCCCAACCTCACGACTTCGTCGACTGAGGACAACACGTGTACACCTGAGTAGCTGACCACGTCAGGCTAACGAAAAGGACACGTATATAAACAAAGCACTACGTGCCAGACAACAACATAACCTTTACAACAAAGGGCAGAACACGCCAAGTAAAATATTATACAAATTTTACATCTATCTTTCTACAGGTACTACCTATTCTGAAGAATGACCTGAGCACGCTGCTCAAACAGATCTACGATCTGTTCGGCATACTGCCTTACAGCCGCATAATGCGGACGCATATCCCACTCGCCACCATCTGGCCGAAGAGGCGGCCCAGCCGCCACAACAGATAGATCCAAATCAGGACGATGTAGCCGCACAAGGGAGAGCGCGGCCTTCACCCTAGCGACGAGCTGATGCCGTATTAGTTTCCTGACATGATGGACATTCCGAAACTTCGACAACAGACCAGAGAGAGTTGACGGCACATCATCCAGTGGAAACATTACATGCTGAACCAACGCGAGCGAAGACTTCACCTGACGAAGCACCCGCGATACCTGGTGGACGCGATCCTGCACCGTCGCAAGGACCATGGCACGATCACGGTCCATCTAGAAGAACCTGCCGGCCTCCATGTCCTGCTGAGTCAAGCAGTTGATCCGAACAGCAAGACGCTTCTTCTCCTCCCTTTGAGCAATGTTAGCACCTGCAATACTCGCAGAAGAGTAAGATGAAAGGCCAGCAGGCGCATCCGAAGAAACGGGCAACAGCTCGAAAAACTCACACTGAAGCTGTTCGGACAAACGAAGCAGCTCCGCCATCAAGTACTCCTCTCAAGCAGCGCCTCGATCCGCCTTGGATTTCCAAACATCGGCGTGGCCGCGCACCCCAAGCAACTCTTTCTCAAGACCACGGATGCGGTCTCAAAGAAACACAAGTTGCGACGCACCATCCAGGGATGGCCGTAGCTGCGGTGCAGACGAAGTGTCAACAAGGTCATCACCCGAAGGCCCCTAGAGTAAAAGAAGACAAAGATATGAACGAGAAGACAAAGGATCACAGAACTCGAAAATTCATTATGTGCAGCAAAAGTCCACCGCCTGGCACAAGGATCGTTCATAGACATAATTACAATAAAGGAGACAAAAGTTATCCTACAACTACAAGGCCTAAGAAGCTGCATCCTGAGTAGCCTCGGAGCCGGACTGCCTCCCCCTGGCCTCTCCCTGCTGCCTCAACGCGTATTCGGCCAGCAGGTCAATCAACTTCGGGTCGTAACGCTTACAGCGAGCAGCATAGATGGCGAAGGCTACCTCGGATCCGTCAGCAGCCGTCGCCATCCGGGAGGTGACCTGAGTAAGATCCAGCTCCGCTCCAGACGCCAAGGCCATTGCCAGCCCGATGGACGCACTGATGCCTTTCTGCTTGCGCTTGTACGCCGCGGGCGCTTCGGCTGACAGCGCATCCGCCAAGGCATCGACATCCTCGAGGGCCACACCCTTGGGGACGAGCTCCTTGTAGAAGCGCCCGAGCACCTCCTTGGCTTTGGCAAGCGAGCCGACCACGGTACTACAGTGGTCCTCGACCGCCGTAGCAGCAGCATCCAGAGCACTTTCGTGCTCCAGAGCGCCGCGATCAAACTCGATGCCCGCGGCATCTAAAGAAACAAAGGAAACATCATGAATAAAAGAACAGCAAGGAAAGACAAGGAAGCCGAAAAAGGGAAGACGAGGAACTCACCCGAAATAGCCTTGGCAGCCGCCATTAGCTTGCCAGCTACCTCTCTCTCGCGCGCAGCAGTGGCGGTGGCGAGCTGCTCCTCGCGGTCCGTCGCCTCCTGCTGTAGGCGCTCTTTGGCCGCAGCCGCGTCGACTAGCTCCTGCTCGAGGCGCCCTTTCGCAGCAACGGCGTCCTCAGCCTTTTTCTCCGCTCGCCCGAGACTCTTTTTGAGAGCATCAAGCTCACAGAGAGTGTCATTGTTGTCCTCTGCAATCAGCATAAAACTCATCAGATCGCAGAATAAGAGGTGCAAGAGGAAGAAAAAGATCAAGAAATATACAGACCTTGAAGCCGTTTGAAGTTGGCCTCCAATGCCAGGTGCTGCTGCACCAACTGGTTGGCGCCACGCACAAAAGACTACAAAATATACTACCCGTCAAACAAAGGCTCGGGGGCTACGCCCAAAAAACGAGCAAAAGCAAGTTACACATACGAAAAATGCTCGGGGGCTCCCCCCGAGACTCAAAGATCGGCAGACCTTCCTACAGATACTCGGGGGCTCCCCCCGAGAAAAAAAGCAAAAACAATGATCAACAGATCATCCAAAAAGGCTCGGGGGCTCCCTTGTAGAGCAAACAAAGAAACTTACATGATCAGACGGCGACTCCGAAGGTCCAGCCGTAGTCTTCTGAGGGACAACCACCCGAACCTCCTGCGGAGAAGGGTTCGGAGCAGCGCCCTCAGAGGTGGCCACCGTCTGGGGAGGAAGAGGAAGAACCTTCGAATCCCCCACCATTTCCCGAGCGCCTTCGCTGAAGATATATCGGTGGAGTGGCTGCAAAAGGAAAAGTCAGCTAAGCACACAGCAAACCGACAAGGTAAAACCAAAGAGCAACCAAAGAAAACTTATGAGTCAAGATCGCTCAAGTCGAAGACAGGCGGAGTCCTCCTGCCCTTCTTCTCTTCTTTCTTCTCTTCCTTCTTCCGCTTCGCCGGCGGGTGCGGTACCATAGCCCGCATGGGTACGGCCGTAATAGGAGAGGAAGAGCCCCCGTGACCCTCACTGTGACGCTCAAGGCACAGCGGGTTCCTCGGTGTTGGCGGAGTCGAAGCATATGACAACTCGCTCGAGCTACGTGTCCTCTTGCGAGTATGATCCTCGCTCAACTCGATGGCCTCTTCGGCCGGCGACCGCGCTGATGGAAGCTCAGACATGGAGTCCACCACCTCATTGTCTGGCGCATCCGGAAACAATTCGGGAAGCGGCGGCGACATGCCCGGCACCTTGAACTCCTGCACAAAAGAAGGAAATTTGTCAGCAGACAAATAAATACAAGTAAAACACAGTCGAAAATAGCGCCACGCGCACGTCCCAGATCTACACCTGCGGAACCGGATGAGAAGCGGAGAACGGATAAGTCAGCGACTTCCCCGGGATATCCTCTCCAGCCTTGTACTTCAACAGCGGACGAAGGACCCCATCGAGATCTCCCCTGGAGAATTCATCAGCCGAAACCCTAGTCGGATCACGACGACCAGAATAAAGGAACATCGGATGCGCCCTAGCTTGGAGCGGCTTCACCCAACGTTTGAGAAAAGTGCGGATGATATCCACACCGTTCACCTCTTTATCCGGAGTCAGCTGAAGATCCTCCACTCGACGATAGAGAGCCTCTATCTCCGCCACCTCGCCATCCAAGATCTGATTCTTCCAGGACCTCTTCGGCTCAATTTTCTGGGAGGGGTCAAAAGGAACAAGTCCAAAATCCTGCCCAGCAACCGTGGAGTCGCAGATGTAAAACCATCGCCTCCGCCAGTACTAGACAGATTCGGACATGGAAAAGGAGAAGAAAAGAAGATTGGATTTGAGGGAGATGATGCAACCCCCAATGGGATAAACACCATTAGAACCAGATTGCCTCTTCACGGAATAGAGTTTCCGGAAGAGGCCAAAGTGCAGCTCGATACCGAGCCAGCACTCGCAAAAAGTGATGAAGCAGGCAACATGAAGAAGAGAGTTGGGTGAAAGATGATGCAGCTGGATACCATAAAGAAAAAGCAATCCACGCAGAAAATTGTGGACTGGGAAGGAAAAGCCCCGAAGGACAAAGGTGACGAACATAACCCGAAACCCAGCGGGGGACGAGGAATTACCTCGTTGCCGGGGAGTTTGACGGCCTCCCTATCCTGCGGGATTAGGACCCGCTCACGGAGCTTGCGGAGATCACTCTCACGCGTCTCCGATCGCCGCCAACCACCATCGGTGACACGGGCGACGGCGGAACCCTTCTTGCCACCAGCAGCACTGGTGCCAACGGCAGAGGAGGACTTCTTTGTTTTTCCCATCGCAGTGCGGCGGCGCCGGCGGAAAGCATGCAGGATCAAGGAAGGAAAAACTCGGGGAAATCCCAGCGCGCAATGAGAAAGCTCAGAGAAGATGGAGCAGTGAAACAAGAATGGTTGCGGTGAAAATAGATTAACTTTTCCCCAATGATTATAAGGACAAGGACGATGCACGACGACCGTCCATCGGGAAGACCTAGAGCCAACTGCAAGATCTGACCGTCCATGTGTCAGCACAGCAGCGAACCGTCGCTCACACGCCGTCCACTACGCACGGAAATCGAGGCGACGCCGTAATTATCTCCAAGCCGCGCGTGACCGATCAACTCAAGGTCAGAAAGTGGGACCCATGTTCGTCCAGTCACGTCATCTCTGGCGTAGCAGACGCTTGAGGTCACCGATCGTCAGCACTGATGTCATCAAAAGCTATACTAGCAATGGTTACAATTCTTCGGCTATACAACTAAGAGTACTCACTCGAATCTACGATTCGAATAACTACTTGGGGGCTAATCCTATCAGGAGCGCTGGCCGCGCACCCGAAAAGTGAACAAAACACTACATCACTGAATTACTTCTTCGAGTCCTACGTCGAGTCTACGACTCCACTACGGACTCGGGGGCTACTCCCATAGGGAGAATGGATTCAAGCATCCGAAAAATTTGTGTCCTACGGACCTGGAGCTGAACAACGTCTGTATTAAAGTCTCTGCTCAAGTCTACGACTCGAACAGACACTCGGGGGCTACTCCCATAGGGAGCGCTGGTCGCGCACCCTATGAATTCTTCGACTGTGATCCTTCGGATCAGCATACAACTTTTTTCGGCAACTCTGCCCTAATTAAACGCTGAGTGAGCAACGTTCTCCTTGGTCACCCGAAGCACCTCTGCGGTGATAAACATTCGGATGATGTGTCTGCGTCACAAAGATAAGACCTACAGATATTGTCTGATGGCCTGGTAACGCACACGACTGCGCTCTGCTAGTAAGAATCCGTGCCAACATGCGCGATGAAAAATCCTGACGGACGCGTTGGGTACATCATTCAAATTCACTGGAATTCCACTCCTGTAAGTCCTACGCGGCCTGAGTCAAATTACGCCAGCATATGTTCCGAGTTCGAGTCGAGGGACTCGAACCTGAAGAAGATCGTGTTGTTTTGTCCTAAGACAGTTAACTGACCCTGATCCGTTGGGAGAGTCAGGCACACGCATCAACAATCCCTACACATGCTCTTGAAAGACTGAGTTGCACCCAAAGGATTAAAGAGTTCTCCGCCAAAAATATGATTCGACTGAACACTCGGCTACTGACATGGTTATACCCCGCGGGTACATGACCTCAGCATACCTAGTCTAGCTCAAGGAAGGCCCACGACAAGTATACATCGGCCCATGAAGATTTTCGGGTGGCCAGGGCCCATGACGCCTTCGGATCCTTAGAGAGCAAGACTAGAGTAGATAGGAAATTCAAAGGGGTAAACCCTAAAACCTGTAACCGACTCGGTCTATGCCTGGGACCTGCCTATCTCTATATAAAGAGCAAGAGGGAACGACGAGGAGGTCTCTTACAATCTCTCTCACACCACCGCATACACACCTCAAGCCAGATTGCATCTGCCCCTGTAACCTTCGGTTCCGTCGTAATCAAGAGCAGACAAGCAGGAGTAGGGTTTTCCCTCCGGGGCCTGAACCTGGGTAAACCTCGTGTCCCCGTGTTGCTTGTTTGCTAACCGTTCTACGATCTCCAGCATCCCCATCTTCTCCAAAACCCAAGTCCATAACAATGGGCATTGACGAGATTAAACCTCGTCACCGGCAACCATTAAACTCGCCATGTCCACTATCCTACTCCCTTGTCTCTTCCACGTCGAATCATGCCTCCTTTCGAATTTCTCCCGCATCTGATCTTGGACAAGTCAAATATTGAAATAACAAAGGTAATTGAACTCGACATTTGTGGTTCAAACGACATTAAACATCATGGAATACACATGGGTCATTATCGGCATCCTGGTCCCGCTAACGATCGTTGATATAAGAGGTCTCTCGATCATGTCTTTGATGTTTCCGAACCAAAGGGATAACACGCTTAAGGTACGATGATGCTTAGAGATCATTATGGAATCATCAGAAGCACATGAAGAAAGAGAAACAAAAACCGATAGTGTTTCTTAAGTGAACCGGAATCGTTCTGGAAAGATCCGAAGTTATTCAGAGTGAACTAAAAGATGTTTTGGGTTAAAGGGAATTTAATAATATGTATTTATATATTTATTATTGGAATTTATATTAAATATATATTCAAAATTAAATTTGAAAGTGTAAGTTCCCTAATGGGCTAAGTTCCCGAAGGGTAGGCCCATGAGGGAAGCGGCCAAAGGGAGCCAAGCCGCCGCCCTAGGGGCCCACTAGAACGGCCTAGTGTCGTGCGTGGGGGTGGGGGCCCACTTGGACCCCATGGCGCCTCCTCATCCTTGTTTAGTCCCACCCCAGGACTTGACTAATTGGGGGTGCCCTGTATTCCCCTATATATGAAGCGGCCTATGGGAGGGAGAGACACACCAATAATATCTTCCCTCGCGTGTGGTTCCCAATATTGGGACGGGGATAGGGATATCCCTTTCTCTCGCGGGAATTCCAGTTAGAAGATGTACTTCCACATTCTCGACAAGGATCATAGAACCGAAGGTTGTCATCATGCATCGTATGTGCATGAAACCACGAGTTGCTGCCATTTGTGGCACTTGGATTATCGTGCATGGATCAGGGGTGACTTGCGAAGAGCTTCCCGGCCTTGAGGTTGGCTAAGAGTACGAGCACATCATCCATGTTTCCCACGGAACGCTCTCGGTCTATGATGGTATGTTAACGAAACACTCTCCATTACATCATTAATCCTATATAGATCCTAGCACCGGGTGTTGTGCTAGTCATAAAAAAATGTTTTCTACTACGGACCCCTTCACTTTATATACATATTGGTCCCTGGATTTCAAGTCTTTCATAACTTTTGAATACAAATTCAAATAGAAAAACTTACTCAAAATTATTCAAATATTTCAAATATAAACCTTGTTACCATTTTGATTAATTTAAATATGTAAATAATATACACTTCATCTACTAATGAATAAAACTTTGAAATTCATAACTTTTGTTTTGTAATTCAAATTTGAACATATAAAATGCAAGGAATTCTTTCTTCCATCCATCATGCATTTTGATCTATGGATCCGTACTGCACAATTTGTTTTGAGAGCAAAACCTAATTAAATACGTGCTAAATAATTTTAATTTTTTTCATATCAAATGCAAGTGGACACTTAACATTGATCCACTTGTTGCGTAAAATTCAGATTGCACTATTTATATTTGACATGCATCATCCCTTCATTGCATTATGTACTTTTTGATTTCGTATTTGTTTCTTTAGGATAGAAAATGGTTTAAAGTTGTACCAGGTGGAGTTTTTATGGACAAATCCGTTCTTAGCTTTTATAGTGTTCTTTTACTCATAACATAGCTAACTACCTGACATTAAAATATCAATTAAATTTTAGTCCCATTGCAATATATAATTTCACTAATTTTCAATGAAAAATGTAAATAGCTTTTATTTTGATACGTCATATTCTTGATAAACATTTGATTAATTCAGATGTCTTTAAATGCAAGGTATATAATAAAAATGGTAAATGGTATATGCATACCGATTTTGTAAATAGATGAGTGCTAATGTGTATGTGTATCGTATGGACCATCCGAATATCATTAAATATCTTCACAAAGAGTTCTAATGTACATGAAGTGATAAACATGTTCATAATATTTACTGGAGTATACGCTAGTCTATGTTTGGTTTAGGTGTAATTTGGGGTACGGTGTTTAAAGTGTATGTTTGCCTATTTTAGTTCTAGTTAAAGATGATGTTCTAGAGTCTTGGAGAAATCTACCAGGATTTGTCTTGAGTATTTGGTATTTCTCATTTACATGTTTCCTCATGGTAAAAAAAATGCAATTCATGTCATCATGCGGGTTAAACAATCAACCGTCAACAAATGTAGGCTCTCTAGTATCTAAAATAGCATCGGGCATGATCTACATTTAGTCTTGAAACAGTGTTACTCATAATAAACATAAAATATAAATCATCATATATGATTGTAGTATATTATGTATCATTTTTCCCTTTTCTTGGATTTCTGGTGCCCCCATAGATATTTTTAGTACACCTAAATATGAGTGGAGACCTCAAAGGGAAAGGGTTCGGACGCAGGCGGGCTAAAATCCTCCTTACCAACAAAGCTAGGCTCAATGGGTCCTCCGAGAAAAGATATTATCAACATCTACAACTAAAAAATGAGCTTAATAAAGCGGCAATTAGTCCAGATCGACAACTTCATTACTTTATCGATATTTTAGACCGACACGTATAATGATCGCATCGATGACTTTGTTACTTTCTCGATATTTCATACCTAACACATATCAATCGGTGCATTGTAGCACAACTGTGCATATCAAATGATTGCATTGTAGTTTGAAGAAAGAATAGTAAGTATAGTAGAAGTTAGAACATTCACGTATCAGACATATTATTTTTGTTTGATCTTAATCTACGTTCTTGATATTTCAGAATGACACATATAATGATCACATTGACGACTTTGTTACTTTCTCGATATTTGGTACCAACACATCGGATCAATGCATTATAGTACAATTGTGCATACTAGTATGAATCACTAATATTGATTACACAATTAACAAATACTAGTTTGAAGAAAAAACACTATTCACTTGTCTTAAGATAGATAACGCAAATTGTTTTTGCCACTTACAGTACAATACTTACCCTCGTCCATTAATTTGATAGGAGTACGAATCTAAAAAAATCTGAATCATTAATTTGGATGGGGAGTGAGTTGTTTAGCCGGTCCAGCCCCGCCCAAAGTATCAGGCACGTAGACAGCCATCCCCATCCCCATCCCCATCCCACCCCGCCCCGCCGCCACGGTTTCCAGATGACGCCGTTTCGGCACTGGGCGGATCTGCCGTCAGACCTCCTCTGCCGCATCTCACTCACAAACCTAAAATATCTTATAGTTTGAAAAAAAATACTACTTCCTCTATCTTAAAATAGACATGCCAAATTGTTTTTGCCACTTATAGTAGGTACAGTAATTGCCTTTGTCCATTAATTTGGATCGGAGTAATTGCCTTTGTCCATTAATTTGGCGGAGTACGAATCTAGAAAAATCTGAATCATTAATTTGGATCGGGAGTGAGTTGTTTAGTCGGCCCAGCCCAGCCCAGCCCAAGTATCACGCACGCAGGCAGCCATCCCCCTCCCACTCCCACCCCGACCCCGCCGCCACCGTTTCCAGATGCTGCACACCGCCGCCGCTCCTCCATCCCACCCCGCCTCCACGGTTTCCTGATGCTGCCGTTCCGGCACTGGGCTGATCTTCCGCCAGAACTCCTCTGCCGCATCGGCGACTTCCTCGACATCAAGTGCTACGCCAGCGCGCGGGGTGGCTGCACGGCGTGGCGATGCGCGCTCGCGCCGCCGTCCCCGTCGCTGCTCGTCGTCCCCGACGACGACACCTGCTACCCGTCCGCCGCCTCGATATCCACGCGCCGCTCCTTCAAACTCAAGTCCACCCCCTCGGGGGCACATTGCGTCGGCTCCAGCAACGGATGGCTCGCCCTCTGCGGCTACCTCTACAGCGGCCAGACCATGCTCAGCCTCTTCAACCCCGTCACCGCCACCAAGATCGCCTTGCCGCCGCTGATCCACACCAGCAGCGAGCGGGTCTCCAAGATCGTCCTCGCGCCCAACCCTTCCCTCGACGACTTCACCGCTGCCGCCATCTGCGGCACGGACAGGCTCGCCTACGTCACCGCGGGGGCCAAGAGGTGGGCCGTCCTCGATCCTCTCCGCCTCGCCGTCGGAGATCACCTCACCGACCTCCTCTACCATGAAAAAGAAGGAAAAGCTATGGTCTACTGCCTCACAGTCCACGGAAACGTCCACGTGCTCCACCTACCAGAGCGCTGCCGCCGGGAACCATTTTTGGCCGATGAACCATCATCGCTGCCACTGATGCCCATCACCCGCCCCCGCCGGGAATTCTTGCCCGCTACCGCGCAACGTATTGAGAGTGATAGGAGGAGGCGGGCACATCAACTGTATGCTATGATTCATAAGAGGTCTTTAGGGCCAGACCTGAACGCGCCGGCCAAGGTCGAGCCCTTGCTGTCCCTTCGGTTCAACCCCGCCACCTGTTTCGCCCCGCCATACAACAAACTCTCGGCTTTCACTAGCGCCAAGAACCTGGTGTTCTGCGAGGGTAATCTATACCAGATATGGAGGAACACGAGCTGCACGGTTACTCTGCGGCTGCCTGGAGGGGGCCAACATCGTGTAGCGGAGAATGAAGTGTTTGTTCTGAGGTATTATCCGCAGCAGCAACCATGCTGGGATGCTGTGACCGACTTGGGGGGCTACTCGGTGTTTGTCGGGAGAAACAATGCGGTGTCGGTGTATGCTCAAGGTGTTCCGGGGCTCAAGGGTAACTGTGTCTACTGGATCGGCGGGAGGGGTAGGGATCGGGGCATGGTCTTTGACATGGCAACTGGGACCTCTACACCTTGCCTTCATGCTGCTGCTGCTGGGGCTGATCCGCAAATCACAATTTGCTGGTACTTCCTCTGCTGAATAACTGCAACGGTGTTAATCTGTCCTGCTGGTAATTTCTCTGATGAATCCTCTTGTGCTTGTCGTTAATTTTAACAGTGTTTACTAGTACTTGCTTCTGATGAATCCCCTTGTGCTGATGTATTCTAGCTTACTTTTCTTTTGTGTTGCACAATCTTGTTAATTTATGCTTCTTATACATGTACTGAAACTTGAGGGTCTCAAGTAGTTTATCTGCATTTTACTTGCTCTGCTGAATGATTCACCTGGAGCACCTGCCTTTTGTTTCATTTTTCATCACATCTTACTAACAAAAGATGTTCATAGATGTTGTATCTTCACCAAATGTGTGACCAGATTTTTGTATAAAATGCACATAGCTACAATGCATTCTTGTTTGTAGTTGGCATATCTCCGAGAGCAGTGTTCATGTATGCCATCTGGTAGTTTTCAGGTTAGGTAGATAATTTATGATAAGTTTCCATTTTGACGAAACTCCTGGGGCTGATCCGCAAATCACAATTTGCTGGTACTTCCTCTGCTGAATAACTGCAACGGTATTAATCTGTCCTGCTGGTACTTCCTCTGACGAATCCTCTTATGCTTGTTGTTGGACACCATGTTAGTATAAAAGTGGTGTCCTAGGAGAGCCTAGAATATTCTAGTGAGTGCTAGTATAGTAGTGTTGTCCTAGGAGAGCCTGGAATGTTCCAGTGAATGTTGGAGTCTAAGTTAGTGTCCTAGTAGAGTCTAGAGTATTCCATTGTACTAGATAAGATGTAGCCTAAGTTTAGCTATATATAAAAGGGTGTGGTGGTCCAAGGGACTGGCCCATCCCAGAACTTTTCCCCTAAAGACTACATGGTATCAGAGCCTTGGTGCTCCTGAGAAGTGGCAATGGTGATGAAGCAGGGCTGCTCTGCTGTGGCATAAGCTGAGGAAGGGGGCGCTTGGTCCTGGTGGTGGCTGGTGGTGAAACAGCGGCTTGTGGAGGAGCTCTAGGCGTTCAGGTGGGAGTGCAGGCAGGGGTAGCTAGCTCAGGTGGAGAAGTGCTGGTCAGGCTGACTTGCAAGGAAGAAGGAGAAGCAAGGGAGCTGTGGCTGCTCAAAGCAGAGGTAATTGTTGTTTGCGGTGTGTGCTACAGAGGACAGAAGAGAGCTTTGTGAGCTTGTGTCTCTCGGCAAAAGCAGCAGGGACCGGACGTTGTGCTGCTCTACTTTGAGGTTTGTGGCGGACGGCGGTGTGTGTGTGCAGTGCAGCCAGGAGAAGTGGTCAGACAGTGCAGCTGGGAGTGGGTTGTACTGCAGCAGAGGAGCAGTTTGAGTTGTGGTATAGCTGTGGAGAAGAGCGTGTGCAGGTTGGACTTGTAGAACAGCCGAACAGCGTTGTGGATTCAGTCTCAAGTACCGAACCTAGCCGTTCACTATTTTTGCTCAAGTGATCTGCAAGAGAAGGTCAACTAGAGCAGATAGGAGTCATAGAAGCTTGTTCATTGGTGCTTTTCAGCAACACCGATCAATGGGGGAAAATCAAAGAATGGAGAAGCTACTTGAGAAAATGACTCAATTGATGAAGGAGATAGAAGAATTGAGAGAGTCGAAAAAGATTGCAGAAGTTCCAAAGCAAGGTGAAAAAACAACAGCCCTACAAAATTGTGTAAATCTCGCACAAGCGGAAGAAGGTATGTCAAATCGAGCTCCTACGTTAGACGGAACTTGTTCAAACTGGATACTAGATTCGGGAGCATCTGCACATGTTACAGGAAGGTGGAGTGAGTTTGCATCATATGCTCCAAATCCACACATGCATAAAGAGACCATCCAAACAGCCGATGGAACTTATCAGCCTGTCAAAGGAGTTGGCACGATGAAATGCACTCCGTCAATTACATTGTCTCCGGTCTTGTATGCTCCGTCATTTCCAGTGAGTTTGGTGTCTATGAGTGCCTTGGTTGACGACATTGATTGTCGAATTATTGTTGACCGATACAACTGTATAATTGAGGAGAGGACAACTGGAAGGAGACTTGGGGTCGGTGTCAGGCATAAGGGGCTATGGTACTTGGATAGACATGAAACAGATGATGCATTATGCACCGCTTTGCTGGTGACGATGAAGCAAAGGTGATACTCTTACATTATCGGATGGGCCATATGTCCTTTGATACTATGAGTAAGATATTTCCCGAAGAAATGAAGAAGGTGGATAAAGAAAAACTTGTGTGTGATGCTTGTGAATATGGAAAACACACAAGGACATCATATGTGAGCCGTGGACTCCGAAGCACATCGCCTTTCGTGTTGATTCACTCTGATGTCTGGACTTCTCCCGTGGTCTCTATTAGTGGAATGAAGTACTTTGTCACCTTCATTGACTGTTACTCGCGGATGACTTGGATATATCTCATGAAACAAAAAAGTGAGGTGCTTAGTTGTTTTAGGGACTTCTATGCATATATCCAAAATCGTTTCAACATTGGTATTCAAATTATCAGGACTGATAATGGGACAGAGTATGTGAACCATGAATTTGGCAACTTTCTTTCAGAAAAAGGAATACTTCATCAAACTTCATGCCCTGATACTTCTCCACAGAATGGAGTAGCTGAGAGGAAGACTCGACATCTGCTGGAGGTAGCCCGATCGCTTATGTTTACTATGAATGTGCCAAAATTCTTATGGAGTGAAGCAGTTATGACTGCTACTTA
Organism: Avena sativa; assembly: GCA_916181665.1. Taxonomy (NCBI): domain Eukaryota; kingdom Viridiplantae; phylum Streptophyta; class Magnoliopsida; order Poales; family Poaceae; genus Avena; species Avena sativa. The sequence goes on along the minus strand of OV702300.1, from coordinate 40,529,387 downwards.
TCTCATCAACCGAATGCCATCAAGAATTCTTGGGATGAAGACCCCATATGAAATGATCTTTGGTAAAAATGATTTCATTGTTCCACCAAAGGTGTTTGGCTGTACATGCTTTGTTAGAGACCATAGACCTTCAGTAGGAAAATTGGACCCACGTGCTGTGAAGTGCATCTTCATTTGATACCCATCTGGACAAAAGGGCTACAAGTGTTGGAGCCCTAGTGAGCGGAGAACATTTGTTAGCATGGATATGACATTTAGAGAGTCTGAGCCGTTCTACGGAGAGAAGACGGACCTCAGCTCGTTATTTGACTTTGACTCTCCTAGCACAATTGATGCTAGTCGAGAGGGGGAGACTGAACTGGTAAGGACTAAGGAAGATGAACAATCGAGAGTTGTTGGTTCAATTCCATCTCCTGCGAGTGAAGAGAGATGGACAAAGCCAAGTGAGGAAGAAAATTTAAGTGTGCATACAAGGAGACAAGCTACAAGTGAAGAGAGATGGAGAAAACCGAACGAGGAAGAAAACGTAAAAGTGTATACACGAAGAAAACCGCAACATGAGCAGCAGCAACAGGGTCCTACTGCAGGTGACACACAGGTGCAGGGGGAGCAACATGCTCCAACAAGTGTTGAAATTGTTGAATTGACTGGGGGCGCGGGTCCATCTAATACGAGGGATTCAATGGACTTGCCCATTGCCTTAAGAAAAGGAATCCGAGTTGGAGCTAAAAAACCTCCAAATTGGTACCGAGATGAGCATGACATAGCTAATTATGTATCGTATACATCAATATCAACAAACTACATGGCCTTCATTGCATCATTGCAATCCGTTGTGATCCCAAGAGACTGGAAAGTAGCAAAGCAAGACCCGAAGTGGCGTGAGGCCATGATAGAGGAGTTAAATGCTCTTGAAAGGAATAAAACTTGGGAACTTGTACATCTTCCAGCAGGAAAGAGAGCTGGTGGGTGTAAATGGATCTACACCGTGAAACAGAATCCAGAAGGGAAAATTGAAAGGTACAAGGCAAGACTAGTTGCGAGAGGATATAGTCAAATATATGGGATTGACTATGATGAGACATTTGCGCCGGTGGCAAAGATGAACACAGTGAGGATCCTAATCTCATGTGCAGCTAACTTCGGGTGGCCTTTGCATCAGTTGGATGTCAAGAATGCATTCTTGCATAGAGATTTACATGAGGAGGTATACATGGAGATCCCACCTGGTTTCTCCACTCCTAGAACATCAGGAAAGGTATGCAGGTTGAGAAAATCTCTATACTGCCTCAAGCAATCTCCACGGGCATGGTTTGATAGATTTAGACGAGTTGTATGCGGTATGGGATATAAGCAGTGTAATGGGGATCATACGGTGTTCTATCGGCACTCAAATAGCCAGATTACAATCCTTGCCGTATATGTTGATGATATCATAATCATCGGAGATGATGAGGTGGAGATATCACGGTTGAAAGACAGCCTACGCAAAGAATTTGAGGTAAAGGACCTTGGCCAACTCAAGTACTTTCTTGGCATAGAAATTGCTAGATCTCCCAAAGGGATTGTTCTCTCCCAGAGAAAGTACGTATTAGACTTGCTTAGTGACACAGGCATGCTTGGGTGTCGGGTTGCATCAACACCTATCGATCAAAACCACAAATTATGTGTTGAATCTGGGGAACCAGTGGATAAGGAGAAGTACCAAAAGCTTGTTGGAAGGCTCATCTATCTATGTCACACAAGACCTGATATTTCATATGCAATGAGTGTAGTGAGCAGATACATGCATGATCCTAGGAGCGGACACTTGGATGCGGTCAATCAAATCCTTCGGTACTTGAAGGGTAGTCCAGGAAAGAGACTATTGTTCAAAAGGAATGGTCATCTAAATGTGGATGGGTATTGTGATGCTGACTGGGCAAGTTGTTTGGATGATAGGAGATCCACATCTGGTTATTGTGTATTTGTCGGGGGAAATTTAGTGTCGTGGCGAAGTAAGAAGCAGCCGGTGGTTTCAAAGTCAACAGCTGAAGCTGAATATAGAGCTATGTCGCAAGGTTTGAGTGAGATGTTATGGGTGAGGAATCTTCTTTCAGAACTGAAAGTGTTGAGAAAATGCCCTTTAAATTTGTGGTGTGACAACAAGTCGGCGATCAACATCGCAAACAACCCTGTTCAACATGATCGAACCAAGCATGTGGAGATTGATCGCTTCTTCATAAAGGAGAAGTTGGATGACGGTATAATTAAGATAAGTCATGTAACCTCTAGCGAGCAAATCGCTGACTGTTTAACTAAAGGATTGGGAATTAAAGAGTGTAGTTCAGCTTGTAACAAGATGGGAATGATAGATATCTATCACCCATCTTGAGGGGGAGTGTTGGACACCATGTTAGTATAAAAGTGGTGTCCTAGGAGAGCCTAGAATATTCTAGTGAGTGTTAGTATAGTAGTGTTGTCCTAGGAGAGCCTGGAATGTTCCAGTGAATGTTGGAGTCTAAGTTAGTGTCCTAGTAGAGTTTAGAGTATTCCATTGTACTAGATAAGATGTAGCCTAAGTTTAGCTATATATAAAAGGGTGTGGTGGTCCAAGGGACTGGCCCATCCCAGAACTTTTCCCCTAAAGACTACACTTGTTGTTAATTTCAGCAGTGCTTACTAGTACTTGCTTCTGATAAATCCCCTTGTGCTTGTCGTTAATTTCAACAGTGTTTACTAGTACTTGCTTTTGATGAATCCCATTGTTCTTGTCGTTAATTTCAACAATGTTTACTAGTACTTGGTTCTGATAAATCCCCTTGTGCCCATGTATTCTAGCTTTCTATTGTTTTGTGCTGCACAATCTTGTTAATTTATGCGTCTTATACATGTACTGAAACTTGAGGTTCTAAGGTAGTTTATCTGCATGTTACTTGCTCTGCTGAATGATTCATCCAGAGCACCTGTTTTTTGTTTCATTTGTCAACATGTGTTACTAACAAAAGATGTGCATAGATGTTGTATCTTCACCAAATTTGTGACCAGATTTTTGAATAAAATGCACATAGCTACAATGCTTTCTGGTTTCTCAGCTTTCTGGTAGTTTTCAGGTTAAGTAGATAATTTAAGAAGATAAGTTCTCCGGTTTGAAGAAACTCCTGGAGCACAAGTTAAAATGTTTTTCATGTAACTTTATGCGGTTTTCATCAAGTTGTTTGCCTGCTGGCTGTATGCTGCTTTTCATCAAACTTTGTCATATCGCAGGTTCTATGCTGCTTCTGCAAAAACTGCTTTTAAAGGTGACAGCCAGCAACGTTTACACCATTTTTGGTAAGTTCAAATTTCTCACATATGATCGACCTTCCTAGTAAGTCATGTTAGCAAGTGCAGTTCTGTTCATTTCAGCAAGAGAGAGAGGTACGGTTGGGCTTCAGAGTATCTCCATCTATGCATTGTATGGCAGTCTTCAATTGGCCTGTGGAAGAACTTGATTGAGAAATAATTGAAGGCATTGTTGTTAGATTGAGTATGCACGTATTAGCAAGTGCTGGATTGGATACTGTGCGCCTTTGATCATTACTTGATATAAATCATGAGGAGCTGTGCATACTTCTGTACAGTTGGTATATGGTTACTTCTGTTCCGTGCATTATAGCTTAGGCTTATGATTAACTCAACCAGTTCCCCGCCTAGTTGACTGTCGCAGTACATCCCGACAGGCTTGCTAAGGATTGTTCAAGTAATACCTATATAACATAGTGTCAACTAATTATTTCTATCAAGTAGTTTTGAGTGCAATTGAACTTTAGCCTGCAGTGCTTTTCATAAAATGTTTACTGCAGTGCTTTTGACATGATTTCAGTTCTATATACTACTGATGGTAAGGTACATGGCGGAGGTCCAAGTTACTAGTATTAAGCGCTCCCTTTTTGGCCGCCATTTTAGCTTTGCACTTAAAGGGATATTTCAAGCATGATATTCTTTTGTCGAGATCAGTTGTGCAAGTTTTTCTTTTTCTTCATAATTCATTGTTAATATCAGCCACTACCCATGTTCAACTTTGGTGATGTAGTTTCCTTACAGGCTTGTTTCTCTTAATGTAGGTACACCTCAAGCGCTGCTTCAGAATTTGCAGCAGTCAATCTTGCTTCATGGAGCACCTGAACAAGCAGCAGAGCACAGATAGCGCATGCACCCCGCTGGAAATGCAGTTTGGTTGATAAATCTTTACAAATGCAAGTGCTGTATTTTCAAGATTGTATGCCAAGCGATGATGTGTGGTAATAAATGTTTGTTGCAACATGAGAGCCTGAACTTCCTAAATAGATATTCTCTGATACCAAGTTGATGAGACAATATCAGGTGTATGTTGTTCCATCACATCTTAAATTGCGAATATGCGAGCCACTATAAAGACTGAAACAAAAGAGTTGAGATGCATGAGCAGGCTGATGTATTCGCATATGAGCAGGCTGATATATATATTTACAAGCAAGTTTAGTCAATTTGCAAACTGCTGTTTCGTCTATATAATTTTCAGGCTATGTGCTCATTTTCAAATTGGCCTATGTGCTCATTTTCAGGCTATTGTTTGTTTTTATTTTCGTCCATCTGAAATGAAGCTACGTTGTTGCTTTATCCATAATAATGCTACTCTGTTGCTACACCAAATTGGATCAAAACAGGGCAATGCTGAATTTCCGTGCTTGTTCCCCAGCCATTCACGTCTTACTACCTATCCATCCCTCTAGCTACTCCAAAGCTTGTTGCTCACTGCTCCATCTAACATAATCTCATCGCAAAACTATAGACTCTCCACTTCACTCAAATGGAACCACATAAACATCTATCATCAGTTGCCAAAAACGACTATTCACCTGACATTTTTTGTCTTTTTTATACACAACACATAAAATATTCTTTCGTCCTGAAAACTTGTGAACCAACATAAAATATTCGAATGTATATGTAGAGTTTTTTTTTTTGAATTTTTTGATATTTCAAAATATGTTTTCTCACAATAGGTGCATTTACACCTATGAGCCGAATTGCCGCCTCCCACAAGAGAACCATACTTGCAGCCTTGTCTCAAAATTCTGCGCAATTCATCATCTGCACTTGAACTGGAAATTCAATGAAAAAATCTGATGAATGAGCAAACTGCTGACACCCTTTCGATGACAAGAAGCCAAGGTCAATCAAGGGACATGCTAATTTATTTGCACTGGATGAATCCCATCCAGACACCTTTGTTTGTTTTTTCCTTTGAGCAGAGCTCTGTTTTCTTGTTTCTCTTTCAGCACAGCTCTGCTTTCTGACTGACAGACAACCAACTTGTCGAGCCTGTTCATTCCGTTCCCCACATATCATTGTATGTCGCTGACGTGGCAAATAATGGATCCACATCAGAATGCAAAAGATACATTTGTGCTTGGTACTAGTATTACCTTAAAAGTTTGAAAATGTTCTCCGCGCCTTCTTCGGTTTATCGACAACAATTGCTTGCTAGGGCAGAGTGCCCAACAAGATTAACAGCCATTGCTTGCGGCAGGAACTGCTTTCTCTGAAGCAAACGGAAAGGGACACAGAGTTCCAGCTACAAGGCCGCAGAACAAACCAAAGCTAAGCTAAAGCAGTCACTGATTCCTTAAAAAAAAGATTAGAAAATCGGTTCTACAACAAAAGAAACAACTGTATCAGATGAACCCGAGAAACATTTACCAGTTATTACAAATTGGAACCCATTCAGGATCTGGCTGCTGGCAGAGTAGTTTCCAACCACGGCAAGATAGCAGAGTTTGAGCTATTCGAAATGAAACGACCACACTGTTTGGTGCAAGTAGCAGTATGATCAAAACTCAAAAGTCTAGACATCTGATATCGTCCCAAATGAGAGATCAGATCAACCATCAGTAACATGTTACGTCAAGAGGTGAGTGGGTTACACCCAAAGGGTCAAGTTGAGAAGAGAAAAACAAAAAGTCATGACTTGCGTTCAGGAGCATTACAACACATATATTTGACAGTTCAGGTAGTAGTGCTGAAGTCATGACTTGCATTCAGCAAGTATCATGTTGATGTGTTGTCCAGCTTCGAGTTAGCTGAAACTCGGAAACACCATACAAGAAACAGGTCACAATTACTTGATTATGATGATGGCCAGACAAAAGGAATTCATTCGGGATGAACTGCAAGCAGAGAATTAGAAATTTCCAGCCACAGCAAGACAGCAGAGCGTGTCCAACAATCAGTCTTTACTTTGAACAAACGAACTAAGAAACATGGTCAGCTATGATCAGCTTCTATATTATTGGTATCTGAGTTGAGGAGTTTATTCTACTATAGCATACATAGTACAAAGAATGAGACGAATTATTATTAACACATCAAGTTACAGCTTCCCAGGTACCTGTCACCATGATGTCCAAGAAGGCAGATCAACATTGGCACCAACATTGGCACCAGCATGAGACATTGGCAAACCATAAACATGTTGGTAGTCAGCGTTGCAACAGATTACCTAGCCAGGCTAGCAAGCCTGAAGAATCCCGGCGATGACATGAAAGAACATGTGCTTAACTTCATGAGGTACTCTGTTTGCGCCATGAGCAGGACACAAAGGTCCTCTGTCCAGCAAGTAAGCAGGCAACGAGGCAGGGATCAGCACTCATCCTTGTTGATGTCTCTGTGTAGCAAACAGGTTGAGGCGCCTCCCACGGCTCTTGAAGTGCAGCATCCCGGTGTCGGGGCTCCTCCTCGGCGAGGAGCTGTACTGGACACTGCGGCTGCGTCCGAGCCAGTAGAACCTCCTGGCCAGCGAGCTGCTGCCATGCCGCCGGGCACCACTGACATGGTGTGCATGGAGTGAGTCTGTGGGCGATACCTCGGAGTCGACACCGCCGGTGGAGGACGACACCGAGTGGCTGCCGTTGATCCGGGCCGCCACACCGGCGTGACCCTGCATCCGGGACCTCGTCGTGGCGACGTCCGTGTCCCTCCAGGATTGGGACGAGAAGGACCTGCTGAGGATGCCCCGGATGGGGTCGGCGGCCCTGCGGGTGGTGCACTCCCACCACGGCCTGAGGGAACCCCTGTCCTTGGAGTGGAGGACGAGGTCGGAAGCAGAGGCGGCCGTGGTGGCGCTGGTGCTGGGCGCAGCGGCGGAGGAGGTGGGGGCGGATTCGTTGGCGTCCCATGACTGGCGGGAGGGCAGCCAGGAGGAGTCGGCGCCGGTGCCGTGCTCGCAGCAGACCATCCACTCGCAGGACTGGCGGAGGGAGCGCTTCCGCTGCAGCTGCTCCGGCTGCTTCTCCTGGTGCTGGGAATCTTGCTGCTGCTGTCGCCGCTCATCTTCTTCTTGTTGTTCTCTGAATCTGCTGCTGGGGGACTGGGATGGAGCAGGGCGGTCCAGCTGGTCGTGGAGCTGGAAGAGGCGGAGCAGCGTGGTCCTCCCCTCCTGCGGCTGCGCCGGCGCCGCGGCAGCCTGTCGGGGTGGGGGAGGTGGCGGGAGAGGGAGGGGAGCAGCAGGGGGAGCGGGGGGCGTGGCCGGGAGTGCGGCGGCGGAGAGGCGCTCGAGGAGGCAGGCGGAGCAGAAGCCCGTGAAGGGGGGCTGCGCCGGGTGCCTCGCGCACCGCGACAGGGCGCTGCCGGCGGCGGGATTCATCGGTCTCCGCCGGCGGCCGGCCACCGCCTCCGCCGCTCCCGGAATTCGAAATCGAAATCAGTGTCGAGGTGGGGAATCGATTTGGGTCTGGTTTGACTGAGAAAGGCTAGGGCTTTGACCAGAATCAATCGATTTGGTCGGGAGAAGAGAGAGAGAGATGGGGATGGGGAGGAGAGAGCCGTTGTTGCTGGCCTCGTTTTTGTTTTGCATGGACCTCGCTGCCATGTGGGCCCCTGCCCCCCTATACACCCACTACCCCAGCACACACAACACAACGGCTCTCTCCTTCCCTGGTGCACATTTTCTTCATCACCCCTCTTCTTCTCTATGCTTGTACAATTCTACTTGTGATTGTGATCTGTGGTAAATAAAAGGTGCATCTTTGCGATTTGATCTCTAACTAATCCGAATCCTTGACTTCGTTATGTTGCTTGGATAGGACATACCAAGTGCCGGGAATGTGAGAGGAGAAGGTCAAGTCAAGCAAGGAGTACATCTTTTGGCACAAATGATTATATATCCGTAAATTGTTACAAGTCACGAGTCCAATGATCACAAAAGTTTTATGGAAGACCAATGATTATACTAGAAGAAATAAAACCGAAAGCGGTGGTGGTATTTTTAATGTGTCCATGGTTCAGTAATCGTTGGTAACCCTGACTCATGAACATAAGACAACTTGTGATGTGCAATATGGCTAGAGGCAGAGATCCGAATGAGGACAATGTAAGTACCCTTTTCGTTCCATAATTCTTGTTATGGTTTTAGTTCAGATATATGCAAATAAGATGGTGTTAGAGTATTGTACGTATACGGTTGTTATTGTAGTTTAGGATAGTTAAGACTCTAGTCTAACTTGACTTGTACTTCAAGATGATCGTTGTACGTCTATATATACTCGCTCGTGAGACTCAACCTGAACATAGACCATGCGACCTTCCAGTACGACGACAACATGTTCGCCAGACGATCCAGCTGGCTTGGAGATGGAAAGTGGATCCCAAATGAAAAAGAAAAATGTTCGGCAACATGGAATCAAATGAAAAAAATCACTTCAGCAACATGGAATTAATCTTCGATTGTCTCCATCGAACACGACATGCTGTGACTGGTTGCTCACCACTCACTTGACTTGAGGAAGTAGCATTCGGAGGTACTAGGGCGGCTCCTGTCTGCAGAACATATCTTCCAAAGAAATAAACATCATGTGAAAAAATCTATGTGGACGGATGCTGGGGAATATTTCTACCCTTGACTTGCTAGCCTCATCGTCTACGGATTGGTCTCTTAATTTGCGGAAATGGCCTTAGTATTGCCTATATATATATGTAACGTGTCCCTGACCGGTATGTGTGTGCCAGGTGAGTGTGTCCTATTGGATTCTTCTTTTCAACCCGGTTTGGAGGAATTTTGATTAATCCACCAGAACCTCAGGTGATTGTGTTTATTGTTTTCCTATGATGATATTAGCAATAATTCAAGAATACACATGCCATCACAATCTTAATATATTTCTAAGTTTTTGAATCACGCGAAGCAAATACGAGCATGTTTTTTTTTCAGTTTGGACATATTTTGTTAGATTTAGCAGAAATATCTCTCTCTCAATCATTCTGGGAAAAATCTAAAATTCTTGTAATTGGAAAATGTACAACTTTTTTATATCATCAAAATTAGAGTTTGGTAGTATTTTGTTAGATTTAGCCAAACTTTGGTCAAGTTTTCAAAATTAGACTAAAAGTTTTCGAATATTAAACAATGAACATTGATTAATCTGTGAAATTTTATATACATTTGACATGTTTTTTAATTGATTGGCCATATTTTGTTAGATTTGGCAAAAGATTGGTCAAATTAAATAGCCTAAAACACTCCATATATAACCCCAGTCATTGATGTAATGGAAGGAGAGGCTCAAGGCGACCAGGCCACATTTCCTAGACGAGGTTTAAGATGAGCAAGGCTTGGAGGGCCTCTTTAGACGAGGTTTAAGACGAGCCGGGGAAGACCTCCCTTCAGTGAAATGAGCCATCTTTAGATGATCAAGGCTTGAATTCGGTTTATTTCCTTCGAAAGATCAAGTCGCTGATGACTTCACAAAGCCTCTACCAATTTGTAGTTTTGAGGATTTCAAATATAATCTCAACTTGTCAAAGTTGTGATTAAGGGAGGGTGTTAGCGATAATAGGTGAGACGGGTTGTACAGGTTTTCTGTATCAACGTCGGATCTACCTGTACATACTAGACACAACCTCTCTGATTATCCCTTGTATTGCTTGCACCGCGAAGTGCCCATATATATACGTGAAATCTGGGACTCGGTGGTATCCGAGTAGTCCCGAACTACCTGATCGTAAATCTTATAGAGCCATCTTTAGATGAGCAAGGCTTGAACTCGGCAAGGCTTGGAGGGCAACCATCGCATGGTGGCCTGGATGTTCGTCGAACCGATAAATTCTACTTGGGATGAAGCGGTAATAATTTGGAAGAAAGGACTTCTTCTTTGATCTCGGTAGAAGGGGTATATTCCTCCTATTTAATTTTAAATAGAGTCTAAAGACAAATAATAATTATTTTTTTCTTTCTAGCTGTCTTTTGTGTATATGTGTTAGTCTTAGCGTTTCTTTGCTTAATTTCGCCATGGTTAAATTTTTGCTCTTCTGTTTTGGATATATTATTTTATTATAGTACCCCTAAAAAAAGGAAAATTACACACTGGATTTGCTGGGGTCGGGGTCGTAAGTATCAAATCCAGACATAATGGGATCTATCGACGACATGGACGGCGGTGGATCTTGTAATACTAGAAACAAGATGCGTGGACTCACCGTCAACGCTTATGTATATCTTCATGGTATTTACATATTTTCTACGTAAAGAATAAATAAATATGCACGTGTGTACATAAAAATCCTGATGTTCATATCCTTACACCATCGGCTTGCTATATATCCTCGCTCACTATATATAAAGCAGAGCTGGCTAGATATAGAGCTGCGTTACGTTTATGTGATCAGTATGGCTCGAGCAACAGCAGCAAGAGGTAGCGGTGGTGTGGTCGTGGGCGGAACGACGACGACGCTGCTCCTCCTCCTCTTCCTCCTCTTCCTCATGCCGGCGCCTGCCTCGTCGCAGGCGGCGGCGGGGCTGCGTGCACTCGCCAAGGCGCCGTTCCTGAAAAAGATCGGGAAAAGTCTGGCCAAAGAGGCAGCCACCGCCGGCGGGTCTGCCCTGCTGAAGCAGGAGATGGGAAGGTCGAACGGGGGCGGCAACCGCGATCGTCTGGGCGCCGCCGCGGCTGACAACGCCGGCACCATCGTCTACAGCGTCAGCGTGGAGGGGCAGAGTATATCCGGTGCGGTCACCATATTCAAGGACTTCACCTGGGTGCAGTGCCCGGCGGCCATCTCCAGCGTCCCCTGCACCAGCGCCACGTGCACCAGTGTGCTCGACATCAGCGCCGACGACTGTGACAGCAGTAGCATGTGCGAGTACGAGTACGGGTCGACCGACGACGACACCAACACTTCCGGCTACCTCGCCAGCGAGACGTTCGCCGCCGTCGCAGCTGGGACTGGGACCACGACCACCACCACGCCTGTCTCCGTGGTGTTCGGCTGCAGCACGGCGTTGCCCCCCGACGGCGAGACAGGCGCCATTGGGTTCAGCAAGGGCTCCCTCTCCGTCCCGACGCAGCTCGGCGTCTCCAAGTTCTCCTACTTCCTGACACCCGATGACTCCAGCACCTCCGAAGCAACCAGCGTCGTCCTCCTGGGCGAGCAAGCGGTGCCGCAGACCAAGCACAGCCGCTCCACGCCATTGCTCGACAGCACCAATCTCGCGTATCCTGACCTATACTACGTTCAACTCACTGGAATACAGGTTGACGGTGAGCCGCTGACCGGCATCCCAGCGGGAGCGTTCGACGTGGCGGAGGATGGCAGCTCCGGCGGGGTGGTCCTCAGCACCACCACCGCCATCACGTACCTCCAAGGGGACGCCTATGACTCCCTGAAGCAGGCGCTGGTGAAATCCATCAAGTCGGACCCCGCCGTGAGCAGCAGCAGCAGCAACTCAAACGGGTTCTTCGATCTGTGCTACAGCATCAACGCCGTGGCAGAGCTGACATTTCCTGAGATAAAGTTGGTGTTTGCTGGCGAGGGTTCGCCGGCGATGGAGCTCACCACGGTGCACTACTTCTACAAGGACGCCGACACGGGGCTGCAGTGTCTCACCATGCTTCCGATGCCGTCGGGCGAGTCCGTTGGCACCATCCTAGGAAGCATGATGCAGGCAGGCACCAACATGATCTACGATGTCGGCGCCATGCAGCTAACATTCGAGAAGGCCGCGGCGTCTTTGGTAAATAGTACATCGCAGCATGTGTTCCTCATAGCCGCCTCTATGCTCCTCGTGTTGGTGTTCCTCTTCTAGCTAGATGCTTTCTTCCTTCCTTCCTTACTCGTCCATCATGTATTATATATTGTCTCGTGTTGGAAACGGTCACATATATATACGGGTGTCGGTCTTTGTTACGTTGGTCTGATATATATATTTCCTAAATCAAACATGGTATCAGAGTAACGTCCCCATCTCCGCCACCTCTCCCATTTTCCTTACTCGTCCATCATGTATTATATATTGTCTCGTGTTGGAAACAGTCACATATATATACGGGTGTCAGTGCCGGTCCTGACATTTCAGGGGCCATGGCGGAACTAAAATTTTAGGCCCTTTCTAAATTTTTTTATATAATGAAATGATGAAGAATAAATACTTCAAGTATACCAATTTGTAATATTCATATAAAAATGAGAATATTTACATATTACCTTCAAATTTTCTCTGTGTATTCTAGAAGCGAAGTCAGTGATAATGAAATAAATATCAATCTCGTCCAATAACTTCTTCTCGATGCCGGATAATAAATAACCATACTAACTAGTTCCTCATCAATACTAGTAGATTTGGTAGGAGATGAATCAAATGCGGTATCATGATTACTTACATTGTTATTACCCGCGTTGATGTCATCGTTCTCCTCTGTACCGATCTCATCCTCTAGATCAATATTACTATGTTCCTCAACAAGAACTACTACCTCCGTTTCGGTTTACAAGTCTTGCGCGTACTTTTATGTCGCCATAACCAATTAACCACACAAAAATATAAAGAAGAACTACTAATTAGAACAAAAATTAGGGGGAACGTTAGACTATAGAAGACTGAGATCAGAAATTCAGAATTTGGACCTGAAGACGTAGAACGATCAAAGCGAGACCAAAGACAGGCCACAGGCAGAGACATAGGGCGAGGCGATAGGCGACGATCGGCCAACAGGCGGTGGCTTGCTGCTTGCCGCGCGTGGGCCTTCCTACGATCGACAGCGCAACGTTGAGTCGAGGTCGAGGCAGGAACCGGCGTGCCTTCATACGATACACACAAAGAGGATAGCTGATCCAATCGCAGGTTAGGTACGTGCTACCATGATGGACTTCAAATCTAAAACGTATGTGTATGTCTAGCAAAGTAGAGGGCTCAATCTAGCCTAATAGGAAACTCAAAAATGCTACTCCCTCTAAACCATATTAGTTGACTTGGATTTATCAAAATTTGGATGAACCTATATACTAAATAGTATCTAGATTCATTCTAATCTAGACAAATTTAAGTCAACTAATATGTGTCGGAGACTATAGTTGACTATAGTTGTTGTTGTTGTTCTTGTTGTTGTTGTTGTTGTTGTTGTTCTTGTTGTTGTTGTTGTTGTTGCTGCTGCTGCTATTGCTGTTGCTGCTGCTATTGCTGTTGCTGTTGCTGTTGCTGTTGTTGTTGCTGTTGTTATTGTTATTGCTATTGCTGTTGCTGTTGCTGCTGCTGCTGTTGTTGCTGTTGTTGCTGCTGCTGCTGCTGCTGGTGCTGTTGTTGTTGTTGTTGTTGCTGTTGCTGTTGCTGTTGCTGTTGCTGTTGCTGTTGCTGTTGTTGTTGTTGTTGTTGTTGTTGTTGTTGTTGTTGTTGTTGTTGCTGCTGCTGCTGGTGCTACTGTTGTTGTTGCTGCTACTGCTGTTGCTTGTTGCTGCTGTCGTCGTTGTCGTCGTCGCCGCTGTCATCGCCGCCGCCGTCGTCGTCATCGTCGTCGTTGTCCCATGTCGACCAATACGACGTTCCACGTGTAGGACCACGTCATGAGTAGAATGGCAGAACGTATCCTATGGAACATGAGAATCTATATATACACTAGCTGCACACATAGGCGTTGGGCCTTTGAAGGGGTCAGATATAAACCACAAGGTGGACTGCTGGTACGTTTGCAAAGTCAACCTTGTAGAGTCGTCAAATTACATGAAAGGTCCTTTCTGGTGCTGAATCTCCCATGTAGTACCATTGTAGCACGGGATCCATTGATGTCCCAAGGCAAAGTTCTGAGACTTGGTCTGTGGGCTAGGAAATCGACGGCAATCATATACTCCTGGCGTGAATGCTAAACGGTGGAGCAATGCGAGGAATCAGATCGGGAGCCCTGCACTCATGGGGTCTAGCTGCCCCCATCAACGGAGTTTCTGCCTCGGATTGGAAGTTGGGATACAATGAGCGCAAGTTCTCCTTGGAATAGATCATGGCCTCTAGTGTTGAAGCACCGTCTTTGGAGTTCCAATAGCCACATTGATATAGACGGGATCTACACCCGGCCTTGTCTAGCCTCTCCGTGCTGCTTGAGGATTTTATTATCATGCAAGTTAAGCCAGTACAAGTGGATAATGGCAAGGCCTCGGACGAAGATTGTGTCATGCCAGTGGCCTTGCATCGTCCCTGATGGTGGGTCAATGTAGCGCCATCATAAGTCACAGGTCCACAGGTGCTCCCACCGGCATTTGACGATGTGACTCTACTCTTGCAGCCTTACCGTTTGTACTTGTCAACCTTGACAACAACGGGTTCTTGTCTTAAAAAAATAGCAATGGCTTTTATCAATGGTTGGTAAGAAACAATTATGCATATTGTCATATCGTGAGGATTCCAGTCAGTGGCGGAGCCAAAAATGGAGCAAGCCCTGGGCCAAAACTTCTCAAAAAATCATGTAATAGGACCATTTTTTTTTGGTAATATTGCATAGAGATGACCATGTAATTTAACTCAATTTTTTTACCAAAAGGACAATGGGCTGCTGTTTTTCATCGATATAGTAAGAGTGTAAGAACACAGAAATAGAGCTAGAGGCGAGTGCATTTTGGATATTTGCTTCAATTTATTTGGTTTTAGAAGTTGCTGATTGGTTGGGCGTTGAGACTAAAGGGAAACACAAAATTATTAAATCAATGAATCAGGTCAACTTTGGACAGTCCACAAATCAACTTAACTGAAGATAATGAGATTTTAAAGGAATTTCCTTGCTCAGAGTAAAAGGGGAGCCGCAGCTGAGCCAGGGTGTACTGGACTGACATATTAGCCCGCGATGACCGAATGGCGAGGCTGCCCAAGTTCCTGGCACTGCGGATGAGATCGAGCCAGGAAGAAAGGCTTCACGTTGCTTGGTCGCTGTCTACGTCTCGTTTCTTATTCGTTTACTGCTTGTTTCCGTTGTATAGGCTTGTTACGTATCATTGGGCCAAAGACGATAGGCTGCTGCACCTCGGGCCATTATGTAATCTCTATATGTAACAGGCTGAGCAAGTTGTTGTGCCCCAGGCCATGGCCCTGGTTGCCCGGGTTGTAGCTCCGCCCCTGATTCCAGTAGAATTTTTCACTTAGTGAAGGAGGAGGGTTTGTAGCCATTAATTATAGGACATGTGAACTACTTACGTACGTGAACCTTGAAATGAGCTTCATGGTAATACTAAAGAGTAAGGAAAAAATACAACTTAACATAAAGTAAATCATAGCGCATGACCGGATTCGCTATCCACATAGCCCCGATTCACTATCCACGTAGCCATGATTCACTAGCCACGTAGCCCCGATTCTTTCTAGTCATGGGATGAGCGATGGGAAGGACACACATCGCCATCGCAGTGGAGCCAAAATCTCCCCGGACCCAGGCCCCGCCGCGGGGCTAGGCGCGGGATTCCCCCTCCTCTCATAGAGCATGCTGTCCTACCCAGCGTTGACGGATGCTGGACGGCGCGCGTGGCACTGGCACCGGAAACTCTTGCTGGATACGGGTTTCTCGTGATCGCGAGTCGTGCTGGTAGTGTAGATTTTTGACGTCCACGGTTTCTTGCAACGAGGTCGTGCGGTGGGCCGTGTGCTGTCCTAAGGTGGCAGCGTGAATTCCCCGCCATACATGGGTCCTCACATGGAGGAATACAAGCGGGTTTCAGGTTTTGGGCGAGCGCGGGTTGTCGCGGTGAGGTTGTGTGTTGGGTCCCTTTCGCGCGGGAGAACTGCTCTTAGATACAATGAGCATCGCGCGAATTAGGGTCTACGCCATGCATCCATCACGCGCTCATGCTGTTGTCTAACGATGCCGCTCTAACATGCTGTGGATGTGCTAGCGCCTAATGAGCTACAATATTCTTTTTTTGAACAGGGTGAGGGTGCGAAGCACCCAAATTTCATTCAGCTTAGACTTAAAAACATTGTACATCAGTGATTACAACTCCAGGTATTTGCAGCCGGTGATGAACTGCAAGCACTGGACAAGCCAAGCTCGAATGACAAGTGTTCCTGCAAGAACTAGTCGGCTCAGATCCGAAGGATCGTTTTGCCTGTTGAGCGCAGCAATGGGCAACCCCATTGATTGATCTGTTTATGTGGTATATTGTAGCCCTCAATGGTTTGATGAGATTCTGACTGTGTATAGCATGTCTTCTTATCTCCCATAATACGTTTTGGTTTTTTCCTCCCTCATCTGCCACTGATTTGGCAAGGTTGATTGAGTCTATGAAAAACACTGGCTCCTGCAATTTTAGCTCCTTTGCTAGTGTTGCTGCAAGTATGAGAGCATTAGCTTCAGCTTCCAAAGCTGAGTTAGATTGAGTCATGTTTCCCATAATGAAGACATCCGTGAAGATTGCTGCATGTTGTTCTTTGAAATGTAAGTAAACTCCTAGTCCTGCTTTTGCATCCGAACCTGTGTTTCGTTTTGTCCAAGCAGCATCTGCATACAGCTTCGGACCTGCAAAAGGCAAATCAGAGGATACTGTTTGTCCTTGAGGTGTGCTGAGCAGCCTCATGCTACCAGGAGGTTTTACAGCTTCGGTGGTTGTGAGGGCAGGCATCTCCTGGTTTTTAGTAGCGCATTCATTCTAATTGCAACTTGATGGGGCTAGTTCTCCTTATGATCGAACAGTTTCTCATTCCTGCATTTCCAAAGACACCAAAGGAAAGTGGCAATATTTACAATATTAGCATTAGGATTATCCATTTTACCAAGATTGATTATTGTGGTCGTTAAAGTACTTTCATTTGCAGTGAAAATGCCAGGGCGAATGCCCCAAGGCAGGTTAAACCACACAGATCTGGCAAAGGTACATCTGAAGAATAAATGGAAATCATCCTCTGGAAGACCACATCTGCAACAACCTGCATTGATATGGGTAGAAAAATTTGCTCCACGAGCACCTGTTAACAGAGCTTTTCTGAGTAATCTCCACATGAAGGTTTTTATTCTTGGTATCATTGATTTAGAATTCCACACCTTCTGCAGAAGAAGTTTTGTAGGCTCGTCTATGCTTTGTGGAGATGGGATCCCTGCAACTTGCAAAGCTTGTAAACAGGTTTTATAAGATGATTTGGAAGTACATTTACCGTTTGGTGTTAATTTCCAACAGAGAATGTCATCTTGTTCATCAGTTTGAATGATTTGAGTCTGTTTTATTGGATGGGCAGTTCTCGGGGTAAAAATCCTGTCTATCAAAGAGTAGTCCCAATGTTTTTGATTTGGAGTCCAAAGATCAGCAATTTTTGTAGGACACCTAAACCCAGAATCTTGTATAATTAGGTCTTCGTATATTATTTCCCAGTTAGAGAACCAGGGAGTGCTCCAGACTAAAATGTTTCCTTTAGTTATTTGATAGAATGAATTAGCTTTGAGAATATGAATAGTTTTCAGAATGGAAGTCCAAAAGCCTGATTTGTGTGTGTTGGCTCTGGATCTCCAGATTGAACTGTCCGGGAAATATTTAGACTTAAGAATTTTGTGCAACGCACTGTCAGGTTTTTCTGCAATACGCCAAGCAGCCGAAAGGATTAGTCCATAGTTGACAGCTTGGAGGTTTCTAATGCCCAAACCCCCTTCTTCTTTGGTTGTACAAATGTTTTTCCAAGCAACCAAGCAGATTGATTTTTATTTTGCAGTGCTTTCTACTCCAGACCACCAGAAAGATCGAATGATTGCCGTGATTTTTGACAGGAACTTTTTGGAAAAGATGATGTTGGACATATAATAAACCGGTATGGACGAGAAAACTGATTTTATAAGTTCAATATGAGCAGCATCAGATAGAGTGTTAGCTTTATAAGTCGACAGCTTAGCCTTAAATTTTCCAGGACAAAGTTATAAGCTTGCGATCTATTTTTTGCTGGAATGATGAGAGGATGACCAAGATGGATGAAGTTTTCTGAAATTATTGGAACCGGAAAAATATTCAGGTTGTCTTGCTTCTCACTAATCCCAACCTTTTTACTAAAAATAACACCTGATTTGCTCCAGTTAGGCATTTGTCCAGAGGCCTCAGTGATCGTAGCTTTTCCACAGATGAGAAGGTCATCAGCAAAAAGTAGGGAGTGTATAGGAGGGCAGTTTGGTCCTAACTTTATGCCAGACATGTTTTCATTTGAGAGGGCGTCTTGAAGCTCCAAAGAGAGTTCATTTATGGCCATGACAAATAGGTAAGGAGAGAGTGGACATCCTTGTCTAATACCTCTAGTACTACGAAAGTTTGCAAAGGCTTGACCATTTATGATCACAGAAAATCTAGGGGAAGAGATGCAAGCATAAATTAGATTGATAAAGTGATTATGAAGACCCTTACGCGCCAGAGCTTGCTTAATAAAGTTCCATTCAAGTCTGTCAAAAGCTTTGGCAAGGTCTATTTTAAGCATGAAGGATTTTTGATTCCATGATGAAAGTTGAAAATAATGAGTGATTTCTTGAGCCACAATGATGTTGTCACTAATCCTCCTTCCTTCGATGAAAGCTTGTTGAGAGTGGGGAATGTAATCAGGGAGGTGAGGCTTTAGTCTGTTGGCTAGGCATTTGGCAATGATTTTATAGATAATGTTGCATAGACTAATGGGTCTATAGTCTGCTGGGACAGAAGGTAAAAGTTTTTTAGGAATTAGAGCATTGTGGGTGTCATTGATGAAGTTTGGGATGATTGCAGAAGAGAAGAAATTTGTTACCAGTTGAAGCACGTCATCTCCAATGCAACCCCAGGTTGCAATGTAGAACTCCACGTTGAAGCTGTCAGGTCTAGGAGAGGCATTCCTTTTCATCTCTTTAAGAACATCTAAAATTTCGGTTTTGTCAGGAATAGAGTATATATAGTCGTTGTCTGGAGGAGCTTGAGAGACCTGAATATTAGAGCTGCTATGCAAAGAGGATGTAAAAATTGATCTGAAATAGCTAACAAAAGTATTTGCAATTTTATCAGGCATGAAGTGAGTGGTATTTTGTTCATCTTTTATTGATAAAATAGTGTTTCTTCTTCTTCTTTTAGCAATTGCAAGGTGGAAAAAAGAGGTGTTCCTGTCTCCATCCTTAACCCAATTTTTCTTGGCTCTCTGCATATAAAAATCATTCAGTTTTGTAATTGCTTGTTCATACCTTGTTATGAGCATCAGCTCTTTTGATTGATTCTGCATCTGAAGAGGCTGATTCTGGAGCTTCTCTATCTCCTTTTCCGTTTCTTTGATTACCTCTTGCATAGGCTTCTTTTTCCTGCACCATACTTTAAGGTCCGAAGCAAGCATTTTCGATCTGAGAGAAAAGGGTTTATTGTGCGATCTACTCCAGCTGGCTTTTGCAAAATCCTGAAAATCATTTTCTTTGAGCCACCAGTTTTCAAATTTGAACATATTAATAGGTTTGTTTTCCTTTCCATTAGTAGACAGTAGAATGGGAGCATGATCACTAAAACATTGCATAAGAGGCAGATTATAGACATTTGAAATCTGAAACTGAACACACCATTCACGATTCACCAGACATCTATCTAGTCTTTGATATAAAGGTTGAGAGGAAAATCTTTTATTAGTCCAGGTGTAGGATGGCCCACTAAAACCTAGATAAAAAAGGCCACAGTTTTTAACAATAGAGCGAAAAGCTTGCATTCGATTACAATTAATATTGGGAGTACTTTTATCAGAGTCATACAGGATATCATTCATATCACCAAAACATAAAATGGGCAAATTTCTGTTATCATACACAAAATTCGCAATTTGCTCCCAAATGGCATTGGTTTGGCGGTGGTAGGGGTCTCCATAGATACAAACTAGACCAAACTTACTAGCATTAGAGGTTTCAGTGGCTATAGCTAGGATAACATGGAATCTAGACGAATATACAGAGAGTTGAAGATCACCACTCCACATCAACCATAGGCCCCCTGCTTTCTTCAAAGAAGGCACTACAACAGCATTATTCATATTAAAACGAGAGGAAATATTAGCAGAGGGAAATTTTGAGGTTTTTGTTTCAGACAAGAATATTACCTGGGCTCTAGTGGAGGTGATCAAATTGGCAAGGTGGCACATTTTAGGATTGCCAAGGCATTGCCATGGCCCTCATGGCGACTATGGCGCCTCCAAGGCTGGCGCCAAAGCCTGAGCATCATTAGTGTTGACCTGTTGCTCCAAAGGTATCTGCAGATCCATCGACATAGTAGCAGCAACATCTGCATATTGAGTCTGGGCTGTATCATTTCTGCTGTTACTGGTGCGATCAGTGCAAGTATAATCATTGCCATCCAAGTTGAGTTGGTGAACCATCCTAGGAGATGAGCTGCCCCTGTTATGAGAGCCTCCCGAGCCCAACATGAGAGACGATGGTGTGCCGCTTCTGAAGGGGTCGAAGTCGGCAGTATCTTCAGAGACTGACGGAGAGCTTGTGCGCCTTGGTGGAACAGAGGGCCTCCAGACATTTCCCATAACAGGGCTCCTGTCGCAGCCAACATTCCTGCCGTAACCCATCGTACTGGCTCCTCCACCACGACGCCAAGTGGAAGCACCTGGCCTATTGACAGTTGATCCCATAGAATATCTGTAGTAATTTCTGTTTTGATTTGACGGAAGGATATCCCACCTAGACTGTCGTTTGCGAGTCCGAGTCGCTAGAGTGGAGGCTCGTAGAGTGGATTGAGAAGCTTCTCCTCCTTTTTCTCTTTCCTTATCTGACAGCCGCATCTTTCCCTCCTCTTGTTGCTATCGAAGGGCAGGTGGTTCTCCTCTGATTTCACTTGCTTCTCCTTCGAGGATGGCTCTGGCATTGAGTTCCAGTGTATCGCCTTTCCTTGCTTGATCTCCTTCTCCATTCTGTGCTGGATTCCAGGTTGCATTGACTTGGATCGAAAAGTGTCCTCCACCTTCTCCATGTTCTATGTCTGTGGCTACTCTCTTCGGTGGGGGAAAACAAAGCGTGTGGATTGTTTCAACTGCTCTCTTCTTAGCAGGGATCGAGGGGCCTGCACAGGTGTCCTTCTTGGCAGAGTTTTCGGCAGCTGTCAATGCAGTTCTGCGTGACATGTGTTCTGCTGAATAGTAAGTGTTATCCTTCTCAGTGGGATTGCTGGCAGTGGGCTGTCCTCCTTGATTTTGGTTGGTATGAGTTAATGCTTGTGCATTAGAGCAAGGCAGATGGAACATCGGTGGACAGGTACTGTCGCCAACACGAGGAGCAGATTCTGTGCCAAAGAGAAGCTCCCATTTGCTACGCGGGATTAGAACTAGACCCTCCTGTGTATTAAAGTTTTGCCCCATCCGTGGATGGTGTTGGGCCTAGCCCATTGGCCCAGAGTATCTACTTTCAATCTGTAACAGGCCTTTATTATTCCTTTGCTTCTGATCTTGTAGTTGGTTGCTTGGGCCTTCCTCTTTGCGTGTGAACTCACTTCCTTCTTTTTCCTGGTTTGTTCCTTTTTCCATGTGAACTAACGACTTTCCCGCCATGACCTCTATTTCCATGACGTTTGACATTTTCGTGCTGTCCTGGAGGTGATCAGTAGTGGTCAGTTGCAGCAGTCTATCGTGAACTCCTTGTTGATCCTGATTTTCAACATTTGTCAGCTGTCTGCTACTGTTCATGGATACGTGTGCTTTCTGCATGTCTTCCTTCTGAATGTGTGATTCCAAGATTTGACATACAGGGCCTCCTTGAACAGTTCCTTCGTTTACCTCCCGCTGAATCTCCATGATTCTGGAACTATCTTGCACCCTAGTGCTTCCTCCTCCTCTGTTCTCCTCCATCCTTTTCAGAATCTGTTCTGCATTTTCTGTATTTCCTCTCCCTCTTCTGTTCTCTTGATTATCAAAAACCTTATTGAATCTGGACAGCTCATTGCTCTGAAAATTACTGAATATAGGACTTGAGTGGATCCCTTTTTCCACTGGCACCTTTTCTGCATCTATAATCCAAGGGTCATATCTTTGGAATGGGACTTGCTCTGCATTTTGGCCCTTTGTCATTCTGTCAGTAATAATACTCTTCCTCAAATGGCAGTTTGCAGAGGTGTGGAACTTAACTCCACAGAACAAACAGATTCTACCAATTTTTTCATAACTTAAATAAGCCATGCTTTGTTCCCCCTGATTTAGGCTTAGCTTGATTCTATCAAAGACTGGATTACACACTCTGTGCTTTATTACTCCCCAAACATAATCTGGATGTCCATATAGCATGTTATCTCTAGTTTGATGGAATTCAGAGGGGGTACCAATAAGCTTTATGATATTCTCTAGCAATTCCATTGATCTATTGTTCCAAGGGATTCCATAGGCTCTAACAGTAACATAGACATATTGGAATGAGTATCTTGGCCTGTCAAATTTGTTTAAGTATTCCTCTTGTTCCTTAATGTATCCCTTCCCATCAGGATCTGCTAACTCTAGAAGCATAGTGTCTGGACCTATGAGCCAGGGCTGTCTATCGAAAACCCACATCATAGCTTGAAAAGAGTTAAAAACTGCTTTGAAAACATGCTGATGTACCTGAATGATTTCTCCATAATTTGCTCTCCATGCTCTCTTGAATTGTTGTTGTACTGTCGATAGGGAGATGATCCTTGGTGTTCCTCTTGTTGTTGCTATATTCAAGTATAGAGCAAACTGACTTTTCCCCAGTTCTTGGTGTTGGCTGAGTCGTCTCTGACAATCGACATCGCTTCCATATTGAGTGCTAGCTGAGGGATCTCCGATGCCTGCAATATTGGGGGGTTGTGTGGAGCCGATGGCTCCCTTCTGGGCGGATTGGAGAGAGCGGTGGTGAGGCCATCATGCCGCTCGGACCTGTTCCAGCCTCCGGGATACCAAAGTAATCTGCTCCCTCGAACTGGATCTGAAGAAATTGATTGGGGGTGGGTGTTGGTGGTTGGTGGAGGTCTGGTGTTGATGGTCTTGTGGGAGGAGGGGAGTAGGATGGATTTGCGGATGGATTCATGAGGATTGAGGACAAAGGGAAGTTAGAGCTGGGAGGGATGGAGGAAGGAGAACGGCATAGCGCCAGACGCCACTAAGGGACTCCACACCTGTCGGGTTAATGAGCTACAATATGGTGAGCTGCTTTACCTTAGGGTTATTGTAGTAATTGTAGCGGCAAACATATCTCAGTATGTATCCCTCCTCGAAAGCTTTGCAAAATGGAAACAACTCAACCCTCTGGCCACATTATCAGTGCGGCCTTGTTTCACCCAAAATGATGTTTGAAAATAGCTATTCTATAATAGTATTTAAAGGAAGGGTTTGTAAACGACTACTACTTAGACTAGAAGTATACTAGAGCAGAAGTAATACTAAATACTAATAAATCTACTAGCACAAAACCTGTGCTTCGCTACGGTGTCTTAATTAAATTGAATAAACATTATTTTAATAGCAGCCTCTTTACTTTTTCTTTAAATTAAGAGAAATTGAATATGTTTATAAAAACTTATTTCGAACACCAGTATAATTATTTTTATTTTTTGTAAAGTTTAATCCATTTTATTTTTCCAATCCCCTCTATTCTATTTTCTATTTCTAAACTATATTCTAGAAAATAGAGAAAAGGAAAAACAAATTAAAAAAATAAGGGTACGAGCCCCTGAAACAAACCAGTCACAAGAGGCCCAACAATTCCCAAATAGGGCCCTCGATCCACCCTCACGTTTCTCTCTGACACACAACCTACGCAGCACACGAGAAACAAGCCACGCGAGACGCGGCCAGGCGATTCCCCACCCCGGTGACCGCCGTCGTCGCCCTCTGTTCCGGCCGATGTCGGCCGCCGCCCGTCCTCTCTCTTCTCCCTCATCTCGCCTCAGCACGGAGTCCCTCCTCCTCGTGAAGACACGCACACCCGCTCGTGATGCGCCTCTGCCCCGCCGCCGCTTGCTGCTGCCATGGCTGCCGCTAGCCAGGCCCAGCGCCGTTGCGCCTTCCCTGAGGTGGCTTCTCCGCCCGGCCTCGAGCTTCTCCCAGCATTTGTTCAGGCTGCTGGGGCATGGGATTCATCCTTTTGTTCTTTTTGGTGCTCACCAATCGGGGCCTTGTGAGATTTGTATGGGTCTAGTATCCAAGCATTTAATATTTACTAGCTGAATGCCCGTGCGTTGCTACGGGACTACAATAAAATACAAAAAATATAAAATATGGTCATGTTTCATGCCATGATTGTTTTAATGTAATAATGTTTTATGCCATGGTTGTTTGATAGTCTTATGGTCTTATGTGAAACATCGATATCTTCTTTGATTTTTCCTACCTACAGTTTCCTTCGAATACATGCAAATAAGCTCAGGTAAAGTGCGCACCCTTTGAAAAATAATAATATGAGTGGCGGGAATTTCATAGGTTTTTTTTGACACATTCTGGCATATTGCTACAACATATATACAACTATATGTGTGTTCTCTGAGATGTTCCAATAAAAATTTATCTAGATATAACATATACAACTAAAACCCCTTCTAGCAAGAATCTAGGAACGGCCGGGTGAGAAAGTTGCATCTCATGGACAAAAAGAATCAGGAAGAAGAGAAGGTTCAGAGCTACTATAGGTCTTCACGGACGTCCGCTGGTCTGCATGCACGTTGCCGCCTCGCCGGCCATTATCACAACGCTATCACAAGGTTCTCATGGAGAGCATATACACGCCTGCTCCATTGTCTAAATAAATGAGCAACTTAACGCCTGTTCATTCCATGTTGAAAGATATCTGCATTCTATGTACGACAGTCAACTTCACACTGAGATCCCACGAAAGGCTGGTAGCAACGACGAGCCCCAGCGGTGTCAAACAATTTTCATATAAGTCATTATTGTATTTGAACCATGCAAGAGCCTTGCAAGCGATATATTAAAAAGATAAGTCATCATGGACAATATAACTTTTCTGAAAACTTTGTTCAGATCCCAGCATGACACCTAGCTTTGCTTAAATATTTTCTATGTGTGGGGCGTCTAACAGTAAGCAACCAACCTGAAGCCTTCATTATTCTCGTTTCAAAGAAAAAAAAGAGTAAGCAACCAACCTTCATTATTCTCGTCATCATCCCAATACATACATTCATCTTTCACTGAAGCTTGAAGTTCTGCATCCCCTTGTGTCTCAGAAATACAATTGGTCTCAGTCTTCATGGTCTTAAAATCCTTCAGTGGAAGTATCACAAGAATTAAGACCCCCTTGAGCTTCAGACATCCTGTACTTCCCACTCTGCTAGGTTAGGCACATTACAAACTTCATGTATGAAAAGGAACACATTAGCGAGCAGGAACATAAAACGAACCATGACTACCACAAAGATGCATCATATTTTTGGACATATATAAATCACAAAATCACGAACCTGGGGATCTCTCTCTGATCTAGAATGTTTCCATCAGAAGAACGAAAAGAATGACAAGATGCACATCCATACAAAAGCCCAAAAATTAGAAGTAGCGGCCCTGGGGATACTCCAGCGCAGCCGTCAGAGAAATTAGAAGTAGCAGTCACACACTGTGATAGAAAAATGGTAAGAGCAGTGGAAACTACAACGAGCCAACTAATCATGCTAAGAAACGGTGATCTGGGCAGTATCTCTTCCAAAGGAAAAAAATATGAAACATGCATCTGAACATTTATCAACAGAAACGTGTTGCTACTAAAATAACGAAAAAGACAATTCTGCCTAGATGCAACCTAACTTGTCAACGGAACAGCCCATAATGTTGCAACTTCTCCAATCAAGTTTCAGGAAGGGAGACAGACCAGAAATAGGGATAAGTCCACTCAATCACCAGCGGGATGGATCTCAGAAACCATCGACGGCATTGGTTGCTGAAGGAGACGATGGTGAGGGAGGGAACCGGCAACACAAGATTCAGAAATAGTTGAAGAACCCTCCGACTCGCCTGACAGGTAGCTAGCGGCGCTGCCGAGCTTGGTTAGCTCGCTCTGCATGTCCTAGTCCTGAGGGCTGGACGTTATACACCGTCTCGATGGTGACAGGTTGCGATGCGTCGCCATATAGAAGATCAAATACAGAATGTTGATTTGCATTTAATTACAATGCGCTGGAACTTTCCTACAATATACCCTTAGTTTCATATGGGCATTTAATCAGTACTTCAGAACCAGACATAGCTATGTCGAGGATTAGCACGATACTGCAGTGCGTACAAATACATCTTTCAATATCTGTCTCTCCCCTAAACGTCTATCCCATGACCTACCTTGCTAACGGCAGCTTTAGAAAAAAAATGAAAAGAGGAGGAAGCGGTGGATCTAGATTTAGGAGAAACACATCTTCTTCCTTCCGTGGCACGAGGCTCACCAAGGGCAAGCGAGTCGAGGGAGAGGGCAACGCATGGCAGGAGCGGACGGCCCAGACCTCTCGGCCTGGCAAGTGGGGAGGCGAGGGGCCACGGAGAGGGGGGCACCCTGAGTTTGGGATGGGGAGGAGGAGGGCCATACCAGAGTCACCGTCGATCTCTGCTTCGCCTCCCTTCGATCTGCCCCTACTCAGGCCTCTCTCCCATCGCTCCCTACACCGAGCAGGAGGTCGCCGTTCACCGCCATCCTCTTCCTCGTCTCAGCGGCCCCACCTCCGACCAACCACGCCGCGCCATCACTGCCAAGCCCTGCTAGGAGCTCATCCCCCGATAGGAGCAGAAGGGGAACGAGGCGGAGCCGGGATCAGGAACCGAACAGGGTGTTTACTTATTCACTTGGCGGTGGCACATCATGTAAATACCCCAAACGCGCAGGGGCAAATCCGTCCAGCGAAAAATCGGAACCAAAAACCTGGTGGACGAACCTACCTGTGTGTAAATTAGTAGATAGATTTCGCTTGATTGTCTGTGCACTGCGCCCCTAATGCAACTTGCTGGTATCGTAAAAACAAAGGTTTTATTTAAAGTTGTAGATTTCTTGCTAATCTTTCAGTATGGGACTAAAATCCGGACTAAAAGCACGGGTGCTGGCCATCGATCGAGATTTACATCCAAATAGCGATTTAGGCTTAAGAACCACCACCATCATGGGCCCTAACGTGTTGGGCCAGGACCTGGAATCAGGATACACTACCGCAAGAGCGATCAGCCACAACCACGGTTACGGTTACATATGACGGAGGAGCGCGGTGAATCGTTTTTATAACCGGTGGCATCGGGTGGTACTATGTAATTTTGTGAAACGGCAAAACGGTCTAAAAAAAAAGTTAGACCGGAAGAAACACTTCGTCTTTTATTATTAGGTATAGATATCTATACCTAATAATAAAGCACAAAGTGTTTCCCGTCGTGAGAGACTGTTTTTCCTTCGCGTGGGCGAGGGCAAAAAAAATCTCATATTACTCCCAAGCCAAGCACCGTACATGGATCGTTTCAGTTTCCTTGGTTTTTGTTTCATCTGTTTTGTTTTTCACTTCCGTATGAGATATGGTCTTGGTCCTCGTCCCTCGTTCAAAAAAGAGTCCAATACGGTTTCTGTTTAAATGATAATATATATAGTATAGGCACCATTCGATCTCTAACTCGACCAACTCGGTTAACATAATATTCGATGGCGAATCCCAATTCGATTGACTTTTCTGAGGGTTTTTCTTCCTCAAGAAGGATCAGGTCGAGATGAAAATCGTGGCGGCTGTTTCATGGTCGGGAAGGTCGACGGCTAGCTCGTCAGCATGATTCTCAAGGCCACCTTACTCCCGTTGCGGCAGCCGGATGATGCCTCGATTCCTCCCTCCGTCGCTTCCCGACATCGACGACTAGACCCTCGCCAACGTAGGTATGGGCAACTTCGTTGAATGTGGAAGTCTTTGATGCCGATGGTGAGAGGGTTGGCTGACACCGTGCATGGATCGTTTCAGTTTCCTTGGTTTTTGTTTCATCTGTTTTGTTTTTCACTTCCGTATGAGATATGGTCTTGGTCCTCGTCCCTCGTTCAAAAAAGAGTCCAATACGGTTTCTGTTTAAATGATAATATATATAGTATAGGCACCATTCGATCTCTAACTCGACCAACTCGGTTAACATAATATTCGATGGCGAATCCCAATTCGATTGACTTTTCTGAGGGTTTTTCTTCCTCAAGAAGGATCAGGTCGAGATGAAAATCGTGGCGGCTGTTTCATGGTCGGGAAGGTCGACGGCTAGCTCGTCAGCATGATTCTCAAGGCCACCTTACTCCCGTTGCGGCAGCCGGATGATGCCTCGATTCCTCCCTCCGTCGCTTCCCGACATCGACGACTAGACCCTCGCCAACGTAGGTATGGGCAACTTCGTTGAATGTGGAAGTCTTTGATGCCGATGGTGAGAGGGTTGGCTGACACCGTGCATGGATCGTTTCAGTTTCCTTGGTTTTTGTTTCATCTGTTTTGTTTTTCACTTCCGTATGAGATATGGTCTTGGTCCTCGTCCCTCGTTCAAAAAAGAGTCCAATACGGTTTCTGTTTAAATGATAATATATATAGTATAGGCACCATTCGATCTCTAACTCGACCAACTCGGTTAACATAATATTCGATGGCGAATCCCAATTCGATTGACTTTTCTGAGGGTTTTTCTTCCTCAAGAAGGATCAGGTCGAGATGAAAATCGTGGCGGCTGTTTCATGGTCGGGAAGGTCGACGGCTAGCTCGTCAGCATGATTCTCAAGGCCACCTTACTCCCGTTGCGGCAGCCGGATGATGCCTCGATTCCTCCCTCCGTCGCTTCCCGACATCGACGACTAGACCCTCGCCAACGTAGGTATGGGCAACTTCGTTGAATGTGGAAGTCTTTGATGCCGATGGTGAGAGGGTTGGCTGACACCGTGCATGGATCGTTTCAGTTTCCTTGGTTTTTGTTTCATCTGTTTTGTTTTTCACTTCCGTATGAGATATGGTCTTGGTCCTCGTCCCTCGTTCAAAAAATAGTCCAATACGGTTTCTGTTTAAATGATAATATATATAGTATAGGCACCATTCGATCTCTAACTCGACCAACTCGGTTAACATAATATTCGATGGCGAATCCCAATTCGATTGACTTTTCTGAGGGTTTTTCTTCCTCAAGAAGGATCAGGTCGAGATGAAAATCGTGGCGGCTGTTTCATGGTCGGGAAGGTCGACGGCTAGCTCGTCAGCATGATTCTCAAGGCCACCTTACTCCCGTTGCGGCAGCCGGATGATGCCTCGATTCCTCCCTCCGTCGCTTCCCGACATCGACGACTAGACCCTCGCCAACGTAGGTATGGGCAACTTCGTTGAATGTGGAAGTCTTTGATGCCGATGGTGAGAGGGTTGGCTGACACCGTGCATGGATCGTTTCAGTTTCCTTGGTTTTTGTTTCATCTGTTTTGTTTTTCACTTCCGTATGAGATATGGTCTTGGTCCTCGTCCCTCGTTCAAAAAAGAGTCCAATACGGTTTCTGTTTAAATGATAATATATATAGTATAGGCACCATTCGATCTCTAACTCGACCAACTCGGTTAACATAATATTCGATGGCGAATCCCAATTCGATTGACTTTTCTGAGGGTTTTTCTTCCTCAAGAAGGATCAGGTCGAGATGAAAATCGTGGCGGCTGTTTCATGGTCGGGAAGGTCGACGGCTAGCTCGTCAGCATGATTCTCAAGGCCACCTTACTCCCGTTGCGGCAGCCGGATGATGCCTCGATTCCTCCCTCCGTCGCTTCCCGACATCGACGACTAGACCCTCGCCAACGTAGGTATGGGCAACTTCGTTGAATGTGGAAGTCTTTGATGCCGATGGTGAGAGGGTTGGCTGACACCGTGCATGGATCGTTTCAGTTTCCTTGGTTTTTGTTTCATCTGTTTTGTTTTTCACTTCCGTATGAGATATGGTCTTGGTCCTCGTCCCTCGTTCAAAAAAGAGTCCAATACGGTTTCTGTTTAAATGATAATATATATAGTATAGGCACCATTCGATCTCTAACTCGACCAACTCGGTTAACATAATATTCGATGGCGAATCCCAATTCGATTGACTTTTCTGAGGGTTTTTCTTCCTCAAGAAGGATCAGGTCGAGATGAAAATCGTGGCGGCTGTTTCATGGTCGGGAAGGTCGACGGCTAGCTCGTCAGCATGATTCTCAAGGCCACCTTACTCCCGTTGCGGCAGCCGGATGATGCCTCGATTCCTCCCTCCGTCGCTTCCCGACATCGACGACTAGACCCTCGCCAACGTAGGTATGGGCAACTTCGTTGAATGTGGAAGTCTTTGATGCCGATGGTGAGAGGGTTGGCTGACACCGTGCATGGATCGTTTCAGTTTCCTTGGTTTTTGTTTCATCTGTTTTGTTTTTCACTTCCGTATGAGATATGGTCTTGGTCCTCGTCCCTCGTTCAAAAAAGAGTCCAATACGGTTTCTGTTTAAATGATAATATATATAGTATAGGCACCATTCGATCTCTAACTCGACCAACTCGGTTAACATAATATTCGATGGCGAATCCCAATTCGATTGACTTTTCTGAGGGTTTTTCTTCCTCAAGAAGGATCAGGTCGAGATGAAAATCGTGGCGGCTGTTTCATGGTCGGGAAGGTCGACGGCTAGCTCGTCAGCATGATTCTCAAGGCCACCTTACTCCCGTTGCGGCAGCCGGATGATGCCTCGATTCCTCCCTCCGTCGCTTCCCGACATCGACGACTAGACCCTCGCCAACGTAGGTATGGGCAACTTCGTTGAATGTGGAAGTCTTTGATGCCGATGGTGAGAGGGTTGGCTGACACCGTGCATGGATCGTTTCAGTTTCCTTGGTTTTTGTTTCATCTGTTTTGTTTTTCACTTCCGTATGAGATATGGTCTTGGTCCTCGTCCCTCGTTCAAAAAAGAGTCCAATACGGTTTCTGTTTAAATGATAATATATATAGTATAGGCACCATTCGATCTCTAACTCGACCAACTCGGTTAACATAATATTCGATGGCGAATCCCAATTCGATTGACTTTTCTGAGGGTTTTTCTTCCTCAAGAAGGATCAGGTCGAGATGAAAATCGTGGCGGCTGTTTCATGGTCGGGAAGGTCGACGGCTAGCTCGTCAGCATGATTCTCAAGGCCACCTTACTCCCGTTGCGGCAGCCGGATGATGCCTCGATTCCTCCCTCCGTCGCTTCCCGACATCGACGACTAGACCCTCGCCAACGTAGGTATGGGCAACTTCGTTGAATGTGGAAGTCTTTGATGCCGATGGTGAGAGGGTTGGCTGACACCGTGCATGGATCGTTTCAGTTTCCTTGGTTTTTGTTTCATCTGTTTTGTTTTTCACTTCCGTATGAGATATGGTCTTGGTCCTCGTCCCTCGTTCAAAAAAGAGTCCAATACGGTTTCTGTTTAAATGATAATATATATAGTATAGGCACCATTCGATCTCTAACTCGACCAACTCGGTTAACATAATATTCGATGGCGAATCCCAATTCGATTGACTTTTCTGAGGGTTTTTCTTCCTCAAGAAGGATCAGGTCGAGATGAAAATCGTGGCGGCTGTTTCATGGTCGGGAAGGTCGACGGCTAGCTCGTCAGCATGATTCTCAAGGCCACCTTACTCCCGTTGCGGCAGCCGGATGATGCCTCGATTCCTCCCTCCGTCGCTTCCCGACATCGACGACTAGACCCTCGCCAACGTAGGTATGGGCAACTTCGTTGAATGTGGAAGTCTTTGATGCCGATGGTGAGAGGGTTGGCTGACACCGTGCATGGATCGTTTCAGTTTCCTTGGTTTTTGTTTCATCTGTTTTGTTTTTCACTTCCGTATGAGATATGGTCTTGGTCCTCGTCCCTCGTTCAAAAAAGAGTCCAATACGGTTTCTGTTTAAATGATAATATATATAGTATAGGCACCATTCGATCTCTAACTCGACCAACTCGGTTAACATAATATTCGATGGCGAATCCCAATTCGATTGACTTTTCTGAGGGTTTTTCTTCCTCAAGAAGGATCAGGTCGAGATGAAAATCGTGGCGGCTGTTTCATGGTCGGGAAGGTCGACGGCTAGCTCGTCAGCATGATTCTCAAGGCCACCTTACTCCCGTTGCGGCAGCCGGATGATGCCTCGATTCCTCCCTCCGTCGCTTCCCGACATCGACGACTAGACCCTCGCCAACGTAGGTATGGGCAACTTCGTTGAATGTGGAAGTCTTTGATGCCGATGGTGAGAGGGTTGGCTGACACCGTGCATGCGAACGGCTGCGTGCACATGGTGATGGACGATGAGAGCGAGGCGTACCTCTTGGTGCTTGACATGCCAACGGCTTCTTGCTGGGTGAGATGGACGACGAGAGCGAGGCATATATACCTGCTCACCAGCAATACGACGGGAACAAGAAGGTCATGAGGAGCGAGGACGGAGAGCTTCGGATCCTAGCCATGCCATCAAACTGACTGCCGCTGGTGGCCTTCGTCGACAATGGTCCTGGTGCGCTCCAGATCTCCATTGGCCGCTTCAGCGAGGCCGTCTTCGAGAGCACGTCTAGCGGAACGAGGACGTGACTGTGCGATAGCTACAATCATACAGATACAATGGCCGTGTTGTTGCTGGCGATGGCAGCTTTGGTGTGGCGGGGTCGCAGGTGGCAATGTTGTGCATGACTGATAAGCACGTTCACGCCGTGCCTCAACTTCGTGACTGGGAGCACCAATGACCGGGGGTCGCAATCGTAGCGGTACGTGCTGTAGGGCAGTGGCCGAGGTGGTCTGCACAGTCGGAAAACGCGCATGCATACCTCATCCCGGCACAGGTTAGTTTCTACGATCCTGTAGCGGTACCTCTCCATCTCACTTCCCACGATCCTCTCTGTCCTGCATGCCCCTGTGCACAGCTCAGTTTCTACACATCCGCCTAAATTGTTATTGTTATTTTTAATGCACAGAGCAAACTTGCGTTTACCGATGATCTCTGATGATTAACCAATTTCTATACGAGTTTACCAGCTGCTGCCTGCTAAGAGAGAAAGAGATGAGATTTGGCCTGTATCGTCTTCAGCTTGGTTCCCCGCATAAAAAACAAGTTCAAACACGGAACAACCAGACAGTTTAATATATTTATTACATGAAGCTTTATAAACATTTGTCCATCTTACCTTATCTTATATTGACAATGACAAATTGGAGTGTTAGCCAATGAAACTACTGCGGGTTAATTAGTTTCCTAGGGATAGAGTAGTTTAGATGTTGTGCGATGTTCTAAATCTCGGATTTCTTCATGACGTATCTAATCATGATGTCTTTCAGCAATTCAAACAGGGTATGAAGCCCAGAATGTGACCATATTATGTGTTTCTATTTGATTTTCTAACCATTTATTAATATTCTATAAATCTACCGAGGCCCTAATGCTAAGTCGTGTAAACATTTGTTGCTTACCCTTTGTCCCTTCTCCTTGATTTCAATATAGGTAGGATCATTTGAAAGAAAGATATCATTCCTGTTCAGCTTGCAGCTTTGGGTAATTGCATGATATTGAGAATGTTTTAGGAGCACAATTCCATCCACTGATGATATAGAAAAAAGGAGAGACTGATTGCTTTTTTGTAACATATTCGTACATATAATGTTCAATTCTTATTAAGTATTCTTTCACTCACAAAGGACAATGTACTCAGTGGTGTGCATGCTTCTATTTGGGCATAATGAGTTTTATGCATGGTTGGTTTACTATAATATTGTAATTTTCTGATGCGCAGGTACATGCTTTATGAAAAGAGTTATCATAACAATTTGCCTCTTGATAGAGTTTTTTACATGTTGACTTCTGCATGGTAAAATTAGCCATCGCATGGCACTAAACCTGTAGCAGGAGTCTCAATTCAAGTTCAGGACTCCATGGTTCTGAAAATGATCTATTGAACAATTATAAACTCTTAGTCCTATTTGTTTATGCTTCCGCTCATTTTATTTTGCAAGCAAGATTACAATGTGTCTTATGTTTCTGTTATAGCAGGCAGGCCCATGGAGCGTACCATCGATGCACGGAAGACACGCTTGTTCTCTCTCGTTGCAACGCACGGGTATATTTCCTAGTCTATATCTATACCTACCTAATAATAAAGCACGAAGTGTTTCTCCCGGTCTACTTTTCTGGACAGATTTACCCTCCCACCAATTTGCATATTGCCGCATTACCAAGTACCTGTTCATTTTATTCTTATTTCGTTTTATTTCTTTTCCTAAGTAGTCGTCCGGCACCGGACTCTTGAGAAATAGCAGTGCGTTTGGGAAGTAATAGCGATAGGATTTTTTGAACGTTTTTTCTGTTGCTAGACGAGTCCTATACAAGGCTAAACGTGCACATCTAGATGCAGCGTATGTTCTCCATCTGATCAAACTCTTTGGATACATACCGTATCCATCACGTAATCCATCACCTGCCCTTGATTGTTTCCATAAAATCCACACGAACACATGCCTAAACCCAAGCCGCACAGATGCAAGCCTAAAGCCTCCTCTCGCTTCGCCGCCATCGCCCGCCATCTCATATGCTCGATTCATGGCCACCGGTGCCGGGTCTTTTCTTCCGTTTTGGTGCTATCCATGGCAGCCACGCTAGAGGCTACCGGAGTAGTCCAAGATCTCAGGTTTGTGGACTCTCGATCTGATACTGCTGGTGGTGCGTTGCCACGACAGTAGTCCTCCTGTTGTGGCCGCCTCCGATCAGGCACCAAGAAGGACGATATGTATCATAGCCTGCGGGCAGCGGAGCCCTAATGGCGGTCACACCTTCAACACGTGGTCGTGGTAGGGTGGCTCAAGATCAAGGATGAGATACATGGACATGGAGAAGACCGAGCCGACGAACTTTGTCGTGCTGATGAGCATGTAGGCGGGGTGGGCAACGACGACGTTGTCGTGGGGATGCTCTCTGACATGTGCAGGTACAGGTTCAAGAGTGACGGCATGTGCTAAAACGTTCTGATCACAATTATTTATTCTTTAAAGCATAATCATATCTCTGTTAATTCCCGTGAAAAAGTTGTAATTCGTCTGAGATTGGCAGTTTAGCATTATACATGCTACTGAAGAAATCAAGTAAAGATCACAACCCAGAAAAGAAAAAGCATGTCTAGATAACAGATCGGGTTCGATGCAGCATGTCCAACTCTTATGATTGATTTTTGTTCGGCGGTGCTAGCTGGTCATCTATCTCCGTACGGCTTTGGTGGAAGCAGAGAGTGTCTATGCAAGCCTGGCGGGAATGATCAAAGTTCGATGCGGATGCCATATTGGACTGCCCTCCCTGCTCTCAACTCTGATCGATCTGCAGGCTGTAGTCTCTCTTATTATACAGGCAAGCAACACGAATTTCACAATTCTCTGTCTACTTCTCTACGGATCGATCATGTGAGGTGAAGGTGCTAGCTTAGTTCCATGCATGTACTATTTATTTTAGCAAATAAAAGAGGATTTTGTATCTTCATATAGAATTTTTCATCATCAGTCACATAAGGTGCTAGCTTTGCATGCCACTTTTTTTAAGCTGCATGTTGTTCTCTAATTGTTTTCAATGGTAATTAGTTTTTTCAAGTGGAGTACTAAAATTGCCATATCATATTTTATAAATAGAGAATAAATAAAATTTTGACAAATCTAAGACATCTATTTTGGGACGGAGGGAGTATCTTTTTGCTCCTGCCGCCACTCGAGCAACGATGAAGGAACAACAACGGTGATCCAAAGGTCATCAAGAGGCTGTCGGTTGCGTGGAAAGGTATATAAGAATATTGTTTTCTCTTCCGCCGCAATGCGCGGGCATTTCGCTAGTATAATAATAAAGCATGAAGTGTTTCTCTCAATCCAACACTTTTTTGAACAGGTTTGTCCTTCCACCAAACCCTATATTACAACCAATGCCACAGGTAAGTCAAAAAAAAACTGTTCTAGTTTTTTAGACAAAGTAAAAACGCTTTCGTAAGTCAAAAAGAGTTAGCTCATGGGAGGCCCTGGATAGCGAACGCAGATCGCTAACCGCCCATGTCGGCACATACGTAAGCATAGACCAATCTAAATCAAAACAGCAGAGATCAAGCCAACCGCTTGTACGCTCGTAGCTGAGTCCGGCTCGAACCTGATAGCTAGCCAGGAGCAGAGTCCTGCATGAATCGGTTCGCTACGCCGCCTCCCTGGCCCCCACACGCACACGCGACTGATCAATTGTCCTTCCTAGCGAGCTTTTCATGGTTCAGATGTGATTGGAAGATGCATTGCATGCAAGGAAAACCTATGGCTAGGTTAATCATGTTGTGATGATTTACTTTACACACTACTTATTGTCTGCATGCTATGCTCAAAAGATATTTTTCTCACTTCCTTTATCTCAAAATAGTTGTCATAAATTTTTCAAAAATTATATGTATATAAATACTATTTAATATATATAGATACATTTAAATTTAGACATATTTCGACATCTATTTTAAGACAAAGGGAGTATTAGTCCTAGTAGCTCTCGCCTCATTGATTTATGGCGTATAATACATGTGCAAACAACAAAACCATGTTTGTATTTAAGATAACGAACCCCAAGAAGTTAAAATATTTATCGTTTACAACATATATTAAGGCTACCATAACTAATGGTGATTCAAAATTTATCTTAATTACTTGCATATAATGGAAAAGAATATTCTGCAAAACACTTTAACAATAAACATATGTTATGGCACCAAAAGCATGACACAATAAGCATGCTCTCGTCATCTTACGAAGCATTGGTCCATTTAACAAATTTCTCGTCACCTTAGGAAGTATTAACCGATTTAACGAATCCCACGGCACCATTCACCCGTAGCAACGCACGGGCAAATGTGCTAGTAACTCTAAAAAAAGGAACGTGTACGTATTATACTCCTAGTGCATATGATTTTTGGGGAATAGTAGCATGAGGAGTTGGTATTTCGCACGACATGGTTCTTGTGCGCATGGTTTTTTTTAGATATACATGGACATGAGTTGAACAAACTAGACTTTGTTAAAGCACGACCATGTTAAGAACCCGTGTATCTAACAAAGAACGTGTCAGCCTAGATTAAATGGTTACGTAACTACTAGCCTTTTATTAAATCTTAGCCGTAAATTTTAGATCTAACTATCAAAACTAGTTGAATGCCCGTCCGTTGCCACGGTCTATTAATAATGAATCTAAGAACCAAATATATAAATAATCCTTCATAAATCACAAGGTTTGAGAGTTGTTTAAAACAGATCTCACTATAAATATTCGCCATGCTAGTTCTATGATTAGTGTATAAGCGAGTTGTGAACGTCTACGTTGGTACTATGTTTCTCAAAAGACAAGGTACCATGAAGCATTTTCCTGAGAGGATAATGCATCAGAAAGTCAGGAAGGAACACACATGAAGAAATAATTCTCTGTTTGCACAAAGAGCATTTCCTTCTCAAATAAATCCAAGTACTAAGATGAGTGCACAAAATAGGAAACAATCTTATGTTCAAGCATGTATTGCACGGTAGCAAAAATATAAGCCAAGACCACTCATGTCTTCCACCTGGTTGCAAGTCTTTCAGTGAAGCTCCAGCTACACATGTAATCAGAGGCAAGAGGGGAGAGAACACAGAGTAAATTACTAAGTCACAACAACTATGTAAGTCATTCCCACTCACTGGGTAATTTCGTCCGAACGCCTCCAATGTGAACAACCCCTCTTCGTCGGAGCATCAGCTACCAGTAAATGGTCAAGAAAGCGTTCATGCAGGTGCAATTTTCCATTCCCAATGAGTACATTACGAGCTCTACACTTCGTTACAGTTCCCGGTCCTTGCATTAGCTTGTGATGAATAATTTGTTGTCGCTGCTAGATGATGTTGCCTCCTGCCGTAGTTGGAAGCAGAACAACAAATCAACACATAATCCGTCTCTCATAAGGCAATAGATCCATAAATTTTACACAAATCATATCGAAGATGAACTGAAAATTACCACATAATTGCTTGAAAAAATTGTCTCGCAGAAGCATAAGGAGCGCAACCTGATCAACTTGTTTTCACGTCGGCTGTTGGGTGAGATAGCTTGCAGAACACATCATGTTCCAGCAGCAGATACGCCATCCATGCATGCAAAGAATGAGACGGCCACGTCCCGCTGGAGCAATTGACATGCCGTTTGATGAGGCTGAGCAGTTGGAACATGAATTATCCGAACTAAAGCCGACCTATCAGACAAGCAGGAGCAGTAAGAAGCGATGTTTCAGGTACAGTCGTCAGCCGTGTAAAAGCTTCACCAAATGTATTTTTCTAGTTTCAACTGTGACATATTCACTAACAAGGAATTATATTAAAGGTACTTATGTGTGTAACAAAAACTGAAATTTTTAGAAGATTTACGCACCTCTGCTGAGCAGGATGCTGCTGCTCAGAGATAGGCTGCTAACATGCCGAAGCTGAATTAGCCGACTCGAACTATTGTCTGCACAGACCATCTTTAGCTTTCTTAGGCATCACTTATTTTCATCAGAATTAACTCAAATCCTAGTCAGGTTCAGTGTAGCACCAGCGTCTATTAATTAATATGGACATGCTATGTTATCAGAGAATCTGACACATGTTTTAAAATAAAGTAATATACTTCTTCAAAATAGTTGCATTTCAAACTGTATGCTAATTCCTAAATCATCAATTTGACAAATTCAGCTACAATTTTTCTAATACTCTGAATATACTAATGATTTCCAATTGTGATGGTAACCCACACACAGAACAAGGCAGCGACCAGCAACTGGAGCTCGTCTACAAACATTCTTCGACCAGGGTGAATCGTAGAATACCACATTTACAGCATGGAAAATCCCCTCACCTACACTCTTTTCCTGGTCTAACTTCGAGGCAAGGGAGAATGGCAGTACCTTGTTCTGAACCGGCGGAGCGCGGAGGAAGGGGCGGAGGCCGAGCGATC
Source organism: Avena sativa (assembly GCA_916181665.1). Lineage (NCBI taxonomy): Eukaryota > Viridiplantae > Streptophyta > Magnoliopsida > Poales > Poaceae > Avena > Avena sativa. The sequence goes on along the minus strand of OV702300.1, from coordinate 40,490,213 downwards.
CACCGAGAGCTGGACCGCCAGGGCGCCCTCGGCGAGGATCTTGAGCGGAGTTGAGTTGCGGCGCCGGCCAGAGTAGCGAGATGGACACACGTGGCGAAGAGGAAGATGACCGGGGAGGACTGGATCGATTTGAGGCTTCAATTCAAGCAGTCTAGTCTTGTGGGGAATTGACCTTCGGCCTGATGACTGGGAGACGGGATAAGCGACGCCGCAACAGGCTCCGCGGAGTAGAGACTTGATGAGTTCGAGCTTGGTAATTCGACCGACTCGGACGCCATCACCTCCGCCACTGACGCCATCCTCTCTGCCCCTCTAGTCCGATCTGATTCCGATAGGAATCGGACGCCATCCCCTCCGCCACGGACGCCATCCCCTCCGCCACTCCAGTCCGATCTGATCGGGGAAGGTGGGGGTCCGGGAGAATCGGACGCCATCCCCTCTGTCATCGACGCCATCTCCTCCGCCACTCCAGTTCGATCTGACAGCCACGGCGGCGGTTCGAGGATGTCCAGGCCCGCACATCTCCATGAGCAGGTCGTAGGCTCTCAGCAGGTTCCCTTCTTTTTTTTATCGAACGGGTAGGTTTGATGTTTCACTTATCGGTGGCAGTGCTTGTAATATGTCTGAAAAGCCAGGGGCAAAAACATCTTTTCAAGGCAGACGTAAATTTTCTGGGTGATGAACGGTCCCAATCTTTTTAATAATATAGATAATTTAGATGATGTGGATCAACCCGGTGCCTCGAAAAATACCCTTCTTTTAGTATATAATAGATTATTAGCAGGGCCTATTGGGCCAAATCTTTCTTAACCACTAGACCAGATTATGCTCCTCATTGTTTTTTACTCTGTACTTATTCTTTGCTTACTGCTTCCTTCGATGCAAGTCAATGTAACCAGTTATCACCACGGCAGACTGATTTCCTCCCTGGGCTGAACGCATATGCAGCTGCTGAATCTCAAAGCGCGCGCAGAGAGAGAGAGAAGAGAGAGAGAGAGAGAGAGAGAGAGAGAGAGAGAGAGAGAGAGAGAGAGAGAGAGAGAGATTATTAGTGGCAAAACAAATACACCGCAAGCATGTCAAAGAGGAAGACAAACACCAACCAAATTCTAGAAAACTATTACACGATCCACATTCTCTGCATGTCATCTACCCTAGCCGGCCTAGTTTAGGGCTGGCAGTGTTTGCCCGTGTGTCCCATGACGCAAGTATCCACAATTGTTTACCTTTGTAACCTCATGTATGGATGTGAAACACAGCATGAAGGCCGGAAGTGAATCATATCAGAAGAAGCCACCAAGAGACCCTCTAATATCTTCTTCCTCAACAAATCCTTCTCTTCACAAGTTCGTGGATATCTGGACAGACGTGTTTGGACCTCAGGATCATCCAAGTTGTCAGAGCAAACTCTAGAGACTTTTCTATCATGCAGAACTACCTCCTTGATGTTCACTGCAGCTTCCATGATACGCCTCACATATCCCGTGAAGTTGTTGGCAGACGCAAAGCCATGGACAGTTAGTTTGGTCAGATTCGTGTGCTTAAAATCAGCTCTAGATGGCTCCCACGTGACATTTGTTTTCTCGGAGCGACTGTGGTGTAACGTGTCTTCACACTTGTGCTCCCATACTGTGATGGAAAGCTCCTCTAGGCATGGTGCGGCTTCAAGGATGAACATTGTCCAAGAGATATCACATCCCTCACGAAGATTGTCGAAATTCATAATCCGTAGCTTACCGAGCACAGGTGCAAGTTGTTTCTGGTGCTCTAGTCCAACCTAAACCTATGACAGATAATACAAATACAGTATATAAGAAGTGCATATACATACCAACAAGTGTGTAATTACATTATACCTAGAGGAAAGAGTGAGAATGAGATAGAGATGATTCGGGTGAGTACCTTTTCACTTCCAAAATCCAGATGCAGATCACTTATTGAGGGGACACCGGCAAGTAGATCGCTTAGCAGGATGGTTTTGTCAGAAAGACATTCAATATTGAGGTTTAGCTTGGAAAGTCGAGGGACAACCCCAAGAACCAATGCATTTTGATCATTGAGCCAATAATTAACATAGGTCAATAGTTGGAGCTTTGGTAAAAAGCTGAGTTCCACTGTCTGGAATGATCCATAGATGATCTCAAGCTCAATAAGTGCAGCGTGTTGTAGTTGCAGCACTGAACCGAACCCTGCGTCACAGTGGAATAAACGCAGTGACTCCAGCCGCTTGCAAGTGGTAAGGATGTTGGATAAATCTGTTGGGTCCCCAAACCTCATATCCTGTAGATGCAGCCGTGTGAGACCAGCGAATGCATCTGGACAAGCAGCAAAAAAAGTGTTAAACTGTTTCGCATAGTACACCAGCTCAAAATCGTTGCACCAAGAAGCCTGCGTCAAGATTTCAAACTCAGCGATATCCAGTTTATTATGGGTCTCCATGGCCATGGCGACAGATGTGCCGATGGAGAGACAGTCGCGTAGCCTCAGGATGAAGCTAACCTTCACCTTGTGGAGAGGAATCTGCCGACACCTCGTCCTCAGGATCTTGTCGATGACATCAGCAACGACATCATTCATCAGAAACAAATCGTCGTAGCCGAGGACAATGTCGATCTGGGAGAGCATGGCGCGGAGCTTGAGCATCCGCTTGGAGACGAGGCAGGCTCGTAGGGCGTCCAGCGTGCCCACCCTCTCGAGGATGTTGAGTATTATGTCGTCAGGCATCTTGGTTAGCCCGTCGTCCTGTTTGTGCTTCTGTAGAGGATATATATATTAGTTTTGGTGGAAACATTGTTTGATATTTGTATGTATCATATCGGAGGAAGTAATAAAGTATATTAGAAGAAAATAAGTATGAAGCACAAAGAAGAAGGTTTACATCATGGCGGCGGCGGCGAACCCTGTTAAGCTTCATGGTGATCCAAAGATGATCGGCGATCCCAATAATAAAAGCAAAGACGTAGCTAGGCAACAAAAATCCGAAGACGATGGTCGCTCCGTCGCCTTGGCTGAGCTCTTTGTACGTACATATATAGGAGACATGAACGGTCATGGTAACACAACATATGGCATATAAAAACATATCGATCGTTTTTTTCATGTACAATGCAAACCGGACTTAATTGATCCCAATCTCTTTCGAACCAAACGGGCCTTTGTACAAACTGGACTTGATCCCTATCTCTTTCGAACCAAACGGGCCTTTGTATAGGTTCTGTAGTTTTTTTTTTTGACATGGAACACTGGTATTCCATTAAACTGGGTCGGCAGAATCGCTGGACATAGCCATGTTTACAATGTTTGGAACATCTTCCAACCACACATGATAGAAGCCCCTCACTTCAGCTGCACCTAGGCCTGCCAGAGCATGTGCTGGCTTATTACAATCACGAGGTTTATAAATGACACGAAATTCAATGAAGTTCAACGCCATACGTATTTTTGCTTCCCTGAATAAAGCTCCAAATGGTGAGAGGTCATATTGCGTCGACTGAATCGCATGAACGAGGCCCATACAATCCGAGACAAAGAGCGGACCTTTGTACCCTGTTAGAAACGGACCTTTGTACCCCTCGAGGTGGATAGGTGCACCGGCCAGGTAGATAACTTGTCATTAAAACCCTTAAGCTTTTGCTTCGGTGCGCATCCGCGTGAAAACCATAATTTAGAGAAAACACATGAACGGCTGGGATACGCGCGGACGGCACGATCGTCCTTCCGAAATTGTCATCCTTGCTTTGTAAAAAAAAGAACGTAGAAGCCCACATAGAAGCCCGTACGGCTCGTTCACCGGCGCGTATTATACACGTATGCACGTGGGTGTCGCACCGTCGGCGTGGGTGCCGAACCGTCGACTTCCTTAAGTAGCATAGTCAGTGGTTGTTGTCCGTTCCAACCACTTCAAAAATTTCCCAAATCGGAAGGAAACCCTAGCTAGCCGTCTCTCCACAACTCCTCGATCATGGCGGCCGTCCATGGAGAAGGGGAAGCAGGTGGCGACGCCCGCTGACAACGTGGAGAAGGGGAAGCAGGTGGCGACGGGCGCTGAGCACACGGAGAAGGGGAAGCAGGTCGCGGATGCAGAGGGTGGCAAAGGGAGCTCCGGCTTCGGTGGGCGCGTCTACACCGGTGTGCATCCAATGAAGTGGAAGTACGAGACAGAGGCACAAATCAAGCGGAAGAAGAAGAACCTGAAGAACAAGCTGCGTCTGGAGAGGAAGGAGAGGGGGAGAAGATCTACTCGTCTGCCGACGTCCAGACCTTCCGCGAGTCCGACAACGATGACTCCGATGAGGTAAGTCCAGATCTCGCTCCTACTGTTCTTGCCGCCAAGGTCTGCCTCGTCCTCTTCTTGCTAGGGTTTGTGGTGATAGTAGGGTTAGATGCGCCTAGCGATGCTAGTTTGTGCCATGTTAGATGCGCCGTAGATTAGCTTCTGATTTCCCCAGCCCCCCTTTGGCGAAGTTGTGATGGATGTAGGATCGAGTAGGCTTCTGTTTAGGCAGGCTAGGTCGTCGACTGGTTCCTCTTACTTAGTTCATGTTATGACAGCTGTAATCTGTGCCAGGTTTACATGCGCCTAGATGCTGTAGCTTATGCTTGGCCTTTGTGCTTGAGTTTTTTTGTCTTGAACGATCTGCCAGGTTACAACCTGGCATTTCGTTTGCAATGAAAATGGAATGGGGCTGCTGCCTATTGATCTTCACATATTAGCTACTAATGTGTTCTCCCTTGGTGCCAGTAATATAATTGATTTATCAATTTAGGTAATGTGACCATGCATAGTTCAAGTTCATATTAGGTGTTACTTGCCAAAAATATTACATAGTACAGCAAATGTTATTTTGTGAATTTGACTGTAATAGTTAAGTAAAAGAGACATGGGAATCTGTACTAGGTGCTTGTCAATATACTGTTCCGTAGATTGTATATGGTGCCATTTACTTTTCTTTTGAATTTAGTTCATTAGATCATCTGGTCACTTTATACCGAGCTTAATATACACTGTCTATGTACACATAGTCAGAGTGTCTGTCTTGGTAATTTGCTAGTCTTTTGAAATGCTTGTGTCACATAGAACATATGGTTCTAGCACATTCATGATAGTTGTTAAATTCAATACTTTTGTTTTGTATTTGTAACATATCAAGCATTTATGTAGTTGTAGTTTTGGAGTTAAAAAATTATGTGTTCTATTATAGATGCATAAATTTCTGGTTGTAGTACTGTTAGTAACATTTGATGTTAGTAACATTGGTTTATTATTTTTGTTGCACTACTACTTTTAGCAGTTGTTTTCTTATGCTTCACACATAAGTTGGTAGTTAATGCTGATGTGATATAGCTTAAGATTATTACGTGTGTTCATAGGATTATAATTTTTATTGCACTACTGCTTTCAGCACATGGGATGTTCTCATGCAAACTTAAGTTGTTATTTAATGCTTCAGTGATACAACTTAAGATTAATAAGTGTGAAAGATCAATCTGCCTCTAAGGCATAATTCTTTGTTGCACTAATGCTTCCAGCAGATGTTTTGTTTTGCTGCACACATTAGATTTGTACATAATGCTGCTCTGATCTAACTTCATATGTGTGACATATAAACTATTCTGTTATGAATTTTAAATTTTCAAATAAAAAGCAATTGTCCAAGTTTCCCGTTATTTAATATGTGGCACATATAGTCGTATTTCACAGATTTATTATTGTAAGCCTTATTTCATTTTACAAATTTGCACAGGAGTCAGACGATGTCAGGAGTGATGAGGAGGACAGGTGAAAGAACATTTCATAATCCCTAGTGTTTTGTGTGTTAGATAACAATATCAAGAATTATTTAACGTGTGTTGAAGTGCTGCAGATCTGTACATTAAGAAGGGAAGGAAACTTCTTTCTGGGGGGCGGATAATCCGCCCCATCCCTCTTTCAAGTGTGCGCGAACCCCAGAGAGGGGGGCGGATTTTGTGGCCGAATTTTCCGGCCCTACCGGACTGTCCGCCCCTTGGGGGCGGACTGTCTGCCCCCTCGAGGATTTCCTTCAAGTCAAGGCTGCTTCGCTCTCTGTATGGGGGGTGGAGTTTCCCTCGGACTTTCCGGTCCTTACGCGGACTTTATCCCAAGGGAGGATAGGCCGCCCCTGGCGGGGGCGGATAATCCGCCCCCTCTGGATATTTCTTCACGACAAGGCGGCGTCGCTCTCAGTATAGGGGGTGGAGTTTTACCCGGAGTTTCCGTCCTGGGGGGCGGATTTTCTCCCCAGGGCGGATAGTCCTCCCCAAGGGGGGCGGATAATCCGCCCCCAAATTGCTCCAACGGCTTGTTCTGGGCAGGGGGTATTTAAGCCTGTCTTCCCCCTCTGTCCAGAACTCTTGATTCACACGAAAAAGAACAGACCTGATCTGCAATCTTCATCCGAGAGAACTCCACCTAGATACACCAAAAGGCTCCGTCCATTGGGGAATCAAAGGAGGAGGACTCGATCTTCATCAACTGCAATCAAGCGCTTCATCTTCTCTCCATTCATTTTGAGAACCACTGATCTAGTATTTCTTGCAAATACCTAGATCCTTGTTTTTGTTTATATTGATAAACCTTGTTCTTGTGGCAGCTTGTTGTCCTCTCGGGAGTCCCCAATTCGGTTGTGGGTGTTTGCCCCGATAGTGTTGTAAAAGGCACTGGTTCCCGCCTCGAAGGGATCCAATAGTGGAGAAGGTTGATCAGGCCTCTCGTGGCGAGATCCATCGGAGAATAGGGTGAGGCCTATTGTTGCGTGGTGGTCTTAGAACTGCCCACCCCTCCAATGCAGATGTACTTCCCTTAACAAGGAAGGAACTGCGGTAAAACAAATCCCTGTGTCTCCGCGTGCTCCACTACGATTCCTTCGATCCTCTCTTTACGTGCTTAGTAGTTAGGGTTGCATATAGGGAAATTCTCGTAGTTGCATATCTAGAGAATTTACTTTGTGTCAAGCCTAAAATTGAAAAGTATTAAAAATTGGTTAGCACCTATTCACCCCCCTCTAGGTGCCCATACGATCCATTTCAATTGGTATCAGAGCCCCCGCTCTTATTTCGGGCTTAACCTCCTAAGAGAAGTATGGGTTCCAAGGTAGATGGGAGTGATGCTCTAGATGTCACCATGAACGATCTCAAGACGTTGGAAACAACCTTGGTGAGTTCAATGGAGGCTAAGATGGAAGAGATGTGTCAATTGATAATGCGTCTCTCCCCATCCACAACATCACATCCATCTAACTCTAAGGCTACCACTCCGCAATCCAAGGAAACGGGTAAAACCGATTCCAAAGAGAACGAAGTGGTTGGTGATGACACTAGCAAGAGCTCCTCCTCTAAAAAGGATAGTGGTAAGGATGGATACAATGAGGTTTCTCATGTGTATTCTCCTGATCCACCTATCCCTCACCCACATATACATAATAGGGGTGATACACCCAAACTTTCTGCATCTACTTTTTCTCAATGGCAATTTTTGATAAAGTCTCATGTGTGCAATTCCTCCATTGAGTTGTGGAAAATCATAGAAAATGGTCTTCATGTTGGAAACCCCAACAATCTCACAAGAAGAGAAATTGTTGATAGCCAACTCAACGCTACAGCTCTACACATGATACAACTTGGTGTGGGTGACAAAGACATGCCACACATTCAGCATCTTAGCACAGCTAAGGAAGCTTGGGATGCCCTCACCGAGCTCTTCATCGGAAATGAAAGTATGAGAAGGAATAGATATGATGTTTTGAGCAACGAAGCTGAAGGATTCTATATGTTGGATGGAGAAGACCACGAGGACATGTATATGAGTCTCAAGGAAATAGCCACAACTTTCAGAAACCACGGCGCAACTCATGTTGATGATGCTTGGATCAAGCGCAAGTATGTCAGTGCTCTTATGCCATTTGAGCCAACAGATTTGAAAAGTCTCCAAGGTAGGCATAACTATCACCTCATGTCATCCAATGAGGTAATGCAAGAAATGTCCGCTTTCAAAGTGGCTGCCAAGAATGCCGAAGATGCTCGTGCTCGAGCTATGGGGATGCAAAAGGGGGTCAACATGGCCTTGAAGACTAGTGTGATTGATCATGATGAATATGCCGCAGAAGGCTGGACTATCCTGAGGATATAAAAAGGATCCACGGACAATACTTGGCTCTTTATGCAAGAAACTTTTGGAAAGATCCAGCCAAGCATAAAGCTGAACTAGAACGCAAGAGTGGAGCCTATGGAAGAAAAGAAAATGGTCCCAAGCTGAGAACATGTTTCAACTGTGGTGACCGGCTGCACTTTGTAGCTGAGTGTCCATATCAAAGTAGGGAAGATAATGGAGGAAAACTTATTTTCAAGGACAAGTCAAAGGCTACACGCAAGAAACAGTTTGTAAAGAAGAATGCTCCCTTCAAGAAGCAACCGAAGATTGTTCTAGTGGCTCAAGAAGAATATTCATCGGGAAGTGAAGATGAGGACGAGGACGATAGCTCTCAAGAGGTGGCTGCTATAGCCACCACATCTACATCAACATCTCTCTTCGACTTTTCGAATGAAAACATCATCAACAAGAATGCTACTTGTCTCATGGCAAGAAGCTCCGAGGTAACGACTTCTAACTCTTCTTTTCCTAAGGCTATGATTGACATGGATGATCCTACTAGTCTTAAGGTTAAAGAAGAGATTATTGCTTTGGATTACTTCTACACTAACTGAAGGGAATATGCCCTGAGAGGCAATAATAAAGTGTTTATTATGTGTATTCCAAGTATATGATAGATGTTTATTTTGCATGCTATAATTGTATTAATACGGAAACGTTAATACATGTGTGTTTAATAAACAAACAGAAAGTTCCTAGTTATGCCTCTCTCATAAACTAGCTCGTTGATTAACAAGATGATCAAGGTTTCCTGATCATGGACATTGGATGTTGTTAATAACGGGATCACAACATTAGTGTAATGATGTGATGAACATTCATCCGAAGTATAGCATTACGATCAAAGTCATTGAGTTTATATTGCTATAACAACTTACGAAGTGATCCTAATCCTTAGACCATGAGATCATGTCAATCACTAACACCAGAAGAGTTTCTTGATAACATCAAACGTCACACCGTAACAGGGTGATTATAAAGATGGATTCAGAACTAATAAAGTGTTATGTTGAGGCTCATAGATCAAGAGTGGAATTTGTTCATCCAGATGACGGATAGATATACTCTGGGCCCTCTCGGTGATATCACATTGATTATCTTGCAAGCAAGTGATTTGATCACTAGAATGTTATATCACAGGAACGAGAAAAGAGTGCATGTCGGTAACGAGATCAAACTAGGTATGGAGATACCGATGATCGAATCTCGGACATGTGATATATCGTGAAACAAAGGGATTAAGATACTAGCGTAAAAGGTTCCGACGATCACAAGAAAGTCATCGTTGAATGTGTGGGAGTCAGTATGGGTCTCCAGATCCCGCTTCTGATTATTGATCCGAGAGGGGTCTCGATCATGTCCGCATTATTCACGAACCGTAGGGTGACACACTTAAGAGACACCGACATCCAATTGGAGCAAATGTTTCATGCCTAAAGAATGAACAAGCGCAGGAATTTATTTCACTAGATACCGAAACAGGTTTTCGGGTGAAATTGCATAAAGTGGTTATGCATGTGAAATAGAATTCTAGCAAGGGGTTATTTGTGAATGTTTGTCATTAAAGTAATTGACAAAATTCTGAATAAAATAAAAGAGTTTTATTTAATGAGAGTTTGCATTAAATTTGGTGGAAATTTAATGGGATTTTTGAGTGGACTTTTGAGTGGAGGGAATTTAGAGGAGTTTTGTGAGTGGAGTGTCCACCCACATGAAGAGGGGAGGGCAAGGGGGCAGCCCCCATGCGCCGGCCACCCCCTTGGGGTCCCCCCCTCCTCCTATAAAAGGAGCCCCTCCTCCTCACTTGTCTCTCACACCTCCTCGTGAAGGATCTCTCTCCCCCTCTAGAATTTATTTCCCATGGTCTCGGACTAGCGAGATACATGTTCCCGGTGGCTATTCGGCAAGAAAGAGTTGTGCTTCCGCTGCATCGCTGGAGCGAGGAGGCGGAGGTTGATCGATGCCTCGAACGTGTGTGCGAGCACGGATGCGCTGCTAATTTGCGGCGCTAGGACTTCCTCTCGATCTTGAGATCGGCAAGAGATCGTCTACATCAATCACGAGTTGAACTCGTTAAGCTTTGTCGGTCTTCAAGGGTATGTTCTCTACGGATATACATCCGCCCGTTGTTTGTATCTAGTATATAGATCTTGGTATATAGTTCACATCGTAGGAAATTTTTTGTTTTCTATGCTGCGAACCCTACAGTGGTATCAGAGCCGGATCTATGCGTAGATACTTTACACGGGTAGTACACATATGAGTATGTGGGCGATGATGATCATGTTGTTGCTCCTTTGTTGTGATTTTGGATATTGGTGGCATAGTGGGATGAAGCGGCCCGGACAAACTTTACATGTCCTCGCACATGAGACCTGTTCCACGCTTGACATGCAACTAGTTTGCATAAGTGGCTAGCGGGTGTCTGTCTCTCCTACTATAGTCAATATCTATTTTGCAAGCGAGTTGTCAACAATTTGATTATCCTCGTTGTGGTTCATGTTCGTAGGTAAGAACGGTTCTATCTCGAAAGCCCTAAGCCACGTAAAACTTGCAATGGATAAATTAGAGGCGTCTAGTTTAGATTGTTGCTGGGCTAGTGTTATGATATGGTAGTGTTGTAAGTAGAAGTATGAGATGATACTCTTACAACACACATAGCGTGTAAAATCCATAGACCTTGGATTTACACATATAGGTATGATAGTGATCATACCACGATGCACATGATAAAGATCATCTGCGGGAACCATATAATTTCACTAATAAACATATGATGTTTGGTTGCATCTTATATTGCTTGATTAGCGCTTTGTTAGCATAATAAGATGATCCCTCATTTAAATATCAAGATAAGAATGTGTTCTTCCTTTAGTATGCACCGATTATGTTTTCGTCGCTCCAAGACATCACGTGATGATCGGGTGCTCTTGGATCCACGACCATATTTCGGGTGTAAAACAGTTACACACGCAAATACTAAGGTTCTAACTTGGCGAGCCTAGCATGTACAGACATGGCCTCGGAACACAGACCGAAAGGTTAAGCATGAGTCATATAGTTGATATGATGCCCATTTGATGCTCGCCTTTGAAGCTATACCGACTCACGTGATGATCGGACTTGGTGTAGTGGATTTGGTTCATGTAATCACCAAAAGGACACGAGGGATGTCGCTTTTGAGTGGGAGTTCATTCGTAATATAGATTAGTTGAACTCGATCTATCATACACTTAGTCTAAACTTTACAAATTCTGTTGTAGATGGCACCACCTGCTTTTAATTTCAATGTGTTCATGGAGAAAGAGAAACTAGCAACGAACGGTAGCAACTTTACTGAATGGGCCATGAATTTGAGGATTCTCCTCTCTGCTGCACAAAAGCAATATGTGCTAGAAGCGCCGTTAGGCCCCCCACCTTTTGATGATGCCCCTGACGAGGAGAAGAATGTCTATCAGACTCGTCAGGAGGACCACAACTTAGTTCATTGCGGCATATTGTATGGGCTAGAGCCGGAACTTCGAAAGCGTTTCGAAAACGGCAATGCATTTGATACAATGGGTGAGTTGAAAATGATTTTCGACACACATGCTGCTGTAGAGAGCTACAATGCTTCAGAAAAGTTCTTTAGCTGCATGATGGAAGAGCACAGCTCCGTTAGTGAGCATGTACTCAAGATGTCGGGTTACGCCGATAAGCTTGTGTCCTTGGGAATAACGATTCCCATTGACTTAGGCATCCATCGTGTTCTGCAGTCTCTGCCACCTAGCTATAAGAGCTTCGTGATGAACTATAATATGCAAGGCATGAAGAAGTCTCTCCCCGAGCTTCTGTCAATGCTTAAAACTGCAGAAGTGGAGATCAAAAAGGAACATCAAGTGTTGATGATCAATAGGAACACTGGTTTCAAGAAAGACAAGAAGGGAAAACGGAAGGGAAGTAAGGGCGGCAAGCCTGTTGCCGCGCCTGAAAAGAAACCCCGAGTTGGACCTAAGTCTGATTCCGAGTGCTACTATTGTAAGGGGACTGGCCACTGGAAGCGCAACTGCCCCAAGTATCTGGCAGACAAGAAGGCCAGCAAGGCAAACAAAGGTATATATGATATACATGTTATTGATGTGTACTTGACTAGTGCTCGCAGTAGCACCTGGGTATTTGATACCGGTTCAGTTGCTAATATTTGTAACTCGAATCAGGGGCTGCGGAACAAGCGACCGCTAGCAAGGGGTGAGGTCAAGATGCGTGTCGGCAATGGATCAAACGTTGATGTAATCGCCGTCGGAACGCTGCCTCTCCACTTACCGTCGGGATTAGTTATAAACTTGAATAAATGTTATCTGGTGCCTGCACTGAGCATGAACATTGTATCTGGATCATGTTTGATGCAAAGTGGTTATTCATTTAAATCAGAGAACAATGGTTGTTCCATTTATATGAATGAAATCTTTTATGGTCATGCACCGATGATGAATGGTTTATTTATGTTAGATCTCAATGATAATGTTACACATATTCATAATGTTGATGCTAAAAGGATTAAACTTAATGATGATATATCCGCATATATGTGGCACTGCCGTCTAGGTCATATTGGCATTAAACGCATGAAGAAGCTCCATTCGGATGGACTTTTGGAATCACTTGATTATGAATCATTTGATACATGTGAGCCATGCCTTATGGGCAAGATGACTAGAATTCCGTTTTCCGGTTCAATGGAACGGGCGACAGATTTATTGGAAATCATACATTCTGATGTATGTGGTCCAATGAGTGTGTCGGCGCGAGGTGGATATCGTTATTTTGTTACTTTCACGGATGATTTGAGTAGATACGGTTATATCTACTTGATGAAACACAAGTCTGAAACCTTTGAAAAGTTCAAGGAATTTCAGAATGAAGTGGAAAATCATCGTAATAGAAAGATTAAATTTCTACGGTCCGACCGTGGAGGTGAGTATCTGAGTTACGAGTTTAGCACTCACATGAAAGAGTGTGGAATTGTTTCACAACTCACACCTGCCGGAACACCACAGCGAAATGGTGTGTCGGAACGTCGTAATCGTACTTTATTAGATATGGTTCGATCTATGATGTCTCTGACGGACTTGCCATTGTCATTTTGGGGTTATGCACTAGAAACTGCTGCATTCACTTTAAATCGGGCACCATCTAAATCCGTTGAAAAGACACCGTATGAATTGTGGTTTGGAAACAAACCTAAGCTGTCATTTCTTAAAGTTTGGGGATGCGATGTTTATGTGAAGAAACTTCAACCGGATAAACTCGAACCCAAAGCGGAAAAATGCGTCTTCATAGGATACCCTAAAGAAACTATTGGGTATTCCTTCTATCACAGATCCGAGGGCAAGGTTTTTGTTGCCAAGAATGGATCCTTTCTAGAGAAAGAGTTTCTCGCGAAAGGTGTGAGTAGTCGGAAGGTAGAACTCGAAGAGGTTGTGGAACCTTCTCTTCAAAGTATGGCGAGTAGCGCAGCGCCGGAAGTTGTTCCGGAGTTGGCTCCACCTGTTGAAGAGGGAACTAATGATAATGATCATGAAACTCCGAAAGAGAGTACTACCGAACCTCGCAGGTCAAACAGGACGCGTGCAGCTCCCGAGCTGTACGGAAATCCTGTCATGAATTTCATGGTTGATGAAAATAATGACCCTGCGACGTATGAAGAAGCGATGATGAGCCCGGATTCCAACAAATGGTTAGAAGCCATGAAATCCGAGATGGAATCCATGTATGAAAATCAAGTTTGGAACTTGGTGGAATTACCTCACGACCGAAAGGCCGTGGAGAACAAATGGATTTTCAAAAAGAAAACTGATGCTGATGGTAATGTGACCATCTATAAAGCTCGACTTGTCGCAAAGGGGTTTCGACAAATTCAAGGAGTTGACTACGATGAGACTTTCTCTCCCGTAGCGATGCTAAAGTCAGTTAGGATTATGTTAGCAATTGCTGCATATTTCGATTATGAAATATGGCAGATGGATGTCAAAACCGCGTTTCTCAATGGTAATATTGAAGAAGAGTTGTATATGATACAACCAAAGGGTTTTGTCGATCCTAAGGATGCTAACAAGGTGTGCAAGCTTCAGCGATCCATCTATGGATTGAAGCAAGCATCACGAAGTTGGAATCTCCGCTTTGATGAGGTGATCAGAGAGTTTGGATTTGTCCAAACTTATGGAGAAGCTTGTATTTACAAGAAAGTGAGTGGGAGCAATGTGGCATTTCTGATATTATATGTGGATGACATATTATTGATCGGAAATGATATAGAACTTTTAAACAATGTTAAAAGTTATCTAAACAACAAATTTTCAATGAAGGACCTAGGTGAAGCGTCATACATATTAGGCATAAAGATCTATAGAGATAGATCTAGGCGCCTAATAGGGCTATCGCAAAGTACATACCTTGATAAGATTTTAAAGAAGTTTAAAATGGACGGAAGTAAGAAGGGGTTCTTACCTATGTTGCAAGGCAAGACATTGAGTAAGACTCAAAGTCCGGCTTCGGCGGAAGAAAGAGAGATAATGGACTAAGTCCCCTATGCTTCAGCCATAGGCTCTATAATGTACGCCATGCTATGTACAAGACCGGATGTGGCACACGCTATTAGTTTGACTAGTAGGTACCAATCAGATCCAGGTTCGGAACACTGGATAGCGGTCAAGAATATCCTTAAGTACTTACGAAGAACTAATGATATGTTTCTTGTATACGGAGGTGAAGAAGAGCTCGTCGCTAAGTGTTATGTCGACGCTAGCTTTGACACCGATCCGGATGACTCTAAGTCTCAATCCGGATACGTATTTCTCATGAATGGCGGAGCGGTTAGTTGGAGGAGCTCCAAACAACCTGTGGTAGCGGGATCAACAACAGAGGCCGAATATGTTGCTGCTTCAGAAGCGGCTCAGGAAGCAGTTTGGATGAAAGAGTTCATATCCGAACTAGGAGTTATGGCAAACGCGTTGGACCCAATGGTGATCTATTGTGACAACAATGGTGCCATTGCCAATGCCAAAGAGCCAAGGTCTCACAAGCATTCCAAGCATATTAAGCGCCGGTTTCACTCCATCCGCGAGCATGTCAAGGATGGAGATATAAAGATTTGTAAAGTACATACGGATCTCAATGTAGCAGATCCGTTGACTAAAACTCTCCCTAGAGAAAAACATGATCAACACCAGAACTCAATGGGTGTTAGATTTATCACTATGTAACTAGATTATTGTCTCTAGTGCAAGTGGGAGACTGAAGGGAATATGCCCTGAGAGGCAATAATAAAGTGTTTATTATGTGTATTCCAAGTATATGATAGATGTTTATTTTGCATGCTATAATTGTATTAATACGGAAACGTTAATACATGTGTGTTTAATAAACAAACAGAAAGTTCCTAGTTATGCCTCTCTCATAAACTAGCTCGTTGATTAACAAGATGATCAAGGTTTCCTGATCATGGACATTGGATGTTGTTAATAACGGGATCACAACATTAGTGTAATGATGTGATGAACATTCATCCGAAGTATAGCGTTACGATCAAAGTCATTGAGTTTATATTGCTATAACAACTTACGAAGTGGTCCTAATCCTTAGACCATGAGATCATGTCAATCACTAACACCAGAAGAGTTTCTTGATAACATCAAACGTCACACCGTAACATGGTGATTATAAAGATGGATTCAGAACTAATAAAGTGTTATGTTGAGGCTCATAGATCGAGAGTGGAATTTGTTCATCCCGATGACGGATAGATATACTCTGGGCCCTCTCGGTGATATCACATTGATTAGCTTGCAAGCAAGTGATTTGATCACTAGAATGTTATATCACAGGAACGAGAAAAGAGTGCATGTCGGTAACGAGATCAAACTAGGTATGGAGATACCGATGATCGAATCTCGGACATGTGATATATCGTGAAACAAAGGGATTAAGATACTAGCGTAAAAGGTTCCGACGATCACAAGAAAGTCATCGTTGAATGTGTGGGAGTCAGTATGAGTCTCCAGATCCCGCTTCTGATTATTGATCCGAGAGGGGTCTCGATCATGTCCGCATTATTCACGAACCGTAGGGTGACACACTTAAGAGACACCGACATCCAATTGGAGCAAATGTTTCATGCCGAAAGAATGAACAAGCGCAGGAATTTATTTCACTAGATACCGAAATAGGTTTTCGGGTGAAATTGCATAAAGTGGTTATGCATGTGAAATAGAATTCTAGCAAGGGGTTATTTGTGAATGTTTGTCATTAAAGTAATTGACAAAATTCTGAATAAAATAAAAGAGTTTTATTTAATGAGAGTTTGCATTAAATTTGGTGGAAATTTAATGGGATTTTTGAGTGGACTTTTGAGTGGAGGGAATTTAGAGGAGTTTTGTGAGTGGAGTGTCCACCCACATGAAGAGGGGAGGGCAAGGGGGCAGCCCCCATGCGCCGGCCACCCCCTTGGGGTTCCCCCCTCTTCCTATAAAAGGAGCCCCTCCTCCTCACTTGTCTCTCACACCTCCTCGTGAAGGATCTCTCTCCCCCTCTAGAATTTATTCCCCATGGTCTCGGACTAGCGAGATACATGTTCCTGGTGGCTATTCGGCAAGAAAGAGTTGTGCTTCCGCTGCATCGCTGGAGCCAGGAGGCGGAGGTTGCTCGGTGCCTCGAACGTGTGTGCGAGCACGGATGCGCTGCTGATTTGCGGCGCTAGGACTTCCTCTCGATCTTGAGATCGGCAAGAGATCGTCTACATCAATCACGAGTTGAACTCGTTAAGCTTTGTCGGTCTTCAAGGGTATATTCTCTACGGATATACATCCGCCCGTTGTTTGTATCTAGTATATAGATCTTGGTATATAGTTCACATCGTAGGAAATTTTTTGTTTTCTATGCTGCGAACCCTACACTAACTTGCAAGGTGAGCGCAAAGTTCGTTTTGAAGCTCTTATGGATCAGCTGGCCCAAAACAATGCACTCCTCGAAGAAAAGGGCAGAATTGAAAGGGAGGATGCAATGGAAATTGCATCCTTAAAAAATGCTCTTGAGGAAGAATAAGAAGCTCGGGTCTCTCTTGAAGAGAGGCTTGAGTCCATTGAAGAGTCACATGAAGAAATTGTGGCTAAACTTGTTAAGGAACATGACAATGCAGTCACCAAAGCAAAGAAGTTAAAGAAAGAAAAGATTGACTTTGGGACTGCTCATGATAGACTCTCCGAGGAATTAGAGAAACTTGACAATGCTCACAAGGCGTTGAAAAACGATTTCTCTATTCTCAATGAGTCACATGATTAGCTTCAAAGTCGATTGGCCAAATATGATGTTCCTAGCTCATCCAACTCAACATATAGTCAAAAGGTAAATGCTAGTGTGGAAAAAGAAGTGGTCAAGGACATCACTCCCAAGGATAAGGGTGTGCTTGATGAAGTTCTTGGCAAGCAAAGGTCAAATCATGGTAAAGAGGGACTTGGGTATGTCACCAAGTCCAAGAAAAAGAAAAACAAGAAGAACAAGACCAAGAATGTGCAATCAAAGACAAGCACCGCTGGGAAGAATGTCACAAAAGACAAGACTAACAATATTAGTTTTGCAGGGTCTCACAATCCAAATTATGAACTCTTTTGTGATGATTATGGCGATGTTTATGCTTATTATGTCGGTCCCTTTGATGAATATATTGCTTGGTCTATTTGGGTCCCAAAGACCCTTGTTACTAACATGAAAGGACCCATTGAAAAATGGGTACCTAAAACCAAGAAGTAATTCTCTTGCAGGGCTATGCTTCCGGTGGATCGAAATGGGTGCTGCATAGTGGATGCACTAGTCATATGACCGGAAGCAAGGAGATCATCACGGAGATGCGTCCAAATCATGATAATATCACAGTCTCCTATGGTGATAAGTCTAAATCTCACGTATTGGGTCTTGGTAAGGTTGTGGTTGCCCACGATATCTCTCTCGTGGATGTCATGCTTGTTGAGACCCTCGGTTACATTCTTCTTTCTGTTCGTGCCCTTGGCAAGATGGGCTTTGCTGTTTTTATCGATGATGATTTGGTGGTACTCTTGTGGAGCAAGTCTCTAATGGTCGCTTTCGTTGGATACGTCGAAAATGACCTGTATGTGGTGGACTTTTCGGGGAAAACCACTTTGGGTCTGATGTGTCTATTCGGAAAGGCCGACGTGGGCTGGCTATGGCATCCCCGTTTAACCCATGTCAACATGAGAACTTTGCAAAGTCTCCACAAGGGTGGCCACATCCTTGGACCAAAATACAATGTCTCCTTTGCCAAAGATCGTGTTGAAGGCAAAATGCAAGACTCTCCCCACAAGAGGAAGACTATTGTGTCCTCAAAGAGGATCTTGGAATTATTTCATGTGGATTTATTTGGTCCTCCTTCTCATGCAAGTCTTGGTGGGAAGAAATATTGCTTGGTCATTGTCGATGATTACTGAAGATATACATTGGTCTATTTCTTCAAACTAAAGAGTGAGACTCAACAAACTGTCATTGAATTTCCCAATGAAGTTCAACGTCAACACAATGTCCCTATCTTGGCAATAAGAAGTGACAACGGCTCCGAATTCAAGAACTACACTTTGAATGAGTTTCTAAGCGAAGAGGGGATTAGACATCAATATTCCGCTGCGTACACCCCTCAACAAAATGGTGTAGCCGAGAGGAAGAACCGGACTTTGATGGATATGGCAAGATCAATGTTGGCTGAATTCAAGTCTCCTTACAATTTTTGGGCTGAAGCCATATCCACTGCTTTTCACTCATCAAACCGGCTCTACCTCCAAAAGAGTTTGGACAAGACTCCATATGAAATACTTACCGGTAACAAGCCCAACATCTCATACTTCAGGGTATTCGGGTGTAAGTGTTTCTTTCTTATTAAAGGTGTCCGCTTGTCTAAATTTGAGTCCAAGGCTTTAGAAGGTATTTTTGTTGGTTATGGTGCCGAATCCCACACTTACAGAGTCTACCTCAAGCTCACTGGGATTGTTGTAGAAGCTTGTAGTGTGGAGTTCGATGAAAATAACGGCTCCTTTGTAGGGCAAGTTGATGTTTGTGATGCAGATGTTGAAATACCCAAAGATGCCATAAGAAGAATGGGCGTGGGATTTTTCCACCCCATTGAGGACCCCTTCTGGCGGATCGGGAAGGACAATGCTCCACTCAAGTGGAGCCCTCATCTACACAAGATCAACAAGCTCCTACTCTTGGAGAAAACTCTGCACCAACACCGCAACCTGCTGAAGATCATCTGTCTCCTGGACAAGTTGGTAGTCCCAGGCCGGACTATCCGCCCCCTCCAAGGGGTGGACAATCCGCCCCTGGCACTCCAAATTGTTCCAGGGGATCCGAAGGAGAAGACAACAGCCAATAAGCTCCCAGGCCGGATTCTCTGGCCTCCGAGGGCGGATTATCCGGCTCTGGTAGTATGATTGATAAAATACTCTTTGTAATTTTATCTATCAAGTATCAAAAATACTTAAATATTTATTCAATCCTTCCTGTGCAACAAGAACCTTTCTTGTAATTTCTGTATTGAACTCATTCAATATCTCATCTATGTACTTCTGGCACAACCATATTCGCGCCACAATTTATCCATATAGACATTGATGCCAAATATTCGGGTTCTGCCTAAGCCTTTCATCGAGATGAAATTCTTATCCCGTGTTAATAAAAATATACATCATTTCCAATCAACAATATGTCTTCCATATAATGTATTAGAAATATGTCTTAGCGCTGCCACTTAATTTCTTGCAAATGCAAGCATCTTCATCGTCTCCGATGAAATTAAACTCTTTTAACAGTTTCATCATAGTGAAGATTCCAACTCCGCGATGCTTACTTCAACCATTGAAGTTTGCATATGATTTTAGCATCCTTTGAATTAAAAATACCCTTTGGACCGTGTCATGCACACGTCCTAGGTAACCATTCTATTAGAAGAACTTGTTTTGTTTATTCAACACATAACAAAATTATATGTCGTGGTTGCTACTATTGGAATTATGCCCTAGAGGCAATAATAAAGATGTTATTATTATAATTCTTGTTCATGATAATGTTTATATTCCATGCTAGAATTGTATTAAGCGGAAACATTAATACTTGTGTGGTTTTTGAACAACACCATGTCCCTAGTATGCCTCTATGGACTAGCTCATTGATTAATGATGGTTAAGGTTTCCTAACCATAGACATGAGTTGTCGATTAATAATGAGATCATATCATTGGGAGAATGATATGATGGACAAACCCAAACTAAGCGAAGCAATTAGATCGTGTCATCGTGTTCGTCTTTGCGAAGCTTTTCTTATGTCAAATATTGTATTCCTTAGACCATGAGATAATACAACTCCCTGGTATCGGAAGAAAGCTTTGAGGTCATCAAACGTCATCCTACGAGAGGGTGATCATAAAGGTGTCTCTCAGGTGATCGAAAAGTATCTGTTAGGTTGTATGTATCGAGATGGGATTTGTCCCTCCCAAGTCGGAGAGATATACTTCGGGCGCACTCGGTAATCGATATCAACACCGCTTGCAAGCATGTGGTTAAGGAGTTAATCACAAAGTGATATCGGATTACGGAACGAGTAAAGTACTTGTTGTGAACAAGATTGAACTAGGTATGACGGTTGACGAGGTTTCGACTCGTCAATGCCCATTGTTATGGACTTGGGTTTTGGAGAAGATGGGGATGCTGGAGATCGCGGAACGGTTAACAGACAAGCAACCAGGGGACACGAGATTTACCCAGGTTCAGGCCCCCAGAGGGAAAACCCTACTCCTGCTTGTCTGCTCTTGATTACGGCGGAACCGAAGGTTACAGGTGCGCAGATTCGATCTGGCGTGGAGGTGCGTGTGCGAAAGTATGAGTCGAGAGATCCAGGACGTGCCCTCCTGGCCTTTATATAGACTTAGGCAGGTCCCGGGCATAGTCCTAGTCGGTTACAGGTTCTAGGGTTTTACCCTTTTAAATTTCCTATCTATGCTAGTCTTGCTCTCCAAGGATCCGAAGGCGTCATGGGCCTTGGCCACCCGAAAATCTTCATGGGCCAGCGTATGTCTGCCGTGGGCCTTCCTTGGGCTGGACCAGGTATGCTGAAGTCACGTACCCGTAGGGTATAACCATGTCAGTATCCCCCGAGTGATCAGTCGAATCGTAGATTCGGTTGAGGACTCTTCAATCCTTCGGATGCAATTGGGTAGTAACAGTATATGTGTGTAGGGATTGTTGATACATGTGCCTGACTCACCCGACGGATTAGGGTCAGTTAACTGTCTTAGGACGAAACAACACGATCTTCATCAGGTTCGAGTCCCTTAACTTGAACCCGGAACATATGCTGGCGTAATTCGACTCAGGCCGCGGAGGACTTACAGGAGTGGAATTCCAGTGTTTTTAATTGATGTACCCAACACGTCCGTCGGGATTTTTCATCACGCCTGTTGGCATGGTTTTATACTAGCAGAGCGCAGTCAGGTGCGTTGCCAGGCCATCAGATGATATCTGCAGGTCTTATCTTTGCGTCGCAGACGTAGCATCCGGACATTTGTCACCACGGAGGTGCTTCGGGTGGCCAAGGAGATTGTCGCTCACTCAGCATTTTGTTGCGGCAGAGTTGCCAAAAAGTTTTTGCGTGCTGATCCGAAAGATCACAGTCGAAGATTTTATAGGATGCGCGACCAGCGCTCCCTATGGGAGTAGCCCCCGAGTGTCTGTTCGAGTCGTAGACTCGAGCGGAGACTTTAGTTCAAGCACTGTTCAGTTGTTAAGTCCGTAGGACTCAAAAAATTTCGGATGCTTAAATCCATCCTCCCTATGGGAGTAGCCCCCGAGTCCATACTATAGTCGTAGACTCGACGTAGGACTCAGAGAAATACTGTCTTTATTCGTCTTTCGGGTGCGCGGCCAGCGCTCCTGATAGGAGTAGCCCCCGAGTATTTAGTCGAATCGAAGATTCGAGTGAGTACTCTTAGCTGTGGAGCCGAAGAATTGTAGGTTGTGCTAGTATAGCTTTTGATGACGTCAGTGCTGACGATCGATGACCTCAAGCGTCTGCTGCGCCAGAGATGACTTGACTGGACGAACATGGGTCACACTTGCTGACTTTGAATTGACCGGTCACGCGCGGCGTGGATATAATTACGGCGTCTCCTCGATTTCCGCGTGTAGTGGACGGCATGGTAACGACGGTTCGTTGTGATGTGGACACGTGTACGGTCAGATCTGCCGTTGGCGTTAGGTCTTCTGGATGGACGGCTGCCGTGCGTCGTCTTCGCTGTTATAATCATTGGGGAAAGACGCAGTTTGTTTTCACCGCATCAGTTCTTGTTTTCACTGCCTCCTTGTGATCTAGCGATTCTTGCTGCGCGCTAGGATTTCCTTCATATTTCCATCGTCGTTTCTGTGTTTTCACCGCAGGTGCTGTCGTAGCACAATAGGGAAATCCAAGAAGTCCTCGTCCGCCGTTGGGACCAGCGCCGCTGGAGGACAGAAAGGCGCCACCGCTACTCGTGTCACCGATGGTGGCTGGCGGCGATCAGAGACGCGGGAGAGCGATCTCCGCAAGCTTCACGAGCGGGGCCTGATCCCGCAAGATAGGGAGGCCGTCAAACTCCCCGGCAATGAGGTAATCCCCCGTCCCCCATCTGGGTATCGGGTTATGTTTCTAGCCTTTGTTATGCGCGGGTTTTCTTTTCCAGTCCACAACTTCCTCCGTGGACTGCTCTTCTTCTATGGGATTCAACTTCATCATCTGTCTCCCAATTCTCTTCTCCACATTGCTTGTTTTATCACTTTTTGCGAGTGTTGGATTGGCATTGAGCCGCACTTTGGCCTCTTCCGGAAGCTCTATTCCGTGAAGAGGTTATCTGGTTCGGATGGTGTGTATCCCATTGGGGGTTGCATCATCTCCCTTAGTCCCAATCTTCTCTTCTTTTCTTTTTCCATGTCCGAATCTGTCCAGTACTGGCGGAGGCGATGGTTTTATATCCGCGACTCCGTAGTGCCCGGGCAAGATTTTGGTCTTGTTCCCTTTGACCCCTCCCAAATGATTGAGCCGAAAAGGTCTTGGAAAAACCAAATCTTGGACGGTGAGAAGGCGGAGATAGAGGCCCTTTACCGTCGGGTGGAGGATCTCCAGCTGATTCCGGAGAAGGAGGTGAACGGCGTGGACATCATCCGGACGTTTCTTGAGCGTCGGGTGCAGCCTCTCCAAGCAAGGGCGCATCCGATGTTTCTTTATTCTAGGCGCCGTGATTCGACGAGGGTTTTGGCTGAGAAAATCTCCGAGGGGGATCTTGACAAGGCCCTTCGCGCGCTGCTGAAGTTCAAAGCCGGAGAAGAAATCCCGGGGAAGTCGCTAACTCCTCCATTTTCTTCGACGTTGGCCGTACCGTAGGTGTAGATTTATATACGTAGCGCTTTTTGTCGGCTGCGTATTTATTTCCTTTGTTTGCTAACAAAGTTCCTTCTGATTTTGCAGAGCTTCAAAGTGTCGGGCATGGTACCTCCATTGCCCGAATTATTTCCGGCTGCCCCGGATAATGAAGTGGTTGAGTCCGTGTCCGAGCTGCCGTCGGCGCGATCTCCGTTGGAGGATGCCGACGAGTCGAGTGAGGATCATACGTGCAAGAGAGTACGGAGCTCCAGCGAGTCTTCGGATGCCTCGAATCCTCCGACTCCCAGGAACCCTCTGGGCCTTGAGCGTCATAGTGACGGTCATGGGGATTCTTCCTCTCCCATTCCTGCCATTCCTGTGCGGGCTGTAGCGCCGCACCCGCCAGCGAAGCGGAAGAAGGAAGAAAAGAAAAAGGAGAAGAAGGAAGAGAAAAAGGGGGAGAAGAGAGCCCGAAAGGCTCCTCCTGTCTTCGACCTGAGCTCGCTCGGCTCGTAAGTTTCTTATTGTGCCACTGTCCTTTTTCCTTTATGATTTTTGCACTTGTCCTGATTGGTTCGTATGCAGGCATTCCTCCCACGATTCCTCCAGTGATGGTGCGCGGGAGATGATGGGGGAGTCGAAGGTTGCGTCTCCTCCTCCTCAAACGGTGGAGACTTCGGGAGGCGCCGCTCCAGATCCTCCTGTGCAGGAGGTGCAGGTGGTTGCGCCTCAGAATTTCGCAGGCGGGTCTTCGGAGTCGCCATCGGAGCATGTAAGTTTTTCTTCTTCATGTCACGGGGGGAGCCCCCGAGTGTCTTCGTGTGTTGATATTGTTTTTACTCCTTTGTGTTGGGCGTAGCCCCCAAGTCCTTTTCTTACTTCTATTTCCTTTTTCTGCAGCCTTTTGTGCAGGAGGCCAAGCGGCTGGTGCAGGAGCGTCTGGTGCTGGAGGCTAACCTTCGGCAGCTTCAAGGTATCTATTCGCCTTTGGGTGCCTTTTTCGTTTAGTCCAGTCCTGCTTCCTGACGTTTCTTAATTTGAATGCAGAGGAGCATAATAGTTCTCTTCGTGAGGTCGACGCTCGCAAGAAGAAGGCCGAGGCTGCCGTTGGTGCGAAAGAACGCCTCGAGCTAGAGCTGACTAAGGCAGCCGAAGCGAAAGAGCGTCTGCAGCAGGAGGCCTGTCGTGGTATTGCACGGCAGATGCTACTGGGGGTAGCTTACGTAGAGGGAGAAAGGCGACGTAGGAGAATCCGGGAGCGAGATTGGCACACGATGTACCCAGGTTCACGTCCCCTCGATGGAGGATCGCTACGTCCTGCTGCCAATCCAGTATATGATCATAGATTGGTTTACAATGGAGCCGCCGGAGGCGGTGGGAGATTAGATCTAATGAGAGATGTCTCCGTGGGGGTGCCCCTGGTGGCTTTATATATGCAGCCAGTTAGGGTTTACAAGTGCTAGTGGGCTTTCTATTGGAGTCACCGTCTTGGGCCTCCAGTCGGCGCCAGTCGTCCGGGTCCAGCACGCGTCAGTCGCCGTATTGGGCGAGTCGACCCGCTCTGGGCTTGGCTTCAGTCGGCTCGATCCAGCTGGAGAATCCGCTTCGTGGGTATACCCCGATTGGTATTCCCCCATCTGTAGTCCCCGAGCGCGTTGTTGATTCTACGTGGGCTTGAGGCAGGGCGCGGAGAGTCTTGACGATGGGTCGTGGCGAATCGGCGACGAGCTCCTGAACAGAGAAAAGAATTGTGAAGCGGGAGGCGGTCGGCGTGAGCCAGTCGGTGATGGCCAGTTGGCGAAAGACGCAGGGTTTCGGTGAAGCCGCCAATTGCGGCGAGTCCCTGAACGTGGCGCCTGTCGAGTCCCTGAGCGCGGCGAGTGGCGAGGTCGAGCGACCGGCGAGTGCCGAGTCCCCGAGCGCGCCGAGTGGCGAGGTTGGGCGACCGGTGAATGGCGCTGTCTGTAGCTTGCTGAGTCCCCGAGCGCGTTGAGTATGCGAGGGAGAGTCCGCGGTGGCGAGTCCCCGAGCGCGTTGAGTACGCGAGGGCGAATTCGCGGTGGAGAGTCCCCGAGCATGTTGAGTACGCGAGGGCGAATCCACGGTCACTACAAGAAATGTGTCAATTTGTGACGTTTTGGTAGTGACCATCTACAAAATCGTCTTAGATTTCTGAAGATTTTGCACCGGGTGGTCTCAGAATGCTTGGGAGGGCTAAAACCCTGAAAATTATGACGATTTGACTCAAAAACGTCATAATTTATTTATATGAAATCGTCATAATAGCTAGGCAGGTCTAAATATAGAGGATAGCAAGATGGACCGTTGGATATGGACAAGATGGACGGACAGGATGCTGATCTGTGAGAACTTGACATGGATAGCTGACGTGGCACGGGAATCATCGCACGCTCAGACACCTAATATTTTCAGCATCCGCGCGCAATACGCGCGCCTTCCAGCCAAAACTGCCACGTCCCCACGCTCCCCTCCTTTCTCCATTCTTCCCCAACCCTAATCCTATCGCCCACCGCAAGATCCACGCGCCGCCGCCGCCCTCTGTTCGAGAGACTCTTCCCCGCTCGCTCCCCTTGTGCCACCGACGAGATCCCCTCCGCCCTCTGTCCAGCGAGATCCCCTCCCCTCCCTGACTCTATATTGTGCCACCGACGACGACTTGATGGCTGAGGCAGACGGCGAAGGCGGCGGTTTAACCCCCAACAAAACCCCAGCTCGACGAACATGGCCCTCTCCACGACCCTAGTGCTCGTGCCTCTCGCCCCCTCCTTGGCCCAGATCTCAGCCTCCTAGTGCTCCCACTTCTACCTGTGCAGCCCCGCGCCCTTGCCGTCCTCTCTCTCTCCGATCTGGTACCCCCGGCGCCCGCCTCCTCGCGGCAGTCGCAGCCAAGGAGAGGTGGCATTGACGGATCAGACAGTGGCAGCAGGGGATCTAGGAGCGGTGGTTCTGGAGGCAGCAGTGATCCGTAGGGCGATGGAGAGGAAGAAGGGGAGGAGAAGATGGGGATGGGATCTCCATGTCGCAAAATTTCACTCTCGCCTACATCGCACTCGTTGGAGGTAAGTGTCGCAATGATAGACTCCCTTTTTTCTGTAGTGATAGATACCCAGCCTCGCCATGACTCCCTTTTTTCGGTGCAGATGTCCGTCTCCCAGTGCTCCTCCTCTACCTGCGTGGCCCTCGTCAACGAAGGAGGGGACGGCGGGCGGTTCCAGCGAAGGAGAGGCGGGTGACGACATGGTCGTTGTCCCCTCCGCTAAGGCCATGACCTCCACCGGGAGACAGAGATCGCTGGAAAGGAGCAGGAGATCCATGGCTTCCACCGTCATGCTCGCCTGCGATGACAGCAACCACGTCCATAACCTCATCAGTGGCTCAACCAAGGTAATTTGCAAAGAATCTACTACCCTCAGTACCCAGTTTTCACTGTCTCTATAGTTAGTGTTCTACTTATGATATCATGATTTGTTGATGTGGCTAAAATAGGGAAGTAGGAAAGTGTTGTTTATGATATGATTATTTGATTGCCTGTTGCAAATTTTAGTTAACTAGACACTC
Source organism: Avena sativa (assembly GCA_916181665.1). Lineage (NCBI taxonomy): Eukaryota > Viridiplantae > Streptophyta > Magnoliopsida > Poales > Poaceae > Avena > Avena sativa. The sequence continues at coordinate 40,463,041 of OV702300.1, read as the reverse complement.
GACATGCAAATCTCTCTTCATTTGTCGATGTGGTATGGTTCGGGCTCGATGTATGCAGGGTTGGTGCTCGATTTATTGTATCACGTTCTATGGAGGTGGTCTCAAACTGACTTAAGTTCTAATAAACAGTTCTGTAGTTAAACACGTTGTTCCAACTTGTCTTTAGGTTTAGGTTTTTTTTCTTTTACTCTTTATTCCTGTGTAGTTTTGACGCAATCTTGGTTAATAGACGATAAGTAGCAGATTTGATGATTGGCATGATATCATATTCTGTCCAATGGTGTCTTTTGACAAGTTTATGCTTTCTTGACGATGTATATCTGTTCATGTGGAGATGATATTCTAGTAGACAAGTAATTTTGTGGTCACTTGTACTAAGTGTTTCTGTGTAGATGGTTGTCTCGTAGCTATAAGACCTTTGGTCATGTTATGTACTTTTGGATGATTGAGCCTTACACTATTGGGTAAATGGTATACTAAATATAATTAAGTACTATAGCAGCACTGATGACAAACTATTTGGTTATAAAAATATTAGGAGGAGCCTGGATTTAGAGACGTATGGACAAGAATACTTTTGGTGATTTACTGAACTCGATAAAAAAACGCAGACATGAATTGGTGTGCTATAGTCTGCTACACTTCTGGATAGAGTTGGTTAGATGCAATTCCTATAAATCACATTTATGGTAGATGGGATATATGATATATAATTAAGAGGGGGCCTAACTTCAGTTAACCAAATAAATAATCCTATTTCTTGTGATTAGCTTTATAGCTTGGCCAATTTCCCCCTTTATTATGTTTGCTGATATATCTTTTATTCTTTTTAGATTGCTTGGAATATCTACTTACTAAAGAGTGATATTTCTACAAACAAGTGACCATATGGTCTGCTGGAACTTTCTTGTTATTGGTTAGCGACATTTTATTGCTATATCATCTCCAATGATCAAAACCTTGCCATGGAGAAGGTAATTGGCCTTGCATCAGCCATCAGGTAGTGCTTGACGTGTTCCAGAAATTTATATATCTGTTATCACCATCATCCTGCTTTAAGTGTGTTCTTCTTGGTACCCTTGTTGGGTTCACAATTTGTTTTCCCCTGTAGTGCATGTGCAGGCTCTTTCATTTTTCCTTCAGATTGCCTCGACTTTGTTTGCACCTCTTTGTTGCTCGTGCGTTTGCACCTGCCAAGCATGCCTGGAATATCCATATTTACTCAATTATACTCATAAAAGGAATTAAATCATGAAAGTCCTATCTCTGCCCCAGGTACCATTGCAGCCATCGCCGTTAGTGGCGTGTACTCTGGTTGGTCTAGCTATGCAGGCTCACTCTTGGGACACGATGAGGATGAAGTGTTGTCGACTCTGCTAAATAATGTCTGGATGGCTGAGAGCTCAGAGAGTATTGAAGGAGTAGCAACAGAATTGGTCTGGTGAGCTCCTTGCCCCCTCCTCATGATAGTATTGAAGGAGTATTGAACGGGTCATCTTATTGGAAGGGCGTGATATTTATAGGAATATGCATTCAAACTTTTTGGCTGGCCTGCTATAATCTGGTTAATTTAGCATTATACTGTTTAAAGTGATATGTTTTGGGTATTACGGTAGGTACTATTGGCATAACAGAGATCTTTTGCCCCGTAACTGTTGGCGGCTACCAAGTCATTCTATAGACTATACTAATAGGAGTTTCATTTGTTGAATATCGAGTTAATGATTTACTTTGCAAATATCTATATACATAGATATGCCAGTGCACTATTTTTGCTGTCCTGATTTTGATCATCAGGCATATAGCGGGTTTTGTGATGTTTTTTACATTTGCTTTAGTGTTCATGTGTAATGCTTTATCTTTTAGCTCCTCACAATAATAATTCCACCATGAAGGATCTGCACACTATGCCTGCATATTGCCACCATCTCCATGTAGTATCGCATCAGGTTCGAAATCTCTGGACGCCTGCTGGATCCAGCCTCATGGGAGCTGGGCATCCTTCTATGACCAGTCAACCATAGTGCCACCACAAGCCACGAGTAAGTTTTTCCTTCTCTTGGTTGCCCTTTTCCGGTTGCTTATGAGTTTTGTGAGGATTCTTTTGTAAGAAAATTCTACACACGTGTTTCTTCTTACTAATGGTGATCAAGTTTCATTATACTAGCACGCACGATTTGGAGATTGGTCTGGTTATACCTGTATCGATTGGTCTGTTTTTTCTTGCATGTAAGGTGTTTGTGTTTATGTCCATACTGCTATCTGCTGGTAGACCATAAAAGGCAATGCTACCTGATCGCAAAATGACACCCCATAAGTAAGCATAGATCATTTTCCAGATGCACTGAGCCATTGGGCTTCTCAAGTGGACTTAATACCCAATCATTTCATTGCACACCGGTATTTCTTCACTCATGCTGATAACTCAATCGAACGAGTATTAGAGAAGATACAATAGTACATACTAGGAAGCTGTTTGACAATGTACCTCTATGTGAGCCACCAAAAGGAAAGCTAGCATCCATCGAGACACATTATGCTTGCTAGATTTGCTGATAAGGTCGCATCCATTTTGACTGTATTGCCTTCGCTTTGGGGCTAGCTGGTGAATAGATGTAAACTGATTATGGATGCTAGTACATTATGTAAATTTTCTGCTACCCCTATTATGGATTGCTAGAACTATATGTAAAATTTGCTGCTACCCATATTCTGAAACTACAAGCTTTGTTCATGTTTCAGCTGATCGTGCTGGAGTGGAGCTGCGCCACTTCGGGAGAGCGGAGGAGCTTGTTCGTGCAGCGATCCGAGGAGCTTGTCCGAGGTGTTGCAATTGGTGCTATTTGCTAATAAGTAAATGTAAATACTGAATTGTAATCTTGGATGTGCATTTGTGAGCCTGCTATTTGCTAATAAATTATCTGCATGCTGTGTATTTGCTGAAAATGGTGTATTTTATTGATGTATTTGGAAACTCTGGTGTATTTTCTCGATTTATTGCATGGCTGAAGCAATTCCAGAAATGAAAGTGCAAATTCTAGTTAAAAAATAGCAGAAATCTGGACTGGATGAAATATATTTGGGCTCTAAAAAGGCTGTGGCCCAAAATATACTGTAACAAATCTGAAAATAAATAAGTGTACCGTAAGAAGGCAAGGCCCAAAAGTGACAAACCTAAAAAGGCCAAGGCCTAGCAAATAAAAGGCTAGAATTATTGGGCCAGCCCATTTAGATCACTAAACTGGACTGGGCTGATTTTGATTTAAGACGATTTCCTTTCGTCACAATTTTGCCACGTAGGATCAGCCACGTAGGATCTGAGCTGGCCTTGCTAGATGGTCCATGACGATATTGGATCGTCATAGACGTTATGCCGATTCAATATCGTCATAGACGGTTATGACGATTTTACCAAAAACGTCGTTATAGTTCATTTGCGAAGCCCAGCTTTCGACGATCTCAAAATCGTCATAGAATCGTCATAAACAGACTACTATGACGATTCTGTGACGAAAATTGAGGGTCATATATAGACAGATTCCTTGTAGTGGGTGGCGAGTCGACGAGCGCGTTGAGAACGCGAGGGTGAGTGTCCGCGGCGGCGAGTCCCCGAGCGCGTTGAGTACGCGAGGGCGAGTGTCCGCGGCGGCGAGTCCCCGAGCGTGTTGAGTAAGCGAGGGCGAGTGTCCGCGGCGGCGAGTCCCCGAACATGTTGAGTACGCGAGGGCGAGTGTCCGCGCGGCGAGTCCCCGAGCGTGTTGAGTACGCGAGGGCGAGTGTCCGCGGCGGCGAGTCCCCGAGCGTGTTGAGTACGCGAGGGCGAGTGCACGATGGCGAGTCGAAGAGGGCGAGCCGTGGTCGCGGAACCACGCATACACACTGCATGCCTAGGAGTAGTCCCCGAGGCTCGAGTTGGCTTGTAGAGGAGACTTGAGGCTCTTTAGAGATGCATATTTTGAAAATATTAGAGGTTGCTGCCGAGCGCGGCGAGTGGCGAGGTCGGGCGACCGGCGAGCGCCGAGCCCCCGAGCGCGGCGAGTGGCGAGGTCGAGCGACCGGCGAGCGCCGAGTTCTCGAGCGCTGTGAGTGGAGAGGTCGAGCAACCGGCGAGCGACGCTATCTATAGCGTGCCCGAGCACGACGTGTGGCGAGGGCGAGTGTTCGCACGGCGTCCCCGAGCGTGTTGAGTACGCGAGGGTGAGTGTCCGCGGCGGCGAGTCCCCGAGCGTGTTGAGTACGCGAGGGCGAGTGCACGATGGCGAGTCGACGAGGGAGAGCCGTGGTCGTGGAACCACGCGTACACACTGCATGCCTAGGAGTAGTTCCCGAGGCTCGAGTTGGCTTGTAGAGGCGACTTGAGGCTCTTTAGAGATGCATATTTTGAAAATATTAGAGGTTGCTGCTGAGCGCGGCGAGTGGCGAGGTCGGGCGACCGGCGAGCGCCGAGCCCCTGAGCGCGGCGAGTGGCGAGGTCGAGCGACCGGTGAGCGCCGAGTTCTCGAGCACTGCGAGTGGAGAGGTCGAACAACCGGCGAGCGACGCTATCTATAGCGTGCCCGAGCACGGCGTGTGGCGAGGTCGAGGGACCGGCGAGCGCCAAGCCCCCGAGCACGGCGAGTGGCGAGGTCGAGTGACCGGCGAGCGCCAAGCCCCCGAGGGCAGCGCGTGAGGTCGAGCGAGTCCATGAGGAGAGAGTCCTCGAGCGTGGCGAGTCCGCGATGATTGAGAGTCCGCGAGGGGAGAGTCCCCGAGTGTGACGAGTCCGCAATGATTGTGAGTCCGCGAGGGGAGAGTCCCCGAGTGTGGCGAGTCCACGATGATTGCGAGTCCGCGAGGGGAGAGTCCCCGAGTGTGGCGAGTCCGCAATGATTGCGAGTCCGCGAGGGGAAAGTCCCCGAGTATGGCGAGTCCGCGATGATTGCGAGTCCGCGAGGGGAGAGTCCCCGAGCGTGGCGAGTCTGCGATGATTGCGAGTCCGCGATTATTGCGAGTCCGCGAGGGGAGAGTCCCCGAGCGTGGCGAGTCCGCGATGATTGCGAGTCCGCGATTATTGCGAGTCCGCGATGATTGCGAGTCCGTGATGATGTTGATTGCGCTGTGTAGCGAGTCTCTCGTCTTGGCTCGGGGGGCCAGTCGCATGGCGACTCCAAAGATGGCTCTCGACTTGGCGTTCTTCCTGGACGATCCGAGGCTCGGTTTGCGAGTCCTCGTCCGCAGTACTTGGCCGTGCGAGTCGCACTATCTAAGGTTGAGGAGGACATGGTGCTGTTTGTTGGGAATATGCCCTAGAGGCAATCATGTATGATGAGATTTCCCATTGTATTCATAAAGTTATTAAGTAGTCCTTGTATAAACTTCTGATGTGTATCATTGAATATGTGATTCTGTTGTGGAACTATGCATTCATGTTGTTTGTACTAATTATCCTTGGTCATTGAGGTTGTGCTGGACACACAACTTAGACCAATGTGAAAGTTGGCTTGATGACTCGGTTCCACTTGTCATGGGCATGGAGATGCTATTCCAACTTACACAGACTAGGCTAAAGAGTTTAGCGAGTCGGATTGACCCATATTGAGGTACAACGAACTAAGCTGTCATTTGTATATCTCAATCAATGTAATCCTTAGACCTGAGGTTGTTGCATAGTCCGAGTTGAGGATCACCGACTTAGGTTCTGTCAAACGCTGATCCGTAACTGGGCAGTTATAAAGGCAGGGTTCGGGTCGACTGAGAATCAAGCTGCGTGATGTGAATAACCAAGATGGGATTTTGCCCCTCCACTCGGAGAGATATTCTCTGGGCCCTCTCGTGAGATATGATTCGGAAAGCATGGCCATGCACGACTCGGTTAAGTGTTAACCGAGGCGATCGACTAAGAGTTAGTCGGGTGAATCACTTATCTCGGATCGAGAAGAGAGTCGGACTATTTAAGGGATGACATATATTCGCCTATAGTCTGACAAGGTATATCGTGAGGCAAAAGGGACTCGGACGTAAGTCGCATTGAAAAGGCAAGTCGTCATGACTCTTTGGTACTTGGGAGTCGGCACGTTCTGCTAGGAGCCGCTACCGACTGATCGATTGTGAGTCGGACTCTAATCGTGTCCAAGTAACCATGAGCCTGCGGGGTCACACACTTAAGAGCGGGAGAAAGTTCGGATTGGATCTGAATATATAATCTGGTTGGGTTGGACCTAAACCGGATTAGGACTGAGTTAGTGAGTTGGACTCACGGTGACTAGTTTTATATGGGCTTTAGTGAATGGGTCGCGCGAGCAGAGCCCACGTTCACTCCCTATATATAGTGGAGCACAGTAACCCAGAAAGGTTAATCGTTGTTCGGTTAGGTCATTCCATGTGTTGGAAACCCTAGCTCCACAGCAGTCCAGCCGCCGTAACGAACCTAGCAGTTCGCCGCCGGCGCTCCTCCTTGTACGTGTGGATACCAGCAGAGGTGCTGTGCGATCAGCACCAGGACGATCGGATCGTGAGGACTGCACTGCATCAACTGACGCGCTTCATCAGTAATCCGCAACCGCGCGTCTAGTGGTAAACCTCGTGGCCTTCTACCTCAGCTAGGTCTTGGGATCACCACGTTAGAGGAAAAGTTTTTGTTTTATCTCTGCGTGGCCCAACAGTGGTATCAGAGCGATAGCTTCTAGTTTTAGGCTCGAGATCTCGCATATATGATATGCGGTAGGCTATAGATGAGATCTATGTGCTGTTTTGGTGGTCGATCTATGAGATAGATCGGTTTTGTATGAAGTTGATTGGATCAACTATACTTGGGGAATGGTAGACCTGATTTCCGTGATCATACTGCTGAGGTCGTGGAACGACATACCCCTACCGGTCGGCTTCCGCCATCGGGGTAGACTGTGACACGTAAATCCAGAAGCGGTGATCGAAGATCAAAAAGTTTGATCGAATCGGAACAATGGTCGGAATCCATATCCGGCTAGCGGGACCGCCGGCTTCGCCCTGTCGTAGCGCCTTAGATGTCGTTGCGAGTTTCACAATGCCGGTAGATATTGTTTCTATGCATAACTTGTTTTTGCAGGAAGTTGTGAATGGTATGGTTCATGTGCATGTGATGTATGTGTGTAATCCATACGTGATCTGTGAATCACGTTTTTTGTCAGCCGGCTGGAGCCTAGGTGCTGTCATTTTATTGTATAACGACCTGCGTGTCGGATTCTCTATGTAATTTACTTTACTAAGCTAGTGTAGCTGTTTGAGAACCCGGAAGGCATGCAAGGCGTTGTACATGTCGGCGACATGGAGTAAGACGGCAAGTGACAAGTGTTGGCACGAGTCGGATTACAGACTTTGTGGAGATGGAAATCGCCATGAAGAGAGCCATACCATTTCACATTATAATTGCTTTATTTTGTGTTATTGTTATGTCTCAGTTTTACCTCTATTAGATAGTCGGTAAAATTTAATCCCTCAAAGAAGGTCTAGTCGGTTTTCCCGCCAGTGTTTGCACCATCACAAGTCGGACATTTTTGGTAGTGGGCTCATAAAATTGAGGTGCTGCCAATTCTTTCCGACTAGGTGGGTTCGAGTCGGACTCTTACTGCAGAAACACTTGGTAAGCTAGACGGGTCTATCACAACGGTTGTGGGACTCGGGGAAAGGTCGGATGGGAGCCGGTGCATGTGATGCCACCCATCCAACAGGAGTCGCATGAGATGCGATTGACAAGGAGTTGTCTACCTAGATCACTTGGCGGCTAGCGGTGATGCTAAAGCTCACTAGCCGACTTGCTTATTTAGGATCCTGAATCACTAAGTAACCATCGGAGGGGTGTTGGTTCTAGTGGGAGCATAAAATATTAAAATGTTTAATATGCTTGCTCTTTTATGAATACATGTCTTAAGTGTTTTGCATATTTTCTATTGTAGATCATGGCACCAAGTAGCAGTCACTCTCAGATATCCGGTTTTGCGTTGAGAACCATTCTTGAGAAAGATAAACTGAACGACACTAATTTTACCAACTGGTATCGAAATCTGAGAATTGTTCTCAAACAAGAAAAGAAGGACCATGTCCTAGACAACCCACTTCCAGATGAGCCGAATGAGAATGCGACTGTCGCAGCCACCAATGCCTACCGTCGGGCTAAAGATGAGTCCATGGATATTAGCTGTCTTATGCTTGCTCACATGGAATCGGACTTGCAAAAGCAGTTCGAGCATGTTGAGGCCTACGATATGATCGAAAGCCTCAAAAGTATGTTCCAGGCTCAGGCGAAGACTGAGAGGTATCAAGTCTCTCAGGCTTTGCTGAGTTGCAAGCTTAAGGATGGTGATCCACTGAGTCCGCATGTGATCAAAATGGTTGGTTACGTGCAGTCTCTGGAGAGGCTTGGCTACCCCATAAGCGAAGAGTTCGCTACGGATATAATTCTGAACTCTCTTCCTAGTGCATATGGGCAGTTCATTTCGAACTACCACATGGATGGTATGGATAAGAAGCTCACTGAATTGCATGGGATGCTCAAGCAGGCAGAGGCGGATCTCAAGAAGGGCACCAGTCAAGTGTTGATGGTGCAGAATAAGGCTAAGTTCAAGAAGAGTTCTTGGACTAAGAAGAAGGCTAAGTCAGGAGGAAAGCAGGCTCAGGACCCTGTCCCAAGCGCTTCCTCAGGGACTAAGCCATCTCCTTCAGCCGGATCCACTTGCTTCTACTGCAAGGCGGATGGCCACTGGAAGAGGAACTGCAGCAAGTACTTGGCCGACAAAGCCAAGAGTGGAGGTATGACTTCCGACTCAGGTACACTTGTTTGCAATGTTATAGACATATATCTTGCTGATGCACCTAATAGTTCTTGGGTATATGATACCAGATCAGTTATTCACATCTGCAACTCGTTGCAGGGACTGGTAAGAACTAGGAGCGTAGCAAGAGGCGAGGTTGATATTCGAGTCGGCAATAAAGCAAGAGTTGCTGCGTTGGAAGTCGGCACGATGCAACTTCATTTACCTTCCGGATTCATTATGGAACTAAATAATTGTTATTATGTTCCAGTGCTCAGTCGAAACATTATTTCTGCTTCATGTTTGATGAGGCAAGGCTATGAGTCGAATATCAAGAATAATGGTTGTTCTTTGTATTTGAATGATATGTTTCACGGCTTTGCACCCGTCTAGGACGGGTTATTTATTTTGAATCTTGATGGTGAGTCGGTTTATAACATAAATGTTAAAAGGTTGAAACCAAATGATCTGAATATGACTTACTTTTGGCACTGTCGGCTTGGTCATATAAGTTGGAAACGCATGAAGAAGCTCCATGATGATGGACTTCTAACTTCGTTCGACTTAGAGTCGTTCGAGACATGCGAATCTTGCCTACTCGGCAAAATGACCAAGACACCTTTTGCAAAGAGTTGCGAAAGGGCGTCCGACTTGTTGGGACTAGTACATAGTGATGTATGTGGACCAATGAGCACGACAGCCAGGGGTGGTTATGAGTACTTCATTACCTTCACTGATGATTTGAGTAGGTATGGATATATCTACTTGATGAAACATAAGTCGGAAGCCTTTGAAAAGTTCAAAGAATTCCAGAATGAAGCACAGAATCAACTCGGCAAGAAAATAAAGTTTCTTCGGTCGGACCGAGGAGGCGAGTACATGAGCCATGAGTTTGATGACCATCTGAAAAGTTGTGGAATAGTTCCTCAACTTACTCCGCCAGGAACGCCACAAAGGAATGGTGTTTCGGAAAGGCGGAATCGGACCTTGTTGGACATGGTACGATCAATGATGAGTCGGACAGATCTGCCTTTATCATTTTGGGGTTATTGTCTAGAAACAGCGGCGTTCACACTAAACAAAGTACCATCAAAATCGGTAGAGAAGACACCGCATGAGATGTGGACAGGCAAAAAGCCGAGTTTGTCTTTTCTTAAGATTTGGGGTTGTGAAGCTTTTGTCAAGCGACTTCAGTCGGACAAGCTTACGGCCAAGTCGGATAAATGTATTTTCGTGGGGTATCCGAGGGAAACCTTGGGTTACTACTTCTACAACCGAGAAGAGGGCAAAGTGTTTGTCGCTCGGAACGGTGTCTTCCTTGAGAAAGAGTTTCTCAGTCGGGGAGTAAGTGGGAGCACGGTGCAACTCGAAGAAATTCGAGAGGAATCGGCTAATAGCGAATCGGCTAATAGCGAATCGGCAAAAACCTTGGAGGTTGAGCCGATCGTGGTAACTGAGCCGACAGCAGCACCTGTACTACGAAGATCGGCAAGATTACGAAGTGTTCGTGATGTGTTACTGTTAGACAGTGATGAGCCGGCAAATTATTCGGAAGCGATGGTGGGATCTGATTCCGAGTCATGGCTTGGAGCCATGAGATCCGAGATAAAGTCCATGGATGAAAATCAAGTTTGGAACTTGGTTGATCTGCCAGACGGTGCAAGACCCGTCGAGTGCAAATGGGTCTTTAAGAAGAAAACTGATATGGATGGAAATGTTTCAATCTATAAAGCACGCCTTGTCGCGAAGGGGTTCCGACAAGTTCAAGGAGTTGATTACGACGAGACTTTCTCGCCCGTAGCAATGCTTAAATCAGTTCGGATCATGTTAGCTATAGCGGCCTATTTCGACTATGAGATATGGCAGATGGATGTCAAAACGGCTTTCCTTAACGGAAATTTAACCGAGGACGTGTATATGATACAGCCCGAGGGTTTTGTCGATCCGGCTAATGCTGACAAGGTATGCAAACTTCAGAAATCCATTTATGGGTTGAAGCAAGCATCTCGGAGTTGGAATATTCGCTTTGATGAGGTAGTCAAATCGTTTGGCTTCATCAAGAGTGATCATGATTCTTGTTTATACAAGAAGTTTAGTGGGAACAAAGTAAATTTTCTAATCTTATATGTGGATGACATATTACTGATTGGAAATGATGTCCAGATGTTGCAAGAAACCAAGGAATCATTGGAAAGGAGTTTCTCAATGAAAGACTTGGGTGAGGCAACATACATCCTCGGAATCCGGATCTATAGAGATAGATCAAGGAGGCTCATTGGATTGAGTCAGAGTACTTATTTGGACAAAGTGTTGGAAAAGTTCAACATGGAATCGTCTAAGAAGGGGTTCTTACCGATGTCCCATGGTGTAAAACTTAGCAAGACTCAGTGTCCTTCGACAACTGATGAGCGAAGTAGGATGAGTGCGATTCCATATGCTTCTGCAGTTGGATCCATCATGTACGCCATGATTTGTACTAGGCCGGATGTTTCCTATGCTCTAAGTGTTGTGAGCAGATACCAGGCTGATCCTGGAGAGATCCACTGGACAGCGGCTAAAAATATCCTAAAGTACTTGAGAAGGACTAAAGATATGTTCTTGGTTTATGGTGGTGAAGATGAACTTAGTGTAAAGGGTTACACATATGCGAGTTATCTCACTGACTCTGATGATTCTCGTTCGCAATCCGGATACGTGTTTATTATAAACGGAGGTGCTGTGAGCTGGAAAAGTTCCAAGCAAGAGACTGTGTCTGCGTCTACAACAGAGGCTGAGTATATTGCTGCCTCGGAGGCAGCAAAGGAAGCTGTTTGGATGAGGAATTTCCTCATGGATCTTGGTGTGGTTCAGGGCTCGTGCAATCCGTTGGACGTGTATTGTGACAACAATGGTGCTATTGCACAAGCCAAGGAACCTAGACAACACCAGAAGAACAAGCACATACTCATGCGGTACCACCTAATTCGCCAGTTCGTGGATCAGGGTGATATCAAGTTATGCAAGGTACACACGGATGCAAATATTGCGGATCCGTTGACAAAGCCGTTACCCCAGCCGAAGCATGAGGCGCACCTGAGAGCCATGGGCATTAGATGCCTAGACATGTGATGTCGGAAGATTGACTCTAGTGCAAGTGGGAGACTGTTGGGAATATGCCCTAGAGGCAATCATGTATGATGAGATTTCCCATTGTATTCATAAAGTTATTAAGTAGTCCTTGTATAAACTTCTGATGTGTATCATTGAATATGTGATTCAGTTGTGGAACTATGCATTCATGTTGTTTGTACTAATTATCCTTGGTCATTGAGGTTGTGCTGGACACACAACTTAGACCAATGTGAAAGTTGGCTTGATGACTCGGTTCCACTTGTCATGGGCATGGAGATGCTATTCCAACTTACACAGACTAGGCTAAAGAGTTTAGCGAGTCGGATTGACCCATATTGAGGTACAACGAACTAAGCTGTCATTTGTATATCTCAATCAATGTAATTCTTAGACCTGAGGTTGTTGCATAGTCCGAGTTGAGGATCACCGACTTAGGTTCTGTCAAACGCTGATCCGTAACTGGGCAGTTATAAAGGCAGGGTTCGGGTCGACTGAGAATCAAGCTGCGTGATGTGAATAACCAAGATGGGATTTTGCCCCTCCACTCGGAGAGATATTCTCTGGGCCCTCTCGTGAGATATGATTCGGAAAGCATGGCCATGCACGACTCGGTTAAGTGTTAACCGAGGCGATCGACTAAGAGTTAGTCGGGTGAATCACTTATCTCGGATCGAGAAGAGAGTCGGACTATTTAAGGGATGACATATATTCGCCTATAGTCTGACAAGGTATATCGTGAGGCAAAAGGGACTCGGACGTAAGTCGCATTGAAAAGGCAAGTCGTCATGACTCTTTGGTACTTGGGAGTCGGCACGTTCTGCTAGGAGCCGCTACCGACTGATCGATTGTGAGTCGGACTCTAATCGTGTCCAAGTAACCATGAGCCTGCGGGGTCACACACTTAAGAGCGGGAGCAAGTTCGGATTGGATCTGAATATATAATCTGGTTGGGTTGGACCTAAACCGGATTAGGACCGAGTTAGTGAGTTAGACTCACGGTGACTAGTTTTATATGGGCTTTAGTGAATGGGTCGCGCGAGCAGAGCCCACGTTCACTCCCTATATATAGTGGAGCACAGTAACCCAGAAAGGTTAATCGTTGTTCGGTTAGGTCATTCCATGTGTTGGAAACCCTAGCTCCATAGCAGTCCAGCCGCCGTAACGAACCTAGCAGTTCGCCGCCGGCGCTCCTCCTTGTACGTGTGGATACCAGCAGAGGTGCTGTGCGATCAGCACCAGGACGATCGGATCTTGAGGACTGCACTGCATCAACTGACGCGCTTCATCAGTAATCCGCAACCGCGCGTCTAGTGGTAAACCTCGTGGCCTTCTACCTCAGCTAGGTCTTGGGATCACCACGTTAGAGGAAAAGTTTTTTGTTTTATCTCTGCGTGGCCCAACACTGTTTGTGTAGCACTGCCATTTATCTTGGCCCGGAAGGCCAGTCGAGCAAAGCGACTCCAATGATGGCTCTTGGTTAGCGTTTTTCGTGGACGAACCGAGGCTCGGTTTGCGAGTCCTCGTCCGCACTACTTGGCCATTGCGAGTCGCTCTTTTAAAGGTTGACAAAGGCGAATAGATTTTTCCCGGGGGGAAGAGACACCCAGTGGTGAGTCTATGCAGCGTGGCATGCGACCCTCTCTGGCGACTCGGACGATGAAGGTCCCTTAGCAGGAGCGGCGTACGCATTTGACATAGCAGACGGGGTCGCACAGCGTTTAGCCGGAAAAAGTCGACGCGGCGGACAAGGAGTCGACGCGGAGGACGGAGGTCGCGCTATGGCGAAGTCGACGCGGCGGACACGGGGTCGACGCGGCGGACGAAGGTCGCGCTATGGCGAAATCGACGCGGCGGACACGGGGTCGACGCGGCGGACGGAGGTCGCGCTATGGCGATGTCGACGTGGCAGGTGAGTCCGCAACGGGCGAGTCCCCGAGCCTAGCGAGTCCGCGTTTAAGCGTGTCCGCGTTTAGGCGAAGGTCGGGAGCATGGCGAGTCCGCGATGGACGAGTCACCGGACGTGGCGAATCCGCGATGGACGAGTCGCCGGACGTGGCGAGTCCGCGGAAGGAGGATCCACGAGCATGATGAGTCCGCGGCGGGAGGACCCACGAGCATGATGAGTCCGCGGCGGGAGGACCCACGAGCGTGGCGAGTCCGCGAGGGGAAAATCACGAGAGGCGAGGCGAGTCTCCCGAGCTGGTCGGGTAGGCGTCCCGCACGCATCCGGGTCACGAGAGTACAATTTGCTTCTTCTCCGTACATATGCATCAACCCACATTTAATAAAGAGATTATCAGTATAAATATTTAAAATAAGATCGAGTGGGAGAAATTATCGGGCATAGCCAAGTCATCGTTTGTGGAGTTGTAGGAGCCACGGTGGAAAAAAGTCGAAGAAGCCGGCGGTAGAGCGGTTGTTCAATCCTTCGGTCGAGGTCGCCACAGCGCGTCCGACTAGACCTTCGCATGGCAGAGTTAGTCGGGCCTGCTTTGTTCGCGTGTTGCCGTCGAGGTGCTCGTGTGCGCGCTTAACTCCCCAAGCCTGAATTTTTATGTCGCCCTGTGTAGACGTGCAGTGTCGTCGGTCGATTTGTTGCTCGTACATAGGCCAAATAAAGCAAGAGATTAGTACTCGTGCCAAACTATATGATCTCATGTGATTTAAGAGAGTGAAAATCCTGAACAAGCAAATAGGAGAATACAAAGTAGACAAATACTAGATATATTATAATTGATCTACACATGCTTTGCTATGCCCGTATTACTTGCCAATTTATCTGGTCGTTGTGCCGGCGAAAGTACTTTACACGTACGTATTAATAATGAAAAAGAGGTAAGTGAAAGATATCACCGATCGGGTCAATCTCTTGTACTTCCTTTTACCGTAGTCGCTCTCTGCCTGCGTGTCTCATCGGCTCCTCAGCCGCGATGAAGACAGAGTCGACACGGCGCTGCTACCGATGACGCCAGCGCGATTTGTGGATGGAGTAGTCCACGAATTGTTAAACTCTGCTACGACCATCCTCAATACAGTGCACATAAACAAACATGCATACTAGATTAGATTTGAATATAATAATCAATAGATAGAGCGATATTGAGAGGGATGAAGATCGAATAAAAAACTCATGGATATGTGGAGTCGATTTTGCATGTCCTCGTCCGTGAGCCTCTCAAGTCTCGACTCTGCTTGTGTCTTGGCTTTAAATTTTTTTCCGACCGACTGAGTGCGCTTGCTCCGCCCTGGCCATGCTAGGCGGCAGCCGGATCGGAACGATTTGCTTTCAGTAACCGAGTCACTTCTTACACGGAGCGCGGGATGCAATCTGGCCGCCGGCGACGGTGAGGGATCTTGCCCAGATTATCACCCTCCAAGCACCGCTATCCCCACGGTGGGCGCCAACTGTCGTGGTATTGCACGGCAGATGCTACTGGGGGTAGCTTACGTAGAGGGAGCAAGGCGACGTAGGAGAATCCGGGAGCGAGATTGGCACACGATGTACCCAGGTTCATGTCCCCTCGATGGAGGATCGCTACGTCCTGCTGTCAATCCAGTATATGATCATAGATTGGTTTACAATGGAGCCGCCGGAGGCGGTGGGAGATTAGATCTAATGAGAGATGTCCCCGTGGGGGTGCCCCTGGTGGCTTTATATATGCAGCCAGTTAGGGTTTACAAGTGCTAGTGGGCTTTCTATTGGAGTCGCCGTCTTGGGCCTCCAGTCGGCGCCAGTCGTCTGGGTCCAGCACGCGCCAGTCGCCGTATTGGGCGAGTCGACTCGCTCTGGGCTTGGCTTCAGTCGGCTCGATCCAGCTGGAGAATCCGCTTCGTGGGTATACCCCGATTGGTATTCCCCCATCAAGGCCGCGGACCGTGAGGAGCAGCTGGCCACTGTTGCGGCTGCGCGCGAGAGAGAGGTGGCGGCGAAGCTCATGGCTGCTGCCAAGGCAATTTCGGGTGAGTACTATATTTCTGCCTGTTTCTTCGTGCTTCCTTTCTCTTCTGTGCTGTCTTTCTTCATGTCTTCTCTTTTTTTATATCTCAGATGCCGCAGGCATCGAGTTTGACCGCAGTGTTGTAGAGCACGGGAGTGCTCTAGATGATGCTACTGTGGCGGTCGAAGACCGCTGAAGCACCGTCGTCAGCTCCCTTGCCAATGCGAAGGAGGTCCTTGGCCGCTTCTACATGGAGCTTTTCCCTAAGGGCGTGTCCCTCGATGATGTGGATGCCCCGGCGGAGGCTTTATCAGCCGAAGAGCCTGCGTAGTACAAGCGCAGGCAGAAGGGCATCGGCGCATCCGTCGGTCTGGCGATGGCCTTGGCAGCTGGAGCGGAGCTGGACCTGCCCCAGATCACCTCCCGGATGCCGACGACTGCAGATGGATCCGAGGTAGCCTTTGCTGCCTACTCCGCTCGCTGCAAACGATATGGGCCCAAGCTCATTGATTTGCTGTCTAAGTATGCACTGCGGCAGCAGGGCGGGGCCAAAGCTAGGCAGTCCGGCTCCGAGGCGACTCAGGGTGCCGCGTCTTAGGCTTTGTAGACGTAGGATAGTTTGTAGTCTGCTTTTGCTGTAAATATTTTGAAGAACACCATCTTTGTGCCACGTATTGGCCTTATATGTTTAATGAATTCTTCTGAGTTGTGAGTCGCCATTGTCTGAATGTTTGTGTCCCTTTCTTTTTCTGCTGCTCTAGGTTCCTTCGGGTGCTGACCATGTTGATGCCTCACCCGTAGCGCAGCGGCGACCATCTTTGTATGACCCTTCCCAACTCGCCTTTCTTCGGGATCATGTGCGTAGTCTGGAGAGGGAGTTGCTCGGGTTACGCAGTCATGCCGACGTTTGGAAGTCCAAGGCAGATCGTGGTGCAGCCAGAGAGGAGTACTTGATGGTGGAACTGGTTCGGCTATCCGAGCAGCTGCAGTGTAAGTTGTTCTTTGGTTTGAGCTGTAGCTCGGATTTTCGGGTGAGCCTGCTGGCCTTGTACTTATTTGTTGCAATTGTCGCAGGTGCGAACCTTGATCCAAGGGAAGAGAAGGAGCGTGTCGCTGTTCGAGTCAATTGCCTGACTCAACAGGACATGGAGGCCGGTGGCTTCTTCTGGATGGATCGTGACCGTGCCGTGGCTCTGGCTACGGTGCAGGATCGTGTGCATCAGGTTTCTCGAGTGCTTCGCCAAGTGCAGACGTCTCTTGCCTTGGTGCTGCACGTCATGTTCCCTTTGATGCCGTACCGACAAGCCTTGCAGGTCTTCTGTCGAAGTTTCGGAACGTAAACAATGTCAAGGAGTTGGTGCGGCAACAACTCGTCGCATGAGTGAAGGCTGCTTTGTCCCTTGTGAGGTTGCACCGGCCTGACGTAGATTTGGCTGCTGTGGCTGCTGGGCCACCTCTTCGGCCGGATGGCGGTGAGTGGGACATGCGTCCACATTACGCAGCTGTGAGGCAGTATGCCGAACAGGTCGTAGATTTGTTTGAGCAGCGTGTTCAGGTCATTCTTCAGAATAGGTAGTACCTGAAAAAAAAGAGGTAGATGTAAACTTTGTATATTTCGGTTGGGCGTGTTGTGCCCCTTGTTGTAAAGGTTTGTGAGCACGCAGTGCTTTGATTGAGTACGTATCCTTTTCGTTTGCCTGACGTTGTCAGCTACTCAGGTGTACACGCTTGATCCTCAGTCGATGAAATCGTGAGGTGGGGGGAGCCCCCGAGTGCATTTGTAGCATAAAGTAAAGTTGCAAAATAGCGAACCGAAGTTTTGGGGCGAGACACTTAGCTTTATTTATATTGTAATGGAGGAGGTACATTGTTCGGCTGGATAGCCTTGGCTGAAAGCCTTATTGAAAGTAAAGGGGGTAGGTTGCTACGAATAGAATCGTCGCAGGTGCGAGATATTCCATGGGTTGGAGTATGCGACTCCAGACTCCACGTGCTTGAGGCGATAGGCGCCACCTGGGATGACTTCGGTGATGAACGTAGGGTCCTTCCCATGGTGACTCGAATTTATTCGGTCTCTTTTGCTTGAGTCGCAAGACGAGGTCTCCTTCGACGAAGGACCTTGGGCGCAGCTGGCGGCTGTGGTAGTTGCGGAGACTCTGCTGGTACACCGCGGATCGATCTGCTGCTATGTCTCGTGCTTCGTCGAGTGTGTCGACAACGTCTTCGAGTGCAATCGTGGATTCGGCTTCGCTGTAAGCGACGACCCGTGGGGCCTGGTGGCGTACTTCGGCTGGTAGCACGGCCTCGGCTCCGTGTACCATGAAGAACGGTGTGTAGCCGGTGGAGTTGTTTGGCGTAGTCCGTAAGATCCACATGACGGATGGTAGCTCTTTCGTCCAGGCTCCAGCTGTTTGTTCGAGTGAACTCATGAGGCGCTTCTTGATGCCAGCGCCGATTAGGCCGTTGGCCTTTTCCACTTGCCCGTTCGTTTGCGGGTGTGCCACTGAGGCGTACGTGATGTTGATCCCAAGGCCTTCGCAGAAGTCCTGGAATTCCTCGGAGATGAAGTTCGATCCGTTGTCGGTGATGATGCTGTGCGGTACACCGAACCTGTAGACAATGGACTCGAAGAACTTGACGGCACTTTTTCCTTTCTGGTTGGTGACCGGCATGGCCTCGATCCACTTGGTGAATTTGTCGACTGCAACCAGGAGGAAGACGTGCCCCCCTTTCGAAGATTTTGGCAGTTTGCCAATCATGTCGAGGCCCCATTGAGCAAAAGGCCAGGCTATGGGTATAGGTCTGATCTCGGACCCAGGTGCGTGCGGTTTGTCGGCGAACCGTTGGCATCCATTGCATCTTCGGACGATGTCCTTTGCGTCGCTCATGGCCGTTGGCCAGTAGAATCCTGCTCGTAGAGCTTTGGCGACAAGGGAGCGGCTGGCTGCGTGGTGGCCGCAGATGCCCTCATGGATGTCTTGGAGTATGGCTTTGCCGTCGTCGATGGTGACGCACCGTTGTAGGACACCCGTGATGCTGCGCTTGTACAGCTCGCCGTTGATGATGGTGAAAGCTTTTGACCGACGAGATATGCGCCGGGCATCTGTCGGGTTGTCAGGCATTTCTCCATTTAACAGGAACTGGAGGTATGGGCGCATCCAGGTTTCTTCGACTGCTATTACCTGCATTAGGTTGACTATGGCGACCTCGGTGTCCAATTTTTCGGGTCCTTCATGACCTTCGGGTAGCATAGCCCCCGAGTGTTCTGCTTCTTCGGGTGATCCCTTGGGGAATTTCCGCTTGATGGACGGCACGCAGATCTGTTCGAGGAACACACATGGTGGCACCTTTGCGCAAGTGGAGCCGATGTTGGCGAGTCTGTCGGCTTCCTCGTTGCTTTCTCTTCCGACGTGTCGAAGCTCGCAGCCGTCAAATTCTCCTTCGAGTGCGTTGTAGAGCGCGCGGTACGCGATCATGTTTTCGGCGTGTGTGTCGCACTCGTTCATCGTCTGCTGGACGACGAGGTTGGAGTCACCATAGATGACCAGGCGCGTTGCGCCGCATATCTTTGCCATCCTCATGCCATGGATGAGGGCTTCGTATTCGGCCTCATTGTTTTGAGGCTCGGAATTTCATCCGGAGGACATACTTCATCTTGTTGCCTTGCGGGGAGGTCAGTATGACCCCTGCTCCTGCTCCGGCTTCTCTCTTGGAGCCGTCGAAGTGCATCGTCCATGACTGCGACATGTCTGGGGTGTCTGGCAGCTGCAGCTCCATCCAATGTACCAGGAAGTCCGTAAGGACTTGAGATTTGATTGCGAGTCGCTTCTCATAGACGATGTCCAGAGGTGACAGTTCGATGCCCCACAGGGCCACGCGTCCTGTGGCCTCCGGGTTATTCAGGATGCTGTTCAGGGGTGCCTCATTGACGACCATCACTTGATGTTCTTGGAAGTAGTGGCTCAATCGTCGAGCCGTCATGAACATGCCGTAGGCTAGCTTCTGGTAGTGAGGGTACCTCTATTTTGTTGGAGTGAGTACCTCGCTGAGGTAGTAGATTGGGCGTTGGACCCCATGGGTCTTGCCTTCTTCGGGTCGTTCGACAACGAGTACGGTGCTGATCACCTGGTGTGTGGCTGCTATGTACAGCAGCAGGGGCTCGCGCTCCTTTGGCGTGACCAAAACGGGTGAGGTGGAGAGGAGCCGTTTGAGGCTTTCGAATGCATCGTTGGCTTTTGGTGTCCACTCAAACTTGTCTGCCTTGCGCAGCAGTTGGTAGAATGGCAGGGCCTTCTCGCCCATGCGGCTGATGAATCTGCTTAGCGCCGCTATTCGCCCTGCGAGCTGCTGGACGTCTTTGAGGTTTTTTGGCTTCTCCATTGCCATGATGGCTCTGATTTTCTTCGGGTTCGCCTCGATCCCTCGCTGAGAGATGAAGTACCCAAGCAGCTGACCCAATGGGACACCGAAGGCGCATTTTTCGGGGTTGAGCTTGATCCTATAGCGATCAAGATTGTCGAACGTCTCGCGGAGATCGTCGATAAGTGTCCTTGCCTGCTTGGTTTTTATTACTATGTCGTCGACATAGACTTGGACGTTGCGACCGATCTGGTCCTTGAGGCAGGCCTGCATGCATCGCTGGTACGTGGCACCTGCGTTCTTTAGCCCGAAGGGCATTGTGTTGTAGCAAAATACTCCGAACGGTGTGATAAACGCCGTTTTATCTTGATCTTCGACCTTGAGCCGAATCTGGTTATAGCCTGAGTAGGCGTCGAGGAAGGAGAGTTTCTCACAACCTGCAGTCGAATCGATGATCTGATCGATCCGAGGAAGAGGGAAGTGGTCCTTTGGGCAGTGCTTGTTTAGTGACGTGAAATCCACGCACATCCGCAGGATGTCCATGTCCTTCTTTGGGACCATGACTGTGTTTGCCAGCCACTTGCTTTCCTTGATTTCCCTGATGAAGTCTGCGGCGAGTAGTCTATTGATTTCCTTGCCGATAGCTTCGGCTCGTGGTTCGGACAGTCTCCGGATGGACTGTTTGACTGGCTTGGTGTCTGGAAAGACATTGAGTGCGTGCTCGGCGAATTCCCTAGGAACTCCTGGCATGTCCGTAGGACACCAGGCGAAGATTTTCGAGCGCTCATGGAGGAATTTGACGAGCGCGCCTTCCTATGCGGGACTGAGGTCATTGGCGATCAGCACCGTATTGGAGGCATCCGTCGGATGGACCTGCACTTTCTTGGTGTTGACAGTGGAGTCGAAGGACATGTCAGGTGCATTCTGCCTTGTGACTGGGGGTGCCCCGTTGTCCGTCACCTCGCGGAGCCTTACAAGCTCGTCCTGCATGCCGAAAGACTGGGAGATTTTGTTGAAATCCCTGTCGCATTGGTCCGATCGGGTGAAGCTCCCGTGGACCGTGATGACGCCTCTCGGTCCTGGCATCTTGAGTAGTAGGTATGCGTAGTGTGGGACGGCCAGGAACCTTGCGAATGGTACACGCCCCAGGATGGCGTGGTATTGCGACGACCAGTCCACCACTTCGAATTCGAGTCGCTCCTGCCGAAAGTTGTCCGGCTTCCCGAAGATGACATCGAGCCCTATTTTGCCCATGGGAAATATGCCCTTCCCTGGGACGATGCCGTGGAACATTGTGTCTGAATGTTCCAGGCTGCATTGTGGGATCCGCATTGCTGCTAGAGTGCTTGCGAACATTAAATTGATGCCACTGCCGCCGTCCATGAAGACGCGACTCATCTCGAAGCCTCCGATCTGCGCCTCCAGCACCAGGGCAGCATGACCTGGGCGAGGGATCTGGCAAGGGTGATCCGCGCGAGTGAATGTGATGCAGAACTCTGATCCGCTGAGGTACTCAGGGATTGCAGGCGGAGTTGCCACAGCCAAGTTGATTTGTCGGGTGATTTTCTTCTGCACTCTATTCGTGGGGCATCCCTTCTGGATCATGTTTAGTGCTCCTTTCGGTGGGGGGTTCCCGTTCCTAGCGTTGTTCTATGACGGTGCGACTGGATGGTTTGGGCTTCCAATAGGCGGCGGTGGAGGAGCTCTGAGCGCTATTTCTCCTTGCACGGGTGCGTTTCCGAACGCAGGGATTGGAGCTTGTTGCCTCATCTGCACCATGCTTTCGCTGAGTTTCTGGAACTCGCGGCAGTCCTTGAGCATGTGGCTGGCTTTCTTTTTGCCATCCTGTTTGTCGATGTAGAAGTGGATGGTGCATGGACCCGAAAGTTTATCGTATGTTGAAGGTCCGTTGTCGCGGTCGCGGCGTTGCCACGACTGCGCTGGGCGTCCGTTGTCGCGGGTGTTTCCGCCGCGGTATCCTTCGCTGTTGTGGCTGTTGTCGTTGCGGCGGTTGGTGTAGCCGGCCGCGACCATGTCGGGTCCGTCGCGGTCCTCGTAGACGCGCGGTCTCCTCTTGCCGCGGCGTTCCCGTCTTCGGCCGTAGTCGTCCTCTTCATCCGATTATGCTCGGTGAATGCAATCTTCGCCGTCCGCCCACCTGTTGGCGATGTCCATGAGGTAGTCGAGTGTCTTGGGCTTGACGCGCCCAAGTTCCTCCTTGAAATCTTGGCGTTTGACGCCGTCCCTGAAGGCGTCGATGGCCCTCTCTTCGGAGATGTGTGCTGTGGAGTTCTTGGTGGTAGACCAGCGTAGTATGTACGAGCAAATAGATTCACCCGTTCTCTGAGTGCAGGCTCGCAACTCTTCGATTGAGGCAGGCCTCTTGCTAGTTCCCTTGAAATTTCGGATGAAGCTATAAGCGAGCTCCTCCCAGCTTCGGATGGATCCTAATGACAGGCTGCTGAGCCAGACCCGCGCCGCGCCTATCAACTGCAGCTGAAGGCATTGCATGGCGGTTTCTTTGTTGCCTCCGTGAAGCTTGACGGATGACAGATGGTCACTGAGCCAAGATTTTGGATCTTGCGTGCCGTTGAACTTCGGAGTATCCGAAGGAAGCTTGAAATTGCGTGGCATCTGCGTTCGCTGAACGGATCTGCGAAAGCATCGAGCTCCGCAGAGTTCTCCTTCGTATTCGTCCATATCGGATTTAGACGAGCATGCACGTTTGGCTCGTGCTTTGTCGATTTTGCGCTGTGTAAGCGCGTCTCTGGCGTCGTAGTCGTGTTTACGGTGACGCGAGCTCTTCTTCCTTCGGGGAAGGTCGTGTTCCTCCTCTTCTTCGGATGAAAGGGTGGGACTCCGGTCGCGCCTGGCCGGAGCTTTCTTCTTCGGCTCCGCAGGAGCATCTTCGTGGAGCGCAGCTCCGACTAGTCCTAGTCCAGTAAGTGCGGACTTATGCATGGCTCTTTTCGGGTCCCCCTCCGGAGGTGGGTGGGCCGCGAGGTACGCAGTGGCTGCCATGATCGCAGCTTGCGGTGTCTTCGGGATGATGTTGCCGTCGGCATCCATATCCATGAACGATGTGTGGAGAGTTCTGGTCACGTCACGGCGCTCCTTGGGATCCATGTTCTCCAGCCGAGAGCGGTGCTTGTTTCCCTGGTTTCCGTTTGTGCTAGAGCCGGGTGCCATGGTGGAGAGCGCAGCTCGTCGCACACTGGACTCGGAGGCTGCTTGCTTGCGTTTGTCGAGCGTCTCCTGCATCTTGACTTGTTTCTTGTGCTCCTCGATGAGGAGGTAGTGGTATGCCATCAGTAGTTCACGTGAGGCGTCCGCAGGTAGTACTATGTCGCCTGCGATGGCACAGCGTGCTTGTACCCATCCTTCTTTGCTAAGTTGGATGACATGGCCGTTGTTTTCCCCGTTGGGTGGGGGGGGGACTAGCTTCTTCTGTTTTTGCCGTTTCCGCCGTTTCTGCCCTGCGGGTTAGAGTTCCGGTTGGGCGGCGGGTTAGGTGTTTCCTCGTCGCCCTGGATGACTGCGGCGCATAGATAGCGCTCGCAGATTCGTTGGCTGCTGCCGCAGCTTTCGGATCCGGAACCGTAGGTCCCCTCATCCGAAGGTGGATCACACAGATCAGAGTTACAGCTGTTTCTGTGGTAAAAATCATCTGTTAATGGTGATGTGCGTAGCACAGGGTGTGGAGCCCACGAGGCGGGCCTGATGGATGGTAGGGGCACCCGCTCAGGGAGGCGGAGGGTGCTAGTTTGACCCACCTGGAAGCAGAAGCTCCCGAATAGGATCTCGAGTCCATCGCCTACGGGCTCGAAATATTTCATGGTGGCCGGCAAGTGGGCGGTGAAGTCGAAAGCACCGAAGAGGAGGTGATTCTCCATCGCCGCAGAGTTGTAGATCGATCGGGTCGGTACCGTCACGATCGCACAATCAGCAGCCCCGATTCCCATAGACGGCGCCAATTGACGAGGTTTCGACTCGTCAATGCCCATTGTTATGGACTTGGGTTTTGGAGAAGTTGGGGATGCTGGAGATCGCGGAACGGTTAACAGACAAGCAACCAGGGGACACGAGATTTACCCAGGTTCAGGCCCCCGGAGGGAAAACCCTACTCCTGCTTGTCTGCTCTTGATTATGGCGGAACCAAAGGTTACAGGTGCGCAGATTCGATCTGGTGTGGAGGTGCGTGTGCGAAAGTATGAGTCGAGAGATCTAGGACGTGCCCTCCTGGCCTTTATATAGACTTAGGAAGGTCCCGGGCATAGTCCTAGTCGGTTACAGGTTCTAGGGTTTTACCCTTTTGAATTTCCTATCTATGCTAGTCTTGCTCTCCAAGGATCCGAAGGCGTCATGGGCCTTGGCCACTCGAAAATTTTCATGGGCCAGCGTATGTCTGCTGTGGGCCTTCCTTGGGCTGGACCAGGTATGCTGAAGTCACGTACCCGTAGGGTATAAGCATGTGGTTAAGGAGTTAATCACAAAGTCATATCGGATTACGGAACGAGTAAAGTACTTGCTGTGAACGAGATTGAACTAGGTATGACGGTACCAACGATCGAATCTCGGGCAAGTAAAATATCGCGAGACGAAGGGAATTTATATATGGGATTGATTGAATCCTGGCATCGTGGTTCATCCGATATGATCATCAATGAATGTGTGGGAGTCAATATGGGTTTCCAGACCCCGCTGTTGATTATTGATAGAAGATCATGTCCGCATATTCTCGAACCCGAAGGGTCACACACTTAACGTGTCTTGACGCTAGGATAGATTGGATATTTGGTTTATGAGTTTTTGTTCGGAGTCTCGGATGGGATCCGGGACATCACGAGAGGTTCCGGAATGGTCCGGAGAATAAGATTCATATAAGGCAGTGCAGTTTTTGGAGTTCGGAATTGTTCTGGGTTAATCGGTATTGTACCGGAAGCTTCTAGAACCTTCCGGAAGGGGACCAACGTGGACCCACCTTCCGGGAGGGGGCATGGGCCTATGAGGGAGTTCCCTGGCCGCATTGGGCCAGGGGAACATGGCCCGATAGGGTCCAGCCGGCCAAGAAGGGATAAACCCTAATTGGACCTTCTAGAAGGGGGGGGGGTTTCCTTGCCCCCCACTCCTCCTCCTTGGCCGCCGGTTTTGGCTTGGGGGAGGGGCTAGGGTTGCCTCCCCACCCCTCTATATAAAGAGGGCTGGGGGCGCACCACCCCCCCACACCTTCCCCTCCAACCCTAGCCGCCCTGCTGCCCTCCTCTCTCTCTCCCTCCCGACTGCTTGTAGGCGAAGCCCTGCTGCAGAAACTCTCCACCAATTGCACCGCGCCGTCGCGTTGTAGATCCAACCCATCTATCCACCATACTTGTTGGACCAAGTAAGGAGGAGACGTCGAGGTGCTGCACGTGTGCATCTCACGGAGGCATCACCACTTGTGGTGCTAGATCGGATCGGATCGCGAGAAGGAGAAGCAAGTACGACTACATCACCCACGTTCCGACGAACGTTCCGCTGTGTGCATCTTCAAGGGTATGAAGATCTAATCCAATCTCTCTCGTTGTTTGCATCTCCTAGATTAGATCTTGGCATCCCTCTGTTCGCATCCGTAGAAAATTTTGATTTACTATGCCGCGAAACCCTTCAGTGGTATCAGAGCTAGAGCTATGCGTAGATGTGTTTCACGAGTAGAACGCAACATGGTTGTTGCGGGCATTGATTTTTTCTGTTGCAAGCCTCTTGTTTGTGTTCTTCTTATGACGCGGGATAGTGAGATTGAAGCGGTCCAGGCCAACCTTACGCGACGTCGTTCGCGAGACTGGCTCCGCACTTGATGTGTGGCTTGTTCCACACATGCGGCTGGTGGATGCCTGTTTCTCTCACTATAGTTGTCATGGGATTTACACCGGAGTTTGGAAACCATAATATCACCGTTGTGTCTTTCCGTAGGTAAGAATCGTTCTTAGATTGCTACTCCCATAAGCTACGTAAAACATGCAACAACAAAGTAGAGGCGTCTAACTTGTATTTGCAGGGAGTGTTTTCTGTGATATGGTATGGCCCAAGATGTGATGTGTATAATGTATGCGATGATCATGTTTTGTAATGTTTCACGACTTGCATGTCGATGAGTACACAACAGGCAGGAGCTATATGGTTGTCTTTATAATTGTGTATGACCTGCGAGTCAACTTCTTATACGCCATGTAATAGCTTTACTTTATCGCTAAGTAGTTAGCAATAGTTGTAGTTACTATTTATGGTGGAGGCAATCATGGTGGAGTGATGGAGATCATGCCGGCATGCACAAGATGGAGATCATTGCGTGAAGATTGGCTATACCATGTCACATAAAGTTATATGCATGTGATGTTTATCCTTTTATGTATCTTATTATGCTTAGATCGCGACAGTGGCATTATAAGATGATTCCTTACTTAAAGATCAAGATAAAACTGTGTTCTCCCCATGTATGCACCGTTGCGAAAGTTCGTCGTGTCCAAGCATCACGTGATGATCGGGTGCTATAGACTCTACGCTCACATACAACGGGTGCAAGCCAGTTTTGCACACGCGGAAATACTTGGGTCTAACTTGACGAGCCTAGCATGTACAGACATGGCCTCGGAACACATGAACCGAAAGGTTAAGCATGAGTCATATGAATGATATCATCGACACTTTGTTGTCCACCATTGAAGCCACATCTCTTCTCGTGAAGATCGGATTAGGTGTGGTGAATTTGGATCGTGTTCACTAAACAACTTGAGGGATGTTGAATTTAGTGGGAGTTCATCTAGTAATTTGATTAAAAGTTGAACTAGTTATCATGAACATAGTCTAATTTGTACTTGCAAATATTGTATATCACATGGCTAAGTCCAACTTCAACTTCAACGTTTTTGCTGAGAAACATAAGCTTAAGAACAATGGGTCTAACTTCACCTACTGGTTCCGCAATCTGAGAATCATTCTCTCTGGCGGTCAAAAGGACTATGTCCTTGAGAATGCGTTAGGTGACGCCCCTGCTGCTACTGCGCCGGCTGATGAGAAAGCTGTCTATCAGTCGCGCAAAGATGATTATGGTGTGATTAAGAGAACCATGTTGTTTGCTATGGAATTATACCTTCAAAATCGTTTTGAAGACTATCCCGGGCCCTTTGAGATTCTCGAGGAGCTGAAAACTATGTTTCAGACTCAGGCCCGTTCTGAGAGATATGAGATCTCTGAGAAGTTCTTTAACTGCAAGATGGAGGAAGGGAGTTCCGTTAGTGAGCACGCCATTAAGATGTCGGGCTACACTCAACGCCTTGAGCAACCGGACTGCAAGATTCCAGAGGAGCTCAAGATTGACAGGGTTCTGCAATCACTCCCTCCCAGGTACAAGAGTTTTGTAGTGACTCACAATCAGATTGGTTCCACTGATACGATCACCGAGCTCTTCGCAAAGCTGATGGCTGCGGAGGTGGACATCAAAAGGGATAATCATGTGTTGATGGTCAACAAGCCCTCCTTTAAGAAAGGTAAGGGTGCAAAGAAGCCCTTCAAGAAAGGCGGCGGCAAGCGCGTTTCCCCTGCTGAGAAGAAGCTCAAGTCTGGTCCTAAGCCGGACACTGAGTGCTTCTATTGCAAGGACAAGGGTCACTGGAAGCGCAACTGTCCGAAGTACTTAGCGGACAAGAAGGCTGGCACCATCAAAGGTATATTTGATATACATGTTATTGATGTTTTCCTTACTAGCCCTCGTTGTAGTGCCTGGGTATTTGATACTGGTTCAGTTGCTAATATTTGTAACTCGAAACAGGAGCTACGGAATAGACGGCGGCTTGCGAGGGATGAGGTGACGATGCGCGTTGGCAACGGATCAAGAGTTGATGTGATGGCCGTCGGCACGCTCTCCTTAGTTTTACCTTCGGGATTAGTTTTAAACCTTAATAAATGTTATTATGTGCCTGCGTTGAGCATGAACATTATTTCTGGATCTTGTTTATTGCAAGACGGTTACTCATTTAAATCGGAGAATAATGGTTGTTCTATTTATATGAGTAACATCTTTTATGGTCATGCACCTACTATGAATGGTTTATTTCTTCTAAATCTCGAAAGGGATGAAACACACATCCATAACATTGAGGCTAAGAGATGCAAAGTAGATAGTGATAATACTACTTATTTGTGGCACTATCGTCTAGGTCATATTGGTGTAAAGCGCATGAAGAAACTCCATTCTGATGGACTTTTGGAGTCTCTTGATTTTGAATCATTTGACACATGCGAACCATGCCTCATGGGAAAGATGATCAAAACCCCGTTCTCCGGAATGATGGAGCGAGCAACGGACTTGTTGGAAATCATACATACCGATGTGTGCGGACCGATGAGTGTTTCGACGCGCGGTGGATATCGCTATTTTCTTACTTTTACCGATGACTTAAGTAGATATGGGTATATCTATTTAATGAAACATAAGTCTGAAACATTTGAAAAGTTCAAGGAATTTCAGAATGAAGTGGAGAACCATCGTAACAGAGAGATTAAGTTTCTACGATCCGATCGTGGGGGCGAATATTTGAGTTATGATTTTCTCACGCATCTTAAAGCAAGCGGAATTGTTTCGCAACTCACGCCACCTAGAACACCACAGCGCAATGGTGTGTCTGAATGTCGGAATCGAACTCTATTAGATATGGTCCGATCGATGATGTCTCTTACTAATTTGCCGTTATCATTTTGGGGTTATGCATTAGAAACCGCTGCATTCACTTTAAATAGGGCACCATCTAAATCCGTTGAGACGACACCGTATGAACAGTGGTTTGGTGCTAAACCTAAGTTGTCGTTTCTTAAAGGTTGGGGATGCGAAGCTTACGTCAAGAAGTTGATGCCGGACAAGCTCGAACCCAAAGCGGAGAAATACGTCTTCATAGGATACGCTAAGGAAACTATTGGGCATACCTTCTATCACAGAACTGAAGGCAAAGTGTTTGTCGCAAAGAACGGTTCCTATCTTGAGAAGGAGTTTCTCTCGAAAGAAGTGAGTGGGAGGAAAGTAGAGCTAGACGAGGTTATTGAACCTTCTCTTGAATTGGAGAGTAGCACAGCACCTGAAATTGTTCCAGTGCCGCCTGCACCATTAATAGAGGAAGCTAATGATAAGGATCATGAAGCTTCGGACGATGCTCCTACTGAGCGTCGCAGGTCGACAAGGTCGCATGCCCCTCCTGAGTGGTACGGCAACCCTGTCTTACCTGTCTTGTTAGTAGATGACAGTGAGCCTGCAAACTATGAGGAAGCGATGATGAGCCCAGACTCTGAGAAATGGCTAGAAGCCATGAAATCCGAATTGGGATCCATGAGCGAAAACCAAGTATGGACTTTCGTGGACCCTCCTAGCGACCGAAAGGCCGTTGAGTGCAAATGGATTTTCAAGAAGAAAACGGACGCGGATGGTAATGTTACCGTCTATAAAGCACGGCTTGTCGCGAAAGGTTTTCGACAAGTTCAAGGTGTTGACTACGATGAGACTTTCTCTCCCGTAGCGATGTTTAAGTCTATTCGGATTTTATTAGCAATTGCTGCGTTTCATGATTATGAAATTTGGCAGATGGATGTCAAGACTACGTTCCTCAATGGAAACATTGATGAAGATTTGTATATGATGCAACCCGAAGGTTTTGTCGATCCTAAGGATGCTGATAAAGTATGCAAGCTTGAGCGTTCCATTTATGGACTGAAGAAAGCATCTCGGAGTTGGAACCTTCGTTTTGATCAAGTGATCAAGAGCTTTGGATCTGTTCCAAATTGCTATGAAGCTTGTATCTACAAGAAAGTGAGTGGGAGCTCGGTGACATTTCTGGTACTATATGTGGATGACTTATTGATTATTGGAAATGACATTAACATGCTTAACGATGTGAAGAGTTATTTGAACAAGTGTTTTTCAATGAAAGACCTAGGTGAAGCTGCTTATATATTGGGCATCAAAATCTATAGAGATAGACAAAGACGCCTGATAGCTTTAAGCCAGAGTACATACCTAGACAAAGTTCTGAAAAGGTTCAGAATGGATAAGGCAAAGAAAGGTTCAGTGCCTATGTTGTCAGGTAAGATATTGAGCAAGGATCAGTGTCCAGCTACGGTAAATGATAGGGAAGCTATGAGCAAAGTGCCTTATGCCTCGGCCATAGGTTCTATCATGTATGCCATGCTGTGTACTAGACCGGATGTGTCCAATGCTCTTGGTTTGACGAGCATATATCAAAGTGATCCAGGAGTGGAACACTGGACAGCCGTGAAGAACATCCTAAAGTACCTAAATAGGACTAAATAAATGTTCTTAGTCTATGGGGGTGATGAACAACTCGTCGTAAAAGGTTACGTCGACGCTAGTTTTGACACCGACAAGGATGATTCTAAATCTCAGACAGGATACGTTTATATTTTGAATGGAGGAGCTGTGAGCTGGAGAAGCTACAAGCAAAGCGTGATCGCAGGATCTACAGTAGAAGCGGAATACATGGCTGCTGCAGAAGCGTCAAGTGAAGGAGTTTGGATCAGAAACTTCACCACTGAGCTTGGCGTGGTTCCAAGTGCATTGGACCTACTGGAGATATTGTGTGACAACACTGGCGCCATAGCACTCGCTAAGGAACCAAGATATCATCCAAAGACCAAGCATATCAACCGCAAGTTTCATATAATCCGAGATTATATAGCAGATGGAGATCTGAAGATTAGCAAAGTACATACAGATCTGAATGTCGCAGATCCATTGACTAAACCTCTTCCACGTGTAAAACATGATCAACACCTCAGTGCCATGGGTGTGAGATTGTTGCCAAATGTAAAGTAGATTATTGACTCTAGTGCAAGTGGGAGACTGTTGGAATTATGCCCTAGAGGCAATAATAAAGATGTTAATATTATAATTATTGTTCATGATAATGTTTATATTCCATGCTAGAATTGTATTTAGCAGAAACATTAATACTTGTGTGGTTTGTGAACAACACCATGTCCCTAGTATGCCTCTATGGACTAGCTCATTGATTAATGATGGTTAAGGTTTCCTAACCATAGACATGAGTTGTCGATTAATAATGAGATCATATCATGGGGAGAATGATATGATGGACAGACCCAAACTAAGCGAAGCAATTAGATCGTGTCATCGTGTTCGTCTTTGTGAAGCTTTTCTTATGTCAAATATTGTATTCCTTAGACCATGAGATAATACAACTCCCTGGTATCGGAAGAAAGCTTTGAGGTCATCAAACGTCATCCTATGAGATGGTGATCATAAAGGTGTCTCTCAGGTGATCGGAAAGTATTTGTTGGGTTGTATGTATCGAGATGGGATTTGTCCCTCCCAAGTCGGAGAGATATACTTCGGGCCCACTCGGTAATCGATATCAACACCGCTTGCAAGCATGTGGTTAAGGAGTTAATCACAAAGTGATATCGGATTACATAACGAGTAAAGTACTTGCTGTGAACGAGATTGAACTAGGTATGACGGTACCAACGATCAAATCTCGGGCAAGTAAAATATCGCGAGACGAAGGGAATATATATGGGATTGATTGAATCCTGGCATCTTGGTTCATCCGATATGATCATCGATGAATGTGTGGGAGTCAATATGGGTTTCCAGACCCCGCTATTGATTATTGATAGAAGATCATGTCCGCATATTCTCGAACCCGAAGGGTCACACACTTAACGTGTCTTGACGCTAGGATAGATTGGATATTTGGTTTATGAGTTTTTGTTAGGATTCTCGGATGGGATCCGGGACATCACGAGAGGTTCCGGAATGGTCCGGAGAATAAGATTCATATAAGGCAGTGCGGTTTTTGGAGTTCGGAATTGTTCCGGGTTAATTGGTATTTTACCGGAAGCTTCTAGAACCTTCCGGAAGGGGACCAACGTGGCCCCACCTTCCGGGAGGGGGCATGGGCCTATGAGGGAGTGCCCTGGCCGCATTGGGCCAGGGGCACAAGGCCCTATAGGGTCCAGCCGGCCAAAAAGGGATAAACCCTAATTGGACCTTCTAGAAGGAGGGGGGGTTCCTTGCCCCCCACTCCTCCTCCTTGGCCGCCGGTTTTGGCTTGGGGGAGGGGCTAGGGTTGCCGCCCCACCCCTCTATATAAAGAGGGCTGGGGGCGCACCACCCCCCACACCTTCCCCTCCAACCCTAGACGCCCTGCTGCCCTCCTCTCTCTCTCCCTCCCGACTGCTTGTAGGCGAAGCCCTGCTGCAGAAACTCTCCACCAATTGCACCGCGCCATCTTGTTGTAGATCCAACCCATCTCTCCACCATACTTGCTGGACCAAGGAAGGAGGAGACGTCGAGGTGCTGCACGTGTGCATCTCACGGAGGCATCGCCACTTGTGGTGCTAGATCGGATCGGATCGCGAGGAGGAGAAGCAAGTACGACTACATCACCCACGTTCCGACGAACGTTCCGCTGTGCGAATCTTCAAGGGTATGAAGATCTAATCCAATCTGTCTCGTTGTTTGCATCTCCTAGATTAGATCTTGGCTTCCCTCTGTTCGCATCCGTAGAAATTTTTGATTTACTATGCCGCGAAACCCTTAAGCTACATTAATCCGTCTAGACTAAATATCGCTTAATGAAAGATCAGATTTTGTCATAGTCAACTCTTTGAACATTGTCGTGAACTCTTTCCCGACATGTCGATAATTTCATAGATGTGAAACATCCATGTCTATTTCTTTACAGATCCAAATATGACTGTAAGGTATTGTACCTTTTCAGAGGGTCTTTCAAGTTCAAAGCTTGATCTCTCATATATGGAACTATCATGGATTTTATGGCTTCAAGCCATTTGACGGAGTCAGGGCCCATCATCGCTTCTTTGCATGTAGTCGGATCATTATTGTCAAATAATGATTCAAACCTCAAATCTTGGTATTTGATTGTTTATCCGACCTACTTGGTTCAATAGGAACTTAGACCTCCGTGACCACAACCTTTGAGGCACGTGAGCCATGAGCATTGTTGCTGCCTCTGGGACACATTTCGGTGCTGCGCAACTTTGCACATATAGCTAAGGTTCTTTTAACCTTATCAAAGTTCTATTGTCCTCCCACTTAAGTTTTCACGGAAAATTCCTTCTCGAAGAAACTTGACGTTCTAAGCGACAAACATTTTTGTCTTTGGTGTTATGGAGGAATACTCTATGATTATTCAACATAACATACAAAGATATGTTCATCCGATTTTGGTTGCAAACATCTTTATTATGCATAGCATACCAATTTTTAAGAAAGGACAACTTGGGTTTTATCCCAAACCATAACTTTATATGGTGTCAATTCAACGGATTATGATGGAGCTCTTTTCAGTGAAAAACGATAGTCTCTAAAGATTTTAATCTTTAAAATATAATGGCAGTTTTATGAATTACACCTTTGATCTTACCATGTCAAACAAGGTTTAATTACATATCTCGAACGCTCCATACTCTTATGGTGTTTCGGGAAATGCAAATCCACAGAACGATTCCTTAAATCTTAGGTGTTTTATGCTAAACTTGTAACTCAAATATCTTCCTTTATGATCTTATCATAAACTATTTATATTCTTGTTACAATAATTTTGCACTTCATCTTGAAAGTCTTTGAACTTTTCAAATGTTTCATACTTCATCTGTAAGATCTCTCCTTTGTAAAGGAAAAGGATCCCTATGATTGCAATGCTAGTCCCTGGATCAATGCTAGCATCCACAGTTTAAGATGAAGTATACAGATACAAAGGTCATTTATTACATCCATTCCACCGATAAAACATAGTCTTTTACAACTCAGGGCCACAGGCCTAATACAAGAGTTTTGGAATAAGTAAATAAACATAAGTCTTCATCTTCATGTGCCACAGGCAAGCATGTTGAGTGTAGACTCATGACACCTAATCAGCATCAGAATAACCTGCAACATCACAAGTTACAGCCATAGTGGGTCAATACTTTGGAATAGTATTGGCAAGTGATACCTTAGTAAAATTTTTAAGTGGACTATATTACTATATGCAATTTTGGCCAAGTGTAGCTTGGCTTGATTTGCTTCAAAATAGATTTTTCCTATTAGTTGAAATCACTAAGTTTTTCCTTGTTAAAAACTTTTCCCAAGAAACCATCAATAGACATTGAGGTCCTTCACCCTTGTTCACCCACAAGTTTTACTTAGAAGTTGGAGTGATGAGATTCTTGATAGCTTCCATATCTTGATGCTCAATTTGCCCATTGCCATGGACTTGGCTAAGTACTTAGATTTTTCCATCTGCAGAGGTTGTGCACTTTCCCCACTAGACTTGGTTTCCCAAGACAGGACCTTTCAGAAGCCTTTCCTTAGACCAAATGGACGCGCTCCAACCTATCAATCCCACTACCACCAACTGTCCAAATGGCTAAGTTCTAGCAACCTATATGGTCAAGGCAGAGCCCATATTGCCAAGTGGCTGCACTCTAAGCTTCTCAACACTTGGCCTCCAAAATCCCTTTGTGCTTAGGTGGAAAACCACAAGTGAGATACACAAGGTAAACCATATCCATGGGCCTTGTGTAACCACTCAACCAAAAACCACCATTCAAGTCCCATTCCACCCAGGAGATTCATTGACTTAGTTGTTTTATTAAGAAAACCATAAGTCCAAGGACTTAGAAATATTTTCATTATAGCATGTATATACTTTACCAACCCTTGTTTGCTACCAGCTAGGCTAAGCATGGCAAGTATCTTAACTTAGGAAAATTCCTAGCAATTCTATAACTACATAGGATTTCCCACATAGCATTTGGCAAAAAGTAACATGCAAGACTTAGCAAAATATTTCTAATGCTTATACAAAATATAGGGATTAAAATAAACATGAAGTACCACTTGCCTTGGTAATGGGGAGAGTAGCACTCTTCACAATCACAGTCACTAGCAAAATCTACACAAAAAATGATAGCACACATTTAACACACAATTCATATACAAACATAAATATATGCATGCATGCAAAATAATATGCTAAGTGATGATTTTTGAAATCCAAGCAAGCAAGTGCAAGGTACTAATCTATAAACAAGTCAAAAACTTGCTAAACCAAGTTTATTTTCCCAAACAATTTCTATACTCAAAATAGCCTTAAACAAGTTACTGAAAATAAAGTCATTTTAGCAGAAACTTTTCATTAAACACATTGTAGATTCAGAAAGGTCTTGTCTCCCTGATTCCAACGATATAAAGTTTGCAAAAATCTAACGTAGGAATCGAAAGTTATAGCTATTTCAATTTTGGATCAAATTCTGATTTCAAAACTGTTTTTTGAATCTATCCCTAGCCACGCGTCATGTTCCTATTGGCGCGTACCGATTCGCTCCGGATCACGCTCGCGAGCCGTAGGATCTAACTAACGCTGCACGGTTCAGATCTAACCATACCCCTTCGCTAAGTGGACTAATTCTACGCGCTGGATCTGAATTTGACGGCTATAAATCATCTAACCAAAAACGAGCGGCGCTAGCGGCGGCGGCGCGTCAGTCGGCGGCGGTGCTGGTGTTCTAGGTCGCCCGGGGATGAAAGGAGGTGCTTACCAGAACCGCAGGGGGCTGCTGATGCTCAAGGTGGCGATGGCTTGGGAAGGGGCGCACGGGGTCGTCGGAGATTCCTCGCCGGAGTTTGCAAACGCGTCAGGCACGGTCAATCGTCGACGTTGGCGAGGTTCCTCGTCGCACTAAGCCAAAAGAGAGGCACTGTTAGATGCGCAAGACGATGGGGAATCTAGGCGTATCAGTCAGAGGACAAGGGGCGGCGACTACTTACGGGGAGAGGTCGCCGGAGTTCGTGCAGAGTACGGTGGCGGTCAGTCGTCGACGCTACTGGAGCTATAGATCATGCGAGGACAAATGGGGAGTGTCAGTAGGTGCGCAAGGACTTGCTGAACTTGATAGCATGAGCCAGAGACAGAGGGGAACATGGAGCTCACCGGAATTCGTCGGCGCGGTCGTCGGAACAGCGGCGACGTCGAGCGAGTTGTGGGAAGCCTGGTGGCGTGAAGGAGAAATTGTTTGAGGGAAATGGTTGCGAGTGTGGGGATTATATAGCCAGAGGCTCGACAAAAAACGCTTGCTGTATCAATGCAATTTACCTCGCGAAATCAAGGCAGGCAACGGGTAGCGGCAGAGTTCGTTCGCGGGATTTGGGGAAGACGACGCTGACGTGGAGAGGGCCCGCTTGTCGGTGAAACGCGCAGAGAGGGAGTGGGGTCTGGTTGTCAGCGTCTGCGTGGGTGTTCTTACGCGTGCGAGAGAGAGAGAGGAAAGCCGGGTGGGCTAGTTGGGCCAGTTCTGTTACTGGGCTAGAATCCTGGCGCCGGCCCTTTTTCATTTCTTTCTCCTTTTCTTTTTATGTTTCGATTTTCTGAATAGGTTTTCAAATGAATTCAAGTTCTATTTGAATTCAAAACTTCTTGGGATTTTTGCAGTGTGCACTAGTATCAAATATAGGCATAAAAACAAGTGGTTGCTTTGCAAAGGCTTGGTCACACTTGGAGAACAAAATAACAGGGACTTGGCACTTGATTTTCAAAGTTTGAAAAAGGGTTTTGAAACCATTTCCAATTTTGTAAATCTTGTTTAAATTCCACACTCAATCCTTTCAACAAAGAGGGCAAACAATCTAGGTTCAAAAACATTCAAACTCTCAAATGGGAATGGTCATTTTATTTAAGTTTGCTCACACATAAAATCATAGCACTATGTGCTTCTGTTTTTATGAAATGAGTTTGAAATTGATCTCAATTCTATATGCATGCATGAATGATATGCAATCTTTGAAATCATGATTTTAGGGATGTTACATCATCCTTATTAAGTAAATATTCATATATTCACTCAAATTTTCGGAGAAAGCATATGAAGTTGAAATCCATCGCTCTTGACTACACATAATGGACTTCATACAACAATATGTACAAGTTCCAATAAGCTAGTCATTTGTTCCCTTTTGGCCTATGAACGAAGTTTTAATTATCTCTAGGAAAGTTTCACAAGTGTCATTTGATCAAAATATCAAAAGACTCCAAAATTCCATCCACATGGAGTTTCTTCATGTTTTCTTTCCAATATAATTTAAATGGCGATGTCACTTCCTAAGTGATCTTTCTTATCAATTGTCTTTCGACATTTTTAGCAATTGTTTTATGGATGTGATTTATCCAACGAGATTTGTAAATCATCCATCTTTTATGGATTACGGCAATTAATTGAACAACCCTTTTGTTATCATAATACCTGATAAAACAAATCTTGAAGGCAAGCTTGGATGTTAACAAGAAACACATCAACACTTTATTTGTTCTCGATGAACATCATCACATATTCTCTTGCTAGTTACTTAGGCCATTGTAGTTCATGAATTGTGTTGTTTCGTATGACGATTCACACCAACAAATTCAGTATCAAATACTGAAGAACCACATTGTTTAATAAGCAAATAATATAGCCATAACATGTATATCATCTATACACCTAAGCTAAACAATTCTAGTCTTTTCTTTTCTGCCATATATTTCTGAGATTCTCTTTTAGTATTTCCTTTTCTGTTTGAAAGAATCTATCAACATCAATAGTGGAGTCATACATATGACACATAGTCCAAAGCGTGTATAATTAAATACCAATGTCTTTGGACTTGCACTTTGAAGTAGATCACCATCATCAAATGTTTGGTGTGCTTTCAAATTCCATTCTTTAGTAATCTCTTGGTGTAGTAAATATTTTACCTACATCAAATATTCACCCTTCTCATGGAATTATTCATGATCAAGCTACTTTAGCTTATAACGGTGAATCGCGAGTATAATGTTGCTCTCCAAAACCTTTTGGAGGATTAGGACAACTAGTGTCTCCAATCTTTTGTAAATTATCATCAATTATGAGAACCTAAACTTTGCCATATTATACTCTATCATGTTGTAACCAAAACATCATTTTCAGATATCGCAATATCTTCCATACATGATGGTTTCTGAAACAACTCTTTCAACTCCTAGATTACATTGATATTGAAACTATCTTTCGAATATCAAGAATCATGGAGATAAACATGATACTTATATACTAACACTGGAATTGTTACTCTTGATTTAATACCAACTATTAAATTTCAAGGAGTAATCGAAACTTACTAAAAGTTTGCAATGGGACCTTAAACTTTAGATTAACACTTCAAAACAATCCGATACCAGTTCGTAAAGTAACTAACCAAAATTCTATAGTTCTATCATCTCAATTATAACTAAGCGCAAGGTGGTAAACGGATGCCAATGACTACAACAACTATGCAAATTCACTTTCATTTAATTTATGATAAATAGTGTTCAACTTTTAATCAAATTTCTGTTGAACTCCCACTCAAAACAATATCCCTCACATTATTTTAGTGATCACACGAACCAAATCTGAAGGGTTTCGCAGCATAGTAAATCAAAATTTTCTACGGATGCGAACGGGAAAAGCCAAGATCTAATCTAGGAGATGCAAACAACGAGGGGGGATAGATGAGATCTTCATACCCTTGAAGATTCGCACAGCGGAACGTTCAACGGAACGCGGTTGATGTAGTCGTACTCGCTTCTCCTCCTCGCGATCCGATACAATCCAACACCGCAAGTGGCGATGCCTCCGAGAGATGAACATGTGCGTCACCTCGACGTCTCCTCCTTCCTCGGTCCAGCAAGTGGGGTGGAGAGATAGATTGGATCTACAACACGACGGCGTGGTGCAAGCGGTGGAGAGTTTCTACGGCAGGGCTTCGCCTACGCGCAGTCGGGAGGGAGAGAGAGAGGAGGGCAGCAGGGCGGCTAGGGCCTGAGGAGGTGGTGGGGGGGAGGGTGCACCCCCATCCCTCTTTATATAGAGGGGTGGGAGGCTTCCCCTTGCCCCTCCTCCAAGCCTAGGGCCGGCGGCCAAGGAGGGAGGAGTGGGGGGGCAACTTCCCCCCTTCTAGAAGCTCCCCTAGGGTTTCCCCTAGGGCTTGGCCGGCTGGGCCTATGGGGCCTTATGCCCCTGGCCCAATGCGTCCAGGGAACTCCCTCGTAGGACCACGCCCCCTCCCGACAAGTGGGGCCACGTTGGTCCCACTCCGGAAGGTTCTAGAAGCTTCCGGTACAGTACCGAACAATCCGAAACAATTCCGAACTCCAAAAACTGCTTTTCCTTATATGAATCTTATTCTCCGAACCATTCCGAAATCTCTCATGACGTCCTGGATCTCATCCGAGACTCCGAACAAAAACTCATAAACCAATTATCCATTCTATCCTAGCATCAAGACACGTTAAGTGTGTGACTCTTCCGGTTCGAGAATATGCAGACATGATCTTCTATCAATAATCAACAGCGGGGTCTGGAAACCCATATTGACTCCCACAAATTCATCGATGATCATATCGTATGAACCACGATGCCAGGATTCAATCAATCCCATATATATATTCCCTTCGTCGCGCGATATTTTACTTGCCCGAGATTCGATCGTCGGTACCGGCATACCTAGTTCAATCTCATTCACAGCAAGTACTTTACTCGTTCAGTAATCCGATATAACTTTGTGA
Organism: Avena sativa; assembly: GCA_916181665.1. Taxonomy (NCBI): domain Eukaryota; kingdom Viridiplantae; phylum Streptophyta; class Magnoliopsida; order Poales; family Poaceae; genus Avena; species Avena sativa. Next base: position 40,423,240 of record OV702300.1, on the reverse strand, counting down.
TTAACTCCTTAACCATGTGCTTGCAAGCGGTGTTGATATCGATTACCTAGTGGGCCCGAAGTATATCTCTCCGACTTGGGAGGAACAAATCCCATATCAATACATACAACCCAACAAGTACTTTCCGATCACCTGAGAGACACCTTTATGATCACCCTCTCATAGGATGACATTTGATGACCTCAAAGATTTCTTCCGATACCAGGGAGTTACATTATCTCATGGTCTAAGGAATACAATATTTGACATAAGAAAAGCTTCACAAAGATGAACATGATGACATGATCTAATTTCTCTGCTTAATTTGGGTCTGTCCATCATATCATTCTCCCAATGATATGATCTCATTATTAATCAACAACTCATGTCTATGGTTAGGAAACCTTAACCATCATTAATCAATGAGCTAGTCCATAGAGGCGTACTAGGGACACAGTGTTGTTCATAAACCACACAAGTATTAAAGTTTCCGCTTAATACAATTCTAGCATGGAATATAAACTTTATCATGAACAAGAATTATAATAATAACATCTTTATTATTGCCTCTAGGGCATAATTCCAATAGTCTCCCACTTGCACTAGAGTCAATAATCTAGTTTACATCTGGCAACAATCTAACACCCATGGCACTAAGGTGCTGATCATGTTTTGCTCGTGGAAGAGGTCTAGTCAATGGATCTACGACATTCAAATCCGTATGTACTTTGCTAATCTTCAGATCTCCATCTGTTATATAATCTCGGATTATATGAAATTTGCGGTTGATATGCTTGGTATTTGGATGATATCTTGGTTCCTTAGCCAGTGCTATGGCGCCAGTGTTGTCACACAATATCTCCAGTGGGTCCAAGGCACTTGGAACCACACCAAGCTCAGTGATGAAGTTCCTGATCCAAACTCCTTCACTTGACGCTTCTGCAGCAGCCATGTATTCCGCTTCTACTGTAGATCCCGCGATCACGCTTTGCTTGCAGCATCTTCAGCTCACAGCTCCTCCATTCAAAATATAAACGTATCCTGTCTGAGATTTGGAATCATCCTTATCGGTGTCGAAACTAGCATCGACGTAACCCTTTACGACGAGCTGTTCATCACCTCCATAGACTAAGAACATTTCTTTAGTCCTATTCAAGTACTTTAGGATGTCCCTCACGGCTGTCCAGTGTTCCACTCCTGGATCACTTTGGTATCTGCTCGTCAAACTAAGAGCATTGGACACATCCGGTCTAGTACACATCATGGCATACATGATAGAACCTATGGCCGAGACATAAGGCACTTTGCTCATAGCTTCTCTATCATTTACTGTAGCTGGACACTGAGCCTTGCTCAATATCTTACCTGACAACATAGGCACTGAACCTTTCTTTGCCTTATCCATTATAAACCTTTTCAGTACTTTGTCTAGGTATGTACTCTGGCTTAAATCTATTAGGCGTCTTTGTCTATCTCTATAGATTTTGATGCCTAATATATAAGGAGCTTCCCCTAGGTCTTTCATTGAAAAACATTTGTTCAAATAACTCTTCACATCGTTTAGCATGTCAATGTGATTTCCAATAATCAATATGTCATCCACATATAGTACTAGAAATGTCACTGAGATCCCACTCACTTTCTTGTAGATACAAGCTTCGTAGCAATTTGGAACAAATCCAAAGCTCTTGATCACTTGATCAAAACGAAGGTTCCAACTCCGAGATGCTTGCTTTAGTCCATAAATGGAACACTGAAGTTTGCATACTTTATCAACATCCTTAGGATCGACAAAAGCTTCGGGTTGCATCATATACAACTCTTCATCAATGTTGCCATTGAGGAACGCAGTCTTGACATCCATCTGCCGTATTTCATGTCGTGGGAATGGTCACGACAGATGCTGCAATCGGCAGCGAGTAGTAGAACGAAGGGCAAGGGCGGCCTGCCATCTGCGGTGCGAGATGAGGGCAGAGACACAGGGTTTTACCCAGACCTACTCCTGCTAGATTGTATTATGATGGAGGTACAATGGGGTGAGCTCGACGGCTAGGCGGCGAGTCGCTTGGGTGGATGATGGAACGTACGTTTACACGCCCTGTAGGGAGGTTTATATAGACTCACCCTCCCCTAGGGTTTACATATCTCAACTGAATCAGTTAAGGTTTCGGTACTCGTTTAACCTAATCCGACTGGGCCTATCTACTCTCCTGGGCCTTCAACTTCCAGTCGCTTGGATCCACGCCAGGTCTTGATCCAGTCGCCGTCTTGCAGGCCCACTCGCCAGCTCCTGGGCCAGCCGGAAATGTCCTGCTGGGTATACCCCGGTAGGCATATCCCCATCAGTAGTCCCCGAGGCTGTCGTCGATTGGGCACAGGTGGTTGCTGGCAGTCGGAGCATACGGGTCCAATGCGGACATCTAGTCGAATCGGTGGCGGGCTCCTTAATAAAGGAAAAAACTAATCATTCTGGTCGCAGCTTGGCGAACGGGTCGGCGAAATATTTGGTCACTGTTGTAGTGGTCGGGTCGACGAGCCGAGTTGCTAAAGTTGGACCGTCAAACGCAGTCAAAACTAGCCGTTGGGGTAATCCAACGGTAACTTTTGGCGTAATCACCGCGTAGTAACAGCTTCCTGATTTGGCGGGTAATAACCGCTATATAAAGGGAATGGTAGGCGATCGGAGAACCACCCCCTCATCATTTCCTCCGATTGCGCGCACCTCCGTTTTCCTCCGCATCGCGATCCAGCCGACCCAAAATCCTCCGACCTCCACGAACCTTTCAGCCAATGGCCCCCTCCACCGAACCATGGGGCAGGTACAAATGTACGAGAGCGCTACTGGCGTCTTTCGAGGAGGCCGGGATCCTGCGCACCGGCAGGTGGCGCATCCCCGTGGCCGGAGAGGTGACTCCGGACCCGCGCGCGGGAGAATTCGTCTGCTTCACCAGCCACCTGGAATGGGGGCTGGGATTCCCCACATCTCTCTTCTTCCGGCGCTTCTGCGCCTTCTACGGGATCCAGCCATCGGACCTGGGCCCGCACAGCATCGAGCAGCTCGCCATTTTCATGGCGTTCTGCGAGTGCTACCTGGGTTGCAGGCCCTATTTCCCCCTGTGGCAAGATCTGTTCCACGGGAGGATCAGTCGCGAAGAAGCAGGCGTCCCAATGCTTGCTGCGGGTGGCTTGACGTTTCAGTTGAAGTCGAAGGCCTCCTTTTTTGATCTGATGCTACCTGCCAAGGCGGCGAGCGAGTGGAAGAAGTCTTGGTTTTACGTCACCGAGGCGACTCCAGACGGCGAGGTGGCGATCCCAAGATACTCCGCCGACCGGCCCGAACCGCGCCGACTCCAAGCCGGCAAGCTTCCAACAGACCAGCGGATGGTCGTGGATGAGATGCTTCAAACCATCCACGGCCTGAAGAAGAAGGGACTTCAGACCATCAACTTGTACAACTGTTGGCTCGGGCGGCGACTCGTTCCCCTGGCCCGCCGTGACCATTACATGTACGAGTACACGGGCCGGGAAGATTCGACGAAATCCTGCCTCGCCGAGTGCAAGCTCGAGGACTACATCCCAGCTTTGAAGAAGATCACCCAGGCAGTGTACCTGGACGCAAAGGCCGGGGTCGCCCCCTACACCGCGAAGCATCCAGCCCCGACGGTAAGTCATTTTCTATCATTCACAGTCGCAGTTGATGCTGTCGTGGTTATACTGATACTGTATCATGCCTATTGCAGTTATTTCAAGTGGTGGAAGGGTGGCTTCCGCCCGCGGACGACGAGAATTCGAGCTCGTCCATCCAGGACGGGGGCGAATCGCCTCCTGCCAGGGGCGGCGTCAAGACCGACATGAGCGATGACGACGACGAGTCCGAGGAAGAAGCCGTCCCACTGGTTCGCAAGACTCGCGGGCAGCATCTGCGCGAACTCGAGGCGAGTAGAAGCCTTGAACGCCATGATGATCATGACGACGAGCTTCCCGAGCATACCTCGCGTCGCGAGGCTACTCCATCGAAAAAGAAGAAGAAGAAGGAAGTGAAGGCCCCTCCGAAGAGAAAGACGAAGCCGGCGAAACAGGCATCTCCACCTCATTCAGTGAGTAGTTCCGACGCCACCAGCCTGGCCAGGGATGAAGAGCTGCAGACGACGGCAGCACCGGATGCCACCGCCACCCTGAGTGAGGTACCTTTGGCCTTGATTCCCCCCTGGTTCGCCCCAGTCTCTGGGTCGGGGGCTGCTCCGGTGGCGGCAGCTTCACCTACCAGAGAAGCTCCCGCCGAAAACGTTTCGGAGGCTCCTGTCGCGGCCTCGTCAACAAAGAGGCTGTCCGTGTCTTGGGCGCATGATGTCCTGGAGATGGGCCTCAGTCATAAACTGGGCCCCGAACTAGAGAATCCGGCTGGCATCCGCACGGGGCTGCGGTTCATACCTGTCGACAAGTGAGTTTTATTCACCTGCCTTGCTTTTCGTTGTACTCGGACCACTTTGTTCATGTAATCAATTTGCAGGACTGGAGTTAAAAAGATAGGCCACCCTTCCGTGGCCAAGGTGCCGCCAGTCGTTGCCGAGGAGGACCCCTCTCGGAAGAGGAAGGCTGATGAGGTCGTTGCCCCCACGGATAGTGCCAAGAAGGCCAAGGGCGACGATGTCGTCACGGTGTCTGACGACACGAGGATTGCTCCGAGTGATCCTGTGGAGCAGGTGGCCTTGACGATCAAGGAGGGTTCTCCCTCGCCTGGGGTGGCCGAGCCGGCCTCTTTTGGTGCGGGCGCATCCATCACGACCTTCCCGCTCTTCATGGCCAGAGCGGCTACGGCGAGTGGTACCACGCCCTCGAGCCGCGCACCTGGGATCGCCGAGACGGAGGTCGAGCAGCATCGTGGGCACACTCCGGCTCTTCTCGCATCCGTGGACGCGGTACAGCTTCATGGCATGCTTGGCGCAACCATCCAGGTATGTCCAGTCCCCGAGAATCGGGCTGCTGAATTGCAGTGGTCGGATTCTTTTAGTGTCTCATTTTTATTTCTCGCGTCTAGTCCCCGAGTGCGCAATCGCTGAACTTCAGCGGGTGGGCGCTTAGTATTTTTGATATCCAGTCCCCGAGTGCCTAGTCACTGAATTTCAGCAGGTGGGCACTTAGGATTTTTGATCTGCAGTCCCCGAGTGCCTAGTCGCTGAATTTCAGCGGGTGGGCGCTTAGTATTTTTGATATCCAGTCCCCGAGTGCCTAGTCGCTGAATCTCAGCGGGTGGGCCTTAGGATTTTTGACCTCCAGTCCCCGAGTGCCTAGTCGCTGAATTTCAGCGGGTGGGCACTTAGGATTTCGTTTTTGTTAACTGTTTGACTTTTGCATAGAGTTTGCAACGTGAATCAGCCAACCGGCTTGCTGCAAAACGTCGCGCGGAGAAGGAACTTGTCGCCGTCCAAGAGGCGAACAAGGGACTCCAGGCGATTGCTGTGAAGGCAGAGGAGGTCCGCCAGGGCCTTGTCCCAGCGAGTGAATTGACGGCAGCTCATTCTGCTTTGAGCTCCGCTAAGAAGCGGATCTCCGACCTTGAGCACGAGCTGAAGGAAGCGAAGGAGGAGGCGAGTTCGGTGGATGGGCGAGCCAAGGCTGCTGTTACAGCCGCCGCTGAGGAGCGTAAGGTCTCTGACGCCCTTGTTGCTGGGCTGCAAGACGACTACTCCTCTCTTCAAAGCTTCATCACGGATCTCTCCTGTCCTTTGATTGGTGAGTGTGCCTGCCTCTGCCTTTAATATTTGCATTGTGTAATCTTTGATGTATTCATTGCCACCCTCTATCCACAGGTCGGATCATCGACAGCCCGAAAGAGGAGCAGTCGTTCGACGCGCGGCAATGTGTGGCCACGCTGGTCGACTCGGCCACGTTGTCCGCGGCATGTATTCGGGCGTATCTTCAGGAGATGTCGCCCACGGAAGTGATTCCCAGCGACCACGTCGAGGTGTGGCGATACTTGGAAAAGGCGCCATCAGTCGTCGAGTTCATGATGCGGTCGGCGTTCCGGCGCGGGGCGGCGACGGCGCTTAGCCTTTGGCTCGCCCACTTCCCAGAGGATTTCGACTTGGACGACGTGACGAGTGGCTACCCATCGTCGACGGGCTCGGTGGAGATCACCGAGGTGCTGAAGCTGACGGACCGTGCCGCGGTATACTCCGATCGTGTCTGGGCGATGGGCGACCTCCTTCCTTATCAGGAGACGATCGTCGCACCTAACGACCCCGAGCCGCCGCACCGGGACTTCAAGATCGAGCAACCCTTCCATGCGGCGATGGCGGGTGAGCTGACGACGTACCCGTCGAACCCGTACACTCCTTTCATTCACAACCGCAGGGGTGGCGGCGAGTCGACATCGAAGCCTGCAGAATAAGACATTGTGCCCTGGGGCGTTAGTAGAAGTTAGACCATTGGGCGCACTTTGTACTTTGTAACAACTGTGATATGCTATAATGGGATATCGTGTTATTTTGTGAATTGTCTTGTGTTGGTGATTGAGGGTTTAACGAGTCCCCGAGCGCGTCCGCCCTTTTTATGGGGTTTACCTCGTTTGTTTATGTGTTTGTGGTTTTGAACGTTTTGTTATTGAGGTCGACTCGCCCGAGCTTGGAAAGCCAGTCACAAGGCGACTCCCATGAGTGCTCTGTACTTCACTGTTTTCCCTTGCGCGAATGAGGTCGGGTAGCCGAGTCCCCGAGCGTGGTACTTGGTTGTTCTAGTCGCGACTCTAGGGTGGGTGAGGACTGGGCGCGTCAGAGTAAGCGCATCACTCCTGCCTGGCTCGTCGGGTCAGTCGCATGGCGAGTCCTGGGCACGCTCTCATACTTGGCGTTTTCCCTAGTCGCTCGCGCTGAACTGGTCGTCAGTCCCCGAGCGTGGTACTCGGCCGTTCGAGTCGCTGTGTCTAGGATGCGGAGGATCGTGGTCGCTGTGAGGAGCGAAGGCAGTTTTCTTGGCTCGTCAAGCCAGTCGAGCTAGGCGACTCCAATGGGGCTCCGGGTAGGCGTTTTTCGTGGATGTTACGAGACCTGGGGTAACCCAGTGCCCTGGTAGCGCACTACTTGGCCGTGCCGATCGCTGTACCAGAGGTTGACTCCTGCAGTTAGCTTGATGCTGTTATTACGAGTGCGAGTGACACAAGACACGGAGAGTAGATACAATTTGTGGTAACCAATATGTTTTATTTCATAGCGACTGGAGGGTACATATGTGGAGTTCTAGGAGTAGAACTTCCGTTAGAGGTTTACATTCCATGGCCGCTTGACGTCGAGTTTTCCGTCTCCCGGACATCGGTGAGGTAGTAGGCATCGTTGCCGAGTACTCTCCCTATGGCGAATGGTTCCTCCCACGGGGGGAGAGCTTGTGCATGACTTTCTTGTCCTGGATGAGGCGTAGCACCAGGTCGCGTTCCTGGAAGGTGCGAGTTTTCACCTGCCGGCTATGGTAGCGGCGGAGTCCTTGCTGGTAGATGGCAGTGCGAGAGCGAGCTAGGTCGCGTGCATCGTCGAGTTGATCGACTCCGTCCTGACGTGCGAGTTCGTTCGCCGCCTCCGTGTAGTGGACGACCCTTGGCGAGTCGTGCTCGAGGTCGGTGGGCATGACTGCCTCGGCGCCATACACCATGAAGAAGGGGGTGAACCCTGTCGACCTATTGACCGAGGTACGGATACCCCAGATGATGGAGGGTAGCTCCTCGACCCAGCACCCGACAGTGCGCTCGAGCGGTACTTGGAACCACGGCTTCAGGCCGTGGAGGATGCTCTGGTTGGCCCGTTCCGCCTGGCGTTGGACTCCGGGTGGGCGACTGACGCGAGGTCGAGCCGGATGTGGTGTTCCTCGCAGAACTCGGCCATGGCTCCTTTGGCCAAGTGGGTGCCGTTGTCTGTGATGATTCTATTTGGGGACCCGTAGCGATATATGAGCTCGCGTAGGAATTTGGTGGCGGTCTTCCTGTCGCCTTTGCGGACTGGCTTGGCTTCCACCCACTTTGTGAATTTGTCGACCACGACCAGGAGGTGGGTGAAGGCGGAGGGGGCCTTTTTGAAAGGGCCTACCATGTCCATACCCCACACGGCGAATGGCCAGGTGATGGGGATTGTCTTGAGCGCTGAGATCGGCACGTGTGTCTGGTTGGCGTACTTCTAGCACCCGGCGCACCGCTGGACAATGTCGACGGCATCGGCGTGTGCGGTGGGCCAGTAGAAGCCGTGCCGCATAGCCTTTGCGACCAGAGAGCGGGCTCCGGCGTGGTGGCCGCAGTCGCTGGAGTGGAAGTCATGGAGGATCTTGCGTCCTTCGGCGGGTTGGACGCAGCGTTGGAACACGCCGGTCACGCTGCGCTTGTGGAGCTCGCCGTCGATGATGGTGAAGGATTTGCATTGACGTGCAACCATCCGGGCGTCTGTCTCGTCTGCCGGCAAGGTGCCAGCCTCCAGGTAGGTGATGTACGGCTTGGTCCAGTCGTCTGGCTCGGCGATGAGTGCGACCAGGGCTGCCTCTGGTTGTAGTGGGACTCCGATGTCAATCTCCCTTGGGGGAGAGACTGACGGCTTGGTGATCGTGTCGAGGAAGACACCGGCGGGTGGTGCGAGTCGAGCCGTCCCGATGCGAGAGAGTGCGTCGTCCTCCTCGTTCTTCCGCCTGTCGATCCACTCGGCGGAGTAGCCTGCAAAGTGTCCACCCAGCTTGTCTACTTCTTGGCGGTATGCCGCCATGGTGGGAGAGACGGCGTCGCAAGTACCAGTGACTTGCCCAGCGACGAGGTTGGAGTCTCCGTAGCAACGTAGGCGGTTGACATTCATCTCCTTGGCAGCTCGCATGCCGTGGAGTGGTGCCTCGTACTCGGCCATGTTTTGGTGCAGGGGGTGAAGTCGAGGCAGAGGACGTAGCGGAGCTTGTCGCCCTTCGGGGAAGTCAACACGATCCCTGCTCCTGCGCCGTCCGTGTTCTTGGAGCCGTCGAAGTGCAGGCTCCAGTAGTGGAGGTATGGCATCTTTTCCGGCTGCTGGGCCTCTTCCCAGTCGGCGATGAAGTCCGCGAGAGCCTGCGACTTGATCGCTTTTCGTGGCTCATACTTGATGTTGTGGACGCCGATTTCGACGGCCCACTTGGCGACTCGCCCGGACGCCTCACGGTTGCGGATGATGTCCTACAACGGTGCTGAGGAGACGACCGTGATCGGGGGCTCCTGGAAGTAGTGTGGCAGTCGCCGCTATGCTCTGAAGACTGCGTATACCAGTTTCTGGTATTGCGGGTACCGCTGGCGCGACTCGGTGAGGACCTCGCTGATATAGTACATCGGTCGTTGTACCGGGCGTTCCTTTCCTTCCTCCGGCCGCTCGATGACCATGACGGCGCTGACGACGCGCTCGGAAGCCGCGACGTAGACCAGCATGGGTTCTTTGTCGACGGGGGCGGCGAGTAGCGGTGCTATGAGTAGCACCTTCTTGAGGTCGCGGAGTGCGTCACCCGCCTCCTTGTCCCACTAGAAGGTGGGGTTCTTTCGCATTAGGCGGTAAAGGGGCATCGCCTTTTCGCCCAATCGGGGGATGAAGCGACTAAGAGCCGCGACTCGCCCGGCCAGTTTTTGGATGTCGCGCAGGCACTCGGGTTTGTCGAGTCGAGCGATCGTGTCGATCTTGGTGGGGTTCGCCTCGATCCCGTGCTTGGAGACGACGTACCCCAGTAGTTGCCCTGCTGGTACACCGAAGGTGCATTTTCCTGGGTTGAGCTTTATCTTGTATTTCCGCAGGTTGGCGAATGTTTCCGCCAGGTCGGCGAGTAGATCGCCCTGGCGAGCGGACTTCACTACCACGTCGTCGATGTAGACGTGGATATTGTGGCCAATTTGGCTCGCAAGGCATTCCTGCATGCACCGCTGGTAGGTTTCCCTGGCGTTCTTGAGGCCGAAGGTCATGGCAGTGTAGCAGAAGGCTCCGAATGGCGTGAGGAACGCCGTCTTCTCCTCGTCCTCAACGACCATTTTGATATGGTTGTACCCAGAGTAGGCGTCGAGGAAACACAACGACTCCGAGCCCGCGGTGGAGTCGATTATTTGGTCGATCCGCGGGAGGACGAATTGCTCCTTCGGGCAGGCGCTGTTTAAGTTTGTGTAGTCGATACACATCCTCTAGGTCCCATTTTTCTTCTCGACCAGGACTGGGTTTGCCAGCCACTTGGAGTATTTGATTGGCCGGATGAAGCCTGCAGCGAGTAGGCGCTGCACCTCCTCGGCGATATCTCGGTGGCGCTCTTCATTGAAGGGCCGCAGTGACTGCTTGACGGGTCGCACTTTGGGGTCGGCGTTTAGTTTGTGCTCAGCGAGTTCCCTAGGGACACCAGGCATGTCAGAGGGCTTCCATGCGAAGATGTCCCTGTTCTCACGGAGGAACTCTATGAGCGCGCCTTCCTAGGCTGGGCTCATGCCCGTCCCGATCGTCACCGTCTGGCTGGAGTCGCCTAGGACCAGCTCGATGGTGCGGGTGTGCGTCGTTGCCTCGAAGGCTGAGGTGTTGCCTGTTGGAATTATGCCCTAGAGGCAATAATAAAAATGTTATTATTATAATTCTTGTTCATGATAATGTTTATATTCCATGCTAGAATTGTATTAAGCGGAAACTTTAATACTTGTGTGGTTTGTGAACAACACCATGTCCCTAGTATGCCTCTATGGACTAGCTCATTGATTAATGATGGTTAAGGTTTCCTAACCATGGACATGAGTTGTCGATTAATAATGAGATCATATCATTGGGAGAATGATATGGTGGACAGACGCAAACTAAGCAAAGCAATTAGATCGTGTCATCGTGTTCATCTTTGCGAAGCTTTTCTTATGTAAAATATTGTATTCGTTAGACCATGAGATAATACAACTCCCTGGTATCGGAAGAAAGCTTTGAGGTCATCAAACGTCATCCTATGAGAGGGTGATCATAAAGGTGTCTCTCAGGTGATCGGAAAGTACCTGTTGGGTTGTATGTATCGAGATGGGATTTGTCCCTCCCAAGTCGGAGAGATATACTTCGGGCCCACTCGGTAATCGATATCAACAATGCTTGCAAGCATGTGGTTAAGGAGTTAATAACAAAGTGATATCGGATTACGGAACGAGTAAAGTACTTGTTGTGAACGAGATTGAACTAGGTATGACGGTACCGACGATCAAATCTTGGGCAAGTAAAATATCGCGAGACGAAGGGAATATATTTATGGGATTGATTGAATCCTGGCGTCGTGGTTCATCCGATATGATCATCGATGAATGTGTGGGAGTCAATATGGGTTTCTAGACCCCGCTGTTGATTATTGATAGAAGATCATGTCTGCATATTATCGAACCCGAAGGGTCACACACTTAATGTGTCTCGACGCTAGGATAGATTGGATAATTGGTTTATGAGTTTTTGTTCGGAGTCTCGGATGGGATCCGGGACATCACGAGAGGTTCCGGAATGGTCCGGAGAATAAGATTCATTTAAGGCAGTGCAGTTTTTGGAGTTCGGAATTGTTCCGGGATAATCGGTATTGTACCGGAAGCTTCTAGAACCTTTCGGAAGGGGACCAACATGGTCCCACCTGTCGGGAAGGGGCATGGGCCTATGAGGGAGTGCCTTGGCCGCATTGGGCTAGGGGCACAAGGCCCCATAGGGCCCAGCCGGCCAAGAGGGGTTAAACCCTAGCTTGGACCTTCTAGAAGGGCGGGGGGTTTCCTTGCCCCCCACTCCTGCTCCTTTGGCCGCCGGTTTGGGCTTGGGGGAGGGGCTAGGTCTGCCGCCCACCCCTCTATATAAAGAGGGCTGGGGGCGCACCACCCCCCTACACCTCCTCCTCAACCCTAGCCACCCTGCTGCCCTCCTCTCTCTCTTCCTCCCGACTGCGTGTAGGTGAAGCCCTGCTGCAGAAACTCTCCACCAATTGCACCGCGCCGTCGCATTGTAGATCCAACCCATCTCTCCACCATACTTGCTGGACCAAGGAAGGAGGAGATGTCGAGGTGCTGCACGTGTGCATCTCACGGAGGCATCGCCACTTGTGGTGCTAGATCGGATCGGATCGTGAGGAGGAGAAGCGAGTACGACTACATCACCCACGTTCCGACGAACGTTCCGCTGTGCGAATCTTCAAGGGTATGAAGATCTAATCCAATCTCTCTCGTTTTTTCATCTCCTAGATTAGATCTTCGCTTTCCCTCTATTCGCATCCGTAGAAAATTTTGATTTACTATGCCGCGAAACCCTTCAGTGGTATCAGAGCTAGATCTATGCGTAGATGTGTTTCACGAGTAGAACGCAACATGGTTGTTGCAGGCGTTGATGTTTTCTGTTGCAAGCCTCTTGTTTGTGTTCTTCTTATGATGCGGTATAGTGAGATTGAACCGGTCCAGGCCAACCTTACGCGACGTCGTTCGCGAGACCGGCTTCGCACTTGACGTGTGGCTTGTTCCACACATGCGGCTGGTGGATGCCTGTTTCTCTCACTATAGTTGTCATGGGATTAACACCGGAGTTTGGCAACCATAATATCACCGTTGTGGCTTTCCGTAGGTAAGAATCGTTCTTAGCATGCTACTCCCATAAGCCACGTAAAACATGCAACAACAAAGTATAGGCGTCTAACTTGTTTTTGCAGGGAGTGTTTTCTGTGATATGGTATGGCCCAAGATGTGATGTGTATAATGTATGCGATGATCATGTTTTGTAACGTTACACGACTTGCATGTAGATGAGTACACAACCGGCAGGAGCCATATGGTTGTCTTTATAATTGTGTATGACCTGTGTGTCAACTTCTTATACGCCATGTAATAGTTTCACTTTATCGCTAAGTAGTTAGCAATAGTTTTAGTTACTATTCGTGGTGAGGCAATCATGGTGGAGTGATGGAGATCATGCCGGCACGCACAAGATGGAGATCATTGCGCGAAGATTGGCTATACCATGTCACATAAAGTTATATGCATGTGATGTTTGTCCTTTTATGTGTCTTATTATGCTTAGATCACGACGGTAGCATTATAAGATGATTCCTCACTTAAAGATCAAGATAAAAACTGTGTTCTCCCCAAGTATGCACCGTTGCGAAAGTTTGTCGTGTCCAAGCATCACGTGATGATCGGGTGCTATAAATTCTATGCTCACATACAACGGGTGCAAGCCAGTTTTGCACACGCGGAAATACTTGGGTCTAACTTGACGATCCTAGCATGTACAGACATGGCCTCTGAACACATGAACCGAAAGGTTAAGCATGAGTCATATGAATGATATGATCGACACTTCGTTGTCCACCATTGAAGCCACATCTCTTCTCGTGATGATCGGATTAGGTGTGGTGAATTTGGATCATGTTCACTAAACAACTTGAGGGATGTTGAATTTAGTGGGAGTTCATCTAGTAATTTGATTAAGTTGAACTGTTTATCATGAACATAGTCTAAGTTGTACTTGCAAATACTGTAGATCACATGGCTAAGTCCAACTTCAACTTCAACGTTTTTGCTGAGATAGAAAATCTTAGAAACAAAGGGTCTAACTTCACCAAATGGTTCCGCATTCTGAGAATCATTCTCGCTGGCGGACAAAAGGACTATGTCCTTGAGAAAGCGCTAGGTGACGCCCCTGCTATAGATGCGCCGGCTGATGAGAAAGCTGTTTATCAGTCGCGCAAGGATGATTATGATTTGATTAAGATCGCCATGTTGTTTGCTATGGAATCGGATCTTCAAAATCGTTTTGAGTAGTTCGCCGGGCCCTTTGAGATTCTCGAGGAGCTGAAAAACATGTTTCAGCCTCAAGCCCGTTCTGAGAGATATGAGATCTCTAAGAAATTCTTTAACTGCAAGATGGAGGAAGGGAGTTCCGTTAGTGAGCACGCCATTAAGATGTCGGGCTACACTCAACGCCTTGAGCAACTGTACTGCAAGATTCCATAAGATCTCAAGATTGACAGAGTTATGCAATCACTCCCTCCTAGCTACAAAAGTTTTGTAGTTGCTCACAATCAAATTGGTTCCACTGATATGATCACCGAGCTCTTCGCTAAGCTGAAAGTTGCGGAGGTGGATACTAAGAAAAATAATCATGTGTTTATGGTCAACAAGCCCCCCACCTTCAAGAAAGGTAAGGGTGCAAAGAAGCCCTTCAAGAAAGGCGGCGGCAAGGGCGTTGCCCCTGCTGAGAAGAAGCTCAGGTCTGTTCCTAAGCCGGACACTGAGTGCTTCTATTGCAAGGACAAGGGTCACTGGAAACACAACTGTCTGAAGTACTTAGCGGACAAGAAGGCTGGCACCATCAAAGGTATATTTGATATACATGTTATTGATGTTTTCCTTACTAGCCCTCGTTGTAGTGGCTGGGTATTTGATACTGGTTCAGTTGCTAATATTTGTAACTCGAAACAGGAGCTACGGAATAGACGGCGGCTTGCGAGGGATGAGGTGACGATGCGCGTTGGCAACAGATCAACAGTTGATGTGATGGCCGTCGGCACGCTCTCCTTAGTTTTACCTTCGGGATTAGTTTTAAACCTTAATAAGTGTTATTATGTGCCTACGTTGAGCATGAACATTATTTCTGGATCTTGTTTATTGCAAGACGGTTATTCATTTAAATCGGAGAATAATGGTTGTTCTATTTATATGAGTAACATCTTTTATGGTCATGCACCTATTGTGAATGGTTTATTTCTTCTAAATCTCGAAAGGGATGAAACACACATCCATAACATTGAGGCTAAGAGATGCAAAGTTGATAGTGATAATACTACTTATTTGTGGCACTGTCATCTAGGTCATATTTGTTTAAAGCGCATGAAGAAACTCCATTCTGATGGACTTTTGGAGTCTCTTGATTTTGAATCATTTGACACATGGGAACCATGCCTCATGGGCAAGATGATCAAAACCCCGTTCTCCGGAATGATGGAGCGAGAAACGGACTTGTTGGAAATCATACATACCGATGTGTGCGGACCGATGAGTCTTTCGACGCACGGTGGATATCGCTATTTTCTCACTTTTACCGATGACTTAAGTAGATATGGTTATATCTATTTAATGAAACATAAATCTAAAACATTTGAAAAGTTCAAGTAATTTCAGAATGAAGTGGAGAACCATCGTAACAGAAATATTAAGTTTCTACGATCCGATCGTGGAGGTGAATATTTGAGTTATGATTTTCTCACGCATCTTAAAGCAAGCGGAATCGTTTCGCAACTCACGCCACCCGGACCACCACAGCGCAATGGTGTGTCTGAACGCCGGAATCGAACTCTATTAGATATGGTCCGATCGATGATGCCTCTTACTGATTTGCCGTTATCATTTTCGGGTTATGCATTAGAAACCGCTGCATTCACTTTAAATAGGGCACCATCTAAATCCGTTGAGACGACACCGTATGAACTGTGGTTTGGTGCTAAACCTAAGTTATCGTTTCTTAAAGTTTGGGGATGCAAAGCTTATGTCAAGAAGTTGATGCCGGACAAGTTCGTACCCAAAGCGGAGAAATGCGTCTTCATAGGATACCCTAAGGAAACTATTGGGTATACCTTCTATCACAGAACCGAAGGCAAAGTGTTTGTCGCAAAGAACGGTTCCTTTCTTGAGAAGGAGTTTCTCTCGAAAGAAGTGAGTGGGAGGAAAGTAGAGCTAGACGAGGTTATTGAACCTTATCTTGAGTTGGAGAGTAGCGCAGCACCTGAAATTGTTCCAGTGCCGCCTGCACCAACAATAGAGGAAGCTAATGACAAGGATCATGAAGCTTCGGACGATGCTGCTACTGAACGTCGCAGGTCGACAAGGTCGCGTGCCCCTCCTGAGTGGTACGGCAACCCTGTCTTGACTGTCTTGTTAGTAGATGACAGTGAGCCTGCGAACTATGAGGAAGCGATGATGAGCCCAGACTATGAGAAATGTCTAGAGGCCATGAAATCTGAATTGGGATCTATAAGCGAAAACCAAGTATGGACTTTGGTGGACCCTCCTAGCGACCGAAAGGACGTTGAGTGCAAATGGATCTTCAAGAAGAAAATGGACGCGGATGGTAATGTTACCGTCTATAAAGCACGGCTTCTTGCGACAGGTTTTCGACAAGTTCAAGGTGTTGACTACGATGAGACTTTCTCTCCCGTAGCGATGTTTAAGTCCATTCGGATTTTATTAGCAATTGCTGCGTTTCATGATTTTGAAATATGGCAGATGGATGTCAAGACTGCGTTCCTCAATGGCAACATTGATGAAGAGTTGTATATGATGCAACCTGAAGGTTTTGTCGATCCTAAGGATGCTGATGAAGTATGCAAACTTCAGCGTTCCATTTATGGACTGAAGCAAGCATCTCGGAGTTGGAACCTTCGTTTTGATCAAGTGATCAAGAGCTTTGGATTTGTTCCAAATTGCTACAAAGCTTGCATCTACAAGAAAGTGAGTGGGAGCTCGGTGACATTTCTGGTACTATATGTGGATGACATATTGATTATTGGAAATGACATTAACATGCTTAACGATGTGAAGAGTTATTTAAACAAGTGTTTTTCAATGAAAGACCTAGGTGAAGCTGCTTATATATTGGGTATCAAGATCTATAGAGATAGACAAAGACGCCTGATAGCTTTAAGCCAGAGTACATACCTAGACAAAGTTCTAAAAAGGTTCAGAATGGATAAGGCAAAGAAAGGTTCAGTGCCTATGTTGGCAGGTAAGATATTGAGCAAGGCTCAGTGTCTAGCTACGGTAAATGATAGGGAAGCTATGATGCCTTATGCCTCGGCCATAGGTTCTATCATGTATGCCATGCTGTGTACTAGACCAGATGTGTCCAATGCTCTTAGTTTGACGAGCAGATATCAAAGTGATCCAGGAGTGGAACACTGGACAGCCGTGAAGAACATCCTAAAGTACCTAAATAGGACTAAAGAAATGTTCTTAGTCTATGGGGGTGATGAACATCTCGTCCTAAAAGGTTACGTCGATGCTAGTTTCGACACCGACAAGGATGATTCTAAATCTCAGACAGGATACGTTTATATTTTGAATGGAGGAGCTATGAGCTGGATAAGCTGCAAGCAAAGCGTGATCGCAGGATCTACAGTAGAAGCGGAATACATGGCTGTTGCAGAAGCGTCAAGTGAAGGAGTTTGGATCAGAAACTTCATCACTGAGCTTAGCGTGGTGCCAAGTGCATTGGACCCACTGGAGATATATTGTGACAACACTGGCGCCATAGCACTCGCTAAGGAACCAAGATATCATCCAAAGACCAAGCATATCAACTGCAAGTTTCATATAATCCGAGATTATATAGCAGATGGAGATCTGAAGATTAGCAAAGTACATACAGATCTGAATGTCGCAGATCCATTGACTAAACCTCTTCCATGTGTAAAACATGATCAGCACCTCAGTGCCATGGGTGTGAGATTGTTGCCAAATGTAAACTAGATTATTGACTCTAGTGCAAGTGGGAGACTATTGGAATTATGCCCTAGAGGCAATAATAAAGATGTTATTATTATAATTCTTGTTCATGATAATGTTTATATTCCATGCTAGAATTGTATTAAGCGGAAACTTTAATACTTGTGTGGTTTGTGAACAACACCGTGTCCCTAGTATGCCTCTATGGACTAGCTCATTGATTAATGATGGTTAAGGTTTCCTAACCATAGACATGAGTTGTCGATTAATAATGAGATCATATCATTGGGAGAATGATATGGTGGACATACCCAAACTAAGCGAAGCAATTAGATCGTGTCATCGTGTTCATCTTTGCGAAGCTTTTCTTATGTCAAATATTGTATTCCTTAGACCATGAGATAATACAACTCCCTAGTATCGGAAGAAAGCTTTGAGGTCATCAAACATCATCCTATGAGAGGGTGATCATAAAGGTGTCTCTCAGGTGATCGGAAAGTACCTGTTGGGTTGTAAGTATCGAGATGGGATTTGTCCCTCCCAAGTCGGAGAGATATACTTCGGGCCCACTCGGTAATCGATATCAACATCGCTTGCAAGCATGTGGTTAAGGAGTTAATCACAAAGTGATATCGGATTATGGAACGAGTAAAGTACTTGTTGCGAACGAGATTGAACTAGGTATGACGGTACCGATGATCAAATCTCGGGCAAGTAAAATATCGCGAGACGAAGGGAATATATATATGGGATTGATTGAATCCTGGCATCGTGGTTCATCCGATATGATCATCGATGAATGTGTGGGAGTCAATATGGGTTTCCAGACCCCGCTGTTTATTATCGATAGAAGATCATGTCTGCATATTCTCGAACCCGAAGGGTCACATACTTAACGTGTCTCGACGCTAGGATAGAATGGATAATTGTTTTATGAGTTTTTGTTCGGAGTCTCGGATGAGATCCAGGAAATCAAGAGAGGTTCCGGAATGGTCCGGAGAATAAGATTCATATAAGGCAAAGCAGTTTTTGGAGTTCGGAATTGTTCCGGGATAATCGGTATTGTACCAGAAGCTTCTAGAACCTTCCGGAAGGGGACCAACATGGTCCCACCTGTCGGGAAGGGGCATGGGCCTATGAGGGAGTGCCCTGGCCGCATTGGGCCAGGGGCACAAGGCCCCATAGGGCCCAGCCAGCCAAGAGGGGATAAACCCTAGCTTGGACCTTCTAGAAGGGGGGGGTTCCTTGCCCCCCACTCCTCCTCCTTTGGCCGCCGGTTTGGGCTTGGGGGAGGGTCTAGGGATGCCGCCCACCCCTCTATATAAAGAGGGCTGGGGGCGCACCACCCCCCTACACCTCCTCCTCAACCCTAGCCGCCCTGCTGCCCTCCTCTCTCTCTCCCTCCCGACTGCGTGTAGGCGAAGCCCTGCTGCAGAAACTCTCCACCAATTGCACCGCACCGTCGCGTTGTAGATCCAACCCATCTCTCCACCATACTTACTGGACCAAGGAAGGAGGAGACGTCGAGGTGCTACACGTGTGCATCTCACGGAGGCATCGCCACTTTTGGTGCTAGATCGGATCGGATCGGATCGCGAGGAGGAGAAGCGAGTACGACTACATCACCCACGTTCCGACGAAAGTTCCGCTGTGCGAATCTTCAAGGGTATGAAGATCTAATCCAATCTCTCTCGTTGTTTGCATCTCCTAGATTAGATCTTGGCTTTCCCTCTATTCACATCCGTAGATAATTGTGATTTACTATGCCGCGAAACCCTTCATTGCCGCCCTCCGAATTGGGCTTCTTGAGTATGGTGGGGTCGTCGTTGTTGACCCCGCTCGCGTACTTGGCGAGCTCGTCGGCGTGGTTGGTCTCTGTCGCGATGACGGCGTCGGCGAGTTCGGCTCCTTTGGCCTCGCACTCGGCGGCCATGTCGGGGTCGCCGTTGATGGTGATGATGCTGCGCGGCCCGGGGAGCTTCATCGCGTTGTACGCATAGTGGGGCGCTGCCATGAACTTGGTGAACGCCTGGCGCCCCAGGACGCGGTGGTAGGGGCTGTCGAAGGGTACCAGCTCGAAGACGATCCGCTCGGTGCTGAAGTTTGCTGGTGTGCCGAAGGTGACTGGCAGCGTGACCTTGCCGATCGGGTAGGCCTTCCGACCGGGGACGATGCCGTGGAACATGGTGTAGGTCGTCTCGACCATCGACTGCGGGGGCCACAGTCGCCTGAATGTGTCCAGGTACAGGATGTTGATGGAGCTGCCGCCGTCCATCAGTGTCTTGGGGAGCCAGTAGTCTCCCACCTTGGCTTGACCACCAGGGCGACTCGGCCTGGGTACTCGATGCGTGGCGAGTGGTCCTGGCGGCTCCAGGTGATGGGCTGCTCCGACCAGTTGAGGAACTAGGGGACGTCCACCTGGGCCACCGCGTTGACGGCGACGGCGCGGGCGATGACCTTCTTCTCGCGCTTCGTGTTGAAGCCTATGAAGGTGAGGAGCGAGCCGGCCACACTGCCGAATTATCCGCCATTTGGCGGGTTGTTGTTGGGGTCCTCCCGCGCTCGCCGTGCCTTCTCGATCTCCTTGAGAGAGTGGCAGTCGGCGGTAGTGTGCGTGGCGGGCTTCCCTTCCCTGCTGCGAAACGCACAAGGCTGGTTAAGGAGGGCCGCAGGGTCGAACCTTGGTTTCGCCTTGTAGTTGCCGCCGTCGCGGCGTTGGCCTCCGTCACGTCGGAAGATCTTGGGCTCGCGCTGCGCGTGCCCGGCGTTGGCGACGAAGTCGACTCGCCCGTCACTGCGGCGCTTGCCGGTGAGGCGAGTGTTGCTGTAGCGTAGGTCGGATCGTTGTCCGTTGTCGTTACCGTTCGTGCGGCGTTGGCCTCCCGACTCGTCGTCGGTTTCCTGGTTGGGGTCCTCCTCCGCGTATCTTTTGGCGATCTCGAGCAGGTCTGGTATGTTGTCGAGTGTGCGGTATGCTCGTTTGAGCTTGGCCACCAGGGGCTCATAGCGGCACGAGGTCTTGAAGCAGTGGATTGCGGTGTCCGGGTGGATGTCGGCCGCATTGTACCATAGCTATTGCCATCGTTGGACCCTGCTTCGGGTCGACTCGCGGGGTCCCTGGACGCATCGCTCTAGGTCCTCGATGGTGGTGGCGCGGGTGTAGGAACCCTCGAAGTGCCTCACGAAGGCATCGCGCATCTCTTCCCAGGAGTCGATGCTATCTGGAGGGATAGTGTTGATCCACTGTCTGCACGCTCCCTCCATCATCAGGGGGAGGTAGCGGGCGGCTAGCAGGTCGGTGTGGCCTGCGATCCCCATCGCCATGAGGTAGGTGTCCAGCCACACGGAGGGGTCGTACGAAGGGTCGTGCTTCTCTATTTCCTTCGGCGCTTTGAAGTTCGCCGGGTATTTTTCGCCTCGGATCATCGGGCCGAAGCATGGGGGCCGAGTCGGCTTAGCGACCCCATCGGCTCGCCATCGCGGCGATTGGTTAGGGTGTGTCGCAGGTCGTCGGGCTGGCGTGCGCGCCAGCTCTGGTTGTTGATGATGTGGGTGCGGGCGTCGACGGGCTAACCGTTGGCGGCGACGAAGTTGGTCGCTGCCCTGGGGTTGTTGGTGGAGAGTGCCGCGTTCGCGGGTCGGTGTTGGAGCTGCAGTGGTTCGGGTGGCGGGCAGTTAAGGGTGTTTGTCGCCAATGGTCGGCCGCTTGAGGCCGCTCTGCTGCCCGACGAACGCGAGTACATCCGACCCTGTGAGTCGGCGCCTGCGTTTTGTTGCTCGACCGCCTTTGCGAGCAGGGCCTTGACGTACTAGATCTGTAGGGCGCTGTCACTGGTGGCCGTGATGTTGTCGGCCGCCGCTCGGCCCGCCACGAGGTTGTCCATCGGGGTGGAGAACAGTGGTAGGCCATTCGCTTCTCGCTCCCGTGAGGGGACCACGATCCGCGGCTGGTCCCTGGGGGGTGCGCGGTAGGGTAGAGGTGGGGCGCCGTTCACCGTTGACCCTGGCGGGGGCCGGGCGCTTCCTCCGGGTGGCGCGTTCTCGCAGATCGCGCGCTCGGCCGTGCGGGCCGGGTCGTTCTCGTCGTCGAAGTTCAGGGCGCGCCCCTGGACGGTGGGGTTCAAGCGCGAACTGATTCGCTACGCGTGGTAACACGACAGCTCCTGCGCCGTCACCTGCTCGAGGCGAAATTTTTCGCGCTCGACTTGCTCCTTGCGGACTGCCTCCGCTAGCTTCAGGCGGAGTTCCTCGACCTCCGTAGACGTGGCGTTTGGGGGGATCGGGCTGGAGAAGAGGTCCTCCGGCGGGTCAGTGCTGGTCGCCATGTAGGTCGCGGCGTGGCGACCGGTCCCGTCGCGGAGGTCGGCAGAGTTTTACGATCCGGAGTCGAAGTCGAAGATCCCAAGGATGGAGGGATCCTCGAATTCTCCCATGTTGGAGACCTGGGTGATGGAGCCTGCGGGCGAAGCCGCGGTGATGGATCCGGCGAGTGACGCCGGAGTCGCCGAGTCGGCGTCGTCGTTGAGGGCCGCGTCTTCCGCGGCCGCGGAGTTTTCGGCCATGTTGTTGTGGGCCGACTTGTACTCGGAGGCGAGGCGATGGATCGTGCGGACCTGGCTCTCGGAGAGCCGGTCGCGTGGCGGTGACTCGCGAATGCGAGCCGAGTCCTCCGAGATGATGACGTCGGTGAGGCCGATGAATAGGCTGATCGTGCCGACTGGCATGATCATAATGTGCGTGACGGGTCGCGCCGCCGGGACGTAGCTGCTCGGCAAGATCTGGAGCATCTCGCCGATTGCTATCATGCGGCCGGTGGCGACCTACTCGTTGATGGGCAGATTGGATCTCTCCGCAGAACACCGGCCAGACCGGCCAGGCCCCACAGTGGGCGCCACTGTCGTGGGAATGGTCACGGCAGATGCTGCAATCGGCAGCGAGTAGTAGAACGAAGGGCAAGGGCGGCCAGCCATCTGCGGTGCGAGATGAGGGCGGAGACACATGGTTTTACCCAGGTTCGGCCCCCCGGAGGGTAAAGACCTACTCCTGCTAGATTGTATTATGATGGAGGTACAATGGGGCCAGCTCGACGGCTAGGCGGCGAGTCGCTTGGGTGGATGATGGAACGTATGTTTACACGCCCTGTAGGGAGGTTTATATAGACTCACCCTCCCCTAGGGTTTACATATCTCAACCGAATCAGTTAAGGTTTCGGTACTCGTTTAACCTAATCCGACTTGGCCTATCTACTCTCCTGGGCCTTCACCTTCCAGTCGCTTGGATCCACGGCAGGTTTTGATCCAGTCGCCGTCTTGCAGGCCCACTCTCCAGCTCCTGGGCCAGCCGGAAACGTCCTGCTGGGTATACCCCGGTAGGCATATCCCCATCATTTCATAATCATGAAATGCAGCAATTGCTAATAAAATCTGAATGGACTTAAACATCGCTACGGGAGAGAAAATCTCATCGTAGTCAACACCTTGAACTTGTCGAAAACCTTTCGCGACAAGTCGTGCTTTATAGACAGTAACATTACCATCCGCGTCCGTTTTCTTCTTGAAAACCCATTTGCACTCAACGGCCTTTCGGTCGCTAGGAGGGTCCACCAAAGTCCAAACTTGGTCTTCGCTCATGGATCCCAATTCATATTTCATGGCCTCTATCCATTTCTCAGAGTCTGGGCTCATCATCGCTTCCTCATAGTTCGCAGGTTCACTGTCATCTACTAACAAGACAGTTAAGACAGGGTTGCCGTACCACTCAGGAGGGGCACGCGACCTTGTCGACCTGCGACGTTCAGTAGTAGCATCGTCTGAAGCTTCATGATCCTTGTCATTAGCTTCCTCTATTGTCGGTGCAGACGGCACTGGAACAATTTCAGGTGCTGCGCTACTCTCCAACTCAAGAGAAGGTTCAATAACCTCGTCTAGCTCTACTTTCCTCCCACTCACTTCTTTCGAGAGAAACTCCTTCTCAAGAAAGGATCCGTTCTTTGCGACAAAAACTTTGCCTTCGGATCTGTGATAGAAGGTATACCCAATCGTTTCCTTAGGGTATCCTATGAAGACGCATTTCTCCGCTTTGGGTTCGAGCTTGCCCGGCATCAACTTCTTGACGTAAGCTTCGCATCCCCAAACTTTAAGAAACGACAACTTAGGTTTAGCACCAAACCACAGTTCATACGATGTCCTCTCAACGGATTTAGATGGTGCCCTATTTAAAGTGAATGCATCGGTTTCTAATGCATAACCCCAAAATGATAACGGCAAATCTATAAGAGACATCATTGATCGCACCATATCTAATAGAGTTCGATTCCGGCGTTCAGACACACCATTGCGCTGTGGTGTTTCGGGTGGCGTGAGTTGCGAAACGATTCCGCTTGCTTTAAGATGCGTGAGAAAATCATAACTCAAATATTCACCTCCACGATCGGATCGTAGAAACTTAATTTTTCTGTTACGATGGTTTTCCACTTCATTCTGAAATTCTTTGAACTTTTCAAATGTTTCAGATTTATGTTTCATTAAATATATATACCCATATCTACTTAAGTCATCAGTAAAAGTGAGAAAGTAATGATATCCACCGCGCGTCGAAACACTCATCGGTCCGCATACATTGGTATGTATGATTTCCAACAAGTCCGTTGCTCGCTCCATCATTCCAGAGAACGGGGTTTTGATCATCTTGCCCATGAGGCATGGTTCGCATGTGTCAAATGATTCAAAACCAAGAGACTCCAAAAGTCCATCAGAATGGAGTTTCTTCATGCGTTTTACTCCAATATGACCTAGAGGACAGTGCCACAAATAAGTAGCATTATCACTATCTACTTTGCATCTCTTAGCCTCAATGTTATGGATGTGTGTTTCCCTTTCGAGATTCAGAAGAAATAAACCATTCATAGCAGGTGCATGACCATAAAATATGTTACTCATATAAATAGAACAACCATTATTCTCAGATTTAAATGAATAACCGTCTTGCAATAAACATGATCCAGATATGATGTTCATGCTCAACGCAGGCACATAATAACATTTATTAAGGTTTAAAACTAATCCCGAAGGTAAAACTAAGGAGAGCGTGCCGACGGCCATCACATAAACTCTTGATCCGTTGCCAACGCGCATCGTCACCTCATCCCTCGCCAGCCGCCGTCTATTCCGTAGCTCATGTTTCGAGTTACAAATATTAGCAATTGAACCAGTATCAAATACCCAGGCACTACAACGAGGGCTAGTAAGGAATCCATAACATGTATATCAAATATACCTTTGATGGTGCCAGCCTTCTTGTCCGCTAAGTACTTCGGACAGTTGCGTTTCCAGTGACCCTTGTCCTTGCAATAGAAGCACTCACTGTCCGGCTTAGGTCCAGACTTGAGCTTCTTCTCAGCAGGGGCAACGCGCTTGCCACTGCCTTTCTTGAAGGGCTTCTTTCCACCCTTACCTTTCTTAAAGCTGGGGGGCTTGTTGACCATCAACACATGATTATCCTTTTTGATGTCCACCTCCACAGCTTTCAGCTTAGCGAAGATCTCGGTGATCATATCAGTGGAACCAATATAATTATGAGTAACTACAAAACCTTTGTAGCTAGGAGGGAGTGATTGCAGAACCCTGTCAATCTTGAGCTCCCCTGGAATCTTGCAGTCCAGTTGCTCAAGGAGTTGAGTGTAGCCCGACATCTTTATGGCGTGCTCACTAACGGAACTCCCTTCCTCCATCTTGCAGTTAAAGAATTTCTCAGAGATCTCATATCTCTCAGAATGGGCCTGAGTCTGAAACATAGTTTTCAGTTCCTCAAGAATCTCAAAGGGCTCGGGGAAATCCTCAAAACGATTTTGAAGGTCCGATTCCATAGCAAACAACATGGTGCTCTTAATCACACCATAATCATCTTTGCGCGACTGATAAATAGCTTTCTCATCAGCCGGCGCATCTACAGCAGGGGCGTCACCTAGCGCTTTCTCAAGGACATAGTCCTTTTGTCCGCCAGCGAGAATGATTCTCAGATTGCGGAACTAGTTGGTGAAGTTAGACCCATTGTTCTTAAGCTTTTCTTTCTCAGCAAAAACGTTGAAGTTGAAGTTGTACTTAGCCATTTGATCTACAAAATTTTCAAGTACAATTTAGACTATGTTCATGATAACTAGTTCAACTTAATCAAATTACTAGATGAACTCCCACTAAATTCAACATCCCTCAAGTTGTTTAGTGAACATGATCCGAATTCACCACACCTAATCCGATATTCATGAGAAGAGATGTGGTTTCAATGGTGGACAACAAAGTGTCGATCATATCATTCATATGACTCATGCTTAACCTTTCGGTTCGTGTGTTCCGAGGCCATGTCTGCACATGCTAGGCTCGTCAAGTCAAACCCAAGTATTTCCGCGTGTGCAAAACTGGCTTGCACCCGTTGTATGTGAACGCAGAGTTTATAGCATCCGATCATCACGTGATGCTTGAACACGACGAACTTTCGCAATGGTGCATACATGGGGAGAACACAGTTTTATCTTGATTTTTAAGTGAGGAATCATCTTATAATTCTACCGTCGCGATCTAAGCATAATAAGATACATAAAAGGATAAACATCACATGCATATAACTTTATGTGACATGGTATAGCCAATCTTCGCCCAATGATCTCCATCTTGTGCGTGCCAGCATGATCTCCATCACTCCACCATGATTGCCTCCACCACGAATAGCAACTACAACTATTGCTAACTACTTAGCGATAAAGTAAAGGTATTACATGGCGTATAAGAAGTTGACACACAGGTCATACACAATTATAAAGACAACCATATGGCTCCTGCCGGTTGTGTACTCATCGACATGCAAGTCGTGAAACATTACAAAACATGATCATTGCATACAACATACACATCACATCTTGGGCCATACCATATCACAGAAAACACTCCCTGCAAAAACAAGTTAGACGCCTCTACTTTGTTGTTGCATGTTTTACGTGGCTTATGGGAGTAACAAGCTAAGAATGATTCTTACCTACGGAAAGCCACAACGGTGATATTATGGTTGCCAAACTCCGGTGTAAATCCCATGACAACTATAGTGAGAGAAACTGGCATCCACCAGCCGCATGTGTGGAACAAGCCACACGTCAAGTGCGGAGCTGGTCTCGCGAACGAGGTCGCGTAAAGTTGGCCTGGACCGCTTCGATCTCACTATCCCGCGTCATAAGAAGTACACAAACAAGAGGCTTGCAAAAGAAAACATCAACGCCCGCAACAAGCATGTTGCGTTCTACTCGTGACACACATCTACGCATAGATCTAGCTCTGATACCACTGAAGGGTTTCGCAGCATAGTAAACCAAAATTTTCTACGGATGCAAACGGGAAAAGCCAAGATCTAATCTAGGAGATGCAAACAACAAGGGGGGATAGATGAGATCTTTATACCCTTGAAGATTCGCACAGCGAAACGTTCAACGGAACGTGGTTGATGTAGTCGTACTCCCTTCTCCTCCTCGCGATCTGATCCGATCCAACACCGCAAGTGGCGATGCCTCTGAGAGATGCACACGTGCGGCACCTCGACGTCTCCTCCTTCCTTGGTCCAGCAAGTAGGGTGGAGAGATAGATTGGATCTACAACACGAGGCGTGGTGCAAGCAGTGGAGAGTTTCTGCGGTAGGGCTTCGCCTACACGCAGTCGGGAGGGAGAGAGAGAGGAGGGCAGCAGGGCGGCTAGGGCTTGAGGAGGTGGTGGGAGGAGGGTGCGGCCCCAGCCCTCTTTATATAGAGGGGTAGGCGGCTGCCCCTTGCCCCTCCTCCAATCCTAGGGCCGGCGGCCAAGGAGGGAGGAGTGGGGGGCAAGTTTCCCCCCCCCCTTCTAGAAGCTCCCCTAGGGCTTGGCCGGCTGGGCCTATGGGGACTTGTGGTACAATACCGAACAATCCGAAACAATTCCGAACTCCAAAAACTGCTTTGCCTTATTTGAATCTTATTCTCCGGACCATTCCGGAACCTCTCTTGATGTCCTGGATCTCATCCGATACTCCGAACAAAAACTCATAAAACAATTATCCATTCTATCCTAGCGTCGAGACACGTTAAGTGTGTGACCCTTCGGGTTCGAGAATATGCAGACATGATCTTCTATCAATAATCAACAGCGGGGTCTGGAAACCCATATTGACTCCCACACATTCATCGATGATCATATCGGATGAACCACGATGCCAGGATTCAATCAATCCCATATATATATACCCTTCGTCGCGCGATATTTTACTTGCCCGAGATTCGATCGTCGGTACCGACATACCTAGTTCAATCTCGTTCACAGCAAGTACTTTACTCGTTCAGTAATCCGATATCACTTTGTGATTAACTCCTTAACCATGTGCTTGCAAGCGGTGTTGATATCGATTACCGAGTGCGCCCGAAGTATATCTCTACGACTTGGGAGGGACAAATCCCATCTCGATACATACAACCCAACAAGTACTTTCCGATCACCTGAGAGACACCTTTATGATCACCCTCTCATAGGATGACGTTTGATGACCTCAAAGCTTTCTTCCGATACTAGGGAGTTGCATTATCTCATAATCTGAGGAATACAATATTTGACATAAGAAAAGCTTCACAAAGATGAACACGATGACATGATCTAATTTCTCTGCTTAATTTGGGTCTGTCCATCATATCATTATCCCAATGATATGATCTCATTATTAATCAACAACTCATGTCTATGGTTAGGAAACCTTAACCATCATTAATCAATGAGCTAGTCCATAGAGGCGTACTAGGGACACGGTGTTGTTCATAAACCACACAAGTATTAAAGTTTCCGCTTAATACAATTCTAGCATGGAATATAAACTTTATCATGAACAAGAATTATAATAATAACATCTTTATTATTGCCTCTAGGGCATAATTCCAACAAAATCCACCACATCAAAACCGATCATCACGAGAGTTGATGTAGCTTCAATGGCGAACAATCAACATGTTCATCATATGTACTATATGACTCATGCTTTACCTTTCGGTGATCCATGTTCCGAGACCATGTCTGTACATGCTAGGCTCGTCAAGATCAAACCTTAGCTTCCGCATGAGCAAATATGGCTTGCTCATGTTGTATACACTCGCAGAATCTAACACACCCGATCATCACGTGATGCTTCGAAACAACGAGCTTTAGCAACGGTGCTAACTAAGGATGAACACTTTAAAACTTGAAATTGTGTGCTTGAGGGATCATCTTATAATGCTACCGTCGTTAACTAAGAAATACAAGATGCATAAAAGGATTAACATCACATTCAATTCATAATATGTGATATGATATGGCCTTTCTTCTTGTGCTTCCGATTTCCATCTTCAAGCACGAACATGATCTCCATCATCACCAGCATGGCGTCAAGGTCAATGGCGCCGCTTCATGGTTGTCATCCACCAGCATCAACTATGACAACTACTTTGAATAATAGACACGCGGGTCTTAACGGAATTTAAAAGACAACCATATGGCTCCTGCCGGTTGCCAACTTACAATAAGGAACATTGCATACATCATATATAATCACAATCATGGCCATATCACATCATAGCACACCCCTGCAAAACAAAGTTAGACGCCTCTAATTTTCTTTGCATATTTTACGTGGTTTGGGGCTTTCAATAAGTGTCGTTCTAACTTATGAACAAGAACCACAACGTTGATGTTTGAACTATCAAGTGCCCATTGTAAATTGAATCTTTACTATGATGGGAGAGACAAACACCCGCAAAGCCACTTATGCAATACAAGTTGCATGTCGAGCGTGGAGCAAGTATCATGAACGATGTCATGTAAGGTTAGCCCGGGCCGCTTCATCCCACCATACCGCAAGATGCAAAGTACACAAGAAGCAATTGATAATAAAAGCACCACCGCCCATAATGACCATTGTGTTCTACTCGTGCAACAGATCTACATATAGACACGGCTCTGATACCACTGTAGGGATTCATAGCATCGAAAACAAAAAATTTCTACCGCATGCACACAAACAAGCCAAGATCTATCTACTAGATTGTAGCAACGAGTCAATAGAGGAACTCACCCTCGAAGATTCCAAAGCGGTTAACGAGAGCAGATTCTCGTGGGTGATATAGTCGTACTCTTGTCGATCTCAAGATCGTGTAGACAATCCTTCCGGCGCTGCGTTTAGGCAATGCTTCCGCAGTCGGTCACACGTTCGGTACTCGATGAATAACTTCCTCTCCCTTGTTCCAGCAGGCAGCGGAGGTTGTAGCACTCTCCTCGTGATTCCGGCAGCATGACAGCGTGGTGTCTGAAGTAGAGGGAAGATCTCGCAGGTCTTCACCTTAAGCCGGAGCGAGTATGGTGGAGTAAGAGAGGGACTTGGCGATCTACGGTTTAGAGGGCACCAAGGGGGTTGGCTTGGCCGGCGGCTAGGGTTTAGAGAAACTGTAACTCGACGACTTGAGGAGCCCTAGGAGGCGGCAGCACTTGGAGAGGTGTAGGCGCCTTGCTAGGGTTTGGAGTTGTGGGGAGAGGGGGAGCCCTATCCCTCCTTATATAGGAGGGGAGAGGCGGTTTGGGGAGGAGGGAGTCCTCCCCAAACTCCTCTTCATGGCTGGTGGGTGGGAGGGAGAAAGATCCCTACCGCAAGTAGGATTCCTACTCTCCCTCCACCAAACAATGTTCGGATTTGACTTTTCAAATTGGCGTTTGACTTTCAAACTTGAATTTGATTTCTCTCTTCATATTGCCTAGCCAAGTGACCTAGTACATGATGCAACCATTCCACATTGTCATGACACATCCATGTACCCTTCCCCCTCCGGAGTGCCGGACCTTCCAGACCCTTCTAGAACATTCCTGGTGAAAACACCGGAATCATTTCCGAACTCCGAAACAGGACTTTCCTTATATGAATCTTATTCTCCGGACCATTCCGGATCTCCTCGTGATATTCCGGATCCCATCCGAGACTCCGAACAACATTCGGTCTCTTACTCATCATTTCATAACTACACAACAACATCGAATCCTTAAGTGTGTCTCCCTACAGTTCGTGAATTATGCGGACATGATCGAGACACTTCTCCGATCAATAACCAATAGAAGAATATGGAAATTCATATGTCTCCCACATATTTCTATGATTACTTTGTGATCGAATGAACCACTTACATACGATACCAATTTCCCTTTGTCTCACGATAGTTTACTTATCCGAGGTTTTGATCGTCGGTATCTTTGCATACCTAGTTCAACCTCGTTACCGATAAGTACTCTTTTCTCATTCCTTTGATATGTGATCCCTTGTGAGCCAGTCACATGCTTGCAAGCCAATTGGATGACATTCCACCAAGAGGGCCCAGAGTATATCTTCATATGGATGGAAAAATCCCACTCTTGATCCATGTGCCTCAACCCATACTTTCCAAACACTCAGTGCCACCTTTATAGCCACCCAGTTATGGTGTGGTGTTTGATGTCATCAAAGCATCCTTCCGGTGATGGTGATTAACATGATCTCATGGTCGAAGGAATTATGTTACTATGTATCAGAAAGCTTATAGCAAATGAACTATATTAAATAACTTGATCTTTATGCTATGCTTAACTATAGGAGTATGTCCATCACATCATTCTCCTAATGATATGACCCTGTTGTTAATAACATCTCTATGTTCATGATCAGGAAACCATGATCATATATTAACCAACAAGCTAGTTTAACAAGAAGCTTTACTAGGGACTCTTTTATGTTTAAAATCACACAAGTATTAATGTTTCCGGTTAATACAATTATAGCATGGTATGTAAACATTTATCATAAGTATGAAGATATGATAATAACCACTTTATTATTGCCTCTTGGGCATATCTCCAAAAATATGTAGGTCTTATCTTTGCGTCGCAGACACAACATCCGAAATTTTATCATTGCGGAGGTGTTTCGGGTGGCCAAGGAGGATGTTACTCACTTAGCGTTGGTTGGGGCAAAGTTGCCAAAAAAAATTTGCATTCTGATCCGAAGGATCACAGTCGAAAAATTCATAGGGTGCGCGACCAGCGCTCCCTATGGGAGTAGCCCCCGAGTGTCTGTTTGAGTCGTAGACTCGAGCAGACTTTAATTCAGCCATTGTTTGCTTCAGGTCCGTAGGACACAATTTTTTGGGATGCGAGGGTGACCTGTGCTAGCTTCGTGAAGCGGGTTTAATCCCGAAGGACAAGGAGGCCGTCAAGATCCCCGGCGACGAGGTAATTCCCCGTCCATCCACAGGGTTTCGGGTCATGTTCGTTGCCTTTGTTCTTCGGGGTCTCTCGCTCCTAGTACACGATTTTCTTCGTGGACTATTGTTCTTCTATGGTATCCAACTCCACCATCTCTCGCCCAATTCTCGTCTCCACATCGCATGCTTCATCACTTTTTGCGAGTGTTGTCTCGGTATCGAGCCACACTTTGGCGTCTTTCGGAAGCTCTATTCCGTGAAGAGGCAGTCCGGCTCCGACGGAGTTTATTCGATCGGCGGCTGCGTCATTTCCCTTCCATCCACTTTTCTTTTCTTTTCTTTTTCTATGTCTGAGTCCGACCAATACTGGAGGAGGAAGTGGTTTTATATCCGCGACTCCACAGTGGATGGGCAAAATTTTGGCCTTGCCCCTTTCGACTCCACCCAGGAGATCTTGAAGAAGAGATCCTAGAAAAATCATATCTTGGAGGGTGAGGTGGAGGAGATAGAGGAGCTCTACCGTCGGGTGGAGGCCCTCCAGGTGGTTCTGGATAAGGAGGTGAACGGTGTGGATATCATCCGCACTTTCCTCAAACATCGGGTGCAGCCACTTCAGGCTAGGGCACATCTGATGTTCCTTTATTCTGGACGCCACGACCTGACGAGAGTTGTGGCTAAGGAGCTCTCCAAGGGGGACCTCGACAGAGTCCTTCGGCCGTTGCTTAAGTTCAAGACCGACGAGGACATTTCGGGGAAATCGCGGACCCCCCCCCCCGTTCAGTGCTTCTCGACCAGTTCCGCAGGTGTAGATTTGTGGCATGCGTGTAGCGCTTTTTGAGTGCTTTTCCTTGTAATTATCTGTTCTAAAACTTTGCCTTCATTGTGTAGGAGCTCAAGGTACCTGGCATGGTGCCTCCACTACCCGAACGGTTTCCGGATGCACCGGACAACGAGGTTGTGGACTCCGAGTCCGAGCTTCCGCCGGCGTAGTCGCCTACTGACGAGGCTCCTGAGGCGAGCGAGGGGCAGACCGAAAGCAGGCACGAAGCTCAAGCGAATCTTCTGATGCCTCGACTCCGCCAACGCCTAGGGACCCGCTGTTCCTTGTCTGCTGTCGTGGTATTGCCGATGAGTACGCCATGGAGGGGTCCTCACAGTGCGTTTTTAGAGATGTGGGGTAAGGAGGACGGTTGATGGGTAGGAGGTAACACAGCTTACCCAGGTTCAGGTCCCACAATGGTGGCAGAATCCTACTCCTGCTATAAATCACTATAAGGGTAATACACCGAGTTACAGAGATATGTTCGCTGTGTGAGGTTGTGTGTATCGATCTATGATCGTATGAGATTGTCTGCCCTAAAGGCTCCCATAGGCCCGACTTATATAGCCACCAGGTCCTAGGGTTACAGGGAAAAGTCCTAGCTAGACAGGTTACAGAGTCCTACACCGTCTATCACTAGTCTTGTGTATCTTGCACTCCAAGGCTCCGGGTATGTTGGTGACTCCTCCGTAGCCTTCCTTTATCCGGCATGGGCCTCCCTTCTGGATCCACCTAACTAGGCCGCCCAGCAGGCCATAGGCCATGCTACCGACTATGGGCCACCCGGGTTAGCCTGATAAGAGACATGCTATAACGATACCCATATAGCATATCCCCAACAGTAGCCTCCGGAGAACACCGAGATCTTGCGCCGTCTTGCCTCTTCGCATGGAATGCTCCGTCTAGATGGATGTCGGCAAATCGTCAAGCAATATCTTGTAGTCCTCCCAAAGAACCCTGCACGGCTTTCTCCGTCTTCAATTTGTAAGTCGGAGAAATGCTGAATCTTCCATCGTACTCTTCCGTAGTCAGATTGAATCCGTCCATGCCGGAATTTTCGATGTGATGGCTCATCTACCCATGTCAGCTAGGACGATGTAGGCTTAGGTCAGCGACGCCTCGTAACTCACACATGCAGAGAACACAATAATATCCGATTTTCCTGCGCGAGCGATACGAACCGTTGGCGGCGGCGGTTGGAGACATGGCGAAATTTCCACGCACGCTCGCGGACACGTCGTCTACGCGGCAACCATCCGATTAAGCTGCATGCATCTTGACGCCGAAGATGATAAATAGTAACCGTGGGGAATTTTCCACTTTTTACCTCATTCTTCTCGCGTCGTCTTCTTCCTCCAGCTGCACGTCTCCTCGAGCTCTCCGCGAGAAACCTCGAAAACCCTAGCTCCCATCTGCACCAGTCACATCCACCCTGCACTCCATGGCTAGCAGCAGCACCTCCCGATCGATGGCGGCGTCGAGCAAAGCCGCGGCGAAGCCGGCGAGCTCCGTCGTCGTGCCCCTAGAGGGCTTGGTCATCCCCGCATCGGAGGTGATCGAGTCCACCGGAGGCGACCAAAATCTATCGTGCTAGAGCCACTATAAGAAGAGCCAGACTCGCATAAGGGCGACTGGCGCGGCTCAGACATCATCGACCGTGACATTCAAGAGATGGTCGCCAAAGGCTACCTCCCCGTGACGGAGGGGCTCGCCTGGCGGGCGGCGCCGGCCGGCGAGGTGACACCCTCTCCCCAAGCAGGAGAAAAGGTGTACCTCAAGGCTCAGCTGGTACGCGGCGTTTTCCTGCCCATCTCCCACTTCTTCCACTCCGTCTTAAACCACTACAAAGTTCCAGCCCCATAACCTCTCCCCCAATAGTATCTTAGTGCTTAGCAACTTCGCGGCACATTGCGAGGGTTACCTAGGGATAAGGCCTAGGTTAGACTTGTTCGTGTACTTCTTCACCGTCAAACATGAAGCCGGACATAGTAAGGAAGAGCTTAGGAACTGCGGCACCATAAGCTTCAAGATTCGAACTGGCCGGCGGTTCCCCGACATCGTCGGCCACGAGTCCTGCAAGAATTTGCAGCGGACATACTTCTACGACCCCGACATTCCTCTAGCGGGCTGAGAAGTGACGTACCCGGACTTCGCAGATGGAGCCGCTGCTGAAGTTTCCACATGGAGATCCCATGACTCCCTTCCCTCCGACCTCGACGCTTCTCGCGCAATAAGGCGGATCGAATGGTTCGTAGAGACGGGTTTGACCGGCTTGGACCTATCTATGTGCTGGTTCATCAGGCGAATCCAACCTCTGCAACACCACGCGAAGTATATGCAGAAGTATACCAGTGATCGAAGGGATAGCCTCCGGATCTCCATGGATAACTTCTCGAGCGACTCCGTCAAGCTCTGCCTAAAGGAAATCGTCAAGGTGAAGGATAAGAAGCGTGGCTTCACCATCACCTACGACATGTTTGTAGACGGCATGTGCCCAAAGGTAGGTATTTACTTTCCGTATACGACATATGCTCCAGTTTTTTCGTCTTGCCAATACCATCTTATCTAACACGGTGATTTCTTACTTAACAGCTTAGCGATCTAGATGAGGGCAACCTGGCTGCCCAAATCTATGATCCAAAGATGAAGGAAGTCACGGTCGTGTCCGATGACGATGTCTTGTTGGCGCGAAAGCGGAAGAGATCCACCTCTAACGCTGCCGACGGAGGCAAGAAGAAGATGGAGGGTGGAGCCTCCAAAAAGACTACCGTCGCCCTGGAGGCGGAAAAGAGAAAAGCCACCGGGATTTTTGCCAAAGCACCCCCCTAGTGTAAGCTTCTCATTCTCCGACATTGTCTATTTGTTTGTCTTGTTCCTGTACTTATGCATTTGCACGTTTTAGGAAGAAAGCCACGACCAGCCTCAAGAACACCTCCAAAACTTATGCATTTGCACGCTTCTAGAAATATCAAAGACATGCTGTATCGTGACTCCTCCCCCGCCATCGCCCCTGCTACCACTGCCGTCAAGCCCTCCTCTGCCCAGTCAAGCTCACAAGCTAAGGAGGCACCAGGCCCTTCCGCCATGGAAGTGGATTCTGGCGCCTCTACCGAACTCGCTGCTGTCGGCGAGCAGGCGATGCAAGAAAGCACCGCTCTACAAATGGCTGAAGCTCCGGCTAAGGATGCCATCGGTAGCGGCAAGGAGGTGGTGGAAGCTGGTACTTCTGCCGAAGGAGGTGCCCTTGCTCCCCAGAAACCCTTTGAGTTTCCGAATATAGTTTACCCGGCGCTGACACCGAGTAGCACAACTCTGGTTCCTGGAGGAGTACCGTCATCTCCGACATGCGGTCTTGAGGAGCTTCTCCGACAAGCGGACATCTTGCAAGGAAATAGCATCTCCTTTGGCAAGCTGCTAGCCGAGAGCCCTACAAACCTCAAGATCATTGCACTTTTAAGTTTTACTTTTGCCTTTTGCATTTCATATGAGTATCCCACTGTAGCCCCCGAGGATGTAGACAAAAAACCATAGGTTTTGCATCTATATGCTCTAAGAGTGACTAAGTTAGAAAAATCTCTCACTGTAGCCCCCAAGAATTTAGATGGAACAAACTATTCCGACTAGATGCTTTAAGAGTAGCATACGCAGTGTTTGTAATTTTCAATACTATAGCCCCCAAGCCTCTAGTTGTAACTGAATTAGTTCTGACTAGATGCTTAAAGAAAAGCTAAGCAGATTCTGAGTTAAAAACTTTGTACTGTAGCCCCCAATCTTCTAATCAAGAACTGAATTAGCTCCGACTAGATGCTTAAAGAAAAGCTAAGCATATTGCTAAGTTAAAAACTCTTGTTGTAGCCCCCGAGCGTCTAAGTGGAAAGTTTCTGACTAGATGCTCCAAGCAGGTCAAACAACGGTTTCACTTTATCCTTTTTCCCATAGAACGAGAATGCTCGGAGGGGAATGGCCAATGACAAGTACCAGAAGATGCGCGCAGATCTTGAAGCTGAAAAGGGTAAAACTGCCATCTTGAAGGAACAAATCATCAAAAACAAGTCTGTTTTCTTTTTGCGCATTCCGTCTTGATTTTGTGCCTTCGTTCTCCAAGTACTCATTGTGTACTTTTGTTTTCTCCGACTTGCAGAACATGTCGCCAAGGCCAAGGATATTGTCGAGCAGTCCAAGCACATCCAACAGCTGGACAACGAGAACAAAATCCTTAAGAAGGAGAGGGAAGAGATGCTGAAGATGCATGAGGATTCCATGAAGGCCCTGCAGGATTCCGCCTCCGCGGAAATCAATCGCTTGAAGGAGGAGCTTGCGATCTTAAAAGATCAGAAGCAAGCTGCTGATGAGCAAAACCAACGCCACAGCGAGGCGTTTAAGCTCCTCCAACAAGAGAAAGAATCCCTGGCGGATACCCTCTGGCAGGCTAAGGCCAGCATCTTCAGTAAGTTTCCTCCGCCTTGTATTTCTGTAGTGTGGATACTTAGAATTTATTGAACTCGTGCGCTCTTTGTCAGAATTTGCAGCTCATATGGGTTTAACCCGCTTGCCTCCTTCGGACAAGGAATGCATGGTTCTTGCCGGCAACTTCATCAACACCACCATCACCCAAGCCAAAGAGATTGCCAAGCCCCTCCAGATATACATCAAGGCCTCGGACTCCGTGACGAAGTACTCGGAGATTCTGCTTCGAGCCCCCGAGCGTGTCACAAGCTGGAAAGCTTCATGTATGCGGGCTGGCGCAAGGATGGCGACGTCAATGGTGAAGGCACACTACGAAGGTGCCGACATCGACACGGTGACCTCTGGTATCCCCGACGTTGACGATGACGGCAAAGAGATTGATCATGAAGCCATCTTGTCATCACTCGCGGGCTATGACACCAGAGTTGCCGAGTTGGTGGACATCTACGTCTTCGTGCCCATGAACACCATCGACAGCGTCAACCAAGATTCCTCCGAGTCTCATCATAGTGCCGACAATGAGGGTGATTCTCCGGCTGGTGACGATGCTGCTTCCAAGTCTCCTGCGCCCAAGGAATGAAAAAACACTTTGTAATATTTGTTTCACCTTTGGTGTGTGCGCGGAAAAAACTTGGTGATGTAACTTAAAGCGGAAAACAATGGTTGTTATGTCATGCTACTTAAGAACTAGTTTCCAGCATGTATATATTTTTAAGCAAGTGCTGGCTTATCCATTACTTTGGTTCTTATGCTTGACTTTTCGTGAGTCGGAAGACTCGTTGTTGGAACCATGCGCTTAGGTGATGATGCCCAATGGCACCGTCAATAACCTGAACACAAAATCGCCGACAATAAGTGCCAAAAGTCACTACTCCAGAACCCACATAAAAACGACAAAGAACGTGTAGACCAAAAAACTTAAGCTAACGCCCATAGGCGGAATTTTCACAAGTGCAAACGTAATATTTGTGCATAAAGGTTTTACATGATCCAAAAATGAACACTAAAGGAGGTAAAAGACTCAGAAACATGAGTGAACCAAATAGCTTTATTTCATTGATCATGTAAGAGGTACACAATTAGATAAAAAATGCTAAGTGTAAAAGGGACGTAGATGTGCTATGTTCCATGGCCGATCAAGCTCCGGGTAGTCATCATCCGGGTCACGCCGCTTACGCTTATGATCCTCGTTGGGTCTATCCTTTAGTTCACGATTGTCAAAAAGGTAGTAAGACCCATTGAGCAGCGCCTTGCTTATGATGAACGGTCCTTCCCATGGCGAGGATAATTTGTGTGACTTCTTCTTCTTAAGTCAGAGCACCAAATCCCCGTCTTTAAACGAGCGATGCCGAACATGGCGACTATGGTAGCTGCGTAGCTTCTGCTGGTAGATGGCAGATCTTTGGCATGCCAAAATGTGCTCCTCCTCGAGAAGGTCCACATCTAGGCGTCTGGATTCTTCAGCGTCATCCTCGTCGTAGGCGGCAACTCTTGGTGCATCGTGGAGGATGTCGGAAGGCAAGATGGCTTCTGCTCCATATACCATGAAGTAAGGGGTGTAGCCGGTGGATATGTTGGGTGTAGTTCGTAAACTCCACAGCACAGATGGCAATTCTTCCGCCCAGGCTCCAGCTGCTCTATGTAGCGGTGCCTCAAGACGTGGCTTGATTCCCTGTAGAACTAATCCATTGGCTCTCTCAACCTGACCATTGGATTGTGGGTGTGCCACAGATGCAAGGTCAAGTCAGATGCCTTTCTCCCAGCAATAAGCCTCCACTTATCCGAGTGACAAGTTTCTTCCGTTATCGGTGATAATGCTATGTGGGAGACCAAATCTCACCACTAGATCCCGGACAAACCTGAGGGAAGTTGCCCCATCAAGCTTTATAATGGGTTTAGCTTCTATCCATTTGGTGAATTTGTCAACTGCTACAAGCAGATGCGTAAACCCACAAGGTGCCGTTTGTAACGGTCCCACCATGTCTAGCCCCCAGACTGCAAATGGACAAGTTATTGGTATTGTTCACAATTCTTCAGCAGGAACATGTGGTTGTTGGGCATAATGCTGGCATCCCGTGCATGTCTCAACCAGCTTGTCGGCGTCCGCCTTCGCGGTCAGCCAGTAGAATCCTTGCCGGAAGGCTTTCGCGACCAACGATCGGGGAGCGGCGTGATGCCCGCAATCTCCGAGATGGATTCCGCGTAGGATTTCCATACCTTCTTGCTGGGAAACACACTTTAGGTATACACCAGTAGTGCTCCTTTTATAGAGTTGCCCATTGATTATGGTATAACCCTTTGCTCGTCGTACTATTTGCCGTCTTTCGACTTTGTCGTCCGGCAAAGTTCCGTGTTCGAGGTATTCCATGAACGGTCTTGTCCAAGCTGGAGGGACCTTAGTCACCATGTTGACGAAAGAGTCAGCTCTATCCGGGTTGTCGATGTCGGCGCCCTTCACGGATGGTGTGGGCAGGTGCTCTAGGAAAACTCCTGGTGGAATTCGCTTGCGCCCTGATCCAAGCTTAGATAGCAGATCGGCCGCCTAGTTTTGTTCCCTAGGTACATACTTGACTTCGTAGCCCAAGAAGCTCTTGGTTATATCGTCCACTTCGTCTAGATATGCCGCCATCATAGGGTTCCGCGCATTCCAGGTGCCAGCCACCTGCTGGGCAACCAAGTCGGAATATCCACAGCAAACTATGCGCTTGATGCCAATATCTTTGGCTACACCTAGTCCGTAAATGAGTGCTTCATACTCCGCCATGTTGTTTGTAGCCTCGAAGTGGATCTGCAGAACGTAGTGTAGCTTGTATCCTGTTTGTGACTGTAGCAATACACTAGCCCCCGAGCCATTGAGCAGATTTGATCCATCAAAGTGCATCACCCAGTACTCTGGTTCTGGCAACAGAGTAGCGTCTGGCATCTCCGTCCAATCTGCAACAAAATCCGCCAAGGCTTGTGACTTGATAGCGTCGCGTCTCTTGTAGGTGATGTCGAAGGCGGCAAGTTCAATGCCCCACTTCACGACCCTTCCTGTAGCGTCGCTGTTATTGATAATGTCGGACAGTGGAGTCTTGCTCACCACTGTGATTGGGTGCTCCTGAAAGTAATGCCTCAGCTTCCGAGAAGCCAGGAATACTCCATAAGCTATCTTTTGGTAGTGCGGGTAACGCTGCTTGGACTCCATCAAGACCTCGATCACCTAGTAAACTGGTCGTTTAACTTTGTGCTTGTAGCCTGGTTCCTTCCGCTCTACCACGACGACGATGCTGATAACCCGGTTGGTTGCCGTCATGTAAATTAACAGGGGCTCTCCAGGCTCGGGTGCTGCAAGGATGGCCGATGAGGAAACAATCTCCTTGAGATGCTTCAATGCTGCGTCTGCTTTGTCCGTCCACGTGAATTTGTCCGCCTTCTTCAGCAACTTGTACAGCGGCAGAGCCTTCTCTCCAAGTCGGCTGACGGATCGACTAACTGCTGCAACACAACCTGTTAGTCGTTTAATGTCCTTTAGGCATGTCGGACGGTTTATGTTTAAGATGGCCTTGATTTTCTCCGGGTTGACCTCGATTCCACGTTGGGAAACGATGAAGCACAACAATTTGCCGACTGGAACCCCGAAGACGCACTTCTTAGGGTTGAGCATCATGTTGTATTTCCAGAGATTATCAAAGGTTTCTTTTAAGTCGGAGATTAAGTTGTTTGACTTTTTGGACATCACCACGATATCGTCCACATAGGCATGAACGTTCCGACCAATTTGGTCGTGAAGGAAACGTTGCATTGTCCGCTGGTAGGTAGCACCTGCGTTTTTCAACCCAAAGGGCATCGTGACATAGCAAAACGTGTCGTATGGGGTAGTGAACGAAGTGGCCAATTGGTCCGACTTCCTCATCTTGATCTGGTGGTATCCTGAGTATGCATCGAGTAAACACAAAAGCTCCGAGCCAGCCGTCGAGTCAATGACTTGGTCAATGCGAGGCAAAGCAAACGGATCTTTGGGACATGCTTTGTTCAAGTTGGTGTAATCAACGCACATTCTTAATTCATTGGTTCCCTTTTTGGGGACAAGTACAAGATTGGCCATCCATTGCGTGTGAAGGACTTCTCGGATAAATCTAGCCTTAAGTAACCTAGCTATCTCTTTGTCAATGGCGCGTCTCTTCTCATCTCCAAAGCGTCGTAGAGGTTGTTTCACTGGTTTTCATTTTGGATCAATGTTTAAGCTGTGCTCGGCAAGTTCCCTAGGTACACCTTTCATGTCGGCAGGTTGCCAGGCAAAGATGTCCCTATTCTCACGGAGGAACTCGACGAGCGCGCTTTCCTATTTGGGATCCAGCTTCGTCCCAATGGCGACGGTCTTGGAGGCATCGCCTACCACAAGTTCCACCGGCTTGGTCTCCATGGCGGCCTTGAACGCAGGAGCGGAGTCGGAGATCTGCTTCTTTGACGCGGGCATCTCTGAGTCATTGACCTTGCTCTGGATCTCTTTGAATTCTTCGCTGTAGAGGACAGCTTCTACAACGACTGCTTCATTGATCTCGCAGTCCCTTGCCTTGGTAAAGCTTCCGGAAATGGTGATAACACCGTTTGGTCCGGGTATCTTGAATTTGTTGTAGACGAAGCATGGATTCGCCATGAACTTGTGCAATATGTCACTGCCGAATATGACGTGCTACACTCTCTTGAAGGGGACCACCTCGAAGGTCATGCGCTCTTGGCGGTAATTATTAACATCGCGAAAGGCAACCTGAAGTGTAATGCATCCAAGGGACCGAGCCTCCCGACCAGGAACTACGCCGTGGAAGATGGTGTTTATAACATCCCAAAAATACTAAACTTGGATCATCAAACTCTAATCATCAAAATTAGGGTTAACAAAAACTTTTCTAAATAAAATTATGGAAGCATGCATGTGAGTATGCATTTCATTTTGAATTATTTTGAACCACCTTGTTTGTGTGTTACATTGCTTGTAAATGGATGCTTAGGTGAAATAAACATCATCTAAACATTTCCCACACTTTTCCCAAAGACAAGGAAATTAAAACAAATATAATAAGGGAATGGTCATTTTGACCAATTTAACTCACATGCCTACTTTGGCTGTCTCAAACTTTCAGAACCTAACAGAAACTTTTCTGGATCTTTGCACCCCTTGATTGTACTCATAACAAAGTATCAAGGCCCACCTTGTGATCATCCAGAAACTTTCAAATGCATAGTTTAAATGACAATTCAAAATTGAATCTTTAACATATGGGAAGATCCCACTTTTTCAAAAACCACTCAAACAAGCTCAACTTTCAAAACCCAAGCATCTGCAGACTCACAAGCACCAACCTAGCACACCCACCAAAAATCTTTTCAAAATTCAAAACTTGAGTTCTTGCGGCCATTTCATCAAATAGGTTGCAGACATAAATCAAACAAAATCTAAACACTATTGTGAGCAGTGATTGAAGCCTAACTTGTTCCCTCTATGGTTGGAACTAGGTTTTAGTAGATCATCTAGCTCAATTGCACACCCTTAGCATCCCTGTAAGCTAGGCAATGCCATCAATGGTGAACAGCCGAAGCTCACCATGCCACCCCAGTGGAGACAGCAAGCTAGGAAGGAAACTAGCCATGCCAACCTTGTCTGGGAGATCACCCATGCCTCACCGCCCCCTCTCGACCAGCCCTGCCTCGAAGACGTCGAACACAGCACCCAGGAACGCCGTGCCCGTGCCTCTATCAACCATGCCGAGCATGCGCCAGAGCGCCACGCTCGACCGAAGCCCACAGACCACGCGTCGCCCTTGCCGCGTGCATACATGATCGCCACCGACCCAGGAGACCGCCAGACATCCCCGTTCGCCGCCCCATGCCGCACAACCACTGCTCGCTGTCGAAGACGCCGCCTCTGCCGCGCAGAGCATCGTGCGTTCCAGACCAAACCGCACCGCCCCTACACGCGCATTAAAGCCGTAGAGCATCACCAGGAGACCACCAAGCGATCGCCACCGCCGGCCATGCCTCTAGCAGCCCATAGCCATGTCGCCACTGTCGCCTGCCCATCCCGTTCGGTCTCGTCATCACGACTATAAATAGAGGCCACCCCCAGCCGAACTGAGCACACCATCTCACTCCCCTCTTCTCACTGATCATTCCACCCCGTTCCCGGAGCAAGGAGAGCAGCGCAGCGCCGAAATTTCACTAGAGCCCGCCGCTGCTGGAGCAGAAGGGAGACAGCGACTGGAGCCGCCCCAGGAGAAGCTGCCGGTACCAGGAGGTTCGCCATCGTCGACTTCGTCGTTCGCCTGCCTCGCCGACCCTCGCCTGAACCCCGGTGAGCCCCCAACGACCCCCACTGGCCACGCTAGGTTTCTATTTCGCCGGCGTTGCCCAATGTCGACGATGACCCTCAGCCGTTGGATTAGAACCAGATCGAACACACCACATCGCCCCATACCGCTTCGCACTCCCCTGTCTCACTGACGCGTGGGGACAGTCACTTAAGCAGCCCGCGGAAGCGCTATGCTTAGCAGGCCGGCCCGTTAACCTTTCCCACGCAGCCCAGTAATTTGAATTAAACCCTTTCCATTTTATTTCAAACACACTTCTGTACCCAGTTTCAAAAATCAACCCAGGTAGACTCAGTGCACCAAATTGAATGAAACCAATTTTGTTAGAAAGGTCTGGGAATGCTGAATGCATGTCGTGGTGGTGGCACGGCAGATGCCATGGGTAGGCTAAAGTACGGGGCCAATGGATGCTAGTGGGATCTGGGGAGGGAAGATGCAACTGTTTCTACACTCAAGCTGCCAAAGTGATGAACTTTATTTCTCTCTTGGTGGGTTACAAATGCTCCTTGAGCTGTATACAGGGGGACAAGATGAATCTCCCCAGCCTAACGGTGCTCAAAGAGTCGATGCCTCCCTCAGGGTCCAAACCTCCCCTTATAAAGGAGTGCCTTGGGTGCCCTTAGGGCTGACGAGGCAAGCATATTCGTGGAATATGCTTGTCCCAAAATAGTAGTTCGGCGGCCTCCTTTCCGTGTCGCCCTTCTAATGACGGCAAGGCTCCAGTGGCCCCCTCCTGCGTGCCTCGGGCTCCAGGACTGTCACCTCCGTGACCTCCTTCTGCCCCTCTGACGCTGTGCATCCTTGTCTCTTGTGCTTGGCTCTGTTCTGATTCCTTCTAGCCTGCAGCTATAGTTTGACCTTGGGCTTCTCCTTCTCCTGCAAGCTTCGTATCACTCGGCCTTACCTTGTGTTACTCGGCCTTACCTT
Organism: Avena sativa; assembly: GCA_916181665.1. NCBI lineage: Eukaryota > Viridiplantae > Streptophyta > Magnoliopsida > Poales > Poaceae > Avena > Avena sativa. The sequence goes on along the minus strand of OV702300.1, from coordinate 40,379,012 downwards.
GTGTTACTCGGCTCGTTCTTCACCTGCATCAAGATCACTCAGGTACTCTCATTAACTCGGCCGGGTAACCACTTGATACATATACGTGGGCTTCTTGCCTCCGTTCATCGGCCGACATATCCATGATTCAGCCGACTTGGCCGTAACTCGGAAACTAGACGGGGATAGTACCTCTGTCTTTCCCCGTCACTGACCTACCCGAGGTTAACCCCCCGACATTAGTCCCCGAAGCTGGTGTGGCCCTGTCAATAGCTTTGGCCGGGTTATATCAGCTTCATTACATTCTTCAGTCTTGTTTCCGAGCTATGGCCTCGTCCGAGGTTTCCTCGTTCCTTCCCTCATACGCTACGTCCTACGTGTCATCCCATCATTGTTCTTCTAGTTTTTAGGTCCTTCTACAGTGCTTACTGACAAGCTACAGTGAACCCTGCACCTGCTGCGCCGCCGCTGCGACGCCTCGTGTGCCGCTCCCCTTGGGGATTGTAACGACCTTTCTTCGTGTGTGGCTATTGGTGTGGCTCCATTCACCGTCGTGCGTTCGTGCTGTTCCCACGATCTACACGGATAACTGCCACGCCCACGATCCCACTTCCCTGTTCATGGCTTGACTATAAAGAGGGGAACTGCGCCCGTGGGATTCACCTTTCCCCTTATCGCTCGCCTCCGTTCTCCTTCTTCCTTTCGCCTGCGCGTTCTCTTGGTGTTCCGCCGCCGCTCGTCAGCCAGAGCCTCCGCCTGCGAGGATTCTGCCGCGTCGTTCTGCCTTTCTCGCCCGCGCTCCGCGGCTGCGGCTCCGCCGCCGGTGAGTCCTCTCTGACCGTCTTGCCCTAATCTTTCCCTAGATCCATCTGCTCCGTTTTCATGCTCGGGCGACGGTTCCTCCGTTCTTCGCCATTGTTTTCGTGCAAAGTTCCGACGGGGCCTTGCAGCTCTAAACTCCCCTCCGCCGCCAGTTTTTCCTCCGGCGATCTTTCCGGCGCACCTATGTCTAGTTCGTTTAGCGGCGCTCTTGTTGAGGACGACGACGCTGGCTCTGGGCCTGAGCGAGGCTCGTGGCAGGGCTCTTCGGTCACGTGCCGTGAGATTGAATGGCTCATCCGGACTCGACGGATTCCTGTCGAGGTTTCTTGCCGTTTACCCGGCAGCGAATCCTCTCCAGATATCAGAGAGGGTGAGTATGTGGTTTTCATGTCTCACTTCGCCCGCGGCTTCGGTCTCCCTCTTAGTGATTTCGCTAGGGAATTCCTCGATTACTTCGGCCTTCAGCCGCATCACCTTCCTGCGAACGCCATAGCTTCTCTTTCTGCTTTCATCTCCGCTTCGGAGGGTTACTTCGGCCTGTGGCTGTCAGTGCATGTCTGGTCGAAGTTTTTCCAGATCCGCTCCAACGTTGTTCCTGACAAATCTCTGCATCCTTCCGAGAAGTTGCTCACCCAATGTGGGGCGGCGTCTATCACACCTCGGAGGAAATCCGTGTTCCCTCGTGTCACTAGGTTGGAGTCGTGCAAGAAGTGGCACAAGTCATTCTTCTACGTCAAGAATAGAGGGGCGGAAGACAAGATTCGGCTTCCTCCATTCTCAATTGGCCCACCTTCCAAAGTGAACTTGCTTTATAATCCGAGGAAAACTCACGCCTTGGCCGAGGCCTTCGAGATTCGACTAAAAGAGTTGATCCGTGCCGGGTTATGCGGCGAAGACCTGATGGCAACTTTTATTAGTAGCCGGATCTGCCCCTTCCAGCAGCGGACCCACAAGCTGTGCTACATGAGTGGTCCTCTTGACCCTAACCGAGTCTCGGCCGTGGAGCTGGATAACTACCTTATTCATAAGCGCGTCCGAGCTATCTTCAAGACTGAGATGCCTGAGGATTGGTCTTGGGGGTTAAAACCATTCACCCGCGATCGTCCGCCTCCCGAGGTAAGCTCAATCAACATTGCTCTGTTATTCCACAGTTTTTAGAAACTGGTTTACATGATTCTCTTTCTCCTTGTCTTGTAGAGGTTCGCAGAGCAGAAGAACGAGGACGCCGAAGTTCTGCAGCTCCCTTGGCCCGCGGACAGGAGTACCCCGGATACTGGCGAGCCGGACTCCGAGGAGTTCGTCCCTAAGTCGGATCCTGCTCCGGCTCGAGCTCGCGGCAAAACTTCAGCGCATGAGGAGGAAGGTGATTCGGACGAGGTCCAAATTCTTGAGGTAGTTGCCGCCATGCCTATTTCTTATGCATTTCCGGCTTCTACTTTCCCAGCTAATCCGGCCGGTCAGGTTCACGACGCCGAGCCTATAGCTTCCCGGCCTCCCGTTACCTCGGGGAAGCGCGGGGCTCCTGCTAGTGCCTCCGAGGCGGTTCCTAAGAAGCGAATGAAGAAATCCGCTCCGAACCCTCCCAGGCGCAAGACTATGCCTGGGGTCGCCGGGTAAGTTCTTTTGCCTATATTTCTTGTTTCTCTCTTTCTGTTTCTCATACTGACGAATCTCCTTTCTTATTTTTGCAGTGCTCCTCTTTCTGTTAAACCCGGCGGTCCTAGTATGACTAGCCGTCCAATTCGGCCGCCATCTCCTCCTCCCACTGATGATACCAGAATTCCTAGTCCTATTCGTCATGCTTCTCCTCCAGCTCCGAATGCGTCACCTGTTCGTCGGGATCTCCCTGAGCCCCCTTCCATTGATCTGGATTCTAACCGACCCTCCGAAGTTTTCGTCGAGCCCACCGCCCCTTCTATGGGCCCCAGCGCTGCTACTGAGCCTCCATCTATTCCGGCAGTTTCTACGGCCATCCCGACCTCGGCCGAAAAGGTCGTTACCCCGGCGCCCTCTGCGACCTTATCCTCTGCTGCTCCTAAGGACCCCGTCCCTACTTCCGAGGTGCCACTTCCTGCTGATGCCTCTTCTAAGGCGAAAAAAGCTATTGCCGTCAAGACTTCTTCTTCTCAGAAAGGTCTTGCCGGCTCTTCTCAGCCGAGTATTGCTGACGTGCTGCGTAAGGGAGCTGCGCCTACCAAAGTCCCTGTTACCTCGGCCACCGGCAGCCAGCTTGCTCTTCATAAGAGCCCTGCGACTGCCGTGGTCGGACCGCCTGCCCGGGGTAAAGTTTTAACTCGGACATCAAGTGGGAACAGCCTCGGAGCGCTGGTTGAGTATGCCAATAACTGGAATGCCGCTGATCAGTTCGAGGGAAATCCAACGAACCAGCCCTTTCAGCTTTCTGACATCAGCGGCCGTTTTGACCATGCTGCCCAGTTCATCATTGATACCAACAAGATGAATGAGGTAATTATTTTCTCTGAGTCTTAAATTACTCTTCAGATGTTACCATATGCTCTAGTCCCCGAAACTTGCAAGGAAATAACTTGTTGTATACTTGGAAGTTTGACTTAAATTTGTTTCCAAGTTTCGTTAATCCGGCCATCTAGATCCGAGTTTAGTTGGTTTAGCTTTGAATATCCAGCCATCTAGATCCGAGTTAAGTCCTGCTTGACTCGGATCTGGTTTAGCTTTGAATATCCAGCCACCTAGATCTGAGTCAAGTTCTGCTTGACTCGGATCTGGTTTAGCTTTGAATCTCCAGCCACCTAAAGCCGAATTTAAGCTTTGCTTGATTCGGATTTAATGTAGCTTTGAATATCCAGCCACCTAGATCTGAGTTAAGTTCTGCTTGACTCAGATCTGGTTTAGCTTTGAATATCCAGCCACCTAAAGCCGAATTTAAGCTTTGCTTGATTCGGATTTAATTTAGCTTTGAATATCCAGCCACCTAGATCTGAGTCAAGTTCTGCTTGACTCGAATCTGGTTTAGCTTTGAATATCCAGCCACCTAGATCTGAGTCAAGTTCTGCTTGACTCGGATCTGGTTTAGCTTTGAATATCCAGCCACCTAAAGCCGAATTAAGCTTTGCTTGATTCAGATTTAATTTAGCTTTGAATATCCAGCCACCTAGATCTGAGTTAAGTTCTGCTTGACTCGGATCTGGTTTAGCTTTGAATATCCAGCCACCTAAAGCCGAATTTAAGCTTTGCTTGATTCGGATTTAATTTAGCTTTGAATATCCAGCCACCTAGATCTGAGTCAAGTTCTGCTTGACTCGGATCTGGTTTAGCTTTGAATATCCAGCCACCTAAAGCCGAATTAAGCTTTGCTTGATTCGGATTTAATTTAGCTTTGAATATCCAGCCACCTAGATCTGAGTCAAGTTCTGCTTGACTCGGATCTGGTTTAGCTTTGAATATCCAGCCACCTAAAGCCGAATTAAGCTTTGCTTGATTCGGATTTAATTTAGCTTTTACTCGTTGACTTATCATTTTGCCTTATTACTCAGGTTGCACATGACTGGCGGACTGCCGAGTTCCAGAGGTTGCTCTTTTCGCACCGCAAGATGGAAGAGAAGTACGTGAAGGTTCTGCCCGTGGCAAAGAAGGCTGGTATGTCGATAGTTCCTTTTCCTTATTCCCAACTTTCTCATGTATTCGTCCATGGAATGCCGGCTTACTTCTTGTTGGATAGGTAATATTAATAACCTCAATATTCGCCTTGAAAAGAAGGTCAAGAACTTGGAAGGTTAGTTTCCTTTCTATTTTACTCCTTCTTCTTAATATATATGCTAAGGTTCCTTATTGCGTTTGGCTGTGGTAAAGCCGAGTTGCAAGACTTCGCAGTGTCACATCAATATTGCATGCCCATGCCTGACGTGATGCTGCATTTTTTAGAACAAAATGCAGTTCATTCGGCACAACTACAAGAAAAAGACGATGAGATAGCTCGCCTGCGATCCGAGGTGGATACCCTTAAGCTTTCTCAAAAATCCGAACTAGAGAAGGTCGACCCAGAATTTTCCGAGGAAAAGAATCGGCTGACTCTGGATCTGCAGAAGAACAAAGAACTCCTTGAAGCTGCCGAACTTAAAACCCGGGGTTTGAGCGAGGAAATTGCTCGTTTTGAGAAGAGCAAGGCTGATTGGGCCAAAGATCTTCAGATAATGATGAGCTATATTCATCGTAAGCTACTTGGCATGGCCGAATTATATTTTTCTTTTTTGTCCCTGCTACCCTTTGACACGTTCGTGCTTTGCGCAGATCATTTCCCCGAGGCCAAGCCCGTGAGTTCTAAAGCAGTTCTTGCAGCTCGTGCGCGCCGAGGTGAACCTGTTACTGTTGATTCAGAATATTCAATGGAGGATTACTTGGTTGCCGTTGGTGCCGCAGTTGGTCCAATGAAAATCATGGGCCGGGACTTGGTGCATGCCGCTATCCGAGCTTACCATGTACTCTGGCCGAATACCTCGGGGACTCCTGATATCAACGAAGTCAAGTTACTGGTGACAAGGCTGAAGTCAAGTTACTCCTGATATCCCACTTTTGTTGCTCTTCGGCAAGCTCGGGCGTTCCAACTCGTCGAGTACGCCGACGTGCACACTTGGAATGAAGGGCCGAGTTTTCTCCCAGACCCGGATCAGGAGGTTGCGGCTGAGGGTGCCTCGGATGATGACTCAGCGGAGCAGGGGGCAAGTGAAAATGATTCGGCCGCCTCTGATAGTTCTAGCTCAAGCTCGGACAGCAACGGTGATGCGCGGTCCTCTTCCAAAGGTACCGGGCACTCTACCGCACGGACTGACGCTCCTGAACAACCTCAGACTTCCGCCGAAGTTGCACCTGGGTCAGCGGATGGCGAGGCAACCTCAGTCGAGGTCCCTCCTATCTCGGAGTGCCCCGCGCCTGAGCAAGTAGCTGCCTCTCCAACGAACAACGCCTAAGTTATTTCCGATCCCTGGTATGCCGGGCGTATGATGTAGGCGAAAAAACTTGTTAACTCGCTGTATGATTTGAATCTCTTTTGCCATGTACTGTTAAGACATTTGGTTAAGTGGATGCTCGTCCGAATTCTTGCTTCGCTGGCCCTTAATTTCTTGACCTTTTAGGGCTTAACTTTGCCGTTATTTTTATGGTTTTATCCAGGCATGAGCGCTGAATACTTATGATATTGATCTGTTCTGAACATAAGTTAACTACTTCGTTGTGGAAGTAATCAGCAATCGCTGGATCGTTGTTTATTGTCCGAAACTTCCTCATGTAAATCAAATTTCAGAGGTAGTATAAAACTTATATGAGTGCGTTCAGTATAAGTTTGAGGTAGCATACGGTAGTCCCCGAGTCGCTGCTTTAGATGCCGAAGTTTTAAGTATCAATACAAAATTGATATATCATATGATAGTCCCCGAGTCACTGCTCTGGGCACCGAGGTTCATATTCGTAACATGAAAGAAATACAACATACAGCAGTCCCTGAGTCATTGCTCTGGGTGCCGAGGTTCAAACATATAACACGAAATAACATAACCTATGGCAGTCCCCGAGTAACTGCTCTGGATGCCGAGGTTCAAACACATAACACGAAATAACATAACATATGGCAGTCCCCGAGTAACTGCTCTGGGTGCCGAGGTTCGAATACATAATACAAAATGAATATATCCTAAGGCAGTCCCCGAGTCACTGCTCTGGGTGCCGAGGTTCAAATACATCATTGGATTTTGACCTTGAGATATAATGCTACGAGTAGAATGGCCGAAGTAAAGCCACATTCCAGGGGCGCTTCGTTTCTTCACCAGCTTTGTCTGCCTTGTTCTCTCCAGGGGACTGAGCATCGATCAGATAATATGCATCGTTGTGCAATGCTTTGCTCACAATAAATGGTCCTTCCCATGGGGGTGACAATTTGTGCATGCCGGCCGTGCGTTGTACTAGTCGGAGGACCAAATCTCCTTCTTTGAATACTCTTGGATTCACTTTCTTGCTGTGATACCGCCGTAAGTTCTGTTGATAAATAGCCGATCGTGATAATGTCAACTCTCTGGCTTCTTCCAACAGGTCTATGGCATCTTGCCGAGCTATCTCATTTGTCTCTGAGGTTGTGTACTGAGCAACTCTTGGCGAGTCATATATTATGTCGGCTGGGAGTACGGCCTCTGCCCCGTACACCAGAAAGAATGGAGTGTAACCTGTTGATCTATTCGGGGTAGTCCGAAGGCTCCATAACACGGCTGGGATTTCTTCGATCCAACATCCTGCCGACCTTTGCAAAGGTTCAACAAGTCGTGGTTTTATTCCTGATAGCACCAGTCCATTAGACCTTTCCACTTGTCCATTGGATGTTGGGTGAGCCACCGAGGCAATATCTAGTCTTATGTGCTTCTCTTGGCAAAATCTAGCGAAAGCTCCTTCTGCAAAGTTTGTCCCATTATCCATAATAATACTATGTGGGTACCCGTATCTCAAAATGATATCCTTGAGAAATTTCACTGCTGTGTGCCCATCACACTTTTTAATCGGTTTTACTTCAATCCATTTTGTGAACTTGTCTACCATAACCAACATGTGGGTCATTCCTCCTCTCGCCGGCCTGAACGGTCCCACCATATCTAAACCCCATACAGAAAATGGCCAAGTGATGGGTATTGTTTTTAACTCGGCCGACGGCATATGTATTCTGGTTGCGTATCTCTGACATCCATTGCATTTCTTAACCAATTCTTTTGCCTCTTTTAACGCCGTTGGCCAGTAAAATCCATGCCGAAATGCCTTGGCTACTAAAGCGCGAGATGAGGCATGGTGCCCACATTCTCCTTGGTGTATGTCTAGAAGGATTTCCTGACCTTCTGTGGAACTCACGAATTTATGCAATACGTTTGTGACGCTTCTCTTATATAACTCATTGTTTATGATTGTATAGGCCTTTGCTCTTCTTATGGTTTGTCTAGCTAATACCTCATTACTCGGCAATATCGCGTCTTTTAGGTAAGAAAATATGGGTTGCGCCCATATCGGTGTTACTCTTTCTGCAGTGATCTCATTGTCTATCTCCATGTTTTCTGCCGACGTATATACCTCGGCTCTCTCCATGATTGTGATTACCTCGGCTGTCCTCCTCCTTAGGGGTTCCGAATCCTTCTGCTGATCTACCTCCATGGGCGTGTGATTTTCTGCAGAACTTGCTGGGATAAAGATTGATTCGGATTCTGGTGATGGGATTATTGATGGTTTCCTGAGGTGCTCCAGGGCAATACCTAGCGGAATTGCCTGCCGGGTTGACCCTAATTTCGATAGTGTGTCGGCAGCGTCATTTTCTGCTCGTGGTATGTGGTGGAATTCACATCCTTCAAAGTATCCACTGATTTTTTGCACATGGAATCTGTATAGAGCCATATTAGCATCTAATGCGTCCCAACTGCCTGATACTTGCTGTACTACTAGATCCAAGTCACCATAGCATAGGATTCGGCGTATACCAATTTCTTTTGCCACTTTTAATCCATGGACTAGCGCGTCATATTCAGCTACATTGTTGGATGCAGCAAAATGTATTTGCAGTACATATTTCAATTGATCTTTTTTAGGCGAGGTTAGCACTATTCCTGCTCCCAAACCATTCCTTAGTTTGGAACCATCAAAATGCATCGTCCAGTAATTTGGATCTGGCAATGGTGGCTCATACTGCACCTGTGGCATCCCGCAAAACCACTACTAGAAAATCGCATTGCTTTTGTGCTTTACATCGTCATCATCATGCATTGTTTGCATAAAACTATTTTCGCAAACCCCGATTTGTTTTCCAAACGCCCCGTCTTTAAATCAAACCCAAAAACCGGGACTCCGGAATATTTTGTTTGACCAACGATGATTTGCAAACGGTGCATTTAAAACTAAATAAAATATTAAATTAATTTATAGCGGGGCAGTCGAACGGGCCGATTCGACCCGAACGACCGCCCCAGGTTTTAAATCGGCCCCTTCTAAATCCTAAAGCTACCTATTAAACTACCCACACACCCCCAGCCACATCACCCCAACCAGTAGGAGCACGCCACCTCACCCCACCTCTTCCCCCTAGCCTATCCCGGGCTGCCACTTGTCCAACCCCCTCTCCCCTGCCCTCACCCACCAAACACAGCCACACACGCATGCACCCAGACACACCACCCCCACCCACTAACCCGTGGCCCCTACCCTCCCCTGGGCCCGCACCAGCCCCCTCCCTCCCCCTGGTCAAAGCCAGCTCCCGCCTCCCCCGCCGACCCCACCACCCGGCCCACCTCTCTGGTCCCACCTGCCACTGGCCCCGCCTCTCTCTCTCTCACCTTCCCTCCCCACGCGCTCGTTCCCCCGCTCGCCTCCGCCTTCGCCCTCGCCGGCCCGCTCCGCTCTGGCCTCCCTCACCCGCGCGCCGCCCTCAGCCGGCCCCCTCTTCCCCCGACGGCGGCCCTCTCCTCTGAGCCCGCCGCCAGGAGCAGCTCCTCCCGCCTCTCCCGCTCGAGCCCGGCGCGGCCGCCGTCCTCCTCGCCCAGCCACCAGCGCCCTCCGCCCCGTCCTCCCGGCGTCGAGCTCCACCCGCGCGCCTCCTCCGCTCCCCACCTTCCTCGCCTCCCCAGACCGCCCCCTCGCCGGACCTTCCTCCGTCCTCGTCCCCGCGGCCGCCGTCCGCCGTGCTCCTCCGCCTCCGCCCCGGGCCCCTGCGCCGCCCCGCGCCCCGCCTCGCTGTGGCCGCCGAAGCTCGAGCCGCCGGCGCGCGCCCCGCGAGCCGCCCCGCTCAGCCCCGTCGCCGGCCCCCCCATCTCTGCGCCTGCGCCGCCCCGGGGTCCTGCACGGCCGAGCCCGCCTCGCCGGCCGTCCCTCCGCCTCTGCCGCCTCGGCCTCCGGCCAGCGTCCCCGCGGATGCTCCTCTCCGTCGCCGCGCCCGAGCGCCGGCCGCGCCGACGTCGCCGCCTCCGCCGGTGCGATCGTCGCCGTCCGGGGTGGACCACACCACCGCCGCAGCGTCTCCCCTCCTCGAGTCGCCGACGCCGCTCACTGGTGCTCCCTCCCACCACCGCGCGCGTCGCTGCCTCGCAGGCAACCGCCGCCGGGCCCTGCTCACCTCCAGCGCGGACGCCCTGCCCGAGATGCTTGAGCCGCCTCGCATGCGTATGCCGGACGGCCAAGTTTCCTGCTCCTAAGAGGCTCACCAAGATCTTCTTGAAGCCGATCCAAGACCAAACCCGAAGACCATCAGCGCCGGATTCCAAGACCCTCGTCACGTAACCCGAGCATGGCGATGCCTCTCCCAAGATCTTATTCAAGAACCAGATCCCGAACCCCGATGACCGCCAAGCTCGGCACCAAGACGACTAGCCCTTCACCGCGGAACACCAAGGACGCCGACATGATAACCCAAGACCGACATGAGGCCCCGACAAGATCTGCTTCATGGATTCGAGACCGATCCCGGACCCTCGGCACGCCAAGATATTCCCCTCGGAACCGCCAAGGACGCCGAGACCCCCGTACCCGAAGGCCGCCGACACGGAACCCCAAGATCTTCCCCGGACCGCTAAGATCGTCTTCCAAACGCCACGACCGTCGACATGACCCGAAGACCGCGAATGCGACAAGAACGACACCAAACCAAGTCCTTCCTGGAGCCCGAGAACGCTTCCGCCGAATCCTGAACCCGAGACCGACCCCGTACCCCGAATCCCCCGGATCCCCAAGATCGTCGAGACCCCTAATGTGTGACCCTTTTCCTCGATACCCTATTTTATAAATGATATCAACTTGTTGCATATTTAATTGTCTTGCATGCATACATTCATGTGGTTTGGGGGCCTTATGCCGATTCACCTAATAATTAAATATGGGGCCCATATGCGGGCAAATCTAGTCTCATATCGGCCTCATTTAAACTTGTGTAGCGAACCGGTATCTTATCTTGCCTTGTTAAAACAACATTTAAATGAGGGGTAGCTAAATAACTTGAACCATCTAATTAATTGTCGGGACCCCGGTTCCGCTTAATATGACCTAATTGCATCGCACCCTTGCCATGCCAGGCATCATACATGCATCATGCCGATCTTCTGCCGTTGTATTAAATATCGCATCCGGTGTTTCTTTTAGCGTTTTGCTTCTTCGCGGATAAGGCCGTTGAGTTGATGTGTGCTTCGCCCCGATCTTCGGTTGACCCTTCTACAATGTTTTCAGGCGAGCATCTCCCCCTTTCTACCTATCTTACTTTTATAGTCTTTATTCCCTCCTGTTGATCTATTGCTATCTGTGTTGCGATGCTCTAGTTTTCGTACCGTGATATCCCCTGCAGCCTTATATTGCCTTGGACACACCCTATTACCTGTTGTTTTGGTAGATAGTTGGACTTGCGCGTCGTAGTCGCTTGCTCAAGTGCTGTTGCGTGTCGTCAATCGCCACAGTTGTTGGAGCCTTGCCGCATGTTGATGTTGGAGATGATCATAGCTTTACTTATCGTTCACTTTAATTTCTGTTTAACAACTAAAATTGAAATAAGCAGAGGCATCGGTGGGTGATAGATAATATTTGGTTTTCCGAACGCCCACTTGTGTCCCGTAGGACCCCGAGTACTTGATACCTGTTCCTTGATTTATCGCGCTATCCACATCCGGGAGGTATATGGGACCCCCTGAGCCAGAGCTTGATTCAGTCTTATTTCTTGGGGCCACAAACTAGTTTGAGGTTTTATTTACTATCCTGTACTTATGCCATGCTACTTATGTATTTAAATTGTGCGACAGATAGCACACTGTACTGTTTAGGATCGGGACACGTTTACGCGGTGTCGACAAGCCCAGTTTTGGGTTCCCAGTCGCTCACAGCCGTCCACCCAAACCTTGAGTCCGTCTCGGAGCTTGCTTACTTCGTTGCGGGTAGACTACAAGGGGTGGCCCCCTGAAATATTTCTGAATCCTGTGATTGTTCAGTCGTGAAAGCCTCGTTGGGTGTTGTTTTGGTTTTTCCGAGGTTGATCGAGCGTGTGTTGCTATTGGTGCACCCCGGCCGGGTAAAACTTTCTGAAAGCCGTGTCCGCGGATATGGACGACTTGGAGCACAGTATCTCGATCATAGACAAGCATAACTAAAGTTTATTGCTATAAATCTGACTTTATAATGACTAGTAATTAGCTTCACTATAACGGAATGGCTAATTAATACTGCCCACAACTGCTTGTTTGGAGTGTCGCTTGCGACCATTGTACCTGACTAGTAAGTATTGCAACTACAACGAAATGGCTGAATAAAAGTACCAACAACTGCTGGGTTTCGGGATTACATCATGCTATCTGTATCTGATTAGTAATTGCTGCAACTACAACGGAATGATTAACTAAAAGGGCCCACTGCTTACTTTATCAGGACGATTATCTATACCTGACTAGTAATTGCTGCAACGATAACCAAATAAGTAAAACTGCCAACTGTGTGAGTTCCTCGGTTGACTTCCTCGTTTGGTCTCGAGGGGGAAACGCCAGGATGGGTTTGTTTGGTGATAGCTTCAGGTTGGATCCGGTTAGGTCATTCTTATCCCTCTCTGATATCCGCCAGTTGTATCGAGTCTCAGTAGGTTGTTTAGTGCATGCTGCCGCTGCCGCTTCAGTCCACCATACCTATGTAGGCGAGGACCGCCGAATTCTAGCCTCGCCGTGTACTGGCCTCAGTACTGACGCTCCTTCTTTTTCCTCTGCCCTTTGTCGGCACCCCTTTTGTTTAAGCAGGTTTTGAGATCGACGTCGTTAGCAGGGTTACCCTTCCGGCTTGGCCTGGGCAGGGTTATGGACGCCATTGGTTGTTCTTCAGGGCTCTTAGCCCCATTTGCATCTTGTCCGTAGTCGGACGCTCTATCATTTTCAAGGTGCTTTGGATCTTTGTATATTATATCTGTATTCTTGACTCATGGAGTCGCTGTTATATATATCTGTTCTGTGGGTCCCATCGAGGACTGTTGTGTAATGTTATTACTTCGTTTTCCACCCGCACGAAAGTGCCTGGTGGGCACCTTTGAATCGTTTCTATGCGGGTTTGGCGGATTTCGCTAAAACTTGCATAGGTCCGATTCTGAGGGTGTTACAGAGTGGTATCAGAGCTCAGCAGTTGCGATACCCCACAAGTCCAGCCTGTAGGATAACCTAGCTAACGGTCGAAGTAGAGTGTCAAAACTATTTTTGCAAAATCGGTTGGATAGTTCTGGTTAGGTCTGCTTTTACTCCTTACCCCTTTGCTATTCTTCTCTTACCACTACGTGTTTTGAATCCGCTCTCTTCTCTCTCTTTGAGTCCAGGATTTCTCGTGGTTGGGTTTCCGTCGTACCTTCAGGGTTTCTCTTTCTCCCCTTTTGTAACGGAGGTGCTACGATCATCAATCTGCAACTTGTCTGTTGTACCCTTCCTCCAATCTTTTGTTCTTGAGCTCCTTATCCATATGTGTTCCTTGCTGGATATCAGTGTCGTTGAAAAACATATGAGAAGGACGAGCTTTGGTGAAGTTGGAGTTAACCTTGAGCATGTGTTGTTCATGCCAATGGAACCATCGCGGAACCTAATCATTGTGTCTTTCATACGATTTCTGTTGTCTCTTCCGGTGTTTCCGACGCGACGGCATCATCTACGCCAGATCCGATGCAGAGTCCGCGTCACTCCTTTGTTCCGAACCTCGTTTGTCGAGATCTTCAGTCTGATTCTGAGAGTTGGTTGCGTAATCCGCCTATTCGTGTGCAGAGTAATGGTTTGAGTGCGGGATGGAGTAGCTACCCTACCACTGCTCTTATCATTCGCTCTCGTACGTTGAATCAGGGGATCCAGCAGTTTTACTCCGTCCATGGAAGTTAGAGGTGGCCTTATCGTTTGATGCCTCTATCTTCGTCCTTTGTTTCTCCGGAGTTTTCTCTTGACGATCAGGAGCAACGAACCTTTGTTGGTGGTATCGCCGACTTCCAGATGAAGAAGGAACCCTCGTTAGTGGTGTCGCGAGGATCTACACGATGCGAGAAGACGCAGATCGCCGACCTTCCTTCCGGTACCATGAGGCGGATCTCGAGGGCGAGATCCTTTGTTAGTGGTGTCGAATTGTGGCATCCCGCAAAACCACTACTAGAAAATCGCATTGCTTTTGTGCTTTACATCGTCATCATCATGCATTGTTTGCATAAAACTATTTTCGCAAACCCCGATTTGTTTTCCAAACGCCCCGTCTTTAAATCAAACCCAAAAACCGGGACTCTGGAATATTTTGTTTGACCAACGATGATTTCCAAACGGTGCATTTAGAACTAAATAAAATATTAAATTAATTTATAGCGGGGCAGTCGAACGGGCCGATTCGACCCGAACGACCGCCCCAGGTTTTAAATCGGCCCCTTCTAAATCCTAAAGCTACCTATTAAACTACCCACACACACCCAGCCACATCACCCCAACCAGTAGGAGCACGCCACCTCACCCCACCTCTTCCCCCTAGCCTATCCCGGGCTGCCACTTGTCCAACCCCCTCTCCCCTGCCCTCACCCACCAAACACAGCCACACACGCATGCACCCAGACACACCACCCCCACCCACTGACCCGTGGCCCCTACCCTCCCCTGGGCCCGCACCAGCCCCCTCCCTCCCCCTGGTCAAAGCCAGCTCCCGCCTCCCCGCCGACCCCACCACCCGGCCCACCTCTCTGGTCCCACCTGCCACCGGCCCCGCCTCTCTCTCTCTCACCTTCCCTCCCCACGCGCTCGTTCCCCCGCTCGCCTCCGCCTTCGCCCTCGCCGGCCCGCTCCGCTCTGGCCTCCCTCACCCGCGCGCCGCCCTCAGCCGGCCCCCTCTTCCCCCGACGGCGGCCCTCTCCTCTGAGCCCGCCGCCAGGAGCAGCTCCTCCCGCCTCTCCCGCTCGAGCCCGGCGTGGCCGCCGTCCTCCTCGCCCAGCCACCAGCGCCCTCCGCCCCGTCCTCCCGGCGTCGAGCTCCACCCGCGCGCCTCCGCCGCTCCCCACCTTCCTCGCCTCCCCAGACCGCCCCCTCGCCGGACCTTCCTCCGTCCTCGTCCCCGCGGCCGCCGTCCGCCGTGCTCCTCCGCCTCCGCCCCGGGCCCCTGCGCCGCCCCGCGCCCCGCCTCGCCGTGGCCACCGAAGCTCGAGCCGCCGGCGCGCGCCCCGCGAGCCGCCCCGCTCAGCCCCGTCGCCGGCCCCCCATCTCTGCGCCTGCGCCGCCCCGGGGTCCTGCGCGGCCGAGTCCGCCTCGCCGGCCGTCCCTCCGCCTCTGCCGCCTCGGCCTCCGGCCAGCATCCCCGCGGATGCTCCTCTCCGTCGCCGCGCCCGAGCGCCGGCCGCGCCGATGTCGCCGCCTCCGCCGGTGCGATCGTCGCCGTCCGGGGTGGACCACACCGCCGCCGCAGCGTCTCCCCTCCTCGAGTCGCCGACGCCGCTCACTGGTGCTCCCTCCCACCACCGCGCGCGTCGCTGCCTCGCAGGCAACCGCCGCCGGGCCCTGCTCACCTCCAGCGCGGACGCCCTGCCCGAGATGCTTGAGCCGCCTCGCATGCGTATGCCGGACGGCCAAGTTTCCTGCTCCTAAGAGGCTCACCAAGATCTTCTTGAAGCCGATCCAAGACCAAACCCGAAGACCATCAGCGCCGGATTCCAAGACCCTCATCACGTAAACCGAGCATGGCGATGCCTCTCCCAAGATCTTATTCAAGAACCAGATCCCGAACCCCGATGACCGCC
The DNA here is from genome assembly GCA_916181665.1 of Avena sativa. Taxonomy (NCBI): domain Eukaryota; kingdom Viridiplantae; phylum Streptophyta; class Magnoliopsida; order Poales; family Poaceae; genus Avena; species Avena sativa. The sequence continues at coordinate 40,363,477 of OV702300.1, read as the reverse complement.
AAGCTCGGCACCAAGACGACTAGCCCTTCACCGCGGAACACCAAGGACGCCGACATGATAACCCAAGACCGACATGAGGCCCCGACAAGATCTGCTTCATGGATTCGAGACCGATCCCGGACCCTCGGCATGCCAAGATATTCCCCTCGGAACCGCCAAGGACGCCGAGACCCCCGTACCCGAAGGCCGCCGACACGGAACCCCAAGATCTTCCCCGGACCGCTAAGATCGTCTTCCGAACGCCACGACCGTCGACATGACCTGAAGACCGCGAATGCGACAAGAACGACACCAAACCAAGTCCTTCCCGGAGCCTGAGAACGCTTCCGCCGAATCCTGAACCCGAGACCGACCCCGTACCCCGAACCCCTCGGATCCCCAAGATCGTCGAGACCCCTAATGTGTGACCCTTTTCCTCGATACCCTATTTTATAAATGATATCAACTTGTTGCATATTTAATTGTCTTGCATGCATACATTCATGTGGTTTGGGGGCCTTATGCCGATTCACCTAATAATTAAATATGGGGCCCATATGCGGGCAAATCTAGTCTCATATCGGCCTCATTTAAACTTGTGTAGCGAACCGGTATCTTATCTTGCCTTGTTAAAAAAACATTTAAATGAGGGGTAGCTAAATAACTTGAACCATCTAATTAATTGTCGGGACCCCGGTTTCGCTTAATATGACCTAATTGCATCGCACCCTTGCCATGCCAGACATCATACATGCATCATGCCGATCTTCTGCCGTTGTATTAAATATCGCATCCGGTGTTTCTTTTAGCGTTTTGCTTCTTCGCGGATAAGGCCGTTGAGTTGATGTGTGCTTCGCCCCGATCTTCGGTTGACCCTTCTACAATGTTTTCAGGCGAGCATCTCCCCCTTTCTACCTATCTTACTTTTATAGTCTTTATTCCCTCCTGTTGATCTATTGCTATCTGTGTTGCGATGCTCTAGTTTTCGTACCGTGATATCCCCTGCAGCCTTATATTGCCTTGGACACACCCTATTACCTGTTGTTTTGGTAGATAGTTGGACTTGCGCGTCGTAGTCGCTTGCTCAAGTGCTGTTGCGTGTCGTCAATCGCCACAGTTGTTGGAGCCTTGCCGCATGTTGATGTTGGAGATGATCATAGCTTTACTTATCGTTCACTTTAATTTCTGTTTAACAACTAAAATTGAAATAAGCAGAGGCATCGGTGGGTGATAGATAATATTTGGTTTTCCGAACGCCCACTTGTGTCCCGTAGGACCCCGAGTACTTGATACCTGTTCCTTGATTTATCGCGCTATCCACATCCGGGAGGTATATGGGACCCCCTGAGCCAGAGCTTGATTCAGTCTTATTTCTTGGGGCCACAAACTAGTTTGAGGTTTTATTTACTATCCTGTACTTATGCCATGCTACTTATGTATTTAAATTGTGCGACAGATAGCACACTGTACTGTTTAGGATCGGGACACGTTTACGCGGTGTCGACAAGCCCAGTTTTGGGTTCCCAGTCGCTCACAGCCGTCCACCCAAACCTTGAGTCCGTCTCGGAGCTTGCTTACTTCGTTGCGGGTAGACTACAAGGGGTGGCCCCCTGAAATATTTCTGAATCCTGTGATTGTTCAGTCGTGAAAGCCTCGTTGGGTGTTGTTTTGGTTTTTCCGAGGTTGATCGAGCGTGTGTTGCTATTGGTGCACCCCGGCCGGGTAAAACTTTCTGAAAGCCGTGTCCGCGGATATGGACGACTTGGAGCACAGTATCTCGATCATAGACAAGCATAACTAAAGTTTATTGCTATAAATCTGACTTTATAATGACTAGTAATTAGCTTCACTATAACGGAATGGCTAATTAATACTGCCCACAACTGCTTGTTTGGAGTGTCGCTTGCGACCATTGTACCTGACTAGTAAGTATTGCAACTACAACGAAATGGCTGAATAAAAGTACCAACAACTGCTGGGTTTCGGGATTACATCATGCTATCTGTATCTGATTAGTAATTGCTGCAACTACAACGGAATGATTAACTAAAAGGGCCCACTGCTTACTTTATCAGGACGATTATCTATACCTGACTAGTAATTGCTGCAACGATAACCAAATAAGTAAAACTGCCAACTGTGTGAGTTCCTCGGTTGACTTCCTCGTTTGGTCTCGAGGGGGAAACGCCAGGATGGGTTTGTTTGGTGATAGCTTCAGGTTGGATCCGGTTAGGTCATTCTTATCCCTCTCTGATATCCGCCAGTTGTATCGAGTCTCTATAGGTTGTTTAGTGCATGCTGCCGCTGCCGCTTCAGTCCACCATACCTATGTAGGCGAGGACCGCCGAATTCTAGCCTCGCCGTGTACTGGCCTCAGTACTGACGCTCCTTCTTTTTCCTTTGCCCTTTGTCGGCACCCCTTTTGTTTAAGCAGGTTTTGAGATCGACGTCGTTAGCAGGGTTACCCTTCCGGCTTGGCCTGGGCAGGGTTATGGACGCCATTGGTTGTTCTTCAGGGCTCTTAGCCCCATTTGCATCTTGTCCGTAGTCGGACGCTCTATCATTTTCAAGGTGCTTTGGATCTTTGTATATTATATCTGTATTCTTGACTCATGGAGTCGCTGTTATATATATATCTGTTCTGTGGGTCCCATCGAGGACTGTTGTGTAATGTTATTACTTCGTTTTCCACCCGCACGAAAGTGCCTGGTGGGCACCTTTGAATCGTTTCTATGCGGGTTTGGCGGATTTCGCTAAAACTTGCATAGGTCCGATTCTGAGGGTGTTACAGCACCTCGGCCCAGTCTACGAGAAAGTCGGCGACAGCCTGAGACTTGATTGCATCTCTTCTATCAAATTGTGGAGCATACGGTGATAACTCGATCGCCCATTTTGCTATTCGGCCACTTGCATCTTTGTTGTTCAATATGTCGTCTATGGGTGCCTCACAGATTACTTTGATGGGGTGCTCTTCAAAGTAATGCTTAAGCTTTTTTGCCGACATATATACTCCATAAGCCATCTTCTGATAGTGCGGATAATTCTGCTTTGAAGTGGATAATACTTCACTTAGATAATACACCGGCCTCTGAACTGACTTACCATCTTCAAGTCGTTCCACTACGACCACAGTACTAACTACTCGGTTGGTAGCCGCTACATAGAGTAGCATAGGTTCTTTCGATAATGGAGAAGCTAAAATGGGTGCCGTAACTAGCATCTTTTTCAACTCATGAAATGCAAGGTCCGCCTGCGGAGTCCAGCTGAATTTGTCCGACTTTCTCATCAGCTGATAGAGTGGCAGTGCCTTTTCTCCTAGCCGACATACAAATCGACTAAGCGAGGCCAGGCAGCCCGTGAATTTTTGTACATCGTTCAAACACCTCGGCAATTCCATTCTTTCTACTGCTCTTATCTTTGTTGGATTAGCCTCGATACCTCGGCTAGACACAAGGAAACCGAGTAGTTTTCCTGCCGGCACGCCAAATGTGCATTTCTCTGGATTAAGCTTCATTCGGAACCTTCTCAGGTTCGCGAAAGTTTGTCGTATATCTTCTAGCAAGGTTTTGCTCTCCTTAGTTTTGATGACTACGTCATCCACATACACTTGTACATTTTTCCCTATCTGATCATGTAGGCATTTTTGCATGCATCTTTGATATGTTGCTCCTGCATTTCGCAGGCCGAATGGCATTGTGCGATAACAATAAGCCCCGTACGGGGTAATAAATGCAGTCTTTATTTGATCGGCCGGATTTAACGGTATCTGGTGGAAACCAGAATACGCGTCTACAAATGATAACAGCTCACAACCAGCGGTCGAGTCAATGACTTGGTCTATTCTAGGCAATGGAAAAGGATCTTTTGGACACGCCTTGTTCAGGTTAGTGTAGTCGATACACATTCGCCACACAATGGCTACATTGGGGTCATCTTTTTTCTTTTCTACTAGCACCGGATTTGATAACCAATCCGGATATAGCACCTCCATGATGAACCCGGCTGCGAGGAGCCGAGCTATTTCATCCCCTATTACTTTTCTCCTGTCTTCGGCGAAGCGGCGGAGAGGTTGCTTCACCGGCCTTGCTCCTGGCCTGACGTTTAAAGAGTGCTCAGCCAACTCCCTCGGAACACCTTGCAGATCTTGAGTTGACCATGCAAATATGTCCCGATTCTCACGGAGGAAGTTGGTGAGCTCGCCTTCCTATTTAGCGTCAAGGCCTGCACCAATAGTAACAGTGCGCTCTGGGAATTGCTCATCAATCTGAAATTTCTTCGTCTCTTTGGTTGGCTGAAAAGAAACACTGCCATGAGGGTTGGCTAGTGCCGGCATGTTTAACTGTGCTGACTGAGCGAGGGCTGCTACCTCCTGAATCCTTTTCTTTTCTCTTGCTATAACCAATGACTCGGCCAAATTTGACCCGGCCGAAGCACACTCCATTGACTTCTTGTAATCCCCTGCAACTGTTATCACCCCTTGTGGTCCGGGTAACTTCATCTTTAGATAACTTATATGGCAGCTGCTCATGAATTTGGCCAGTGCGGGCCGTCCGAGTAGAGCATGATAACAACTTTCCAGATCCACCACTTCAAATTCTAAGTTTTTTGCTCTGCAGTTATCTCTTGTACCGAATAATACGTCCACTCGGACTTTACGATGGGCTCACATGAAAGCCCTGGCACTATCCCATGAAAAGTTGTCCTCGTGGACTGCAGAATATTCTGTGATATTCCGAGTTTATGCATGGTATCTTTGTACATGATGTTGATGCTGCTCCCATTGTCGATGAGTACTTTTGAAAACTTCACATTGATGCTTGGTCCAACAAACGTCGGATCCAACACAAGTGCGTATGATCCTGGACTCGGCATTATTCTGGGGTGGTCTTTCATGCTCCAGGTCACCTCCTGATCAGACCATGGCTGGTATCTTGGCACTGCCGGCACAACTGCATTCACTTCCATATGCCGGCGCTGCACACTTTGCTTGTCCTGCTGTTCTGTTGTGAACACACAATAAGACTGGTGATGTTCCCTGTAATCATTACGTCCAGTATTTGCCGGATTCATCCTTCCGTCCTGGCCCTGGTTCATTACTTGATGCACTGCATCCCTCCGATCCGAGTTATCGTACCTAGGGGGAGGGGGCGGTAGCATCAGTTGCTGTGTATTTGCTCCAGTTAATTGCGGCTGATGCTGCTGTTGCACCTGATGGGGAGCCTGAACTCCTGCTGGGTTCCCCATCGCATTTTTCATCCAGGCACATTGCCGGGTTGTATGATTGGCTGGTCTGGATGGGTTTGATGTGTGAAATTTGCATGGCTGATCTAACTTGGATTCGAACGTATACTTCGGCCTCTCTTGCCGTTGCTTCTTTTGCTCTGGGGTCCATTGCCTTTTTCCCTCATTTCTTGATGTCCACTGTTGAGGTCCATTTTTCTGTCGCTGAGTTGCTCCGTGACTCGGATGATCTTGTGCCACTGCCGCCACCTGGGCCGAATTATATCTATAATCCGGCCTCTCCTCTCTTCTTCTTCCTCTGAAATCACGCCTGGATGACCCGGCCAACAATTCTCTCGCGTACTGGTCATGTTGCTCACGATGATCTGCCGACATTAACTCCGGTTGGGTTGGGTCACCCAATGCATAGGAGTCTGCTATTCTGATAGTTTCTGCCAGTGTGGTTGGCATATCTCTTTGCAGGCGTTGCCACAACACGCTGGCATAACGGCAGCCTTGCGCGAACCAAGCGATTGCTTGCGATTCGATAACTCCCTCACATGAGTTTCTCAGGTTACACCATCGAGTTAAAAATTCTCTATCCGTTTCATTCGGCCTCTGCTTGCACATGGCTAGCTGTTGTGGTCTATTTGGTCTCTTGTATGTGCTGGTAAAGTTGCTAACGAACATTTCTTCGAAATCTAACCAGCAGTTGATACTGCCAGATGGTTGATTATTCAACCATACCCTGGCTGGTCCTTCCAACATCTGTGGGACATACCGCACTGCCCATCTTAGGTTGCCACCCGCTATCTTCACAGCGGTGGCATAATCAATCAACCAGTCTTGTGGCTTGGTACTTCCATTGTACGTTTTTGTGCCTCTTGCCAACTGAAAATTCGGCACTGGTGGTTCGCCCATGATCCGTGGTCCAAAACATGTCGGACCTGGCGGACCTTGCTCTTCCAACAACTCGGACCGGTATAGCCGATCCAACTTTACTCTTGCATCATTTGCTGGCAAATCTCTGTACAAGATTCTATCCTGCATCCCATAGTGATTGTTTCCACCCTGGTTTGCATATTCCACCTCGGAATATCCATCATTATACCTTTCATTCATCTGATTGTGGCGAGCTGGCCTCACTTCTCTTTCCTGCCGAGGCTCATGTCTTGGTTGCGGGTTGGGCGGCACTTCTCTCCTTACTTCGGCCGGGGTTTGGTTTTCATGATTATCTCTTGCGGGTTCTCTCCTGCCGAGATCCCCATTGCCTCGGCCCCCGCCGTCCTTTTCCATACGGCCGTGGTTTCTCTCCCCACTGTTACCTCGGCTTGCATTGCCTCTGTTCTCATTTGCCTTTCCAGCTATTGCCGGGTCATATGGAACAATTTGCTTGTTCCTCTTCCCTGAGGTTACTGCTTTCTCTTTTCTAGGATTGTTTCTGGGTGAAGATGCCGCGGCCGCAGATAAAGCAGGTGCTGCCCCTGCCGAATGAACCATCCGCGAAGCCCCTGGTCTTGCCGGGTTAGCTCTGAGTATTTCCTCATTTTGCTGGTTCGCGATGCGCGCCAGCTCATTCACTCTTTCTTGTTGTTTCTGCCGAGCTTCCCCGGTTAACCCCTCTAATTCCAATGATGCGGCATTTGCCGCTCTCAGGTTTTTTGCCGGGGTACTGTACCTCGGCAAACCCAAATCACCTGATTCTGCCCTGTGAGCTTCATGCTCTTTGTTAATGTCATTAATGAGGTTCTTCCCTCTTAATCTTAGTTCGTCCACCCGCTCGGGTGCGATATCAAGCTTATTAGCTTTTGCATATTCTCTCAGGGTCCTGTTCAAGGATTCCCGCAGGGCTGATACTTTTTTGGCCTCTACCAGCACTTTTTGCCTGGTTTCCTCTAACTCTGCCTGAGCATTTGCCGGATCAAGTATCGGCGCTACAGGTGTGGTTAAGTTTTCTATAGTTGCCTGCAGAATGTTCTCTGGTCTTTCCAAAGGTGGCCCTCTCACTCTTGGTGCCTTTGGGGTGGTGTCATGCATCTCGGCCGGATTTGTCACTGGCGGAATTACCTCGGTGGTTTGCAGTGTGCTCTGCTTGGGTGCGCCTTGTGCGCCTGCGGCGGGTTCTCTGCTTGATACGGCTACTGCTGCTCCCGCTTGAGCTCCTGCTGCGACCATCACCTCGACGCTGCCTGCAAGATGCTCTCCCGATGGAGGGCTTGCCGCGCTTCGAGGTGGCTCTCCTGCAACAACAACCTGGTGAGGATAAATGCCGGTGATGTCGACGCTGATGTAGACCCTGTGCTCGCCCAGGCCGATGAAGATCCCGTTGCGCGGGGGAGTTTTCCCCCTGAAGCTTCCTGCATTGTCTCTGACGTAGTCGCAGAGACCCAGTCTCTGGACCAAGCCAGAAACAACGCGCTCGCCGGTGTTGATGAAGTTTCCCGTCCGGATCACAACTCCAGCTAGCACCGCTGCTGGCCCCACGGTGGGCGCCAACTGTCGTGGTGGTGGCACGGCAGATGCCATGGTTAGGCTAAAGTACGGGGCCAATGGATGCTAGTGGGATCTGGGGAGGGAAGATGCAACTGTTTCTACACTCAAGCTGCCAAAGTGATGAACTTTATTTCTCTCTTGGTGGGTTACAAATGCTCCTTGAGCTGTATACAGGGGGACAAGATGAATCTCCCCAGCCTAACGGTGCTCAAAGAGTCGATGCCTCCCTCAGGGTCCAAACCTCCCCTTATAAAGGAGTGCCTTGGGTGCCCTTAGGGCTGACGAGGCAAGCATATTCGTGGAATATGCTTGTCCCAAAATAGTAGTTCGGCGGCCTCCTTTCCGTGTCGCCCTTCTAATGACGGCAAGGCTCCAGTGGCCCCCTCCTGCGTGCCTCGGGCTCCAGGACTGTCACCTCCGTGACCTCCTTCTGCCCCTCTGACGCTGTGCATCCTTGTCTCCTGTGCTTGGCTCTGTTCTGATTCCTTCTAGCCTGCAGCTATAGTTTGACCTTGGGCTTCTCCTTCTCCTGCAAGCTTCGTATCACTCGGCCTTACCTTGTGTTACTCGGCCTTACCTTGTGTTACTCAGCTCGTTCTTCACCTGCATCAAGATCACTCAGGTAACCCGGCCGATTCTCTCATTAACTCGGCCGGGTAACCACTTGATACATATACGTGGGCTTCTTGCCTCCGTTCATCGGCCGACATATCCATGATTCGGCCTACTTGGCCGTAACTCGGAAACTAGACGGGGATAGTACCTCTGTCTTTCCCCGTCACTGACCTACCCGAGGTTAACCCCCCGACAATGCAAGCCCGTTCGATTCAAGTCATTTGGATCTATAGATCAGCCTTGGTAAAAATAACAAGGCAGAGGCTTTTCTGCATTCAAACATTTTTCAAATTTAAACCATAATAGCTTTTGAGTTGAATCCAACTCTCAAAAATCACATTTAACCATACCTTTCAGAATATATAAAAATATATAGGTTTACTTACAGAAATAATGTTCAAGTAATAAAAGAATGCCACATATGCATTTCTAGCCACTTTAATTAATTAAAATAAAAGGGTAAAACCTTATTAAATTGTGACACCACTTTAAATCACATTCCCATGGACTAAAATATGTGGTGATGACATGTGTCAACGTGATCCCATGTTTGGTTTGGAGAATAGTAAATCTTAAGTAGTTTTTCAATCAGTAAAAATTACTTTTCTAAAAATAAAAGGAATTAAACCAAGCCTTAATCTTGTAATGTTAGTGATGATGCTAGATCTTCTATATGACCCTTTTCTGTGATGATTGCAAGTAGTTAAGTATTGTTTGCTGATTATGTACATCGTATTTATTTATAGACGCTAGTACCGACAAAGGATACGAGGAGGAAGGAGGATTCTACGAAGAAGAAGCCGAGGAGAACTTCAACCACTGCTCTGCACAAGGCAAGCCAATACTTGCAAGCTATTAACTTAGCAAGCTTATACTGATATTGTGCAACCCCATACTTGCAAGCCTAATGCTACTAGTTGATTCTATGAAGAAGAAGCCGAGGAGAACTTCAACCACTGCTCTGCACAAGGCAAGCTAACACTTGCAAGCTACTACGAATATTGTGCAAGCCCATACTTGCAAGCCTTACTAATCAAGTTGACCTATGCAAGCAAACCCTTGCTTGTTACCATGCCAACTATATATCTTAAGCATATGTGATCTTACCCACTTGATAACCCAATCCTAGTTTTATTTGCAAGCTTCTACTTTATTTCTTTATCAAATCTTTAACTTAGAGTTAACTTAAGTGACTTATAGATCCTAGAAAGATATATTTGAAGGTTGCATAAAGAGCATAAAATTTGGGCTAAGTTAGAAACCTTGATATCATCCTAAGATATAAGGTTGTACTTAGTTGAAAGTCCACTGGTTTACCACCCCTCATTAGTGCTACCCCCATTTGTAGATGCTAGTGCTAAGCATAAAACTTGATCAACTTTAGATGGGAATACTTGGTGAAAATGTTTATGAAAACCTTAGAATGATGTATCATTCTACTGAGATGTTTTGACATGTGTTTCCGAACACCAGAGGATTTTGGTGATGAAAATGTTGAGGCATGAGCCTTAGCCCTTTATAAAACTGATGGTTGTCTGGATGCGATACCATTCCAATTTTATCGTACAACCACAATACCATAAGATTGGGTAGGGCTTGACTGGAAACTTATATACCTTAGTGTTAGTTCCCTCACGGCCAAGGTCTGAGCTGAGGCTACCTTGTGAAGATTGTCCACCTGTGCAGTACCCAAGATGACAGTTGGTCATGGTTGGGAGGCCAAACTCATAGGAGAGATTCTTATACTAGGGCGTGTAATTGAAAGGTTCGGATTGATTATCCGCATACTAAGTATGGTAAATTCAGGATTTGTTCCTGACGGATGTATCGAATGTTATGGTGAAAGTGTACAATCTCTACAGAGTGTAAAACTATTCGAATAGCCGCGTCCGCGGTTATGGACAGTTGGAGTGGCCATACTGTTCCCTCGTCAGATGTTTTCGAAAAAATGACTTGTGAAATGAATTGAGACTTTGACTTGACCACAACAGCGTTGTGACAAGAGTTACAAGATCCCACTTAGGAGGTATAAAATTGTGACTAGCTTCTCTTGCTTCTGAACTAGTAGAGATAAATCTGGCCCTTGCAAAACAACCTTAGAGCCTAGTGTCCTATTATCCAAAAACCCTATTCCCTTGTTAGTATTAGTTTGCGAGTACTTAAAGTGTACTCAGGCTTTGTCCCTGACTATTCTCGTGGCCAGAATATGAAGAAGAGTACCTGGAGGATGGACCCCAGGAAGGTTACGACAACTAGGATCATCTCCCATCGTCAGCATTGCCTGTGACCCCGAAGATGGAGCTTCGCCTACGCTACCGTTATTATTACGTATTCCGCAGCTTGAAGTTGTATTAAGAACTGAATCATGAGATCCCTATTTGTGTAAGACCTTATATATGGATTGTAATGGATGATGTACTGTGGTATGCAATTCTGTTATGTCTCGCAAAAATGGTAATCCTGGGATTGCGATGTATGGCATAACGGGCATCTGGGATTAAAAATCCGGGTGTTGACAAGTTGGTATCAGAGCCATCCTGACCATAGGAGACCCTAGTTAGACTGGACGTTTGAATCAAAAACTTAGTTTCAAAACCAAAGGAAGCAAATAATTACAAAAACTTATTCTCATTCTTATCCCTTTGATTCTTTCATGAAAATTCATGTTCCTCAAAAACTCTTGCCAAATACATAAAATTTTGACACACTTGATCACTCTATTAACTTACTTATCCTATATTCTTATAGATGGACGTGAAGTACATCAAGTTTTACCAATTGGGGAATGGAGGAGACCTTATCTTTGAGAGGGATTTGGACCAGCTTTCGGAACTTCTGGAGCGTTCGCACCCCGAGTTCTTCGGAGCTCAGCTCAATGATCAAGGAGGAGAAGATCTGCAGTGGCTAATTGTTGCAAGTCTCCGAGGAAATATTGAACCTCCCACTGCTGAGGGAATTCAGTTTACCTTGAGAGAGAATAACTGGCTCGATGGACTTGCCAGGGCCATGCAGGAAGCTCTTTCCTGTCTGTGTGGGCAGTGCATCAATCAGATCAAGGGAACCCGCTTTGAGTTTTGCCCAAGGCATGATGCAAATGGACAACCACTGGAAGCCCCATACCTCCCCGAGCTGAAGACTCAATTGGACCACCTTAGCTTCATGATGTATGATCGTCAGCAGGAATTGGATAACAGCCGTGACTACTCCAACCACAAATCTTCCATCATCAAGACGAAGGATCAGACCATCGCCATGCTAGCGAAGGATCGCAAGTCTCGCCGCCGTCATCTCGACAAGAAGGAGCGCATCATTGCCCGTCTTCGCCACCGCATCTCATCTTTTGAGGAGACCATCCACGAGAGAGACATGCAGTTGGAGGAAAGGGAGAATGCTGGAGAGGATCTTCGTGGAGACCCTTACTCCTATCTTAGCGATGATGATGATTTTCTGGAGGATCAGGATATTGACTTCTTCACCGATGAGGATGATTTCGCCTTCATCTATAATGATGAAGATGATGAAGCCACAGATTGCGAGGAGTAGTAGCACTTGAGCACTAGCGTAGTGAGTAGTATTCGGTCCCACAGTATCATAGTTTTCAGAATGGTTCTTAAAACCATATGTTTTTCTTGTTTTGGTGGTGTGTGTTTGTATCGTGTGAATGAATGAAAAGCAAGTTGCTAGAAAAATCTGAGTCAAACTTTAAAAACTTTTCAAAATCCCAGAACCTTAGAAATATCTCTCTTTTCTCATGATCTATCTCAATCTTTAGATGCCACGCGGAGGAAGTGGTTCATCCCTGGACCCGATGTTGCAGATCCTGCAAATGTTGACTTCTGACCGTGGAGCTGAAAGAGCGGAATGTCAAGCCAACCTAGCCACCCTGCAACAGATAGCTCAGCTAGCCCACAACAACCAAGGCCACGAAAATCATGATAACCATGGATCTAAGCTCAAGAATTTCCAGAATACCAACCCACCTGTTTTCACTAAGTCAGAAGAGCCCCTAGACGCTGATGATTGGTTGCAAACCATGGAAAATAACTTAGAACTCGCCGGAGTGGAAGCCAACGAGAAAGTTCTGTTTGCCACCCACTATCTAGCCGGAGATGCCAGAGCATGGTGGAACAGTGTTCGCGCAATAACCGGAGGCCAGATGATGACCTGGGAGGAATTCAAGGTCAAGTTCAGCAGAACCCATGTGCCACCAGGTTTGACCAAGAGGATGAGAGACGAGTTCAGAGAGCTGAAGCAAGGAAGGATGACTGTGGTGGAATACCGTGACAATTTTTTGTCATTAGCTAGGTATGCCCCGGATGAGATCGACACCGAAGCCAAGAAGAAAGAAAGATTCTTGAATGGTCTGCATGATGAGATGCAGAATGTGTTAGTCAATATCCCCTTTGCTGATATTGAAGCCCTTGTCGACTCTGCTATCCAGATGGAAGGAAAGATCAACCAAGCCAACGAGAACCGCAAGCGTCGCATGATGCACCGGCCAGGAACCCATCAGACCCCAAAATATCGCCCTAACCCATCTCCAGGATTTGCCCCAAGAACCAATAGACCCCCGATGAATCGTCCCACCTATCCAAACCGTGGAAACCCTAGGCCCGGAGGAAATCCCAACAACCCCGGCAACTCTAGCAATTTCAATCGTGCCCCACCCAAGTTCAACACCAACCATGCTTCCACCAACACCAACACTCCCCCGAGGACTGGAACCAATGCGGTGCCTGTAGCAGCAAAGGACAAGTCGCAAGTGACTTGTTATGACTGTGGAAATAAAGGTCACTACTCCAACGAGTTCCCCACCAAGAAGAATGCCGCATCCCCCAATACCAATGTCCTAGCTCAGCAGCAGCGTCGTGTTCAGCCAGTAAGAAGATTTGCCCTAGGGAATTCGCTTAATCGCAATGGCCGTCTTTTTTCATGCATGCTGAAGAAGCTCAGGAAGCGCCAGACGTCGTGCTGGGTATGTTTTTTGTTAATTTAGTACTTGCAAGAGTGTTGTTTGATTCTGGTGCATCGCATTCATTTGTCACCGAAGAATTTGCATGCACTAGTAAAATTCAACCAACCAAACTGAAGCATGTAATGATTGTTCAAAATCCCGGATTAACCACCAAGGCTAGGCAAATTTGCAAAGCCGTCCCTATCCGAATCCATGGCATAGATTTTTATGCTAATCTGATAGTACTCGGAACTAAAGGTTTGGAAGTAGTACTAGGAATGGATTGGATATCCAAACATAAAGGATTGATTGACTGTGCCAAGAAAGCCATCACCATGACCAGTACCGCCGGAATATCAGTCGAGCATATATCTGAAACCTTACCTCCCCAATTCAAATGCAGAAAGAGTATATCCCTACCTACCATTGACCAAGTCCGGATAGTATCTGTGAATACCCTGATGTATTTCCAGATGTTTTGCCCGGTATGCCCCCAGATTGGGATATCGAGTTTATCATCGAACTAATCCCCGGAACTGGACCCATAGCCTAGAGACCCTATAGTATAAACCCGTCAGAGCTAGCAGAACTGAAGAAGCAACTGGATGCCATGCTGGAAATTGGATGGATTCAACCAAGTGCATCACCATGGACATCACCTGTCTTGTTTGTAGACAAGAAGGATGGAGGTAACTGTTTGTGTACGGATTATTGGAAGTTGAATGATGTCACCATCAAGAACAAGTACCACTTGCCCAAGTTAGAAGATTTTTTTGATCAGTTGACCGGTCCCAAAGTGTTTTCTAAGATTGATCTTAGGACCTGCTATCATCAACTCAAAATTCGTGTAGAGGATATTCCAAAGACTGCCTTTACCACTAGATACGGATTGTACGAGTATACAGTCATTTCTTTTGGATTAACCAATGCCCCCGCTTATTTCATGAATCTCATGAATAAGATTTTTATGGACTTCCTGGATAAGTTTGTCGTTGTTTTCATCGATGACATCCTGATTTATTCCAAATCATAAGAAGAACATGAGCTACACCTAAGGACCATTCTTGGAACTCTTAGAGAGCATTAGTTGTATGCCAAGTTTAGCAAATGTGAATTCTGGTTGCAGGAGGTAGGATTCCTCGATCACATTGTATCCGCCAGAGGAATTGTCGTTGACCCTGCCAAAGTGAAAGATGTAGAAGAATGGCAAGCCCCAACCACTCAAACCCAAGTTCGTGCATTTCTCGGATTGGCGGGATACTATCGCAAATTCGTAGAAGGATTCTTGAGTATCGTCAGACCCATGACCCAATTACTGAAGAAGGACAAGAAGTTTGAATGGACAGAAAAATATGAAGAGAGTTTTCAAGAACTCAAGAGGAGATTGATTTCAGCCCCAATCTCGATCATGCCAGATATCACGAAGCCCTTCGATGTGTATTATGACGCTTCCAAGATCGGTCTCGGATGTGTGCTAATGCAAGAAGGCAAAGTTATATCTTATCTATCTCGACAATTGAAGCAACATGAGCAAAATTACCCAACCCATGACCTCGAACTCACAGCCATAGTTCTATCCCTGAAGACATGGAGGCATTACCTGATGGGAAATCGTTGTGAGATCTATACGGATCACAAGAGCCTGAAGTATATATTCACTCAGAAGGAGCTGAATATGAGACAGAGAAGGTGGATTGAGCTAATCAAGGATTACGATCTAGACATTCCCTATCACCCTGGTAAAGCCAATGTGGTAGAGGATGCCCTTAGCAGATTGCCGTGCCGCTTGAACTCTATGATCTTGAAGGAGCAACCAAGTTTGAATAGAGAGATGGAAGATTTTGGAATAGAATTACTAAGTTAAGAATTTTTGGCTAGCATAGAACTCTAGCCCACTTTGATCAGTCAGATCAAAGAGGCGCAGAAGGGAAATGCTAGTATCGACGGAATAAAGCATCGTATCGGTACAGGCAAAGTACCCGGATTCACCGAAGACGAAGAAGGAGTTCTGTGGTACAAAGGACGCCTTTGTGTACCAGCAGATTCTGAGTTGAAAGAAGTTATTCTGAAGGAAGATCATGATACTCTTTATTCTATCCACCCCGGAGGAACTAATATATATATCAAGATTTGAAAGAGCAATTTTGGTGGCATAAGATGAAGAGAGAAATTGGAAGCTATATCGCCAAGTGTGATATATGTCAGCGAGTCAAGGCAGGACATCAAAGACCCGCTGGATTGTTGCAACCCTTGTAGGTTCCGGAATGGAAATGGGATTCCGTTGGAATGGACTTTATCACCGGCCTGCCTAATTCTAGTAGGGGAAATGACTCTATCTGGGTCATAGTGGACCGATTGTCCAAAGTCGCCCATTTCTTGCCCGTCAAGACCACATATCAGAGTTCGAAGCTAGCGGAGTTATACATCGCTAGAATAGTTAGTTTGCATGGAGTCCCCAAGAACATCGTATCGGATCGAGGAACTCAGTTTAACTCGAGATTCTGGAAGAAAGTCCAAGAAGGTTTAGGAACCCACCTAGATTTCAGTACCGCGTATCACCCTCAGACAGATGGACAAACGGAGCGAGTGAATCAAATACTCGGAGATATGCTGAGAGCATGTGTGTTAGAATATGGATCCTAGTGGAAAGACTGTCTGCCCGTTTGCAGAATTTTCATACAATAACAGTTATGAAGCCAGTTTGCAAATGGCCCCATTTGAATTTATGTACGGAAGGAAGTGTCGCACCCCTTTGAACTGGTCGGAAGTAGGAGAGAGTCAGATTTTTGGACCCGACATCCTACGAGAAGCAGAAGAGAAGGTTCACAAGATTCGTGAGCACCTCAAGACCGCCCAATCCAGACAGAAGAGTTACGCCGACAAGAGACGCTGAGACCTAGCCTTCAACATAGGAGATTTTGTTTATCTGAAAGTGTCGCCATTGAAGGGAATGCAGCGTTTCCAACTCAAAGGAAAGTTAGCCCCCAGATATATCGGACCTTTCAAGATTTTGAACCGTCACGGAGAAGTATCGTATAAATTGGAACTACCCGAAGAGATGTCGGCAGTGCACAATGTGTTCCATATCTCGTTACTTCGCATGGTTCTCGAAGTTCCAGAGAAGACAGAAGTGTTCAAGAATATCGATCACCGGACCATAGAGATCAACGATGACCTAACCTATCCCGAAGTACCCATCCGTATTTTGGAAGAAGCTTTCAGAACTACCCGAACCCGAAGCATCAAGTTTCTCAAGATTCAGTGGAGCAACCACACAGAAGAGGAAGCTACCTGGGAGCGCGAAGATCACATCAGGACGGAGTTTCCCGATCTCTTCAAATGCTAGGTAATCTTTTTCGTCCTTTCTCAAATCTCAGGACGATATTTTGTTTAAAGGGGGAAGGTTCATCACATCCCAAAAATACTAAACTTGGATCATCAAACTCTAATCATCAAAATTAGCGTTAACAAAAACTTTTCTAAATAAAATTATGGAAGCATGCATGTGAGTATGCATTTCATTTTGAATTCTTTTGGACCACCTTGTTTGTGTGTTACATTGCTTGTAAATGGATGCTTAGGTGAAATAAACATCATCTAAACATTTCCCACACTTTTCCCAAAGACAAGGAAATCAAAACAAATATAATAAGGCAATGGTCATTTTGACCAATTTAACTCACATGCCTACTTTGGCTGTCTCAAACTTTCAGAACCTAACAGAAACTTTTATAGATCTTTGCACCCCTTGATTGTACTCATAACAAAGTATCAAGGCCCACCTTGTGATCATCCAGAAACTTTCAAATGCATAGTTTAAATGACAATTCAAAATTGAATCTTTATCATATGGGAAGATCCCACTTTTTCAAAAACCACTCAAACAAGATCAACTTTCAAAACCCAAGCATCTGCAGACTCACCAGCACCAACCTAGCACACCCACCAAAAATCTTTTCAAAATTTAAAACTTGAGTTCTTGTGGCCATTTCATCAAACAGGTTGCAGACACAAATCAAAAAAAATCTAAACACTATTGTGAGCAGTCATTGAAGCCTAACTTGTTCCCTCTCTAGTTGCAACTAGGTTTTAGTAGATCATCTAGCTCAAATGCACACCCTTAGCATCCCTGTAAGCTAGGCAATGCCATCAATGGTGAACAGTCGAAGCTCACCATGCCACCCCAGTGGAGACAGCAAGCTAGGAAGCAAACTAGCCATGCTAACCTTGTCTGGGAGATCACCCATGCCTCACCGCTCCCTCTCGACCAGCCCTGCCTCGAAGACGTCGAACACAGCACCCAGGAACGCCACGCCCGTTCCTCTGTCAAGCATGTCGAGCATGCGCCAGAGCGGCACGCTCGACCGAAGCCACCGACCCAGGAGACCGCCAGACATACCCGTTCGCCGCCCCATGCCGCACAACCACCACTCGCCGTCGAAGAGGCCGCCTCTGCCGCGCAGAGAATTGTGCGTTCCAGACCAAACCGCACCGCCCCTACACGCGCATTAAAGCCGTAGAGCATCGCCAGGAGACCACCAAGCGATCGCCACCGCCGGCCATGCCTCTAGCAGCCCGTAGCCATGTCGCCACCGTCGCCTGACCATCCCGTTCGGTCTCGTCATCGCGACTATAAATAGAGGTCACCCCCAGCCGAACTGAGCACACCATCTCACTCCCCTCTTCTCACTAATCATTCCACCCTCTTCCCGGAGCAAGGCGAGCAGCGCAGCGCCGGAATTTCACCAGAGCCCGCCGCTTCTGGAGAACAAGGGAGCCAACGATTGGAGCCGCCCCATGAGAAGCTGCCGGTACCAGGAGGTTCGCTGTTGTCGACTTCGTCGTTCGCCCGCCTCGCCGACCCTCGTCTGAACCCCGGTGAGCCCCCAACGACCCCCACTGGCCGTGCTAGGTTTCTGTCTCGCCGGCGTTGCCCAACGTCGACGATGATCCTCAGCCGTTGGATTAGAACCAGATCGAACGCACCACATCGCCCCATACCGCTTCGCACCCCTGTCTCACTGACGCGTGGGGACAGTCACTTAAGCAGCCCGCGGAAGCGCTATGCTTAGCAGGCCGGCCCGTTAACTTTTCCCGCACAGCCCAGTTATTTGAATTAAACCTTTTCCATTTTATTTCAAACACACTTCTGTACCCAGTTTCAAAAATTCAACCCAGGTGGACTCAGTGCACCAAATTGAATAAAACCAATTTTGTTAGAAAGGTCTGGGAATGCTGAATCCAAGCCCGTTGGATTCAAGTCATTTGGATCTATAGATCATCCTTGGTAAAAATAACAACGCAGAGGCTTTTCTGCATTCAAACATTTTTCAAATTTAAACCATTATAGCTTTTGAGTTGAATCCAACTCTCAAAAATCACATTTAACCATACCTTTCAGAATATATAACAATATATAGGTTTACTTACAGAAATAATGTTCAAGTAATAAAATAATGCCACATAGGCATTTCTAGCCACTTTAATTAATTAAATTAAAAGGGTAAAACCTTATTAAATTGTGACACCACTTTAAATCACATTCCCATGGACTAAAATATGTGGTGATGGCATGTGTCAATGTCGTGGGAATTGTCACGGCAGATGCTGCAATCGTCAGCGAGTAGTAGAACGAGGGGCAAGGGCGGCCAGCCATCTGCGGTGCGAGATGAGGGCAAAGACACAGGGTTTTACCCAGGTTCGGCCCCCCGGAGGGTAAAGACCTACTCCTGCTAGATTGTATTATGGAGGTGTTACAATGGGCGAACTCGGCGGCTAGGCGGCGAGTCGCTTGGGTGTATGAGGGAACGTGTCTCTACTTACCCTATAGGGAGGTTTATATAGGCTCACCTCCCCTAGGGTTTACATATCTCAACCGATTCGGTTAAAGCTTCAATAGCCGTTTAATCCTTACCCGACTGGGCCTATCTACTCGCCTGGGCCTTCAGCTTCCAGTCGCTCAACTCCTGGCTGGGCTTCGATCCACTCGCCGTTCTGCAGGCCCACTCGCCGGGTCTTGGGCCAGTCGGAAACGTCCTGCTGGGTATACCCCGGTAGGCATATACCCCTCAGTAGTCCCCTAGGCCGTCGTCGATTAGGCGTAGGTGGCTGTTGGCAGTCGGAGTATATGGCTTCAGAGTAGGCATCCAGCCGAATCGTCGGCGGGCTCCTGTATAAAGGAAACAACCAATGATCCAGGTCGCAGCTTTGGCGAGTCGAGTCGGCGAAAACACCGTCCTAGTGATTGGGTCGACGAGCCGAGTGGCCGTAGTTGGACCGTCAGGTGTGGTCAAACTAGCCGTTGGGGTAATCCAACGGTAACTTTCGGCGTAATCACCGCGTGGTAACGGCTCCCTGATTTGGCGGGTAACTCCCGCTATATAAGGGGAATGGCAGGCAACCGTAGAGCCAACTCCTCACCACTTCTTCCGAGTGCACGCATTTTCCTTCCTTCGCTCCGCGATCCAGTCGACCCGAAATTCTTCCATCTCCAACCAATCTCTCGGCCATGGACCTTTCCACCGAGCCGTGGGGTAGGTCCAAGTGCACAAGGGCACAGCTGGCCTCCTTCGAGGAGGCCGGGATCCTGCGAGCCGGCTGTTGGCGTATCCCCGCAGCCGGAGAAACGACCCCAAACCCGCGAGAGAGGGAATTCGTCTGTTTCACCAGTCATCTCGAGCGGGGGCTAGGGTTTCCTACGTCCCTATTCTTCCGGCGCTTCTGCGCCTACTACGGGATCCAGCCTTCAGATCTGGGTCCCCATAGCATCGAGCAGCTCGCCATCTTTGTGGCGTTCTGCGAATGCTACTTGGGCTGCCGTCCCTACTTCCCCTTGTGGCAAGATCTGTTCCACGGACGGATCAGCCGCGAGGAGGCAGGCGGCCCAATGTTGGCCGCGGGCGGCTTGACGTTTCAGCTCAAGTCCAAAGCTTCTTTCTTTGATCTGATGCTACCCGCTAATGCAGCGAGCGACTGGAAGAAGTCATGGTTCTACGTGGCCGAGGCGACCCCGGAGGGCGAGGTGGCGATCCCGTGGTACTCCGCTAGTCGCTCCGAGCCGCGCAATCTCCAAGTCGGCAAGCTCCCCAGCGATCAGCGGATGGTCGTCGACGAGATGCTCCAGACCATCCGTGGTCTGAAAAAGAAGGGCCTTCAAACGATAAACTTGTACAATTGCTGGCTCGGGCGGCGGCTCGTTCCACTCGCACACCGCGACCACTACATGTACCAGTACACGGGCCGGGGAGACTCGACGAAGGCCTGTCTTGACGAGTGGAAGCTGGAGGATTATCTCCCAGCGTTGAAGAAGATTACCCAGGCGGTGTACCTGGATGCGCAGGCTGGGGTCGCCCCCTATACCGCGAAGCGTCCGACTCCAACGGTAACTTCTTTATCTTGGTCGCAGTCGCAGTAAATGCAGTCGCGGTAATTCTGATTCCGTTTTGTATTTGTTGCAGCTATTCCAAGTGGTGGAAGGGTGGCTCCCACCCTCGGATGATGAGAGCTCGGGCCCATCCGCCCAGGACATAGGCGAATCGCCGCCTACCAAGGGCAACGAGGACGACGAGGACGAGTCCGAAGAGGAGGTCGCCCCACTGGTCCGAAAGACCCGTGGGCAACGACAGCGCGAGATCGAGGCAAGCAGAAGCCTCGAACGTCATGACGATGACGACGAGCTCCCAGATACCACCTCGCGCCGTCAAGCCACCCCGTCAAAGAAGAAGATGAAGGAAAGGGAGGCGAGGCCCCCCACCCGAAAAAGAAGACGAGGCCGTCGAAGTCGGCCTCGCCGTCGCACACTTGCCTGCCAAAACCCACCGGCGAGCAGCGACGAGCAACACGAAGAGCCGGGAGGCTCCCAGAACTGCTGGTGGGCCCTGGTCCCTCGGGCAACGGCCTGCAAAACTCCGGCACACGTCCTGGCTGATGCAAGGGCGTGCCACCTGACCTATACCTGGTCAGGAAGGTGATGGATTGCTTCGGTTAGTTTCCTGCATAGCAAACAAGACACGTAAAATTCGAGCCGCGACCGGCTCCCAGGTTTCCCTGCGAATCGGCTCCTGGAGCCGATTATCCCATGGTTCTGCATTAGATCTATGATAACATGGGGTTTTGCTTCATCAATACAAAGTAAATCGATCTACGACAGTTTAACGTTTTCACCATATAATTGGAACATCCTACACGTAATTGAGCCTGGTAGATACAAAAGATAATAGAAAACTAACCCTAGAGAAGGCCTAACAACCGATGTAAAGTCAATTCCCGGAACAACTCCTCTCGAATTGGCAAACCATATCCTTACATACTACTGGATCGTTCAACCCGTTTGCAAGGCCTGACTATGTGGATATCAAACTAAACCTTGGAAAACAAGGCAAAACTATAACGGATCAAATCGACTGAATAAAGATCAAGCAAGATGCTGCCCTTACACCCGAAAAAGGTGCAAAGGCAGCGAGATAACGAAAGGCAGCATAACTAAACAATCATAACAAAAAAAGGTACCGATGCTAGCCCAAACAAATCTACGATAACAGTATTACTCGCCATCAACAAAGCTTCAGTACGAGTAACACCAAATAACGCATAAGCAGATACTGCCTAGACCGCAAGATGCGATCTAGGCAGCATGATACTTACCCGAAAGAAACCCTAGAAACAAGGGGTGGCGATGCGCCGAGATTGTGTTTGTTGTGAACGTAATCGTCCTCCTTTTCTCAATAACCTTAGGTACATATTTATAGTCCGGAGACTTTCTATCTTTGGAATAACCCTAACAACTCTATCTCTTACCTAAACCGAAACGTAACCTACTACAATATACAGATACACGGGCAATTTAGCCCAAATCCATGCACAAGGCCGATCCAGCAATACGTTGCGTATATGTATCCTCCAAGCCCATCTTGATTACGGCCCATCTCCTCCATTGGCCAAAATGTGGCGATAACACATGCCCCCCTGGTTTTGGCAATAATAATTCCAAAACCACTCTGTGAATGTGTTTTTTCCCCTCTTTTTTTTATCGGGTTACGCGTTGCAGAGCAGAATCGTCACGCCGCCCCCTCATCATGACGCCCTGTCTTCTCAACTTCTCCGCAGTGTATGATTTGACAATTTTGGCACCACATTCTGGGAAACCGCTATGGCATTGAACCACCTCCCACTATTCCCTTTATTTAAATTCATCTGAGCAGTCCGTACCCCCATCTTCTTCCATCAGCCAAGAAACCCTCTTCCTCTGCCAAAAAACCCTCTTCCTCCGCCATGGCCTCCTCTTCTTCCTCCAAATCATCCGGCCTTTCTTCCCAATCCTCC
Source organism: Avena sativa (assembly GCA_916181665.1). Classification (NCBI taxonomy): domain Eukaryota; kingdom Viridiplantae; phylum Streptophyta; class Magnoliopsida; order Poales; family Poaceae; genus Avena; species Avena sativa. The sequence goes on along the minus strand of OV702300.1, from coordinate 40,340,895 downwards.
AACACAATGAGCGACCGGGAGCCGACGCCGGAGCACCCACCAATGGCGGCGTACGAGGCCCTCGCCCCACAATGGTGGGACGAAAGGGACTAGGACTTCGCCGTCTGGTCAGAGGACGACGAGTCCTTGACCGATGGCGAGGAGGGCCTCCAGTTCCTTGTCGACGGGGAACTGGAAGCGAAGAGTGCCGACGACGCCATGTCCTGGGATGGCGTCGAATCTTCCGACGAGGCGGAGGAAGCGGAGGAGGACACCTCCTCCGACGAATACCCGCCGGTGAAGCGCTTCCGCGCCGGGTCCAGCGAGGACACCGAAGACGAGGACGAGGACGAGGAGGCCCCCGCTGACAACTTCAGCAGCAGCGACGAAGACTACGCCGGCAGCAGCGCTGATGACAGCGAATACGACGACGGCGAAGACAGCGGCGACGACACCGGCCTCTAGATTAGGAACTAGTAGTAGCAGTACTAGTAGCAGATTTCCTTTTGTAAGCAATCGGTTCCATTGTAAATAATCATCTTTTGAATCAACAAAGATTGCTTTTCCAATTCGATTTTGCCGATAGTCAAAATAGGTCAACGTTCCAGAAGCCGATAGTAATGTATCGGCTTTCACCATACTACGCCCATACAGTCAACCAAGTCAAAGCCCAAAGAGCCGATGGTAACACATCGGCTTTCCCCACAAACGTTGACAAGGTCAAATTTGGTCGCATATTTAGACAAATCTGAGCGGCCACTTTCCAGTTTCAAACGGTAGCCTGCGACCCTCTTCAAAAGAGGCCAACCCAGATCTCCAATTGCCTCACCGAATAGATCGAGCTCACAGCGACAAAAACCCTCGATCCCCAATTGCATAGATCCATCTCCGCCGGCAAACTAGATGGCAGAATCGTCCAACACCAACACAGCGGTCTCTGGTCTGAAGGTACGCCTACTCCTCGCAGTCTGAACACGGTGCTAGAATTAATGGTAAACACCTGAATTAATGCTTTATTCCACCATTAAAATTTTTTAGGTTTCAGACATTCTGCTGCCGCATCCTTCTCTCCCAAATTCTCTCTGTCTTGGCCCCCGTACAGAATCTAGTCCTGCCCATCTGATCTCTTGCGAGGCAAACAGAATCCCCTTCGTAAGCCAAGACCTAGATTTGAATTCTTGGGCCGACTTCTTGCGAGCCTGGCCTAATCCTCCCGAACATTGGGTCTCTTGGTTCAGCAGGGTAGCCAAAACTTACCAATCCCAATGGGAAACCACGGGAATAGCCGATGCCTTGCATTTGTCATTGTCTCCCCTTGAGAAACATGAAAATCTTCTAAAAACCATCGGCTATTTCTGGTCCGATGCTCTGAACTGCTTTATGTTCGGTCATGGCCCCATGACACCAACTCTGTTAGACGTGGTGATGATTACTGGTCTGGACGTTACATCACCCAGCCCCTCTGCTTTTAAGCTGACAAAGGTCCCCTACAAGCTGTCTTCCAAAACAGACTGCACGAACTGGGGTGCCTATCTTCAACGCCATATGAAAACTAAAGGTCCTGTCACAGAGAAAGAACACACGGCTTTCCTCAACTTCTGGCTGGAACATTTCATATTCTGTGGCCCTTCCCTTTCTCCATCCAAGAATTATCTCTCCTTGGCCTACGAACTTGCCAAAGGCACTCAACTTGGCATCGGCAAACTGTTCCTTGGAGAGGTCTATCGATATCTCCAGTTGATGTCTGTCAAACTATTCTCCGGCATAGCAGTCAAAACAGGAGGTCCTTGGTGGTTCATTCAGCTATGGGCTCAGCTGTATTTTCAAAACCATGTCCCAAACTTCCCCCTTTTGGCGAGTTGCACCTTTCCAGATGCCAAAGGGAAGCAGATCCGATGCACCAGCTACGGCCAAGCTTTGTATAGACTGCCAGGTAGTAAACTGATCCCTCAAGAAGCATCCACGTGGTTCAGCATTTTCTTCCAAGGCCTGGATAATCCTATCTTCTTTCCTTACACGGAGGAATCGGAACATTTTGAAAATCCAATCTCCTTCAGGCTAGACAACTTTGCCGATGACACCAGCACTCGGCAGCTATTTTCCACTGTGATCCGTCCCTGCTTCCTTCCAGTTGGCATGAGCACATCCAACAGAATAATCAAGCCTGGATACGAATTCTACCAGCCGGTCGTAGTAGCTCGGCAATTTGGCCTTGGACAAGTACCTCCCCATTTCTTTCTCCACCATCTTACAAAGAGCAGAGCTGACCTGCCCGATCCTCTCACCAGTCAAAGGTGTTATTCCTTCTTTGACGCTCTGACCATCCCAATTCCTAACAACCTCACCTTCGCTTCATCAACCGATGGTTTTGAAAACTGGTGGTCGATGTGGAAGACTCATGCCTTCAGGAGAGCTCTGGGACCGTTGCTGAAATAGCTCGATGCTGAATATGACATCCCCGCAGAACAGGTACCACCACTTGTAAATCCTTGATGCAGCTCACAAATGATTCTTCTAATAACCCGCTCTGTTTCCTTGCAGCAACAAGATGGTCCTGAACCTACACACGGTGATGGCTCCCCCTTCGAATTCTTCCCACCAGCTCCTGTGGTCCTTTTCTGCAAAAACTCGCCACCTTTGAAAAAGGTCGTGATGCAGAACCAGCCGATATCACCACAATCGGCTTCCAAGAGCCAAGCACCTTCTAAGTCAGCCGCCTCTCGAGTTCCAACTAAAACAAGAACGGTGGCGAGGAAGGTAGCTGCCAGGAAGACTTTGAGGCGCCGGAGCCCTTCTCCAGAAAGTTCGCATGTATGCTGATCCATGCCTTGGTTGGTCCCTTTCATCCTTGCAAACATGCTTGTGCTTACTAGCTCTCCCTTTCTTACAGGTTTCCGTCGAAGACACCTCCAGCGTGGACGCACAATCCAATCGAGGAGAATCGGGCCCAACAGACTCTGAGAGGACCACCACACCGAGCCAGCCAGATTTGCCACCATCGGCTCCCAGGAAAAGGCCGGTTCCTGAACCTACTGCCCCCCGAGCATCAGTCGAGGCGGGGCCAGCTGTGAGCCCCAAGAGGGTTCGCAAGGGACTGCAAACTTCTTCGTCGAGCCAGGAGGTTTCGAAAGTCATCACCCTCCATGCTCTTACCACTTGTTTCTTTATCTGCCGATTCATCACTATTTACATCGGCTAAACACCTTTCATGCAGACGACTGACGCTTCTAGTGGGAAAGCCGGGGAAGTGCCGATGCCTTTCGCCAGGCTGGATCTAGTAATCCCTGAAGGTGCAGATGAAACGGTTGCCACTTTGGCCAAGCCCCCAGCAACCACACACAAGCCGATTGTCTCGTCATCTGCTATCCCCTCGATCTTAGGAGAGGTACGTTCGCTTCATTCGGCTCATCCTTCCAGGTGGGACGCATACTGACGCCATTTCGGCCTGCCAGGGTTGTGATATCTCAGGCCTGCTGACGTTCGATCCTGAATCCATCGAACCAACTCTCTCTGTCGCCAACGATGAACCACGCGCAAGGGCTGTTCTACCTCAATTACAGCGTCTCAAAGCCTTGCTGTCCTCCCCGATCGAGAAGTTGATCGAGGGTTCTGAAGAGGTGAAGAGTGTTCTTGCCGAAATCAAGGACCAACTCCCAGTAGCATTGGAGGTGAAGCTTTGGACAGTTGTAACTCTGTCTTTCTACGGGTCAAGGGTGAAGTTGGCTCGTGAGAGGATCAATCTGCGCCGCGCCCAACTCCCGCTGAAGGCCAATATTGCAGGCAGATGTCAGCAGCTCAATGAGAAAAAGGCGTCTCTAGATGCCAAAACTGACACCTCTGTCAGCACCGCCGAGCTTGCACTCTTGAAAAAGGAGTTGGGAGATCTTGAAGAGAAGGTCCGGGCGACTAAACAGCTCATTCGTGACAAGGAAGCATTCATCGCCCGCTCCCAAGACGAAGCAGAAGGCCTCAAAGACCAACTGAAGACTGATCTGGCGGAAATACGTGCCCTGAACAAGCAGCTAGTGATGGGCCAGGACGAAGATGACGAAGCCGAGATCGCCGAGGTGGATCGTGTCCGCGCTGACGCCCTTCACGCTTTCGAGGCATTCCTTCAGTAGCTTATTCATGTAAACTGACACCTGCTCGTACCAGTTTGAACCTCTAGAGTCGATGGCTGTGCATCGGCTGTATTTTTTTTATTGGCCGATTTCATGTATCGGCCCCCATATTTCATTGTCCATCATCCCACATGCTTGGGAAATATTTCTTGAGATGCTGACCGTTGACAGCCACCGGGAATTTCACACCGTCCAGCTCCTCAAGCATGTACGCGTTCCCCCTTAAAACTTGATCGACCCTGTATGGCCCGTGCCAATTTGGAGACCATTTACCATATGCTGCATCCTTAGTTCCCAATGGCAATACAACTTCCCATACCAGATCGCCAACGTGGAACTCCTTTGGTCTCACCTTCTTATTATATGCACGAGCTACCTTGGCCTTGTTCTCTTTGATTTTCTCAAGCGACCACAGCCTAAGCTCGGTTAAATCCTCAACACTGTCACTCATCAGGGTCGCATATTCTTCAGTTGTTAGATCGTTCTGAAAAGTGACACGTCTCGATCCAGCCGTAATCTCCCAGGGCAATACGGCTTCTTGTCCATAGACTAGATGGTATGGCGAGGTTTTTATCGCTCCATGACATGACATACGATAAGCCCATAAAGCCTCTGACAAAACCTCGTGCCAACGCCTAGGGTGCTCGTCGATTTTCCTCTTGATCAGCTTGATAAGGCTCTGGTTGGACGCTTCAGCTTGCCCATTTGCTTGAGCATAGTATGGAGATGATCGGATCAGCTTAATCCCCGTGTCCTCACAGAATTTTCTAAACTCATGAGAAATGAAGACCGAACCTCCATCGGTCGTGATAGTTTGGGGAATCCCGAATCTATGAATGACATGTTCTTTCACAAAATTGATAACATCCTTCGAGTTCACTGACTTCATAGGGACGGCTTCCACCCATTTAGTGAAATAATTCGTAATGGCCAAAATCCACATGTGGCCTTTGCTTGATGGAGGATTGATCTTGCCAATCATATCCATGCTCCAACCTCGGAATGGCCAAGGCTTGATGATGGGGTTCATTGCTGACGCGGGTACCGTCTGAATTTTTCCAAATTTCTGACATGCTTGACACCCTTTGTAGTACTTAAAACAGTCCTCAAGCATGGTGGTCCAATAAAACCCTGATCGCCTGATCAACCATTTCATCTTGTGAGCCGATTGGTGAGTCCCACAGGCGCCTTCGTGTACCTCGTGCAGGAGCCGATTGGCCTCGGTTGGCCCCAGACATTTGAGCAGTAACCCTTCCAGAGTCCTGTAGAACATGTCGTCCCCAATAAGCACGTACTTCATGGCCTTGTACCTTATCCGTTTAGGTGCCCCCCGAGCCGAATCTTTCAAGTAATTGAAGATATTGGCTCTCCAGTCGTCCGCCTCCAGGAACTGTACCTGAACGTCAGATCCCTCTGCTACGTCCTTGTAGCCTGAAGCCATTTGTGCGAGATCATTCGCCTCGGTATTCTGTGATCGCGGGATCCAAGTGAAGTTTATGTACCGGAACTGTGCCATCAGCTCACGGCATTGCAACCATAATGGGAAGAGCGACTCGCTCTCACACTTGTATTCCTCCGTGAGTTGGGAAATCACCAATTTGGAGTCTCCAAAAATTTCCACTGCTTCTGCTCCAGCTTCGACGAGCAACTCCATTCCCTTGTGTATCGCCTCATACTCAGCGACGTTGTTGGTGCGAGGGGTAGATAAGCTGATGGAGAAGGAATATGTTGCCCCCCGGGGCGACACGAGTAGAATGCCGATTCCGCAACCATCATCACAAACCGATCCATCGAAAAACATAGCCCACGCTCGTATAGACAGTGCTGCTATATCAGTGTTGATTCTTTCAGCAATAAGGTCGGCCAACGCCTGACCCTTAACCGCTTTCGCGGGTTGTTACCGGATATCAAATTCCGATAATGCAAACATCCATTTGCCGAGTCGGCCTTTCAACATAGGAGCCGACAGCATATGTTTTATGACATCTGACTTGCATATAACGATAATCTCCGCTGAGAGCAAGATGTGGCGCAGCTTGGTGCAGGTGAAAAACAGGCAGAGGCACAACTTATCGATCTCAGGATACCTTGTCTCTGCATCCAGCATCCTTCTGCTGATGTAAAACACAACTCGCTCCAGACCATCATAAACTTGCACCACCACCGAGGCGATGGACGTGTCGGCTACTGACAAGTAAATGTAGAACGGCCTATCCGGCTGGGGCGGAACCAACACTGGCGGCTTCGTTAGATATTCTTTGATCTCGTCGAAGGCTCGTTGTTGTTCTGTCCCCCAGCGGAAGTCCTCATCAGATTTAATTTTCACCAGTCCCATGAACGGCTCTATTCTTCCTGACAGATTGGAGATGAATCTTCTGACGAAGTTGATCTTGCCGATGAGAGACTGCAGTTCTTTCTTCGTGGTAGGTGGCTTCATTGTTCGCACTGCCTCCTGACTTTTCAGGCCGATCTCAATTCCGCGTTCATGGACCAAGAAACCCAAAAACTGACCGGCCGTCACACCGAAGGCACACTTCTTTGGATTCATCCGTAGCCCGAATTTTCTTGTTCGGTCCAGGACGCGTTGCAGATCGTCCAAGTGTCCTTGTACCGAAGCAGACTTGACCACCACGTCATCGATATAAATTTCCGCCAGCTTGCCGATCAGATCATGGAAAATGTAATTCATGGCTCTTTGGTATGTGGCGCCGGCATTCTTCAGTCCAAACGTCATGACTACATATTCAAACAACCCCACCGAACCTAGGACTCTGAATGTAGTCTTGTGTATATCTTCCGGAGCCATAAAAATTTGGTTGTAACCGGCATTGCCATCCATGAAGCTCAAGATCTTATGACCAGCCGCTGCGTTGATTAATGTCTCTGCTACCGGCATCGGATACTCATCCTTTGGAGTAGCCCTATTCAGATCCCGAAAATCTATGGCAACACGCCAGTGGCCATCCTTTTTCTCTACAGGTACGATACTAAAAATCCACTCAGCATACCTGCATGGCCTGATTAACCTAGCTGTCAACATTTTCTCGATCTCTTTCTTGACTTCTTCCAAAATTTCGGCCTTCATCTGTCGTGCTCGCTGCTGGAACGGCCGAAACACTTTTTTAAGCGGGAGTCGATGCTCAATGATGCTCCTGTCTAACCCGGGCATTTCTGTATAGTCCCAGGCAAAGCAGTCTGGATATTCTTTCAACAATGCTATCATCGGACCCCGCAGATGCGGATCTAACTTCTTGCTGATAAATGTTGGTCGTGGATTATCCCCAGGACCGATGTCAATCTCCTCTAGCTCATCAGTGGAGGTAAACCCATACCCTAGCTTTCCGTCACCTGCTAAATCGATGCTAAACACGGGGCAAACAGTTGGTGAGGATAACAAAGATAATTTGGGCCGATTGCCGGAATCGGCCCCCCTTTTGATTGCTTTAGTCAGGGAAGGTTTACAACTTATTTTTGCTCTACAATGGCAGGGAATCTCCCTACTACGACTGCATGACCTGTTTGTCGTAAGATCATTGCTTTTTATTTTTTGTGGCCGATCGCAGGGATCGGCCATACCACGTACGATCGTGGACTTTGCTACTCTGTCAGGCCAGTGGATAAGACCAGCCTCACCCCGTTTTTTGTAGCTTCAATGCGCTCACAGCCGTCTAGACTGATTCCAGAGATCGGCTCTTGGTCTTCTGCTTCCCAGATGTTCAATCCAGCTATGGAGATCTCGATCGAATCATCTGCATGAATGACCTCCACTTCATCTCCATCCCACTGTATTAGGCACTGGTGCATCGTGGATGGAATGCAGCAGTTAGCGTGAATCCAATCCCTCCCCAGCAAGACAGCGTAGGTGCTTTTGCTGTCCACGACGAAGAATGACGTAGGGATGGTTTTTCTGCCCACGGTCAGATCCACGTTCAGAACGCCTTGCGTTTCTGAAGTTTGGCCGTTGAAGTCGCTTAACGTGACGTTGGTCTTGATCAGATCTGCAGTGGAGCGTCCCAAACGCCGTAGCATGGAGTATGGCATTATATTGATTGCCGCTCCGGTGTCGACTAACATTTTGCGGACAGGCTGCCCATTGATATAACCTCGCAGGTACAGGGCTTTCAGATGTTTGTAGCCCTTCTCTCGTGGCTTTTCAAAGATAACCGGCCGTGGGCCGCAGTCAAACTGTGCCACTGGTAGTTCTTTGGTTCTTGGAGCGCAAAACTCTGACGGCAGTATGAACACCATGTTTGTGCCGGCCGATGTCTTCGCATCGGCTTTTACTGGTTTGGGGCGCCACTCTTTCCTTTTCGGACGAGCCTCCGTTTCCAAGGTTTGCCGAATTTTCACGGCAAGATCGGGCCGTGCTTTCCTTAAAGCGTGGAGGTACTGCGCTTCGGCTTCCTCCAATCTACGCAGTCGCTGAACTCTACGCTTTTGGGTGTGTCTGAGTCCATTGGGACACCACCTTGGCCGGTGATATCTGTCTTCTTCTTCTTCACCCTTTGGTTCCTCGAGATCCTTTGCTCGAGATGGCTCCCCTGGTCTGCTCTGAGGTGGGAGAGGCCCTAGACGCTTGAACACTGAAACTGGACCTGTGTCGTCCTTCTGCTGTCCACATTCCGGGCAGTTGTCGATTGTAGGCAATCGGCTCATTCCCGCATCCCAGCAATACTTAAAGAAAGGACAGTCCCAATGTTTATCTATGCCTTCCTTTTCCTTTGACGTTCCCCTAGCGAGGTGCTCATATCCTTCATCATCTCTATCGTGCCGGCGACATCGGTCATACTGACGCTCATACTTGTTAAGGAGATGTGTGGAGTGTGGCTTCTGATATCGCACGCTTCTCACTTGCTCCTCGGTTAAATACCGCCTATCATCATAACGGGGCCGGTCACATGGACCGGCCTCCTCTCTTTCCTTGCCCCGAGAGCGACCGCCTTCCTCCTTATATGTGCCATGGTGGTACACAAGCCCTGCCATGTTAACATCGAACGAGAAATCTAACTGACGCCTCGTGGAGTGGCTGTGTTCTACCATGTTGACGCCGGGAAACGGGTTTGTGTCTACTTTCATAGCGAATTGCCCAAGGATCAGACGGCCCTGTTCTATCGCCGTTTGGATCTGGCGACGTAGCTCTTTGCAATCATTGGTGGTGTGGGTGAACGAGTGATGCCACTTGCAGTATGGTCTCCCGTTCATCTCTTGAGCCGTAGGGATTTTATGGCCTTCGGGTAACTTCAGCTGCTTTTCTTTCAGCAGTAAATCGAATATCTGCTCAGCTTTGCTCACATCGAAGTCGACCCCTTTTGCAGGCCCTTGCTGCTTTACCCATTTGTAGGACACAGGATCTGCCCCACGAGCCCATTCAGCCACGGCCACCTCCTGGTCTTGTATAGGATCCTCTTCTTCTGTATTGACCAGGCCTATCAGACGTTTGAACTTGTCTTGGTACAACTCAGGGTGGCGCTGTTCATACATTGTCAGTTTCTGGGCCATGTGCGCCAATGAATTGTACTCTACTTGGAAAGCCAGATCCTTGATAGGTGCTGAGAGACCCAGCACTGCTAGCTCGACTGCTTCTTTCTCAGTTAAACGAGCCGAATAACATCGGTTCTTGACAGTCCTGAAACGCTGAATGTACTCGGCTACCGTTTCTCCCCGCTTTTGCCGCACCTGCGCCAGATCTGCAATGCCAGCCTCGGTAGCTTCTGAATGATACTGAATGTGGAACTGCTCTTCCAGTTGCTTCCAGGTCTGGATCGAATCTGGTGGCAACGAGGTGTACCACCCAAAAGCTGGTCCCGTCAGAGATTGCGCAAAGAACCTTACGCGTAACTGATCCGATGCTGAAATCATGCCTAGCTGTGCTAGGTATCGGCTCACATGCTCGATCGAGCTCGACCCTTCTGATCCACTAAACCTTGAGAACTCGGGGAGCCGATACTTGGGTGGCAGCGGAATCATATCAAACTCGTTGGGGTACGGCTTGGAATAGCTGATTGTCCTTCTCTTCGGCACGAAGCCGATTTGGTCTCTCAAGATGGTACGGATTTGCTCCACCGTCTGCGTTGCAGGGGATAAATTCTCATGACTCGTTCCGGTGGCATACTTGGCTAGCCATGCCTGTTTATCAGCGTCCATCCCAGATATCCCTGCTCCAGAAATACCTGCTCCCGAAGCCCCTGTTCCAGAAACTCCTGCCCCAGAAATCCCTGCGGTTGCAATCTGGTTCGTGCGCGTCAGGCTATTGCAGTCCGGCACGTAGGTGCACACATATCCATGTGGGATTTCTTTAGGTGGTTCAAACAGGAATTGGCAATCGCCAGGGTCACCTCCAACCTTGTAGACGACGTACGCCGGTGCCCCTGGGGGCTCCGGAGCTGCAAGCGTGAATGGCAGCTGTGGCCTGGTCTGGAGCGGTCTTTCTCCCTGGTGAGTCCCTAGAGTAGGCCCCGACGGAGAGTACTGATGTTTCATGATTTCCTGAACTACGCGGACCGCGACGCGCTCGAAAGCGTTCACTAGGCTCTCCGAATGGCGGTGAAGAGAATGAGCCACCATGTAATTGACTTCCTGTCGCAGAGCTCTGGTGCGCTCCTCTGAAGGAACAGATAGATCCACCTCATCAAGAGCACCTTCGGGTGAGAACCCTTTCCACCTGATGCCATGCTTACGGGTCCTCTCAAAAGAGCTGATGAGATCGGCTTCGAAGAGAGCTTTGATATCATCATACTTCGCCTTGTGCTCCTCAGGCAGATCGTCGTACGTGACCGGTCTGTCCCCCATCGCAGCGTCGGATGTTGATGCAGATGTTGTTGAATGTCCCACCGGGCGTGCCAGAATGTGTTGCCTGCCAAAACCCACCGGCGAGCAGCGACGAGCAACACGAAGAGCCGGGAGGCTCCCAGAACTGCTGGTGGGCCCTGGTCCCTCGGGCAACGGCCCGCAAAACTCCGGCACACGTCCTGGCTGATGCAAGGGCGTGACACCTGACCTATACCTGGTTAGGAAGGTGATGGATTGCTTCGGTTAGTTTCCTGCATAGCAAACAATACACGTAAAATTCGAGCCGCGACCGGCTCCCAGGTTTCCCTGCGAATCGGCTCCTGGAGCCGATTATCCCATGGTTCTGCATTAGATCTATGATAACATGGGGTTTTGCTTCATCAATACAAGTTAAATCGATCTACGACAGTTTAACGTTTTCACCACATAATTGGAACATCCTACACGTAATTGATCCTGGTAGATACAAAAGATAGAAAACTAACCCTAGAGAAGGCCTAACAACCGACGTAAAGTCAATTCCCGGAACAACTCCTCTCGAATTGGCAAACCATATCCTTACATACTACTGGATCATTCAACCCGTTTGCAAGGCCTGACTATGTGGATATCAAACTAAACCTTGGAAAACAAGGCAAAACTATAACGGATCAAATCGACTGAATAAAGATCAAGCAAGATGCTGCCCTTACACCCGAAAAAGGTGCAAAGGCAGCGAGATAACGAAAGGCAGCATAACTAAACAATCATAACAAAAAAAGGTACCGATGCTAGCCCAAACAAATCTACGATAACAGTATTACTCGCCAACAACAAAGCTTCAGTACGAGTAACACCAAATAACGCATAAGCAGATACTGCCTAGACCGCAAGATGCGATCTAGGCAGCATGATACTTACCCGAAAGAAACCCTAGAAACAAGGGGTGGCGATGCGCCGAGATTGTGTTTGTTGTGAACGTGATCGTCCTCCTTTTCTCAATAACCTTAGGTACATATTTATAGTCCGGAGACTTTCTATCTTTGGAATAACCCTAACAACTCTATCTCTTACCTAAACCGAAATGTAACCTACTACAATATACAGATACACGGGCAATTTAGCCCAAATCCACGCACAAGGCCGATCCAGCAATATGTTGCGTATATGTATCCTCCAAGCCCATCTTGATTACGGCCCATCTCCTCCATTGGCCAAAATGTGGCGATAACACGCACTCGGCGAGTAGCTCAGACGCTCCCAGCCCAACCGGCGACGGCGCGCCACCAGCGACAACCGTGCTGGACGCGGCGACCATGGAAGTGCCGCTGGCTTCAATGCCTCCACCATTCGCCCCAGTCTCTGGGATGGGGGAGGCTCCGGCTGCGGCGGCTTCGCCTCGCAAGGAGGCCCCGGCTGCGGCGGCTTCGCCTCGCAAGGAGGCTCCGGCGGAGGATGTTCCAGAGGCGCCAGCTGCGGCCTCAACAACGAAGAAGCCATCCGTGTCTTGGGCACGCGACGTCCTGGAGTTGGGGCTCACTCGCCGTCTGGGCCCTGAGCTGGAGAAACCGGCCGGCCTCCGTACAGGACTGCGTTTCATCCCAGTCGCCAAGTGAGTTCGCTCACCTTTCCTTTTCATAACTATTTCGATTGTTTTTGTTGATTCGATTGATGCGCAGGACCGGGGTGAAGAGGATGGGCCACCCGACCGTGGCCAAGGTTCCCTCCGCCGCTAGCGAGGAAGATCCTTCCCGCAAGAGGAAGGCGGACGAGGTCGTCGCCTCGGCGGATGGCAGTAAGAAGGCCAAGGGCGACGACACCATCACTATCTCTGACGATACAGCGGTCGCACCAGCCGGGCCCGTGATGGAAGCAGCCGCGTCTACGAAGGAGGGTGCTTCATTGCCTGGAACGGCGGAGGCGACCTCTCTCGGAGCAGGTACCTCTATCGCTACCTTCCCGCGCTTCGTGGCCAAGGCGGCCACGGCGAGTGGGCCTGCACCCTCGAGCCACGCTCCTGGGACCGCCGACGCTGAAGTCGACCAACGCCGCGGGCACACGCCGGCACTTCTCGCATCCATGGACGCGGTACAACTTCACAGCATGCTTGGCGCGGTCATCCAGGTACATCCAGTCCCCGTGGATCAGGTCGGTGCTTTTGCAGCGGCCTGATTCTTATAATTTCACATCTTTTTGTTTGTCGCATCCAGTCCCCGAGTGCGCGCGCGCTAAATTTTAGCGGGTGGGCACTTAGGAATTTTTTGATCGCCAGTCCCCGAGTGCGCACTTCGCTGAATTTCAGTGGGTGGGCACTTAGGAAATTTTTTTGATCGCCAGTCCCCGAGTGCGCACTCGCTGAATTTCAGCGGGTGGGCACATAGGAATTTTGATTTGACTAACCCTTTTTTGGTGATGTGCAGGGTCTACAGCTCGAGTCAGCGGACCGATTGGCCGCGAAACAGCGCGCGGAGAAGGAGCTGGCCATCGTCCAGGAGGCAAACAAAGGACTTCAAGCTGTTGCTGCGAAGGCAGAGGAAGCTCGCCAGGGGCTTGTCCCCGCTCGTGAGTTGGTGGCGGCGCGATCTGCTCTGGGTGCCGCTGAACAGCGGATCGCCGACCTCGAGCGCGAACTGCGAGAGGCGAGAGAAGAAGCGAGCTCGGAGGACGGGCGAGCTAAGGCCGCCATTGCAGCCGCTGAAGAGGATCGCAAGGTGTCGGAAGTCCTTATTGCTGGGCTTCAGGACGACCACACGTCGCTTCAGTGCTTCATCACGGGACTCGGCCGCCCGTTGCTTGGTGAGTGCATCTCCCCTTTCTAATAGTTGTGGTTTTTGTGGTGTCCGTCGTACTTATCATTGTCTTCTACTCGCAGGTCGCATCATTGATAGCGAAGAAGAGGCGAGCTCGCTCGACGCGAGGCAGTGCGTAAGCATGCTCGTCGATTCGGCGACGTGCATCCGTGCCTACCTCCAAGAAATATCGCCCACGGAGGTGATTCCCAGCGACCTCGTTGAGGTGTGGAGGTACTTGGAGAAGGCGCCCGCGGTCGTTGAGTTCATGACGCGGTCGGCGTTTCGGCGTGGAGCGTCGACGGCACTGAGCCTTGGACTCGCCCACTTCCCCGAAGATTTCGACATTGACGATGTGACGAGTGGGTATCCATCGTCGACTGGCGCGGTGGAGCTGTCTGAGGTCCTCAAGTTGCAAGAACGTGCCGCCACGTACTCGGAACGTGTCTGGGCAATGGGCGACCTCCTGCCGTACCAGGAGACGGTTGTCGCGCCAAACGACCCCGAGCCGCCGCATCGTGACTTCAAGGTCGAGCAGCCGTTTCGCGTGGCGATGGCGGGTGAACTGACGACGTATCCATCCAACCCGTACACGGCGTTCATCCGCAGTCGCCGGGATGCTGGCGAGTCGTCATCAAAGCCTGCAGAGTAGGGTAGTTTGCCTTGTGGCGTTAGCAGCAGTTCTGCCACGCGGGCATATTTTGTAACATGAAACAATGCAGCATGTGATTGAATGAGACGTCGTGTCCATTTTGATATTTGTTTGTGTGCTTTTGATTGATTTTGGACGAGTCCCCGAGCGCGTCCGCCCTTTTGTGGGGTTTACCTCGTATATGATGTGTGTGTTGTTATCATGTGTTTTGTTGATTTGGTCAACTCGCCCGAGCTCGGAGAGCCAGTCGCAAGGCGACTCCCTTGAGTGCTCTATACTTTACCGTTTTCCCTTGCGCGAACGAGGTCGGGTGGCCGAGTCCCCGAGCGTGGTACTTGGTTGTTCTAGTCGCGACTCGAGGGTGGTTGAGGATTTAGCGCGTTGGTGTGAGCGCGTCGCTCCTGCCTGGCCCGTTGGGTCAGTTGCGTGGCGAGTCCTGGGCATGCTCTCTTACTTGGCGTTTTCCCTGGCCGCTCGCGACGAACTGGTCTTCAGTCCCCGAGCGTGGTACTTAGCCGTTCGAGTCGCTATGACGAGGATGCGGAGGACCAAGGTCCCTGTGAGAAGCGAGGGCAGTTGTCTTGGCTCGTAGAACCAGTCGATCTAGGCGACTCCAGTGGGGCTCCGGGTTGGCGTTTTTCGTGGACGATGCAAGACCTGAAGTGATTCAGTGCTCTTACACCGCACTACTTAGCCGTGCCGATCGCTGTACCAAAGGTTGACTTCTGCATTTAGCATAACGCTGTTTTTACGAGTGCGAGTGGCACAAGTCATGGAGAGTAGGCGCAATTTGCGGTAACCATTTCTTTTTATTTCATAGCGACTGGAGAGTACATGTGTGGGGTTCTAGGATTAGAACTTCCGGAGGAGGTTTACATTCCATGGTCGCTTGACGTCGAGTTCGCCGTCCCCGCGGACGTCGATGAGGTAGTAGGCGTCGTTGCCGAGTACGCGCCCGATAGCGAATGGGCCTTCCCACGGAGGGGAAAGCTTGTGCATGCCCTTCTTGTCCTGGATGAGGCGTAACACCAGGTCGCCTTCATGGAAGGTGCGAGCTTTCACCCGCCGGCTGTGGTAGCGGCGGAGTCCTTGCTGGTAGATGGCGGTGCGTGACCGAGCGAGGTCGCGTGCTTCGTCGAGCTGGTCGACCCCATCTTGGCGGGCCAGCTCGTTTGCAGCCTCCGTATAGTGGACGACTCGCGGCGAGTCGTGTTCGAGGTCGGTGGGCATGACTGCTTCGGCACCGTAGGCCATGAAGAAGGGAGTGAATCCCGTCGATCTGTTGACGGAGGTGCGGATCCCCCAGACGACAGAGGGCAACTCCTCGACCCAGCACCCGGCGGTGCGCTCGAGTGGTACTTGGAGTCGCGGCTTCAGGCCGTGGAGGATGCTTTGGTTGGCCCGTTCCGCCTGGCCATTGGATTCCGGGTGGGCGACTGACGCGAGGTCGAGCCGGATATGGTGCTCTTCGCAGAATTCGGCCATGGCTCCCTTGGCGAAGTTGGTGCCGTTGTCCGTGATGATGCTGTTGGGGAACCCGTAGCGATATATGAGCTCGCGTAAGAATTTAGTGGCGGTCTTCCCGTCACATTTCCGGACTGGCTTGGTCTCCACCCACTTCGTGAATTTATCGACGGCGACTAGCAGGTGGGTGTAGCTAGAGGGGGCCTTCTTGAAGGGGCCTACCATGTCCATGCCCCACACATCGAATGGCCAGGTGATGGGGATTGTTTTGAGCGCCGAGCTCGGTACGTGCGTCTGACTGGCGTACTTCTAGCACCCGGCGCATCGCTGGACGATGTCGACAGCGTCGGCGTGTGCGGTGGGCCAGTAGAAGCCGTGTCGCATAGCCTTGGCGACCAGGGAGCGAGCGGCGGCGTGGTGGCCACAGTCACCTGAGTGAATGTCGTGGAGGATTTTGCGTCCTTCAGCCGGTTGGACGCAGCGTTGGAACACGCCGGTGACGCTGCGCTTGTGGAGCTCGCCGTCGATGATGGTGTAGGACTTGCATCGACGAGCGATCATTCGAGCGTCTGTCTCGTCTGCTGGCAGGGTGCCGGCTTCCAGGTAGGCGATGTAGGGCTTGGTCCAGTCGTCTGGCTCGGTGACGAGTGCGACCAAGGCTGCCTCTGGTTGGAGTGGGACTCCGATGTCGATCTCCCTCGGGGGAGAGACTGATGGCTTGGAGATTGTGTCGAGGAACACGCCGGCGGGTGGTGCGAGTCGAGCCGACCCGATGCGAGAGAGGGCGTCGGCCTCCTCGTTTTTCCGCCTGTCGATCCACTCGACAGAGTAGCCGGTGAAGTGGCCGCCCAACTTGTCCACCGCTTGGCGGTACGCCGCCATGGTAGGGGAGACGACGTCGCAAGTGCCGGCGACTTGCCCCGCGACTGACGTTCATCTCCTTGGCGGCTCG
Organism: Avena sativa; assembly: GCA_916181665.1. Taxonomy (NCBI): domain Eukaryota; kingdom Viridiplantae; phylum Streptophyta; class Magnoliopsida; order Poales; family Poaceae; genus Avena; species Avena sativa. Next base: position 40,324,170 of record OV702300.1, on the reverse strand, counting down.
CATGCCGTGGAGTAGGGCCTCGTATTCAGCCATGTTGTTGGTGCAGGGCGTGAAGTCGAGGCAGAGGATGTAGCGGAGCTTGTCGTCCTTTGGTGAAGTCAACACTATCCCTGCGCCTGCGCCGTCCGCGTTCTTGGAGCCGTCAAAGTGCAGGCTCCAGTAGTGGAGGTACGGCAGCTTCTCTGGCTGCTAGGCCTCCTCCCAGTCGGCGATGAAGTCTGCCAGTGCCTGTGACTTGATCGCCTTTCGTGGCTCATATTTGATGTTGTGGACGCCGATCTCGACGGCCCACTTGGCGACCCGCCCGGTCGCCTCGCGATTGCGGATGATGTCTTGCAATGGTGCTGAGGAGACGACCGTGATCGGGTGCTCCTGGAAGTAGTGCGGCAGTCGCCGCTGAGCTCTGAAGACCGCGTATACTAGCTTTTGGTACTGTGGGTATCGTTGGCGCGACTCGATGAGGACCTCGCTGATGTAGTACACCGGCCTCTGAACCGGGCGCTCCTTTCCTTCCTCTGGTCGCTCGACGACCATCACGGCGCTGACGACGCGCTCGGACGCCGCGACGTAAACCAGCATGGGTTCTTTGTCGACGGGGGCGGCGAGTAGTGGTGCGGCGAGTAGCACCTTTTTGAGGTCGCGGAGCGCGTCATCCGCCTCCTTGTCCCACTGGAAGGTGGGGTTCTTGCGCATCAGGCGGTATAGGGGCATCGCCTTTTCGCCCAGGCGGGGGATGAAGCGACTGAGAGCCGCTACTCGCCCGGCCACCTTCTGGACGTCGCGCAGGCACTCGGGTTTGCCGAGCCGGGCGATCGTGTCGATATTTGTGGGGTTCGCCTCGATCCCTCGTTTGGAGACGACGTACCCCAGTAGTTGTCCGGCGGGTACACCGAAGGTGCACTTGCCTGGGTTGAGCTTTATCTTGTATCTTCGCAGGTTGGTGAAAGTTTCCGCCAGGTCGGCGAGTAGGTCGCCTTGGTGAGCGGACTTCACGACCACGTCGTCGATGTAGACGTGGATGTTGCGGCCAATTTGGCTCGCGAGGCATTCTTGCATGCACCGCTGGTAGGTCGCCCCGGCGTTCTTGAGGCCGAAGGTCATGGCGGTGTAGCAGAAGGCTCCGAATGGCGTGATGAACGCCGTCTTCTCCTTGTCTTCGACGGACATTTTGATCTGGTTGTACCCAGAGTAGGCGTCGAGGAAACATAGCGACTCCAAGCCCGCGGTTGAATCGATTATCTGGTCGATCCGTGGGAGGACGAACTGCTCCTTTGGGCAGGCGCTGTTCAGGTTTGTGTAGTCGATACATATTCTCCAGGTACCGTTTTTCTTCTCGACCAGGACTGGGTTTGCCAGCCACTTGGAATACTTGATTGGCCGGATGAAGCCGGCAGCGAGTAGACGCTGCACTTCCTCGGCGATTGCTCGACGGCGTTCTTCGTTGAAGGGCCGCAGCGACTGCTTGACAGGTCGCACTTTCGGGTCGGCGTTTAGCTTGTGCTCAGCGAGCTCCCAAGGGACACCGGGCATGTCGGAGGGTTTCCATGCGAAGATGTCCCTGTTCTCACGGAGGAACTCGATGAGCGCGCCTTCCTATGATGGGCTCATGCCCGTCCCGATCGTCACCGTCTGGCTGGAGTCACCTGGTACTAGCTCGACGGTGCGGGTGTGCGTCGTGGCCTCAAAGGTTGAGGTGTTTGCGCCCTCTGAGTTGGGTTTCTTGAGTATGGTGGGGTCGTCGTTGTTGACCCCGCTTGCGTACTTGGCGAGCTCATCGGTGTGGTTGGTCTCCGCCGCGATGACAGCGTCGGCGAGCTCGGCTCCTTTGGCCTCGCACTCGCTGGCCATGTTGGGGTCGCCGTTGATGGTGATGACGCCGCACGGCCCGGGGAGTTTCATCGCGTTGTACGCGTAGTGGGGTGCTGCCATGAATTTAGCGAATGCCTGGCGCCCCAGGACGCAGTGGTAGGGGCTGTCGAAGGGCACCAGCTCGAAGACGATCCTCTCGGTGCGGAAGTTTGCCGGTGTGCCGAAGGTGACTGGCAGCGTGACCTAGCCGATCGGGTACGCCTTCCGACCGGGGAAGATGCCGTGGAATGTGGTGTGGGTCGTCTCGATCATCGACTGCGGGAGCCGCAGCCGCCTGAAGGTGTCGAGGTAGAGGATGTTGATGGAGCTGCCGCCGTCCATCAGTGTCTTGTGGAGCCAGTAGTCGCCAACCTTGGGCTTGACCACCAAGGCGACTCGTCCTGGGTACTCGATGCGCGGCGAGTGGTCTTGCCGGCTCCAGGTGATGGGCTGCTCCGACCAGTTCAGGAACTGGGGGACGTCTATTTGGGCCACCGCATTGACGGCGACGGCGCGGGCGATGACCTTCTTCTCGCGCTTCGTGTTGAAGCCTGTGAAGGTGTGGAGTGAGCCGGCTACTTTGCCGAATTTTCCGCCGTTTAGCGGATCGTTGTCGGGGTCCTCCCGCGCTTGCCGTGCCTTCTCGATTTCCCTGAGGGTGTGGCAGTCGGCGGTGGTGTGCGTTGCGGGCTTTCCTTCCCTGCTATGGAATGCACATGGTTGGTTAAGGAGGGCCGCGGGATCGAACCTTGGCTTGTTCTTGTAGTTGCCGCCATCGCGGCGTTGCCCTTCGTCGCGGCGGTAGCTTTTGGGCTCGCGCTACGCGTGCCCGGCGTTGGCGACGAAGTCGACTCGCTCGTCACTGCGGCGCTTGCCAATGAGGCGAGTGCCGCTGTAGCGTAGGTCGGTTCGGCGTCCGCCGTCGTTGCCGCCCGTGCGGCGTTGACCTCCTGACTCGTCGTCAGTTTCCTGGTTTGGGTCTTCCTCGGCGTACCGTTTGGCGATCTCGAGGAGGTCGGGGATGTTGTCGAGTGTGCGGGAGTGTCGCTTGAGCTTGGCGACTAGAGGCTCGTAGAGGCACGAGGTCTTGAAGCAATGGATCGCGGTGTCCGGGTGGATGCCGACCGCATTGTACGAAAGCTCTTGCCACCGTTGGACCCAGTTGCGGGTCGACTCGCGGGGTCCCTGGACGCACCGTTCCAGGTCCTCAATAGTGGTGGCGCGGGTGTAGGAGCACTCGAAGTGCCTGACGAAGGCGTCACGCATTTCCTCCCAGGAGTCGATACTGTCCTGGGGGAGAGTGTTGATCCACTGCCTGCACGTCCCCTCCATCATCAGGGGGAGGTAACGGGTGGCGAGTAGGTCAGTGTGACCCGCGATCCCCATCGCCATGAGGTATGTGTCGAGCTAGACGGCGGGGTCGTACGAGGAGTCGTACTTTTCTATCTCTTTTGGTGCCTTGAAGTTTGGCGGGTACTTCTCGCCTCGGATCATTGGTCCGAAGCACTTGGGTCCGAGTCGATTGAGCGACCCCATAGGCTCGCCGTCGCGGAGATTAGTTAGGGTGTCCCGCAAGTCGTCGGGCTAGCGTGCGCGCCAGCTTTCGTTGTTGATGATGTGGGTGCGGGCGTCGATGGGTTGCCCGTTGGCGGCGACAAGGTTGGTTGCCGGCCTGGGGTCATTGGTGGAGAGTGCCGCGTTCGCGGGTCGGTGTTGGGGCTGCAGCGGCTCTGGTGGCGGGCAGTTGAAGGTGTTTGCCGCCACTGGGCGGCCGCTGGAGGCCGCTCTGCTTCCCGAGGAACGCGAGTATACTCGACCTGCCGAGTCGGCGCCCGCTTTTTGCTGCTCGACGGCCTTCGCGAGCAGGGCCCTGACGTATTGGATCTGTAGGGCGCCATCGCCTGTGGCTGTGATGCTGTCGGCTGCTGCTTGTCCTGCCACGAGGTTGTCCATTGGGGTGGAGAACAGCGGCAGGCCGTTTGCGTCTCGCTCCCGTGAGGAGACTACTATCCGCGGCTGGTCCCTGGGAGGGGTGCGGTTGGGTGGTGGTGGGGCGCCCCTCGCCGTTGATCCTGGCGGGGGCCGGGCGCTTCCTCCTGGTGGCGCGTTCTCGCAGATCGCGCGTTCGGCCACGCGGGCCGGGTCGTTTTCGTCGTCGAAGTTCAGGGCACGCCCTTGAACGGTGGGGTTCAGGCGTGACCTGATCCGCTGCTGGTGGTAGCGTGATAGCTCCTGCGCCGTCACCTGCTCGAGGCGAAATTTTTCGCGCTTGGCTTGCTCCTTGCGCACCGCCTCGGCCAGTTTCAGGCGGAGTTCCTCGACCTCCATTGCCGTGGCGTTAGGAGGGATTGGGGTGGAGAAAGGATCCTCCGGCGGATCGGCGCCGGTGGCCATGTAGGTCGCGGCGTGGCGACCGGTTCCGTCGCGGAGGTCGGCGGAGTTCTCCGACCTGGAGTCGAATTTGAAGATCCCGAGGATGGAGGGGTCCTCGAAGTCTCCCGCGTTGGAGACCTGGGCGATGGAGCCCGCGGACGAGGCCGCGGTGATGGATCCGGCGAGTGACGCCGGGGCCGCCGGGTCGACGTCGTCGGTGAGGGCCGCATCCTCTACGGCCGCTGAATTCCCGGCCACGTTGCTGTGGGCCGAGTTGTACTCGGAGGCGAGGCGGTGGATCGTGCGGATCTGGCTCTCGGAGAGCCGATCGCGTGGCGGCGACTCGCGGATGCGAGCCGAATCCTCCGAGTCGATGACGTCGGTGAGGCCGACGAAGAGGCTGATCGTGCCGATAGGCAGGATCACGCTGTGCGTGACGGGTCGCGCTGCCGGGACGTAGCTGCTCGGCAAGACCTGGAGCATCTTGCCGATCGCTATCATGCGGACGGTGGCGACCGTCTCGTTGATGGGCAGAGTGGATCTCGCCGCAGAACACCGGCCAGACCGGCCAGGCCCCACGGTGGGCGCCACTGTCGTGGGAATTGTCACGGCAGATGCTGCAATCGGCAGCGAGTAGTAGAACGAGGGGCAAGGGCGGCCAGCCATCTGCGGTGCGAGATGAGGGCAAAGACACAGGGTTTTACCCAGGTTCGGCCCCCCGGAGGGTAAAGACCTACTCCTGCTAGATTGTATTATGGAGGTGTTACAATGGGCGAACTCGGCGGCTAGGCGGCGAGTCGCTTGGGTGTATGAGGGAACGTGTCTCTACTTACCCTATAGGGAGGTTTATATAGGCTCACCTCCCCTAGGGTTTACATATCTCAACCGATTCGGTTAAATCTTCAATAGCCGTTTAATCCTTACCCGCCTGGGCCTATCTACTCGCCTGGGCCTTCAGCTTCCAATCGCTCAGCTCCTGGCTGGGCTTCGATCCACTCGCCGTTCTGCAGGCCCACTCGCCGGGTCTTGGGCCAGTCGGAAACGTCCTGCTGGGTATACCCCGGTAGGCATATCCCCATCAGTCAACATGATCCCATGTTTGGTTTCGAGGATAGTAAATCTTAAGTAGTTTTTCAATGAGTAGAAATTACTTTTCTAAAAATAAAAGGAATTAAACCAAGCCTTAATCTTGTAATGTTAGTGATGATGCTAGATCATCTATAGGACCCTTTTGTGTGATGATTGCAAGTAGTTAAGTATTGTTTGGTGATTGTGTACATCGTATTTATTTATAGACGCTAGTATCGAACAAGGATACGAGGAGGAAGGAGGATTCTACGAAGAAGAAGCCGAGGAGAACTTCAACCACTGCTCTGCACAAGGCAAGCTAACACTTGCAAGCTACTACTGATATTGTGCAAGACCATACTTGCAAGCCTTTCTAATCAAGTTGACCTATGCAAGCAAACCCTTGCTTGTTACCATGCCAACTATATGCCTTAAGCATATGTGATCTTACCCACTTGATAACCCAATCCTAGTTTTATTTGCAAGATTCTACTTTATTTCTTTATCAAAGCTTTAACTTAGAGTTGACTTAGGTGACTTATAGATCTTAGAAAGATATATTTGAAGGTTGCATAAAGAGCATAAAATTTGGCCTAAGTTAGAAACCTTGATATCATCCTAAGATATAAGGTTGTACTTAGTTGAAACTCCACTAGTTTACCACCCCTCATTAGTGCTACCCCCACTTGTAGATGCTAGTGCTAAGCATAAAACTTGATCAACTTTAGATGGGAATACTTGGTGAAAATGGTTATGAAAACCTTAGAATTATGGATCATTCTACTGAGATGTTTTGACATGTGTTTCCGAACACCAGAGGATTTTGGTGATGAAAATGTTGAGTCATGAGCCTTAGCCCTTTATAAAACTGATGGTTGTCTGGATGCGATACCATTCCAATTTTATCGTAAAACCACAATACCCGAAGATTGGGTAGGGCTTGACTGGAAACTTATATACCTTAGTATTAGTTCCCTCACGGCCAAGGTCTGAGCTGAGGCTACCTTGTGAAGATTTTCCACCTATGCAGTAGCCAAGATGACAATTGGTCATGGTTGGGAGGCCAAACTCACAGGAGAGGTGCTTATACTAGGGCGTGTAATTGAAAGGTTAGGATTGATTATCCGCATACTGAGTATGGTGAATTCAGGATTTGTTCCTGACGGATGTATCGAATGTTGTGGTGAAAGTGTACAATCTCTGAAGAGTGTCAAACTATTTGAATAGCCGCGTCCGCGGTTATGGACAGTTGGAGTGGCCATACTATTCCCCCGTCAGATGTTTTCAGAAAAATGACTTGTGAAATGAATTGAGACTTTGACTTGACCACAACAGCGTTGTGATAGGAGTTACAAGATCCCACTTAGGAGTTATAAAATTGTAACTAGCTTCTCTTGCTTCTAAACTAGCAGAGATAATTCTGGCCCTTACAAAACAACCCTAGAGCCTAGTGGCCTATTATCCAAAAAACCCTTTACCTTGTTAGTATTAGTTTGCGAGTACTTAAAGAGTACTCATGGCTTTGACCCCGCCTATTCCCGTGGCCATACTATGAAGAAGAGTACCTGGAGGATGGACCCCAGGAAGGTTACGACAACTAGGATCATCTCCCATCGTCAGCATTGCCTGTGACCCCAAAGATGGAGCTTCGCCTACGCTACCGTTATTATTACGTATTCCGCTGCTTGAAGTTGTATTAAGAACTGGATCATGAGATCCCTATTTGTGTAAGACCTTATATATGGATTGTAATGGATGATGTACTATGGTATCCAATTCTGTTATGTCTCGCAAAAATGGTAATCCTGGGATTGCGATGTATGGCATAACAGGCATCTGGGATTAAAAATCCGGGTGTTGACAGTGTTGGTCCGCCTTAGGTTTGCCTCCGTCAAGTTCATCTTATGCAGTGTATCCAGGTACATGATGTTGATGCTGCTTCCACTATCCACCATGCACTTGGTGAACTCCACACCGTCAATCAAGGGGTTGATGACCATGGCGTACTGGTTCTCCGTGGGCACAAGGTATGGATGGTCCGTTCTGTCCCAAGTTATTGGAACCTCCGACCAGCGCAGGTACTGGGGAACTGGGGGGAGAGTGGCCATCAGGATCCTCAGAGAGGTCTTCTGTTGTTGGACGGTGGGGGTTCCAAGGAACGTGTGGTAGACTAGAGCCTTCTTTCCAAAGGGGTTCTTGCCCTAGTCGTCGCTCTTGGCAGCGTGCTTGGGGTCAACGTCTTCGTCCATGTCACTTGAATCCTTGGAATCCTCCTCCTTCTTCTTCCCTTTGCCCTTGCCTCGCGGTCTGTTCTTCCGACTTTGTTTGTAGCCGGACTCCGGGTCTTCCTTGAGGTCGTTGACGAACTTGCAGTGTCGATTGGTATGGGTGGACTTGCCGTTGGCATCGAGGCGTACGAGGCACGGCATATCGCGGTACTCTTTGTAGGTTTGGGGAACGCGGAGCAGCGCCGAGGTGGTTTCACTTCCTCGTTGCTGCCCACGACCAGCTCCCCTTCCTCGGCCACGTTGTCCGCCTTCTCCTCGTCCTGCAAAAGTCATAGCGACCATGTCGGTAGATTGCTTTTCTTCTGGAGCGGTTTTCCGCTTTGTACTGTTGTTCCTCCGAGCTTGAGTTGGAATGGCCATTGCCGGCAAGGAGACATGAGCATCGTCGTCGGCAGCTGCGAACTCACTAGCCAACTAAATCATCTGATTCAAGTCAAGATGATGATTGTCCTGCAAGCGCTTTAGCTTATGTCGGAGCAGCGTGCCCCTTTCCAACCCATCGATGAAGGCGGCCATGGCGGTCTGAGCGTGCACTCCTAAGCATGAATTCTTCATATCCAGCCATCGGGAGAGGTAGGCACGAGATGTCTCATCTTTTTCTTGCATGCACCGATGTAGATCTCCCACAGTGCAAGGACGCTTGTATGTACCCTCAAAGTTCGTGGTGAACGCTTCTTGCATGTCCAACCAGTTGTAGACAGATTTCTCCGGCAAGTCGTCGATCCATTGATGGGCCGTGCCCGCCAACATTAACGGGAGGTACTTGACGGCGACGTTGGGGTTGCGTCCGACAATCTCCACCGCGTTGCCGTAGTCCTGCAACCATGTGGTTGGCTTGGCTGTGCCGTCATAGGGCTTGATGGTCTTGTCAATCAAGAAACCTTTGGGGTAAGTTGCGGACCGTATTGCAGGTCCAAAGCAACATGGTCCCAGGTATGGTCCTTACCGGGCCTCGTGGATCTTATCGATCCGTGAACATGCGTCGTATGGCTCCGGGTTCTTCTTCTGTTTGTCAACAGGACATGGGCTACGTGAACGACGCGGGCCTCTTCCGCCATGGTGACTGCTTGGCGGCGACAGAGGTGGAGGTGGCGGTGGGTTATCCTTCTTGCTGTTACCCTCCTGCGACGCCTCACGCCTATCACGGTTGCTTGTCGGACGCGGGGGGTCATGGTGTGACCTGCTCTTGTGTCCTTGGTTGTGCTCTCCATCATGACGGGTCTGCGCCGCATTGTTGCAGATGACGATGCTGCACTGATTTGGTGGGGGCATATCCGTACGATGGTGAGCCTTGTAGTCTTCCTGACGTCGGGGGATCGGGGCGGTGGCGATGGGTAACGAGGTCGGGCTTTTTCTCCATGGTCGGAGGATATGGGGATAGCATCCTTCCTCTTGCGCGCATCCCTCCGTCTTCGTTCTAATGAACCAGTCCAGGACCCGACATCCTGAGGAGATCTGTCCCTTGGCGGTTTGTACTGGCTAGATCGGCAGAGCGCTGGGTCAGACTCAAGCCTCTAAGAGGTGGCCTTTTCCTGCTGCTTCACCGCCTTGTCCACCAGGTCATAAACCTGTTCTGCTGCCTCAGGCGATCTATCCTTCTCCAGAAGGGTCTTGGCGACGGTGAGGTTAAGGAGTGGGGTGGGCATCACCTGCTTGCCTTCACTGTCAATGTATGGCTTGGCTTATACCGGCTTCAAGGGAGCCCATCCAAGGTTGCGCCGTATGCCAGGATCATTGATGATGCGAGCCAGAGCTTTCTTAGCCTTCTGCTGCTGCAGCAAAGTCTTGTATTCGGCCTCCATTGCTCTAGCTTTCTCTATGGACTTCGGCGCGTTGACGAGATCTCGATCTAGTTTAGCGCCTTGCTCCGAGATGGCTTGCGCCTCCTCCAGCAGTTGCTGGCTCTTCTCGTCAAGATGGGTCACGTTCTAGATATGAGCAATGGTTAGTGGCTCGACAAAGAGATTGTCGTACATCACTCTATCAGCTGGAGTAACATGGGCTGCTGCCGACATAGATGCTGGAGGCAGCAAGTTTGCGGTGTTATTGTTGCTCGAGCCATTGCCGAGTTCCTGCGACTGCTGCACTGGGTTAGGCGGGGGAGGCATAATCTTTGCATGATCAATGTCAGTGGCAATAAGTGGACCCTTCCCCTTGTCCAGCACTGTACGCGGAGCTTGTCCGGGTTGATCTTCATTCATCGCCGTCCCAATGGTGACGAACACCCCTCGAGACGTGACGGTGTTATTGGCTTGCTCGTCGCGCGAGTACTCCTCCTCCATCTCCTGCATAGCAGAGTCTAGCTCTTCTGGACTGAAGTCTATCTCCTCTGAATCTGCACTGAAATCAGCATAAAGCGCGTCAATGACAGAGTCAGAGGGATCCAGGACCTCCTCGATGACGGGCGGTGGAGGTGCAACGGCCTCGACGATGACTGGAGGTGGGTGGTGCTGCTACGACGATGGCGGCCGGAGGCGGCGGTGGCGATGGCTGAATCCGAGGGGCTCCGTCAATGAGCGCAAGCACTATTTGAGCTGCCGCTTCGGCCTCCGCGTAGTTGTTGACAGTGTTTACCATCTCTTCGAGGGTAAGGCGCCCTGTTACCTGCTGCCGTTTTAAATAGTGTCGGAGAAGAGTGCCACGGTCCAGTCCTTCCACGAAGTGATACAAAGCGTTATCATCGGGGTAGTGGGCCAGATCGGCTCGTACACGGAGCCACCTGGCCAGGTAATCGCGGGGGTTTTCGCCCTCTCTCTGAACGCGGCACGCCAGATCGAAGATGGTAACCACGCCGACGAACTTGGATCTCTACTGTCCAGACGCACGGACGAAGCCGGTGGATTTGCTGTGATCTTCCACCTTTATATCCTGCACAGGGGCGGTTTGGGTGGGCCTTGAATTTTTCTGATCTTTGTCGACAAACTCCGAAGATAGATCCGATATCGATCCTTCCACGAACGTATCCAGCCCGTAGGCAGTCCGTGCGTGTCTAGATGTTTTCCAATCTTTGCCGGCAAACTCCAAAGAGAGATGCGACATCGATCCTTCCATGAACGTTTCCAGCCCGTAGGCGGTCCGTGCGGGTCTTGATGCTCCTCCGGCTCCCAGGGAACTAGTGCCCGAGTCGGTTTCGCCGATGAGGAGGTGGATGTCTCTGATAGGAATGATTGAACGCCGTGTAGGGTTCGTCTTTGCCGGGATCCAGAACTCATTAGGAGGGACGATCGGAACGTTGCCGAGAAGAGAACGCGACCAATGGCTACGGTATCGCCGATTCCCGCGAAGATCTTGGTCCTCGCCCGCTGAAGAGCCTGAAGCGCCTCTTTCCCCATGGTGGGCGCCAACTGTCGTGGTATTGCCGACGATTACGCCATGGAGGGGTCCTCACAGTGCGTGTTTAGAGATGTGGGGTAAGGCGGACGGTTGACGGGTATGAGCTAACGCAGCTTACCCAGGTTCAGATCCCATAACGGTGGCGGAATCCTACTCCTGCTATAAATCACTATAAGGGCAATACGCTGAGTTACAGAGATATGTTCGCCGTGCGAGGTTGTGTGTATCGATCTATGATCGTATGAGATTGTCTGCCCTAAAGGCTCCCATAGGCCCGACTTATATAGTCACCAGTTTCTAGGGTTACAGGGAAAAGTCCTAGCCAGACAGATTACACAGTCCTACACCGTCTATCACTAGTCTTGTGTATCTTGCACTTCAAGGCTCCGAGTACGTTGGTGACTCCTCCATAGCCTTCCTTTATCCGGCATGGGCCTCCCTTCTGGATCCACCTAACTGGGCCGCCCAGCAGGCCATAGACCATGCTACCGACTATGGGCCACCCGGGTTAGCCGGATAAGAGACATGCTATAAGGATACCCATATAGCATATCCCCAACATCCGCCACAGTGGAGGTGATGGTACTTCTTCCTCGCCCATCCCGGCCGTTCCTGTGCGGGCTATAGCGCCGCAGTCGCCGGCGAAGAGGAAGAAGGAAGAGAAGAAAGGCAAGAGGGCCCTGCCTGTTTTTGACTTGAGTGACATGGTATAGTAAGTGCTTTAAGATGCCTTTTGCTACTTTTCTTGTCTTCTTGATTTTGACTGGTGCTTTTCCTTTCCAGCGACTCCTCTGAGGGCTCTTTTAGCGATGCCACTCAGGAGGTAGTAGGGGAGTCGAAGATCATGCCTCCTCCCTCTCAGACGGTGGCCACCACTAGGGGCGTTACTCCAAACCCCTCTCCGCAGGAGGCTCGAGTGATCGTCTCCCAGAAAACTGCACCAGAACCTTCGGAGTCTCCGTCTGAACATGTAAGTGTTTTCTCTCTTGCTGTGGGGGGAGCCCCCGAGCCTTGTTTTCGGATGATATTCTAATTTTGCCTCTTTTTTGCGTGTCTCGAGGGGATCCCTCGAGCATGATTCATGTTCTAGATGTCTTTGCTCGTTTCTTGGGCGCAGTCCCCGAGCCCTTTTGTGATACTTTGTTTCTTCTTGCAGCCTTTTGTGCATGGTGCGAACCTGCTGGTGAAGCAGCACCTGGCGCTGGAGGCCATCCTGCGGCAACTTCAAGGTACATTCTTAATTAATACTCTACTCTTTCGTCTGCTTGCTAGCTTGTTTGAGCTCATGTGTGTTCTTGTTGCTTTTGCAGAAGAGAATAATACTTCCCTCAGCGAGCTTGATGCTCTCAAAAAGATCCTTGGGCGAGCAGAGAAGAAGGTCGAGGATGCCCTAAGGGCGAAGAAGCGCCTTGAATAGTATTTGGCTGATGCCACGACGGCCAAGGAGCGCCTGCAGCGGGAAGCCACAGATCGTGAGGAGCAGCTCACCACCGTTGCAGTTGTGCCCGAGAAGGAGGTGGCTGAAAAACTGATGGCTGCTGCCAAGGCTGTCTGTGGTGAGTGTTTTTGCCTTTCTTTGGTTTATTCGGCTGTCGCGTCCCTGGGTCCTTATTCGATTATTACTGTTCCTTTCCTTTTCTCTAGATGCCGCAGGCATTGAGTTCAATCGCGGTGCACTGGAGCACGGTGGTTCTTTGGATGATGCCACTGTGGCGGTCGAAGACCGCTGCAGTACTACAGTTGGCTCCCTTGCCAAGGCCAAGGAGATCCTCGGGCGCTTCTACAAGGAGCTCGATCCCAAGGGCGCTGCCCTTGAGGATGTCGATTCCTTGGCGGATGCGATGTCCGCGGATGCACCCACGGCCTACAAGTGCAAGCAAAAGGGGATTGGTGCTTCCATGGGCCTAGCCATGGCCATGGCGTCCGGGGCGGAGCTTGATCTTTACCAGGTCACCTCCAAGATGACTACGGCTCCCGACGGTTCCGAGGTAGACTTCGCTCTCTTTGCTGTAAGCTCTATGGGCCGAAGATTATTGACCTTCTGGTGGAGTATGCGGCGAAGCAGCAAGAGGAGGTCAAGAGCAGGCACTCTGGCTCCAAGGCTACTCAAGATGCAACTGCTTAGGCTTTGTCTTTGTAGGATAGTTGTCTTCTAATTTCATTATAATATTTTGATGAACAATTTCCTATGCCATGCAGTGGATTTTTGTTGTATATAATGAGCCTTAGAGTTGTTGCTTAGTCGTGTATTGTTCATATCCTTGTATGTTTTCCTTTAGGGACCTTCGGGTGATGACCCCGTCGATACTTCGTCTGCTCCGCAGCCGCGACCATCCTTGGATGATGCGTTGCAGCTTGTTTTTCTTCGTGACCGTGTCTGCATTCTTGAAAAGGAGTAACTTGGCATCCTAGGCCATGCGGACGTTTCGAAGTCGAAGGCGGAGCGAGGTACCGCCAGAGAGGAATATCTGATGGGGCTGTTGGCCGAGCAGCTGCTATGTAAGTTTCTTCGAGCTGCTGCTCATTTTCTGATGCGCCTGTTTTGCGAGTCATCTTACATTGTAGTTGTTGCAGGTGCCAACCTTGTTCCGAGGGAGGAGAAGGAGCGCGTTGCAGTTCAGATCAACTGCTTGACCCAACAGGATATGGAAGCCAGAGGCTTTTTCTCGATGGACCGCAACCGTGCCAGGGTTCTTTCGACTATGCAGGATCATGTTCACCAAGTGGCGCGGGTGTTGCGGCGGGTGAAGATTTCCCTGGCGTTGATTATGCATGTCATGTTCTACCTTGATGAGGAGCCTTCAACTCTATGGGGTTTGCTGGCGAAATTTCGGGACGTGGGTCACGTCAGGGAGCTGGTGAGGCACCAGTTAGTTACAGGGGTGAAGGCCGCCCTTTACCTCGTGCGGTTGCATCGTCCTGATGTTAACCTTGTGGCTGTGGCGACTGGGTCGTCTCCTCGTCTAGATGGTGGCCTATGGGACATGCGCCCGCACTATGCGGCTGTTAGGCAGTATGCCGAAGAAGTTGTAGATCTCTTTGAGCATCGTGCGCAGGTGATCCTTCAGAATAGGTAGCACCTGTAAAAAAGATAGATGTAAAACTTGTATGTATTTCGTCTGGGCGTGTTGTGCCCTTTGTTGTAAAGGTTAATTGTATTAGCATGTGGTGCTTGGTTGTATGCATGTCCTATTTGTTAGCCTGACGTGATCATCTACCTAGGTATACATGCGTTATCCTTAGTCGACGAAGTTGTGAGGTGAGGGGGAGCCGCCGAGTGTGTTGTAGCATAAGGAAATGCGAGAAAAATATAAATTTTTGGGCAAGACACTTAGCTTTATTCATATCGTAATGAGGAGGTACATTTTTCAGCTGAGTATCCTTATTGAAAGTAAAGGGGATAGCTAGGGGTAGAAGTGTCGCAATTGTGCGATGTTCCATGGGTTGGAGTATGTGACTCTAGACTCCACGTGCTTGAGGCGGTAAGCGCCACCTGGGATGACTTCGGTGAAGACGTATGGTCCTTCCCAGGGTGACTCGCCAATATCGGCTCCACCTGCGCAACCTGATGCTCCTGGAGGTAGTGGCTGAGCCGATAAGCCATCATGAACACGCCATAGGCGAGTTTCTGTTAGTGAGGGTACCTCTATTTTGTTGGCGTCAATACCTCGATGAGGTAGTAGATTGGGTGTTGGACCCCATGAGTTTTTCCATCTTCGGGTCGTTCAACCACGAGCATGGTGCTTACAACCTGATGCGTGGTTGTTATGTATAGCAGGAGAGGCTCGCGTTACTTTGGTGTGACCAGGATGGGCGAGGTGGAGAGCAATCGCTTCAGATCTTCGAATGCGTCATCCGCTTCAGGTGTCCACTCGGATTTGTCTGCTTTGCGTAGTAGCTGATAGAAAGGCAGGGCCTTCTCACCCATGCAGCTGATGAATCTGCTTAGCGTCGTGATGCGTCCAACGAGTTGCTGGACACCTTTGAGGTTCTTCAGTTTCTCCATGGCCAGTATGGCCCGGATTTCCTTCGGGTTCGCCTCAATTACTCGCTGGGAGATGAAGTAGGCAAGCAGTTGGCCAGATGGGACGCCGAAGGCGCACTTTTCTAGGTTCAGCTTGATCTTGTAGTGATCAAGGTTGTCGAAAGTGTCAAGGAGATCGTCGATCAATGTCTTGGCCTCCCTTGTTTTGAATACTATGTCGTCGACATAGACCTGTATGTTGCGGCCGATCTGACTCTTCAAGCATGCCTGCATGCACCACTGGTACGTGGCATCTGCGTTCTTCAGCCCGAAGGGCATTGTGTTGTGGCAGAATACTCTGAATAGTATGATGAACACCGTTTTCTCCTGGTCTTCGACCATCAGTCGAATCTGATTGTAGCCTGAGTAGGCGTCAAGGAAGGAGAGTTTCTCGCATCCTGCAGTCGAATTGATAATCTGATCAATCCGAGGGAGAGGGAAGTGATCCTTCGGAAAGTGCTTGTTCAGCGATGTGAAGTCTGGGCTCATCCGCAGGATGTCCGTGTGTTTTTAGGGACCATCACGGTGTTGGCCAGCCACTCGCTTTCCTTGATCTCCCTGATGAAATCAGCGTCGAGCAGTCTGTTGACTTCAACTCCGATGGCTTCAGCCCGTGGCTCGGACTATCGTCGGATGGACTGTTTGACGGGCTTGGCATCTGGGAATACATTGAGTGCGTGCTCGGCGAATTCCCTGGGAACTCCTGGCATGTCCACAGGACACCAGGCAAAGATTTCCCAGCTCTCACGGAGGAATTCGACGAGCGCACGTTCCTATGTGGGGTTGAGGTCGTTGGCGTTCAGCACCATCTTGGAGGCGTCCGTCGGGTGGACCTGCACCTTTTTCGTGTTGACTGTTGAGTCGAATGACATGTCAGGTGCGTTTTGCTTCGAGACTGGGGGTGCCTCGTTGTCTGTCACCTCTCGGAGCCTTATGTGATCCTCCTACATGCCGAATGACTGAGAGATTCTGTTGAAGTCCGAGGATGGCGTGGTATTGTGATGGCCAGTCCACCACTTTGGACTCGAGCCATTCACACCGAAAGTTGTTGGGTTTGCCAAAGATGACGTCGAGCCATATCTTTCCCAGGGGAAATATGCCCTTCCCTCGGACGATGCCATGGAACTTTGTGTCGGATTGTTCCAGGTTGCACAGCAGGATCTGCATTGTGCTAAGGTGCTAGCGAACATCAGGTTGATGCTTTTGCCGCCATCCGTGAAGATGCGGCTCATCTCAAACCCTCCGATCTGCGCTTCGAGCACCAGGGCATCATGACCTGGGCGAGGGATCTGGCGGGGGTGATCCGAATGACTGAATGTGATGCAGGACTCCGAACCGCTGAGGTACTCAGGGATGGCGGGTGGAGCGGTCATGGCCAAGCTGACCAGGCGGGTTTTCTTCTTTGCCACCATGTTTGTTGGGCACCCCTTTTGGATCATCAGTGACCCTTTCGGCGCGGGTTACCCGTTTACTCCTTTGTTCTGCATTGGTGCGACCGGGTGATTCGAATGTCCCACGGGTGGTGGTGGAGGAGCTCGGTGGGCGATGTCGCCTGGTGCGAGCGCGTGTCTGAACCCATTATTTGGGACCTGCTGTCTCATCTGGGACAGGCTCTCGCTGAGTTTCTGGAACTCGCGGAAGTCCTTGAGCATACGGCTGTCCTTCTTTTTGCCATCCTGCTTGTCGATGTAGAAGTGGATGGTGCATGGGCCAGACAACTTGTCCTATGATGAGGGATCGTCGTCGCAGCCACGGCGTTGCCACGTTTGTGTTGGGTGTACTCCATCACGGAAGTTGTTTCCACGGTATCCACCGCTGCTGCGGTTGCTTTCGTTGTGGCGGTCGGCGTAGCCCGCCGCGACCATGTCGGGTCCGTCGCTATCATCGTAGACGCGCGATCTTCGCTTGCTGCGGCACTTGCGTCGGAGGCCGTAGTCATCTTCCTCATCCGAGTGTGATCGGTGGACGGAGTCCTCGCCATCTGCCCACCTGTTGGCGATGTCCATGAGGTGGTCAAGAGTCTTGGGCTTGACGCGCCCAAGTTCTTCCTTGAAGTCCTGGCGCTTGACGCCATCTTTGAAGGTGTCGATTGTTCTCTCCTCGGAGATGTGTGCCGTTGAGTTCTTGATGTTAGACCAGCGTATTATGTACGAGCGAATGGATTTGCCCATTCGTTGAGTGCAGGCCCGCAGCTCTTCGATTGAGGCTGGCCTCTTGCTGGTACCTTTAATGTTTCGGATGAAACTATAGGCTAGTTCCTCAAAGCTTTGGATGGAGCCTGACGACAGGCTGCTGAGCCAGATCCGAGCTGCGCCTGTTAGCTGCAGCCGAAGGAACTGCAGAGCGGTGTTTTTGTTTTCTCCATGTAGTTTGACGGATGACAGGTGGTCGCCGAGCCACACCTTAGCATCATGCATGCCGTCGAACTTTGGAGTGTGCGAAGGAAGCTTGAAGGTTCTCGGCATCCGTGTCCGCCGAACATATCTGCTGAAGCATCGAGCTCCACAGAGTTCTCCTTCATCGTCATCCTCTTAGGATTCAGATGAGCACACGTGTTTGGCGCGTGCCTTGTCGATCTTGCGCTGAGTGATGTCGCTTTGAGCGTCGTAGTTGCGGCTGGAACGTCGTGGACTCTTGCGTCATCGAGGTAGGTCGTGCTCATCCTCGTGGGATGAGGGTGTGGGGTTGCAGTTGAATCGGATTGCAGCTTTCTTTTTTGGCTCCGCAGGAGCCTCCTCGTGGAGTGCAGCTCCAACGAGTCCGAGTCCGGCTAGTGCGGACTTGTGCATGGCCCTCTTCGGTTCCCCCACCGGAGGTGGATGGGACGCAATATATGTGGTGCCTGCCATGATCGCAGCTTACGGCGTCTTCGGGATGACGTTGCCATTGGCGTCCATCTTCATGAAGGACGTGTTGAGGGTTTGGGTCACCTCGACGTGCAGTGGGATCCATGTTCTCTATGCGAGAGAGATGCTTGTTGGCATGGTTGCCATGCGAGCTAGAGCCGCCAACGACGGAGAGCGCGGCTCGCCATGCGCTAAACTCCGAGGCCCCTTGCTTGCGTTTGTCGGGTACCTCTTGCATCTTCACCTGCTTTTTGTTTTCTTCGATGAGGAGCAGGTGGTATGCCATCAGTAGGTCTCGTGAGGCACCTACAGGCAGGATCTTGTTGCCCGCCACGGCTTCGCGTGTCTGGTTCCATCCTTCCTCGCTAAGGTGGATTACTCGATTGGCATCAGGGTCATCCTCGTTGGGCGGGGGGATGGTTGCCTCCTATTTTCGCCGTTTCTACCTTGCGGGTTGGGTGGCGGTACCTGAGCACCCGAACCTGGTGGTTGTTGCTTGTTTTAGCTTTGGATGACCACGACACATTGGTAGCGTCCACGGATTGGATCGCTGCTGCAGCAGCTTTCAGATCTGGAACCGTAGGTCCCTTCATTCGATGGGGATCACACAGATCTGAGTTGCAGCTGCTGCTGTAATATGACTCATCTGTCGATGTTGTCGTGCGTAGCACATTGGGATGCGGGGCCCATGAGGCGGGTCTGATCAATGGATGCGGGGCCCATGAGGCGGCTCTGGGAGGCAGAGAGTGCTGGTCTGTTCCACCTGGAAGCAGAAGCTTCCGAACAGGATCTCGAGCCCGTCGCCTACGGGCTCGAAGTCCTTCAGGGTGGCTCGCGAGTGGCCAGTGAAGTCGAAAGCACCGAAGAGGAGATGGCTCTCCATCGCCAAGGAGTTGTAGATCTCTTTGGTCGGGGCTTTCACGATCGCACAATCAGCGCCCCCAATTTCCCACAGACGCCGCCAATTGACGAGGTTTAATCTTGTCAATGCCCATTGTTATGAGCTTGGGTTTTGGAGAAGATGGGGGTGCTAGAGGTCGCGGAACGGTTAAAAGACAAGAAACCACGAGACACGAGATTTACCCAGGTTCAGGCCCCCTAAGGGAAAACCCTACTCCTGCTTGTCAACTCTAGAGTACAACGGAACCGAAAGTTACATGGGTGCGTAGATGCAATTTGGCATGGAGGTTTGTATGCGGTAAGGTGAGAGAGAGCCTCCTCGTCGTGCCCTCCTAGCCTTTATATAGAGATAGGAAGGTCCCGGGCATAGATCGGGTCGGTTACAGGTTTAGGGTTTGCACATTTGAATATTCTATCTGTTCTAGTCTTGCTCTCCAAGGATCCGAAGACGTCATGGATTTAGGCCGCCCGAAAATCTTTATGGGCCGCGTATATTCTCGTGGGTCTTCCTTGGGCTGGACCAGGTATGCTAATGTCGTGTACCCGTAGGGTATAACCATGTCACTAGCGGCCTCCTACTCTAGCGACCCTCCACCCACCACCCAGCTCCCACTCCGGCCAGATACTCCGGCTAGATCTGGTTTGGGACTTCTATGGCGCATTTTGGCAATATGTTCCATAGAAGTTTTGAGACTTCTGTGGCGCATTTTAATATGTGCCACAAAACTACACTTTACTGGCGAGATAACTGTGGTGTCTACCATATGCGCCACAAAAGTCCCAAAATGATGCGCCACTGATAGGCGTTTTCCTAGTAGTGGAATTACAACCTCCGCTGCCTACTAGAACAAGGGAGAGGAAGGTCTTCATCGAGTACCGAACGTGTGACCGACTGCTGAAGCGCTGCGGGAGCGCAGCGCCGGAAGGATCGTCTACGTGATCTTGAGACCGGCAAGTGCACGACTACATCACCAACGATAATCAGCTTGATGGGGATGTGCCTTCCAGGGTATACCCAGCAGGACGTTTCCGACTGGCCCAAGAACTGGCGAGTGGGCCTGCAAGATGGCGACTGGATCAAAGCCCGGCATGGATCCAAGTGATTGGAAGCTAAAGGCCCAGGCGAGTAGATAGGCCCAGTCGGATTAGGTTAAACAAGGACTGAAACCTTAACTGATTCGGTTGATATATGTAAATCCTAGGGGAGGTGAGCCTATATAAACCTCCCTGCGGGGCGTGTAGAGGTACGTTCCATCATACACCCAAGCGACTCGCCGCCTAGCCGCCGAGCTCGCCCATTGTACCACCTTCATAATACAATCTAGCAGGAGTAGGTCATTACCCTCCGGGGGGCCGAACCTGGGTAAAAGCCTATGTCTCCGCCCTCATCTCGCACCGCAGGTGGCAGGCCGCCCTTGCCCCTCGTTCTACTACTCGCTGCCGATTGCAGCATCTGCCGTGTCCATTCCCACGACAGTGGCGCCCACCGTGGGGCCTGGCCGGTCTGGCCGGTGTTCTACGGCGAGATCCAATCTACCCATCAACGAGTCGGTCGCCACCGGCCGCATGATAGCGATTGGCGAGATGCTCCAGATCTTGCCAAGGAGCTACATCCCGGCGGCGCAACCCATCACGCACAGCATGATCCTGCCAGTAGGCACGACCAGCCTCTTCGTCGGCCTCACCGACATCATCATCTCGGAGGGCTCGGCTCGCATCCGCGAGTCGCCGCCACGCGATCGGCTCTCTGAGATCCAGGTCCACACCATCCATCGCCTCGCCTCCGAGTACAACTCGGCCCACAGCGACGTGGCCGAAAACTCCGTGGCCGCGGAAGACGCGGCCCTCAACGACGACGCCGACTCGGCGACCCCGGCATCACTCGCCGGATACATCACCGCGGCTTCACCCGCGGGCTCCATCACCCAGGTCTCCAACGCGGGAGACTTCGAGGACCCCTCCATCCTCGGGATCTTCGACTTCGACTCCGGGTCGGAAAACTCCGCCGATCTCCGCGACGGGACCGATCGTCATGCCGCAACCTATATGGCGACTGACACCGATCTGCCGGAGGACCCGTTCTCCACCCCGATACCTCCCAACGCCACGAAAACGGAGGTCGAGGAACTCCGCCTGAAGCTGGCAGAGGCCGTCCGCAAGGAACAGGCCGAGCGCGAAAAATTTCGCCTCGAGCAGGTGACGGTGCAGGAGCTGTCGCGTTACCACGCGCAACGGATCAGGACGCGCCTGAACCCTACCGTTCAGGGGCGCGCCCTGAACTTCGATGACGAAAACGACCCGGCCCGCATGGCCGAGCGCGCGATCTGCGAGAACGCGCCACCAGGAGGAAGCGTCCGGCCCCCTCCAGGGTCAACGGCGATGGGCGCCCCACCTCCACCCAACAGCACACCCCCTAGGGATCAGCCACGGATAGTAGTCTCCTCACGGGAGCGAGATGCAAACGGCCTCCCACTGTTCTCCACCCCGATGGACAACCTCGTGGCGGGCCGAGCAGCAGCCGACAACATCACGGCCACCGGCGACGGTGCCCTACAGATCCAGTACGTCAGGGCCCTGCTCGCAAAGGTCGTCGAGCAGCAAAATGCAGGCGTCGACTCGTAGGGTCGAGTGTACTCGCGTTCTTCGGGAAGCAAAGCGGCCTCCAGCGGCCGCCCAATGGCGGCAAACACCCTCAACTGCCCGCCGCCAGAGCCACTGCAGCTCCAACACCGACCCGCAAACGTGGCACTCTCCACCAACGACCCCAGGCCAGCGACCAACTTCGTCGCCACCAACGGTCAACCCATCGACGCCCGCACCCACATCATCAACAACCAAAGATGGCGCGCACGCCAGCCCGACGACCTGCGACACACCCTAATCAATCGCCGCGACGGCGAGCCAATGGGGTAGCTCAGTCGACTCGGCCCCAAGTGCTTCGGACCAATGATCCGAGGCGAGAAGTACCTACCAAACTTCAAGGAGCCGAAGGAGATAGAAAAGTACGATCCCTCGTACGACCCTGCCGTCTGGCTCGATACATACATCATGGCGATGGGGATCGCAGGCCACACCGACCTGCTAGCTGCCCGTTACCTCCCCCTGATGATGGAGGGGACGTGCAGGCAGTGGATCAACACCCTCACCCAGGATAGTATCGACTCCTGGGAGGAGATGCGCGACGCCTTCGTCAGGCATTTCGAGTGCTCCTACACCCGCGCCACTACCATCGAGGACCTGGAACGATGCGTCCAGGGACCTCGCGAGTGGACCCGCAACTGGGTGCAGCGGTGGCAAGAACTCTGGTACAACACGGTCGGCATCCACCCGGACACCACGATCCATTGCTTCAAGACCTCATGCCGCTACGAACCTCTGGTCACTAAGCTCAAGCGACACTCTCGCACACTCGACAACATACCGGAGCTCCTCGAGATCGCCAAACGGTACGTGGAGGAAGACCCAAACCAGGAAACTGACGACGAGTCGGGAGGTCAACGCCGCACGAGCGGCAACGACAGCGGACGACGGTCCGACCTACGCTACAGCAACACTCGCCTCACCGGCAAGCGCCACAGCGATGGGCGAGTCGACTTCGTCGCCAACGCCGGTCACGCACAACGCGATCCCAAAAGCTTCCGCCGCGACGGAGGACAACGCCGCGACGGCGGCAACTACAAGGCCAAGCCAAGGTTCGATCCTGCGGCCCTTCTTAACCAACCTTGCGCATTTCATAGCAGGGAAGGGAAGCCCGCAATGCACACCACCGCCGACTGCCACACCCTCAGGGAGATCGAGAAGGCACGGCGAGCAAGGGAGGACCCCGACAACAACCCGCCAAACGGCGGAAAGTTTGGCAACGTGGCCGGATCGCTCCATACCTTCACCGGCTTCAACACGAAACGCGAGAAGAAGGTCATCACCCGCGCCGTCGCCGTCAACGTGGTGGCCCAGGTGGACGTTCCCTAGTTCCTCAACTGGTCGGAGCAGCTCATCACCTGGAGTCGCCAGGACCACTCGCCGCGCATCGAGTATCCAGGGCGAGTCGCCTTAGTGGTCAAGCCAAAGGTGGGCGACTACTGGCTCCCCAAGACATTGATGGACGGCGGCATCTCCATCAACATCCTGTACCTGGACACCTTCAGGCGGCTGCGGCTCCCGCAGTCGATGATCGAGACAACCCACACCACGTTCCACGGCATCGTCCCCGGTCGTAAGGCGTACCCGATCGGCAAGGTCACGCTGCCAGTCACCTTCGGCACCCCGGCAAACTTCCGCACCGAGCGGATCGTCTTGGAGATGGTGCCCTTCGACAGCCCCTATCACTGCGTCCTGGGGCGCCAGGCGTTCGCCAAATTCATGGCAGCGCCACACTACGCGTACAACGCAATGAAGCTCCCTGGGCCGTGCGGCGTCATCACCATCAACGGCGACCCCGACATGGCCGCCGAGTGCGAAGCCAAAGGAGCCGAACTCGCCGATGTTGTCATCACGGCAGAGGCTAACCACGCTGACGAGCTCGCCAAGTAAGCGAGTGGGGTGAACAATGACGACCCCACCATACTCAAGAAGCCCAACTCGGAGGGCGCAAACACCTCAGCCTTCGAGGCAACGACGCACACTCGCACCGTCGAGCTGGTCCCAGGCGACTCCAGCCAGACGGTGACGATCGGAACAGGGATGAGCCCAGCCTAGGAAGGCGCGCTCATCAAGTTCCTCCGTGAGAATAGGGATATCTTTGCATGGAAGCCCTCCGACATGCCTGGTGTCCCTAGGGAGCTCGCTGAGCACAAACTAAACGCCGACCCCAAAGTGCGACCCGTCAAGCAGTCGCTGCGGCCCTTCAATGAAGAGCGCCGCCGAGCCATTGCCAAGGAGGTGCAGCGTCTACTCGCTGCAGTCTTCATCCGGCCAATCAAGTACTCCAAGTGGCTGGCGAACCCAGTCCTGGTCGAGAAGAAGAACGGGACCTGGAGAATGTGTATCCACTACACAAACTTGAATAGCGCCTGCCTAAAGGAGCAGTTCGTCCTCCCCGCAGATCGACCAAATAATCGACTCCACCGCGGGCTCGGAGTCGCTATGTTTCCTCGACGCCTACTCTGGATATTACCAAATCAAGATGGCTGTCGAGGACGAGGAGAAGACGGCGTTCATCACGCCATTCGGAGCCTTCTGCTACACCGCCATGACCTTCGGCCTCAAGAACGCCGGGGCGACCTATCAGCGGTGCATGCAGGAGTGCCTCGCGAGCCAAATTGGCCGCAACATCCATGTCTATATCGACGACATGGTCGTAAAATCCGCTCGCCAGGATGATCTACTCGCCGACCTGGCGGAAACGTTCGCCAACTTGTGAAAATACAAGATAAAGCTTAACCCAGGCAAATGCACCTTCGGTGTACCAGCAGGGCAACTACTGGGTTACGTCGTATCCAAGAGCGGAATCGAGGCGAACCCCATCAAGATCGACACAATCGCCCGACTCGGCAAACCCGAGTGCCTGCACGACGTCCAGAAGCTGGCCGGGCGAGTAGCGGCTCTCAGTCGCTTCATCCCCCGCCTGGGCGAAAAGGCGATGCCCCTATACCGCCTGATGCGCAAGAACCCCACATTTCAG
Organism: Avena sativa; assembly: GCA_916181665.1. Lineage (NCBI taxonomy): Eukaryota > Viridiplantae > Streptophyta > Magnoliopsida > Poales > Poaceae > Avena > Avena sativa. The sequence goes on along the minus strand of OV702300.1, from coordinate 40,299,870 downwards.
TTGGACAAGGAGGCGGATGACGCGCTTCGCGACCTCAAGAAGGTGCTACTCGCCGCACCGCTACTCACCTCCCCCGCCGACAAAGAACCCATGCTGGTTTACGTCGCGGCTTCCGAGCGCGTCGTCAGCGCCGTCATGGCCGTCGAGAGACCGGAGGAAGGAAAGGAGCGCCCAGTACAGCGACCGGTGTACTACATCAGCGAGGTCCTCACCGAGTCGCGCCAGCGATACCCGCACTACCAGAAGCTGGTATACGCAGCTACTTGCATGTTGATGCGCAAGCTGCTTGCAAGTGGGACCTGCTGGTGTGGATGAGATCAAGTGAAAACTTGATATTTGTGGAATCTTTATCTTATTACCTTAGCTGTCATGGTGAAACTTGCCCCTCTCCAGCCTATGATGTTGTACTGAGGCAAAATATACTGATATGAACAGATGCTACTTTTTTTGGTGAAACTTGCCCCTTTCTAAAGTTTAGCTCAATGATGAACTTTTAACAGTGCAACACACTATTCATTTCTGAGAGCAAACTAACCAACTAACCATTCTTCCTTTGGTAATAGTTTCTTGTTTCTTAAAAAATCTGTGTAGAGAACTACTGTTCAGAGAGTTTCAGGAAGAGGAAGCATGAAGAAGTTCCAGGAAGAGAAAGCGTGAAGAAGTTTGGATTTTATTCTTTCTGTAAATTTTTTATTGTATTTTGGTAGCTCCACTGATGTAAACTATGTATGATTGTAATGTGCCGATCTCTATGTAGAACTGTGTATGATTGTAATGTGCCGATCATAATGTGCTCTGTTTGAATCAAAATTATTTTGTATATTCTGTTGGTCTTGATTAAATTGTTAGATTTTAATTACTGAGAAAATATATACTGGCAACTGGGACCGTATGAATTATGGAACACCAGGTGTGACCGGCCCAAAATAAGAAGGCCCAAAGTAAAAATCTGTCCAAAGAAAAGGCCAATGCAACGAAACAAAAAAAATGCTTGAATGATGGGCTTGGCCCATGTAGCTAACCAGATTTGATGAGAAAATCAATCCAGAATAGTTGGGCTAAGCCCATGTGGAATCCAGAAATGGACTGGGCTGATTTTGATTTAAGACGATTTAATTTCGTCACAATTTTGCCACGTAGGATCAGCCACGTAGGATCTGACTTGGCATGCTAGATGGCCCGTGACGATATTGGATCGTCATAGACGTTATGACGATCCAATATCGTCATAGAAGGTTATGACGATTTTATCAAAAACGTCGTTATAGTTCATTTGCGACGCCCAGCTTTCGACGATCTCAAAATCGTCATAAAATCGTCATAAAAAGACTATTATGACGATTCTGTGACGAAAATAGAGGGTCATATATTGCCAGATTTCTTGTAGTGCACAGAAGTTCAATCTTCTGTGGCGCATAACCACAACATGCGCCACAGAACACTAAGTGCTAGGGCCCACAGTGTCTGGCCACTGGCCAAGGTTCTGTGTCGCATATATGTGCTATGCGCCACAGAACATTGAGTCAGGGGGCCCACATGGCCCACTGCAACCTATGGCAATGACTTCGATGAGGAGCTGGCAGTAAATGGTGTTGGTCATCATGAAGACTTGGGCGGGCGGGGACAAAGAGTCTCCCGACGGGCATGGTCATGATGACGAAGAATATACCGGCGACGGGCATGATCATCATGACGAAGAAGGAGATGTCGACGGGCATGACCCTCATGAAGAAGGAGAAGAAGCGAACACCCAGACGCTGCTAACTTCGGTGTTAAGGGACCCTCATGTTCAGGAACTGCTTCTCAAGCAGACAAGCAACGCCAAAGCTGCAGCCAGAGAGAAAGCCAAGCTGGTGCAAATGGAGTTAGATGGGATGACTCCATTGTATCCTGGGTGTCGGTCCGAGGATACATGCCTGAGTGTAACGCTCAAGGCTCTAGAGATGAAGGCGGAACACAAATGGACCGACGTGAGCTTCAATGCTAACATGGAATTCTGGCACGATCGTCTTCCTAATGGGAACACATTGCCAACAAGTATAAAGGAGGCCAAGAAAATCGTGTGCCCTCTCGACCTACCGCACGTTAAATACCACGCATGTAGAAATGATTGCGCACTTTATCGTAACGAGTACGCGGAGAGAACCACATGACCGGTGTGCGGCCATGGATGGTACAAGAGAGGGAAAAATAAAGTTCCTCGAAAAGTGGTATGGTACTTTCCTATCACTCCCCGTCTACAGAGATATTTCGTAGATCCTAAGGAAGCAAAGCTAATGCAATGGCACGCGGAAAGGGAGAAACCCAAAGATGATCCACAGAAGGGCAAGATCCTAACACACCCTTCAGACGCTAGCCAGTGGAACACATTGGACATCGAGTTCGAAGAGTTCGGGAGCGATGCAAGGAACGTCAGGCTAGGTATGAGCACCGATGGACACAATCCTTTTGGCAACCATAGTAGCACACATAGCACCTGGCCCGTGTTTGTATGGCCGTACAACATCCCCCCGTGGCTCTACACAAAGCAAAGGTACGTACACATGAGCATTCTTATTCAGGGGCCAAAACAGCGAGGTGTCGATATGCATCTTTATCTCAGGCTGTTGAAAGAGGAGTTAGCCACGTTGTGGGAGACGCCAGCCCATACGTGGGATGCCTACACTAAATAATATTTCCCTCTGAGAGCCGCGTTGCTCACTACGGTGTAGGACTATCCTGGTTACGCATATGTATCGGCTCAGGTGAACCACGGACACAATGCATGTGTCAAGTGCATGGATAATACCCCGCATCTCCAGCTACCCAAGGATCCCGGGTCTTCGAAAACCGTGTTCCAAGGGACTCGAAAGTGGCTTCGCATGGATCACCCGTGGAGAAAACGTGGTGACCTGTTCAATGGTAAAGCCGAGCTCGAAAGAGCCCCTCGTACGAGGAGAGGCGAAGAAATCGAGGAGCTTCTGAATAATTGGGATGAGTGCCCAGCGCCAGGAAAGAAGCTACCAAGGACAAAGCCACTTCTGGGTGTATGGAAAGCGAGGTCTGTTTTCTGGGACCTGCCGTACTGGAAGATCCTCCACACGCCCCATAGCCTCGATGTAATGCACATCACAAAGAACGTTACCGAGAGTCTGCTTGGCACTCTCCTCAACATGCCAGAGAGGACCAAGGATGGGCCGAAAGCAAGAAACGACCTGAAATTGCTTGGTATCAAGAAGGAGCTTCAGTACCCTGATAGTGATGATGATGACGATCAAACGGAAGGGACTCAGGGTCGCCGCAAAAGGGTTAAGAAGAATGAGGTGGTTGTGCTTCGCTCTACCTGCTTCACTCTGTGTTCGGAGGAGATCGAGGAGTTTTTCAGGTGCCTCCTAGGAGTCAAAGTTCCTCATGGTTACTGGGGCAAGATAAGCAGGTATCTCGACGTAGCGAAGAAGAGGTTCAGCGATATGAAGTCCCACGACTGTCACGTGATGATGACATAGATACTTCCAGTTGCCATACGAGGGATAATGGACGAGCACGTCCGTGAGACGCTGTTTGGATTGTGCAACTTTTTCGACGTCATCTCTAGGAAGTCGATCGGCATGAAGCAGCTCTACAGGCTACAGGAAGAGATCGTAGTGATACTATGCGAGATCGTGATTTACTTTCCGTCCGCATTCTTCGACATCATGGTGCATCTACTTGTCCATGTCGTGGATGACATCATCCAGCTCGGGCCGTCATTCCTGCACAACATGATACTATTTGAAAGGCTGAACGGTGTAATCAAAGGGTTCGTTCGCAATAGGTCCCGTCCATATGGAAGCATAGCCAAGGGCTTTCTGATCTACGAGTGCATCTCTTTCTTCCAGAACTATCTAACCACCAAGAACGAGGATGTTGGAATACCCACCAAGAAGCACCTTGGCAGGCTCGCTGCGTATGGTCACCGCGAGGGCCACCGATCACTGCATATCGGCATTGCTAATCGACGCGCCGACTTTGGCAGGGCACACCGAGTCGCACTACAACACATTGAATTGGTCAGCCCTTGGGTGGAAGATCACAAAAGCTTGATCGAGCAGGAGTACATGGACCGGGCCCGCCCGAGGAAGAAAGGAGACGTAACAAGAGAACACAACTCCACCTTCATGGGTTGGTTCAAGAAAAGGCTACTGGACAATCCCCCGCAGACGCCTTCTACGGAAGATCAACAACTCATATTCTCCTTGTCACAGGGCCCAGCGCATAACGTAAAGACCTATCAGTCATACGACATCAACGGTTACAGATTATACACCAAGGAAAAGGACATGAATAGAGAATATCAAAACTCAGGAGTTACTATGATGTCCTTCGTCGATGACGAGACTACTGTCATGGAAAGATTCTACGGAAGGATCGAGGAGATATGGGAGCTCGACTGTTGTGGAGAGACGGTACCGATGTTCCGTGTTAGATGGGCCAAGAACGTCGGAAAAGAAGGCCGATATTTCACCACCTACGTTATACCAGATGCCAAGTCGGCAAAGAAGGCCTCCACGAAAAATGAGCCGTGGATACTCGCTAGCCAAGTTGAACAAAGTTTCTTTATTATCGACCTATCAAAGGCCAGTCGTGTTGTAGTGAGGAGGGGCAAGAGGAGCATCATCGGAATGGAAGGATCTGCCAACGAGCAAGACTTCGAAAAGAATGGCGATCCGAAGATCGAAGAGGATTTCGACAAGTACTTCAACATGCCTACTACTACTACAGTAAGAAGAAAGACTACACTACCTACTAAAGGTTGTCCGTTCATGAGAAGAAATCTCATAGTGCCCGGGCTAAAGTATTCAACCGCGAAGAAAAAGGGCAAGAACATTGTAAAGAGAGGCTAGCTAGCTCGAAATATCACACGACGATGTCTGACCTTTTTTGTGTATTAGTTAGAGACTAATTAAACATATGTCGTGATATTTGTGTGCTTATAAATTCACATGTGTTTATGAGAAGCATAGTATATAAATATAATTCGGGGAGGTTTTTTGAATAAATATACATATGTTTATGTGCTTGGTTTAAATATATTTGTATCATATAATTTTTAAATAAAGAAAAAAAATTGGTGCAGCCAGGATTTGAACCTAGGGCGAGTAAACTTCTGTGGCGCATTCTGGCGTTATGCGCCACAGAACTTTCGCACTTAGTCAAATGGACGGTTCGGAATTCGTTCCCCACCTTGATCCGTTTCACTTTCTCCCAATTCAAACGTCGGCCCGACAAACCCTAGAACCCCCGCCCTAGGGAACCCAACGAACCCTAGAACCCCCGCCCCAGCGAACCCGACCAAGCGCCGCCTGCCGCACCGGAGAAGAAGCCACCGCACCGGAGGAGGAGCCGCCGTGCGTGGAGGAGGAGCCGCGCCATCTCGCCACCGCAGGAGGAGGAGCCCGTGCGCCCTAGGAGGAGGAGCAGGCCAGGCCATCTGTGGAGGAGGAGCAGGGCATGCGTGGAGGACGAGCCCGCCCGTGGAGGAGGAGCAGGCCAGTCCGCCGCCAGGACCACCTCCCCATCCTGCGCCATCTCGCCACCGCAGGTATACATCTCGTCACCGCCAGGCTTTGTAGTCTCCGAAAAGATCGTGGTTGATCTTGCTCGTGGAATGTGTGTGATTTAAACCTTGTATACAATACACTGTAAATACTTGGCTTCGATCCAATGGAACTCGCGCATGCCCTTTTCCAACGAAGAAGAGACAGACAGAGTACCTCTGCTCTGTTTCAGGCGCGCTTTGGCCGTAAGAACAAGGTAGTGAGTGTGGGTCAAATTTCTAATTTTGCTAACCTCCACGGCACCACCCAAGCTGATGCATGCATTCATGTGCTTCTAGCTACTGTAAACTTTTGCTGCAACGTTCTTTTTCTACCCAAGTCCAGCCTTGACTTGGGTGCAACATGAGCCTACTTTTGCTATAATACAAACTTGACCCGAATTGCCACGAATATGTTGTGGACTGAGCTTCGGTTTGCCACGAATTGCATGTAGGAGTACGTCTAATCTACTCATTACCCGAGATCGTATCATAGCGCTGCAGCCTGCACAGAAGCTCATCGTGGTGCAGTAGTGGAAACGAGGGCTTTTGTTGATACCGAAAAGGGGCTTTAACACCGGTTCTTCTACGAACCGGTGTTAAAGGGGGGGCCGTACCAGCGTGGCCTCTGCGGCATTAAAGGAGCCCCCCCTTTAACACCGGTTCGTGGCACGAACCGGTGTTAAAGCTCCCTGCACTAGTGGCCCGCGCACCCCCCCCTTTAACACCGGTTCGTGGCACGAACCGGTGTTAAAGGGGGGGGCTATATAAGACACCACCCCAGCCCACACACACCCCACTCTTCCATTCTTTCACATTTTGGAGCCTAGCAAGAGGGTGTGAAGAGTGCTAGTTTGTGTTTTTTTCATATGCACTAGAGGTGTTCGGTGAAATGCCCGAGAGCTCAAAATAAGCTTTCTTGTTGCAGCAGAAGACAATGGGCAAAAGACCACGTATTATGGGTTCATAGAGGAGATATGGGAACTTGACTATGGACCTAATTTTATGGTCCCCTTGTTTCGATGCAAATGGGTCAAGCTAACAAGAGGAGGGGTTGAGGTAGACAAGAAGTACGGAATGACAACGGTGGATCTCAACAATCTTATGAAGAACTTAGACGAACCATTCGTCCTAGCCAATGATGCTCAGGTTTTCTATGTGAAGGACATGTCCTCCAGACCAAAAAAAAAGAAAAAATATGCAAACGAATACATCATATGATGAGCCAAAGCGTCACATAGTTCTTTCAGGGAAAAGAAACATCGTGGGAATCGAGGACAAGACAGACATGTCAGAAGATTATAATAATTTTGATGAAATTCCGCCCTTCACAGTGAAAACTGACCCAAGCATTCCGTTAAGTAAAGAAGATGCTCCATGGTTACGTCTGAAACGATCATAAGGAAGGGCATATGCCAAGAAGTTCATGCTCATATTATGTAACTCTAGTTCATGTTTTTAATATTAATACATGTCTTGAGTGTTAGTCATGTTTTGTGGATGGACCGGGACTATGAGAAGAAGTTGTCCCGATTCTTACTTACCATTAAGATCTGATCTCCAAACGCGCGCGGTCACATATTAGGGAGTGCCTCTATGACCAGTTTCTTGTAGATGCCGGAGGACTAGGCTCCGTCGGCATCTGCCTGAAACTGGCCGTAGTGGTGTCCCTGCTCTCGAAAACCATCTTGCAGCTTTGTAACTTCTCTAACTAGATCAATACACCAGGGAGCTAACTAATTTCACATATTAGGGAGTGCCTCTATGACCAGTTTCTCGGAGATGCCGGAGGACTGGGCTCCGTCGGCATCTCCCTGAAACTGGCCGTAGTGGTGTCCCTGCCTCAAACTGGCTGGAGGACTGGACTCACAAGGATGCCTATTTATAGTACAAGCAGCTCGACATAGTGTTGACACTTACAAAATAATGTCGACACTCACCCCTATTATTAGTCCCGGTTGGTGTCTCCAACCGGGACTAAAGGTTCATCTTTAGTCCCGGTTGGTGACACCATCCGGGACAAGGTACACGCCGCACGACATAATGTCGACATGCAATCACCCCTATTATTAGTGCTGACTCGTGTTTTGTCCCGGTTGGTGTCTCCAACCGGGATTAAAGGTTCATCTTTAGTCCCGGTTGGTGTCTCCAACCGGGACTAAAGGTTCATCCCGCCATTTTTTCCCGCCATTTTTCTTCCCGCCATTTTTCTTCCCGCCAGTTCTTCCCGCCATTTTTCTTCCCGCCATTTTTCTTCCCGCCAGTTCTTCCCTCCAGTTCTTCCCGCTAGTTCACTGTATATATATGTAGGGGGTTGGCCTCCATTGTCATTGCACATCTCTAGACTCATATCTGCAACCTCATCACTCTTCCCATGGCTTCCACCGTAGCACTAACCCCCAGGGAGGCGGAGGCGCTTTGCGCCTCGAACTACCCCTGCCCGCCGGGCTACTGTGTCCCCGTCGGCTGGATGCTGAGCGTCGGAGGCTTGCCGGTTCCTCCTGTCCCTCTAGGTGTGGCGCGCCGGATGGCCATCACGAACCACTACTACTTCGAGCTCACGCCGGAGCAGCGAAGGAATCCCAGATGGCATCCCGACTATTTCCCTACTTGGGAAGCCTTCTTCGTGGATCGGCATGAGAGGGCGCTCGCCAGGCACGAGGAGGACGACCCACCTCCTCCTAACTTCAACGAGGCCGGCCGTCGGCTATGGTGGCGCGGTCGGACTCTCCAGAGCGTCATGGCCTATGACACTGCCGCCGACTCTAACCCCCGTCTGCGCTACCCTCAAGTCCAGCCCACGCGCTACCCTCAATTCCAGCCCACGCGTACTCTCCAGAGGTTCAATTACGGCGACCCCGACAACGACAGCGATGACGGCGGCGGCGAGTACGACGACTACAGTGGCGAGTATTACAAGTGTAGGCAGGAGCATGACTGAATCACTCCAACATTCCGAAACAAGTTCGGCCGATTGTTACTTAATCTGGCAATGTATCTTAATTTTTAGTTCTTTTATGTATCTCAATTTTCAGTTCTTTTATGTATCTTAATTTTCAGTTCCAGTTCGGCTTTATATAACTGTCTCAAAATGACCTATCTCATTCGGGTCAAATGACCAATGTTATGGCTAGAATCAAGGCATAGTTTGCAAGAGGATCGGAGTTTTCCTTTTTATCGCACCAAAAAGGCATTTTCCATTTTCCGAGCATAAAAAACGGACGGTTTTGTGAAGCAACCACCAAATGGCTAATTCAAAAAAACACCAACACATTGATCAAAAAACAATGCAAGTTGAGAGAGGCTTGGTGAGATTCAAGTGTATACAAAAGATGCGACATTTAAATATCCAATCAATTCAAAAATGTTAATACAAAAGATGCGGCATTAAAATATGATTTGATCTAATAAAAATCATTTACATGAATGGATAGATATTATTTTTCTGAAAATTATGATATATTATTCATATTTTTCTGAGTTGAAATGAAAAAGATATGAATTTTCTAAATTCATATCATATTTTTTGAATTAAAAAAGCCCCTTTAATGCATGAAATAAGTGTTTTAATTATTTTAAAAAATTTCATGTAAAGTAAATATAAAATGATTTACATGAATGGATAGATATTATTTTTCTGAAAATTATGATATATTATTCATATTTTTCTGGGTTGAAATGAAAAAGATATGAATTTTCTAAATTCATATCATATTTTTTGAATTAAAAAAGCCCCTTTAATGCATGAAATAAATGCCCCCCCCTTTAACACCGGTTCCAGACAGGAACCAGTGTTAAAGGGGGGGGGCATTTATTTCGTTTCCCGCGCGCACACCCCCCCCCCTTTAACACCGGTTCGTGGCTGGAACCGGTGTTAAGGGGGGGTATTAAATACGCGCGCAAATGAATTCCTCCCCCCTTTAACACCGGTTCCAGCCACGAATCGCTGTTAAAGGGGGGTATTAAATGCGCCCCTTCGCTCCTTTCTTCCACCGTGCCAGATCAAACCGCCGGAGAGCAGCCGCAGAGAGCAGAGAGCAGCCGCGCGCCGCGCTCGCCGTCGGAGCTAGCCGCCGCCCTCGCCGTCGGACCGCCACCGCCACCGCCACCGCCCAAGACCGCCACCGCCACCGCCGCCCAAGACCGCCACCGCCACCGAGCGCGCGCCGCGTCGGAGCTAGCCGCCGCGCTCGCCGTCGCGCTCGCCGTCGGACCGCCACCGCCCAAGACCGCCACCGCCACCGCCCAAGACCGCCACCGCCACCGCCAGCGCCACCGCCGCCCAAGACCGCCACCGCCACCGAGCGCGCGCCGCGTCGGAGCTAGCCGCCGCGCTCGCCATCGCGCTCGCCATCGGACCGCCACCGCCCAAGACCGCCACCGCCGAAGACCGCCACCGCCACCGCCACCGAGCGTGCGCCGCGTCCTCGCCCTCGCCCTCGCCCTCGCCCTTCGTGATTCGTCTGTCCGGTGAGATTGACTAACCGTGGCTTCAGTGTTGTATAGTACTAGTACCTTTGTTACTTAGAACTAGCACAAATTTGTTACGGAGCCATGTTAATCACTATTTGAAAATTTATTTGGTAACTATGAGCACGATTACACGAATTTCCTTGGTACATCTAGTAACAAAACGATGCAAGACGGAGGTCGGCATCCGGGGCAGACCAAGACGATGCAATTACAGATAGCGTGGCACCGGAGGTCGGCATCCGGGGCAGACCAAGACAATGCAATTAGAAAAGTAGGGCCAATTTTGTCGAAGAAAATTAAAATTCCAGCGTTCACTCGACCACAGCTGAGAGGACGATGCAGACGAGGAATCGTACGATGCCAAGGGCGAGGGCGTTGCACCACCCCGACGCTTGCAGGGCGCGGACGACCGCAGCCTTCTCCTCTTTCTCCCCCTCATCTCCAGCTCTTCCCGATTCCTCGTCCGCCCCCGCATCCTGTCCCTCCTCGTCGTCCTCCATATCGGAGTGAGCTCCGATGTGGCATCCCCCCTCGGTCTAGGGCCTATCTTGGGGACATCCCCTCCACATTGTATATGTTCTGCCAAGTTGTTTTCCGTCGCTATAATGTTTGCCTCGGCCTCCTCTTTCGAACAACGCCCGTTTTAGGTAGGCCGCATCACGCTACCTCGCGCTCCCTAGGTCGCTCTCCAACGCCGCCAGCCTCCGGTCATCCACTGTAGCTAGTCCCTCTCATATGCATCCGGGATTTCTCCGAATTAGGGTTTGGACCCCTCGGAACTCATTTAAAATGATCAAGCATCCTTAGGGTTTTAATTTCATTTGTGTATTTTCGTATGAATAATATGTATATTTGTGTATGAATCCAAGTCCACTTGAATGTTTACACTCTTACTCTAGATAATATTATTGTTTTAGAAACTATGGATCCACTTAGTAGAAACCTTGAAGAAGAAGAAATAATGGAGAACATTATTGATGAGGACACCTCACAATATCTGAACTTGGAGGGACATGACGACGACAGCTCAAGTACTAGTCATGGAGAAGATGAAGACTCCGGTGAACGCAATTTAATGGTTACAAAGTCCGGCGAGGTATATGCATTGATTAAGCCTCAGCTGACTTCCACCAACAATCTTCTTCTACATGTATTAATTAACGCTTCTTTCTTCTTTTAGCCCTCTGGATCGACCAGCCAGCAAGCATCTTCTTCTACGAAAAAGAGCAAGCGAGGCGCGAGCCAGCGGTTGAAAGATCGTGCAAAGTTCACGATCGAAGCAGTCCGTGTTGATGGCAGGCCGATGGAGCCCAAGAAGGCCGCAGACAAATTTATACGTCAGGATGGAGTTCTTGTTAGGGACCAAATACCAATCATAATTGAATATTGGAATAAGCCAAAGAAGGGCGACGGTACCTTTTTCGATGACAGATCCAAAGAAACGCTTTGGAATTCGTTGTTGGTAAATTTCACCCTTCCGCCAGAGGAGGATGAAAACAACCCGGTTATAAAGAAAAAGGTCAAAGAGTGGACTCTAAAGAAGATGGCTGAGGCTTTCCGCAACTGGAAGACAAAATTGAACAAATTTGTCAAAGCTCGCGAGACTCCAGATTTCGAAGACGCATATTATGGGAAGATAAGACCTCACTGGCCCGAATTTGAGACATATAAAAAAAGTGCTATAGCTAAAAAGAGGTCAGAAACCAATACGCTTAATGCCCTGAAGAAGGAATATCACCAGAGGACGGGGTCAGGTGGCTACATATCTCAGAGGCCTAAGTGGGAGGAAGCTGAGAGGGCCCTGCGCGAGAGAGGGATCACACCCCAGACAGATGGGTGGGACCTACGTGCAAAGACTTGGTTCTACGGAATCGAGGCAAGGTTGGACCCAGAAACAGGATTGTGTATCTTCCCAACCATCCTTGCCAAACCCGTCACTGAACTCATCACGGTATACGAGGAAACATCCGCCAGGACCTTCCATCCCGACAGAGAGAATGACCAGCTCACACACGCCATCGGTAAAAAAGAACACCCTGGACATGCACGAGGCACAGGGGGTATGACATGGAAGGATGGGTTTGCCGACTGGAGCGACTCTTACAGATGGCGCGGCAGAAAAGAAAAAGAGCGTACAGAGCGGATGACACAGATAGAACATGCACTTGCGGCGCTGCAGGCGCAAGTGAATGCACAACAGAGCCATCAAGCTACCGGCCCATCTCAGCGGCACGAAGAGCCTGCATTGGAAGCTGCCCGCGGCCCAGACTCTGCGCGGAAAAGCAGTGTGGCTTCCACGAAGAACGTGCAGCCCACGCTTGAAATGACGGGTCCTCGATACCCCGTTGATGAGATCACGGAGAGCGAACACGCTGAGCTGCATGTGATATTAATGGGCTTATCCATTAAGGTGGCTGTCGGCTATGCCTTACCTCCTGTAGCTGGTGGAACTTACCACTGCCGACCGATTCCAGATGGCTATGCTATTGTCGGGGTGGATGAGGTTGTGAAGGAATATGAGGAAGCACAGCTTGACCATGCTACAGGTGAAGGGGAAACTCAACTCAAATTTGCAGTGAAAACAACCATTCTTTGGAAGAAGGAACACATTGTGCTTCCAAATTGGAGGTCACTGGCACCCCCGCCGTCTCCGCAGCGTCAGCAGTCTGAGCCGCTTCAGCTATCTCCTGCGCGGCAGCCATCTCCGGCCCGTCAGCCATCTCCTGCGCGGCAGCCATCTCCGGCCCCTCAGCCATCTCCTGCGCGGCAGCCATCTCCGGCCCGTCAGCCATCTCCTGCGCGGCAGCCATCTCCGGCCCGTCAGCCATCTCCTGCGCGACAGCCATCTCCGGCCCGTCAGCCATCTCCAGTGCTTCAGCCATCTCCTCAGCGTAAGCGGAAGAGCACTGTCACGAGGAGCATCAGTAGCACTGCCACAAAGAAATCCGCAGGAAACCGTACGCCAAAGAGTTCAAAAAACTACGTCCCGCAGCCTTCCGCCAAGCCATTGCCGGTTTTACCGTGGAATCGCAGCGACGAGGAGACCAATAGGATCTCGGGAGAACAGGTCAAGAAATTGTTTGCACCTAGACGGGCCGAGCCAAAGGAGAAAATAGATCCGGCGGTGGTGGAGAAGTTTTACAAAAATCTTTTGAAACCTGAAACCCCACTTGTGCCGGACTACGAGCGCCAGATTTTGAAGGCGGATGCAAGGCGCCATAGGGAGACTGAAGGTAGCAGTCGTGAGGCACCCCAGAAAACAGTTCCCATGCTCGGAGAGCAGGAAAACCAATCATGCGCCCTGCTCCAAATGTTTGACAAACGGGACGCTCCTCCCGTAGATGATTACGAGGCAGAGCTACAAAGAAAGGCCAATGAGATGGGGATGACTTACATTGCATACTTGAACGTCATGGGAGACAACTTGCCCAAATGCGATGTCAACCCCATACAGCCATGGAAGTATGGGAAGAATCTAGTCAAGAAAGAGGAGCTCAAGAATCTACCAACAAAGATGCGAAAATTGCACAAGTGGTACCTTCATTTCTGCAAGACGAGAAAAGAAGAATGGATCACGGCGCATATAAGAGATCAGATTTTCTTGTGCGGAGATGACGAGATCGACTTCAACATTCAAGACTTGCATTTTCTATTCAATCAGAAGGAACTCGACAAATCTGCCATCAGCCTTTATTGTGTGTAAGTACTATTTCTGTAATTTTTATCTCATCTCATTCACTTCATTAATTGCATGTATATATATATGCTCACCATATATGTATATACTATTATGCAGGAAAAAGGTTATGGAATGCATGAAAGGAGGCCCTTTTGACATTGGGTTCGTTGACCCAAATAGAGTTCATGAAGAAGTGGTAAGAGAAAAACCCGGGCAAACAGAAGATTACTTGCTAAAGTCTTTACTGAGACAACAAACCAAAAGGGAAATACTATTGCCTTACAACTTCTCGTGAGTTCTGTTACCCTCTCTCTTGTACACATTCTGTTTCGGCTTACTCGATGTTAAGTGTAACTAATGATGAGTTATGCGTGCGTAGGTTCCACTTTATTCTGCTAGTCATTCAACCCGACTCAGGAAAAGTCCTTGTCATGGACTCGTTACGAAAAGAAAAAGAGCTATGGGCAGACTTTAGAGAGATGCTCCAGAGGTAATTTCAATCATATTATCGCACTAGATCGGCAACTTTCGTGACAATAAGTAATTAATTACTCCTTTATCCATTTTCTTTGTCGGACAGGGTTTGGAAAATGTTCACGGGCAGGGCCGTGGGTGAATGGTCAGAAGAACTAAAATTTGTAGACCAAAATGTAAGTAGTACTAGCTAGCTTCCAATTCCATTATATCATGCTTTATTGATTATTATTTTGATTGAACTCTCTATTCTCGTAAAGTGCGCGCATCAGGGATACGGCAATAACTTATGTGGGTACTATGTTTGCGAGTTCATTCGCAACACGATATGTGCGACGGGCCAAGCCGCACTAGAACAACTTAGAGTAAGTAAACAAAGTCCACAACATTATTTTATTACCATCAATTGTGCTGAGTTTTATTCTTATATATATATTGACGACCCATTCTTCATATATATTCAGATCGAACGGATGCGGGACCAACTCCTACCATTTGAACGCATACGAGCCATTCAAGAGGAATTGGCGGGGTTCATACTTGATGAGGTCGTCACGCCTGGCGGAGAACTCTTTAGATATCCACCAAAATGAACGATGATGATGTATGTGCCGATGACGATGTATGTGCCGATGACGATGTTTGTGTATAATAATAGTTGCTTAATTATTCATGTACTCGTAGGTACCAATGACAATTTATGTGTATACCGCTCCCGATCGATTCCCCCTCGCTCCCCCCCCTCCCGCCGAAATACGCCCAGAACGGGGCAGAGGCAGAAGTCTGCCGCGGCAGAGATTGAGGCCGTTTTCCTGCCGCGGCAGAAGAACCTTTAACACCGGTTCCAGATACGAACCGGTGTTAAAGGGGGGGCCTGAGGCCTGCGGCAGCCCCACGTGCGCCACCCTTTAACACCGGTTCGCCCCCCTCTTACACCGAACCCTCAACAGCGGTTGGGGAACCGCTGTTAGAGGGCCCTACCAACCGGAGTTAAAGGGGAGGCTCTGCACTAGTGGTGCCTGAGCTCGCTGTACAGGTTTGGGCTCATGGTCACCAAAATTCAATGAATTTGAAAAAAAATAACTGAAATTTATTTCCATGGGCCTACAGCATGGGGCTTTCAATATAGATGCAGCACATAGTTTGAGTTTCATAGTGCTTCAAGTTCGACTCATGTTTCTTTTTTTTTACATAAAGGCGATGGCCACTTGTCAGCACAATCATATATTCATGTACTAGCATTATTGATTATTTAGCAATACCAAGCCAAACCAGAATTCCGAACCGTCCACTTGTAATATGCAGTATTTACAAATTATTTTAGTAAGCTAGGTTAGTTGCTTCTGTTAGTAAGGCATGAAATGCTTGAGTATTGAATGTTAGTCAGCTGCTTTTTTTCCTATATGCAAACATGGATATATGCATCTGGTGTCTGGTACATAGGATGTAGTACTGTAATAGTTCTATGAATGATGTGTTGTGTATAATGCTTTTTCCCTGATGTGTTTTAATATATGCATCTGGTGTCTGAATGATGTAGTATTATAATAATTTTGAATAATGCTTGATTCCTTTTATTCACCTAGACCTGCGAGCTAGCATTTTGACAACTCTGCTTTTTCCCTGATGTGTTGTGTATAGGTGCTGCTCTTGTACAGAATTAAGAACCATTTTCCTCTGTAGATGATTATACTCTTGTATCTGTTTTAATATCTGTTTTGTTAATTTACAAAACAGATGTATCTGTTTTAAGAACATCTGTTTTAATATATGTTTTAAGTACATCCTCTACACATGGTACTATGAATGAAATGGTGTTGTAGCTTTGTGTAATTTGCACGATGTGCTGCCAATGTTGTGCTGCTACTATGGTGCTGCTACTACTAATATGGTGATGTGCTACTGCTACTACTATGGTGGTGCTCCTACTATGGTGCTATTATGTATGCATGATGTGCTGCTACTGTGAATGAAATGGGGTTATCAATGGGGCTGGGGTGTTTCTTCTTGCAGGGATTTCAATTGAGTTTCCCGTTTCTCCCGAAGTGTTGATTCACTTCCGTTTCGGTTGAGAAATGGGCACTCGTAGGTCCAAAAATTAGCAAAGGTCATGCCGAATTTTTCGATCGATATTTGTGCTAACTTTTTGCCTATTTTTTAGTAATAAAGCACAAACATGTCGACTAATGACGAGTCCGGTCCTTCTAAACAAATGAGCGTCGAGGATCTAGCCCGAGAGGCCAACAAGTCGTTCTGGGGGCCGTCCCAAGAGCATGAGGAGGCGGAGGAGATGAGAATGACACCACCACCAACGACCATCGTCGGAGGTGTTGGGGGCGAGGAAGATCCAGATTACGCGGGGGACAACTACTACGATAGAACTAGTGAAGGCGGGGAAGAGGGTAACACCACCACGGATGGTGGTGAGCGCACGGATGGTGGTAGCGGCAACCCGGCCAACATACAAAAGAAGAAGAAGAAGGATATTAAGGATCGGAAGCCGCAAGTGCTCGCCAACGTCTGTGATGAGTTCACCGAGGTCACAGAAGGTGGCCAAACCATTGCGCCTTCATCGATTGCCTGCGGGTACGGCATGCAACTCGGGTGCATCGTTCGAGAAAGCATGTCGATCGACACGAAGTACATCCGACGTAATCATGCTTGGGTCGAGAACCTCCTTAAGAAGCTTCACAAGTGATACACATTCCCAGAGAAGTTCAGAAACCTGGAGAGTAATAGGAACCCGGTGAACAAACTAGCACTGACAAAGATGAGCAACACCTTGAGCAGCTGGAAAACCCGGGTAATGAACAACATTGACAAAGGTGAAAGCTGGGAGATTATAAGTAGGAAAAATCCGATGCTCGACGAAGAAGAGTTGAAGATATTCAAGGCGGACTTGGATACCGCCCTACTCTAAAGCATGGTGACATGGTTATACCCTATGGGTACCCGATGTTAGCCTACCTGGTCCAGCCCGAAGGAAGGCCCACTCGACGATCTACCGAGGTCCATGACGCTCATGACGGTTCGGGTGGTACGAAGCCATGTGGACACGGACTCTCAAGCATACAAGACAAGGAAATCTCAAGACTAGAGTTTGAATACAACTTGGAACCTACTCGTATTGGCACCCGAGACCTAGCCTCCCCATATATAAAGGCTAGGAGGTTCCAACGAGGAGATCACGACCTACAGACGCCATAACCCCCCAATAGACTAGACCACAACAGATCTACAGATCTCTCGACTCATACTTTCGCACACGCACCTCCACGCCCGATCGAATCTACGCACCTGTAACCTTCGGTTCCGCCATAATCAAGAGCAGACAAGCAGGAGTAGGGTTTTCCCTCCGGGGGCCTGAACCTGGGTAAATCTCGTGTCCCCTGGTTGCTTGTCTGTTAACCGTTCCGTGATCTCCAGCATCCCCATCTTCTCCAAAACCCAAGTCCATAACAATGGGCATTGACGAGTCGAAACCTCGTCAATTGGCGCCGTCTGTGGGAATCAGGGCTGCTGATTGTGCGATCGTGATGGTCCCGACCCGATCGATCTACAACTCTGCGGCGACGGAGAATCACCTCCTCTTCGGCGCTTTCGACTTCACCGCCCACTCGCCAGCCACCATGAAATATTTCGAGCCCGTAGGCGACGGACTCGAGATCCTATTCGGGAGCTTCTGCTTCCAGGTGGGTCAGACTGGCACCCTCCGCCTTCCAGAGCGGGTGCCCCTACCATCGATCAGGCCCGCCTCGTGTGCTCCACACCCTGTGCTACGCACATCGCCATCAACAGATGAGTTTTACGACATCGGCAGCTGTAACTCCGATCTGTGTGATCCACCTTCGGATGAGGGGACCTACGGTTCCGGATCTGAAAGATGCGGCAGCATCGGACCAATCTACGAGCGCTACCAATGCGCCGTAGTCATACAGAGCGACGTGGAGCAGCAACCGGTGGCCTGCTGCGATCTTCGATTCCGGTGATCCACTTCAGCCTTCGACAGCAGCGATCCGCCATGCCTTCGATCTTCGACTCCGGCGATCCGCTACGATCTTCGGCTATAACGACTCGGAGGCTCAGGGGATCCCTCCGCTTCGACGACCAGCCGTGACGAACTGTGTGGCCTTCGGCTACGGCGACCCGATGCGGTTTTCGGCTGCGATGACACAATACATCCTTCGGATGCCGACAATCTTTGGATGCGGAACTCGCTATCATCAACTTCGGAAACCCGTCGCCGCTATGATTGTGGTTCGCCGCATCGACCACGTCCGTGTGCAACCCGCTACCGCATCAACTCCATCCACGACAACTACCAACAAAGCTAAGTTTTCCCTCTACTTAGATCCGATTTCCTTTTTTAACTCGCAGTCGAAACACTCGGGGGCTGCGCACTCTTCGAGTAACCTAATGTGCCATCGGCTCCACGCACTCGAGCACCTCAAACGCGACAGCCCGAGTAGTTGATTCTGCCTGACCGTCGAATCCTTGAACTCCGAGTGCCTCGACAAGGTACTGAGACTAAGGGTAATCAGGCTAACGATAAGACCTAGCATACAGTGCAAAAGTGTCGACTCGATCGGCACCAGAATCTTGCTATACAAGCCGAAAGGCAAATATTCTTTATAAGATACAAGTACTTCACAATTCGTCATGTTTTCTGCAGCTTACAAGGATGTCAAATGCGCCGAGCTATTCTATCGGGTCCTCCAACGGAGTCGACCAGCGCTAGTCACGTCAACAGACGCCAAGACCCGAGTCGAAGCATTCCTCGGATGACCACATCAATCATCGACAAAAGAGGCGCTGGCCGCTCACCCGACAGAAGCAACTGCGTCGATTTCATCCGCAACGCCGAGTCCTTCCGGCTAACCGCCGCACGACCCCGCCATGTCAACTTCGACTGCATCATCGATTCTTGGATCCTTATGCATGAGACGCTGACTCGATGCACTTCTGGGTCAGTGGTTTCTCCTCACATGAGTCTCCACTCGAGTCTGCGACTCGACTAGACACTCGGGGGCTACTCCTTTCAGGAGCGCTGGTTGCGCACCCGATGTATTTTCGGGTCAGCGGTACGCCCATGAGATTTCCTACTACAACTGCACGATACAAGACTTGAGTCTCTACCCGAGTCTACGACTCCGCCAGACACTCGGGAGCTATTCCAAACTGGAGCGCTAGTCGCGCACACACAAGATCTTCGAGTCCTACGCCGAGTCTACGACTCCACTACGGACTCGGGGGCTACTCCGATAGGGAGGATTGATTCAAGCATCCGAAAACAAAATTGTGTCCTACGGACCTGAAGCAAACAACGGCTGAATTAAAGTCTCTGCTCGAGTCTACGACTCGAACAGACACTCGGGGGCTACTCCCATAGGGAGCGCTAGTCGCGCACCCTATAGTCCATTGTGTTGACTACGTCCATGATGTCGATTCCTTTACAACAGCCGAACAAATTCAGCTGACCCGATGAACTTCCGGGTGAAGTGCTTCGCACTCGACACAACTTTCGACTCCGACATCCAAATACAAGGTTCAAGACAACTAAGTCTCCACCCGAATCTACGTTTCGGATGGACACTCGGGGGCTACTGACATGGTTATACCCTACGGGTACCCGATGTTAGCCTACCTGGTCCATCCCGAAGGAAGGCCCACTCGACGATCTACCGAGGTCCATGACGCTCATGACGGTTCGGGTGGTACGAAGCCATGTGGACACGGACTCTCAAGCGTACAAGACAAGGAAATCTCAAGACTAGATTTTGAATACAACTTGTAACCTACTCCTATTGGCACCCGAGACCTAGCCTCCCCATATATAAAGGCTAGGAGGGTCCAACAAGGAGATCACAGCCTACAGACGCCATAACCTCCCAATAGACTAGACCACAACAGATCTACATATCTCTCGACTCATACTTTCGCACACGCACCTCCACGCCAGATCGAATCTGCGCACCTGTAACCTTCGGTTCCGCCGTAATCAAGAGCAGACAAGCAGGAGTAGGGTTTTCCCTCCGGGGGCCTGAACCTAGGTAAATCTCGTGTCCCCTGGTTGCTTGTCTGTTAACCGTTCCGCGATCTCCAGCATCCCCATCTTCTCCAAAACCCAAGTCCATAACAATGGGCATTGACGAGTCGAAACCTCGTCACATGGACTGAGTGGGGAAAGACTCTCGAGAGAAGAACATAGGTAACCACCGGCTTGGAAGCAGCGGATACAGAGGGAAACAGCCCACTTGGGACAAGGAGGACGCCGATCTTGAACGCCTGGGTAAAGAGAACCCATGGCATAAAATCATAGACCTGCAGATCCGACAATTTGTCCGGGCCCGCTACTACCTGGACCCTGTTACAGGGGAGTTCGTCACCGACGACCCGGATGTGAAGGCCTTTGAGGATGAGCTAGTAAGGAATTTACCGTGGATCTCTCATTAAAATAATTAAGCGAAGAATCTAAATGCATGCATAGGTTCACCTATCCTTGTATCTCTGCAGGAGAAGGAATTGAACGATAGCAAGGACTTGTCGTCCCAAGATTCAGCGGCGGAGCCATGGGAAACTGTTTTTAACAGGGCGACGAACACTTACAAAAAGAGGGAGAATAAGTTGCCACCAAAATCAGCTGGCCCTGTGTCCGGCTTCGGTACAAGCATGAAGTTTACCGAGTACTACAAAGAGGACGTAAAGAAGATGAGGGAGAGGAAGAACCAGTCGGCGGCTAAAGATAAAGCCGAGGTTGAAGAGCTGAAGTTGAAGGTGAAGACATTAGAGGCAAAAGTGGATGAGAGAGCAATGGACAAGTTATTAGAGGAGAAGCTTCGCGCGATCATCCCCCTGGGTTGATGGAGGGGCTAGCTGTTTGGAATGCGGGAGGTCGACAGGGGCCGATAAACGTGCCCAGCTTTAGCGGCAGCAACTCGAGCATCAACGTTAACACGTCACCGGACTTGGTGACCCCGTCGGCCACCATCGCCGCGGTGCAGCCGAAAGAGCTTGTTGTCGCACAACTGCCCCCTGCTGCTCCCGCCAAAAATACCAGTATCGTACAACTGGCGTTGGCACCAGTACCGCGGGAGAATGCTGATGATAGGCCTGCCGCGGGGTCGGCCGTGTGTCGACATTAGCCGAGCTCAACGCCCTCACCAGGGTAACTAATATCATACTCTGCTTCATCTTCTTTATGCGCCTTTGGTGACTGCCACCTCGATCATGATGCCCAACACATATGTGTCGATATTCAGGACGCTGCTTGCGTACTACTCCACAAAGTTGTCGGCGGCGAGTTGAGGGATGTTGCCAAGGGCAATATCATACAACCGGCGAACCGCACGATGCACAACAATGCAATGGACGATGCCGTGATGAGGGCCCGGATTGCTCGGGTGTTGCCAGGGTGCGATGACATGGACCCCCCTTTCAACCTTAGGGAGCCGACGAACACAAGACCCTTGCAGAATGCCACGGCTGGCCCTTGACATGGTCGAAGACTCAGATTCGTCTTACGGGGCACCTAAGCACTACCTCGATCGTCCGACCACCACATCGGATGCCACCTGTCATCGGCGCCACCTCGATCGTCTGGCCACCACCTCGTAAGCCACCTGTCATCGTCACCACCACCAGTCACAACCAACAACTGTTGGGAGCATGTGGGCCGCCCCAAGGCGATGCCGTCACAACGCAACCACCGTCGCCCCCGCCACCGCCATCACCACATGGCGGCAACAACGATGATGATGAAGAATTTGTCAACATCGACGACTACATCAACACCAGCGCCGACATAAGATTGTACATGCCTGCTATGGATGAAGAACCCTTCGTCGCTCGTGAGGGTCAAGGTGGGTGTCCCACTACATGCACGCAATGCCTGGTCTTCCATGGTTTATCTCAAGAGACGCCTCCGGTCGTCGATCAATAGGAGAAACCTGTTGGATTCGTCTTTAGCCCTGGCACACTCCAAAAGGCGGCCGTTGAGCACTTAACATCCCCAATGGAGGAGCCTTCTCAGAATACGAAGAAGCACATGAAGAGAGGTAAGAAAGCCGAGAACCAACCTCCTCCGAAGAGGATCCGGGCTAAGGATGGCGTCGTACCAGCCCGCGAGGATGGCTTGCACAGGATACATATAGCCGGTGAAGCGATACTGACTCCGGAGCTACTTCACCTTGCTGGTGGACATATGCTTGCTTTGAGTGATAGTATCAAGACACTAGAGGGCATTCTTCTTAAAGACAAAGATCCAAATTACCCGGTTTTCACTATCAAGGTGCCATCGGACGTGGACTTCGTCCATGAAGCCCCCGCGGACGTGTTCTTCATAGCGTACGAGGACGTCTTCAAGCTGTTTCTCTCGAAACGGCTGGACTATAACATGGTCCGCCTATTCGCGCTCAAACTGGTGATGAAGACCAAGAGAGAGCAGGCCCCCTACATCGCGATCGTGGATCCCTACTACATGCGTGATAGCCAGCTGAGGAAAGGATTTGAGATGCGTGCCAAGGCGGCGGCGTATCTCGAGAAGTTCATGGTGGACCACAAGAGGACGAACACAGTTCTTTTGCCTTTCTTTCCCGAGTAAGTACACACAACCCCTAGCATTGTTAACTTAGGCTTTCTTATAAATTTCTTCCTTTGCCCTTTTCCAACATCCCGTTTCAATCGTGTTGTGCAGAGACAAATACTACACACTAATCGTCATTTGCACAAATTACTCAATAGCATCGTATTTCGACTCGGCGAGTCAGAAGAAGAAGAAGGACTACACCAGAATAAGCGGTGTTTTGAATGAGGCTCTCGAGGGCTACGCTAAAAAGGGATGCCCCTTCATCAACAAAGGGGAATGTATCAAGGATGACAAGCACATGTTCAAGCACGTGCTTGAGTTCCCCTGCGTCAAGGAGCCAGCTACTGGCGGCGCCAAGGAGGCCTTCTACACCATGCATCACCTTAAAAGGTTTGTACTGGATTGCCAGAACCTAACTCTGCCATCTATTTTCCGAGCATGGGCCGAAAATTTGGCGCGAAGGGACGATGATGATCTTAGAGAAGACTTCCATCGCATCTAGGTTAAGTTATCGGAAATCATCGTGGAAGATGTCAACACAAGGGGAGGGGTCCTAAAACACAACAGAGGGTTTACTAAGAGGGAGATTGAAAATATTCTTTGTCAACAGGGTGACAACAGGACGTGGATGACGAAGGATGGCTATCTACCATTCCCGAAGCCGAGCGTTAGCAGTTCTCAACATTGATCAATGTGTGCGCCTAGAATTATCATAGATGACCGTGGTCGTATGTTGTAAACTTCAGTATTGTGGTCGTTGTCGTCGAAGTTCTATGATTATGATCGATGTGCTATCTTTGATGTTTACTGATCTTTTGCTTTAGTTTATGTGAATATATATGCATGTGAACCAATTTAATTATTTTTGTTGCATGATTTACTAATATGCCTTATCTATAGAGATGACAAAGTGGTACATGGTGTACAAGGGTTGGGTTCTAGGAGTCTACGATGAGTGGGAGGACTGTCAGAAACAGTTGAACAAGTTTAGCGGCAAGAACTACAAAGGATATGGGACTTGAGAGGAGGCGGTAGCCAAGTGGAGGAACCACCTGTGGAAGGAGAACCGGATGAAGATATTGATAGTGCTCTTGCTCTTGCTTACCGTCATCACAGTTGTATTCTGTTTGATTCTAGTGTAGGCGATGAACACTTCATTTTTAATGTGATGAGATGGTGAACTTTGTAACAAACACTTGTATAAATATAACAAACACTTCATTTGACTTGTATTGTAATATGATGACCACTTGTCTATCTCGTTCGGGCTCTAAGTAGTGTGATGGCACTATATTCGGGTTTGTATTATATTTGTTTTCATATACTAAGTCAAATATACTGTTTCTATATAATACTGTATAATACCTGTATAATATTGTATATTTGGAAAAGTTTCGATTTTTTTAATACATGATATCCAAACTAGTGGCGCATCGTTTTTACCTTCTGTGGCACATAGAGCTTCAGTGGCGCATTTTACAGAATGCGCCACTGAACAGAGTCCTATGGCGCATCAACCAAAATGCGTCATAGAAGTATCATTTTGAAATGCGCCACAGAAGTTTTCATCGGTAGCAACGTAACAGTGGCGTCCCTGCCATGCGCCACAGAAGACCAATATAGATGCGCCACTGATGAAGGATTTCCTAGTAGTATAATCATGGTGGAAAATCGTAGCATCACCATAATGAGCAATCTATGAAGCTTTCTTCTTATAAAAAAGATACATATTAAAAACAGGAAAGAGAGCAAAAAGCACCATTTTTCCATGGTAAATAAGAGATTGCTGAGATGCTCATTGTCTCCCTGCCTTGTCATTTTGATTATGGGATAGCTCCTGTATCATGTGCAAGGGGTACCCCATTGGAGGTTTTCTATGATACGCATGTATTTACTATGACAAGAACTTACCAGTAACTGAAGTTGAGTAGCATGAGGAGCGGCCCTCGTACTCAAGGGACATGAGATTTTTATTTTATGGTCTGTCAAGCATATAACTCATATTGGACCTCACTTTCACCTTAACCATTTAAAGATGCCTATGATAGGGGCAATGAGAGATCAAAGCTAATGAGTACCATACTTTCAGCATTTGGAAGTCTTTCAAACTTTTCAAAACCTTTTTCACTTCCTTTTTGAGTCACCACTTATTCTATGAGCACCTTATTGAGAGCATAGTTGTCATTCTTAGTGTAATGTTCTTGTCTCAAAACTTGGTTAATTATGTCATGACACTGGTGGAAAACAGGCCTCCACTCCCGGGCCGCAACTGGCTCTAGTCTCAGCTTTGGGCCCGGGACTGCCAAAACGGGACTAGAGGCCCTCCCCCTCTAGTCCTGGCTTGCTTTGGCCCGTGACTGATAACAACCATGTGGCTCTTTCAGCGCCGCGGGAGGCGGAAACCCTCTAGTCCCGGTCCGTAACACCACCCGGGACTATCCGGTTTCTTGTCGCGGTAGAGAATTGTGTGTTTCTCTGCCGCGGCAGAGATTGTGTATTTCCTTTTTTTTGCCATTTCGTTCCTTTTTTGTTTTGTGTTTCACTATAATTTCAAACATATATTTCAGTACAAATATTCTACGCTACTACATACACAGTACACGTTGATGCATCTATATAATTAATCGATCCCTTGCAAGCATACATATAATCAATCATATCAAAAGGAAGAAATGTTTTGAAATTACATGGTCATTGATGATATATATATCATATCAACTACATGGAGATCACTAAGGCAAATTGAGTTCCACGTCATCCGCATAATGCTCTCAATGTACATCAAGGACCTCCTTCATCATAAATCCCGCCAACTCCTCTTGAATTGCTCGTATGCGCTGGTCTGGCTCTACTTTCTCCCGCAAACCATAAATATAATGTGAGTCAACTTTCCGCTCACTGGTCAACTCGTGGATGTACTCGCAGACATAGTATCCACATAAATGAGTTCCCGGTGGCTGTTGTAAATTGTTCACCATTTTATAAGTTAGCTCCTCTTTGAATGGTCCTGGTATTTTCTGTCTGAACCGTGTCCAACACCTGCTCGGGCAAATAAAATGAACAAAGGAGTTATTAGTTACTTAATATCAGGAAATGAACGAAAGAGGCCAATATAATGCGATAATGATTGAAATTACTTATGGAGCATTGCTTTCATGTTGCTCCACTTCTCTTGGTCCCAACTTAATGAGTCATGGACTTCAACTAGGGACTTGTCAACTTGAATGTTTAGCAAGATCCAGTGGAATCTGCGGACGTTTACATCAGCATACATGCATAGCTCATTGAGTAAGCAAAAATAATATGTGTACAAGATAGAAACACTCACTTGAAGTTATAAGGAAATAGTATTTCCTTAACAAAATTATTCTCGGTTAAGAACCTGTACAGGTCTTCCTCCACGTCCTTGGGGTGACTCTTTAACGTATATTCATTAACGATATATGGGTTAATGAACCCAACATCATATCTTCTAGCTCTTTTGCATTCAAGCATCTTCATTCTGCAGAATATAATATCATACAAAAGGATATATAGTTAGGATAATATATTAAATACAATGAATGACCTAAGCTACAAACTTGATTATAGAAATAAATCACTTATAGACAGTAGCAACCAATGATAGATTCGTCGAGGGCGCGCTGGTTGTATAACTGAAGTAGTTTGGTCATTTGAACCTGTATCGGGTATGGTTTGAAGAGATGCTCCTTTCTAACGTCCACCGGAAACCACTATTTCTGATGCTTTTTTTCTGCTTGCGACATGTACCATTCGTGCAGATTTCGCATATGTGTGGATAGACGCGCAAGCTCCTCATTACTGACTAAAGGCTCCCCTTGGACATACTTCCGTACCATCTGACCCACTGGCGTATCTTCATAGCCTAAATATTGACCAAGAGACATATTTTCTTTGGTAGCAAGTGCTTTGGCCTACGATATAGTGATGCCCATTAGTGCAACATTAGTACGGGCTCTAGGGTCCATAATTTGCATGTCCATATCCATTTCATCTCTGAAGGCCTTGTCGAGGTCTGAAATGACTTTGAGCGGGGCGACCGATTCATTCTTTTGTGCTCCGTGCTAGGCAACTTGCTTCCCGCTTTTTGCACTTGTGCTTTTCTTCTTCTTTGCTTTCTTAATAATCTCCCGGTCATAGTCTCATTCGAGATTCATCGATATCTGAGATGGTTGCTCAATAAAGGACTTAGCCCACTTTTTGGTTTTTTCATCATATATTGTCTTTGGCTCAGGCTTTTTAGGTGCAAAATGCGACTTAACTTGGGCAGCCACATCCGCGTTAGTTTCCTCGTCGGTCTTGTCATAAGGTCTCTTTGGAAGAGTCGGCGGGATGTCGACTATCTTCGCCGTTTGACCTTTCTTCGATGTGGGGCGCAGGGGAGCGTCGACCTTCCGTTTCTTCGACAAGGTAGTAGTATTGCACGGAGGCGGAGGCGGAGATCGAGTATTGCATGGAGGCGGAGAATGAGTTGATGTACTCCTGTTGCGGTGATCGTCAGCGGGGCAGGGTGGACTTGGAGGGTGATGATAATCGGGTTGGGGTGGACTTGGAGGTTGACGATATTCGATGCGGGGTGGACTTGGATTCCTCGGAGTCGGTGGCCTTGGCGCTTAGCCTAGAAACTTGATGTACTTCTTCTTCCATAGAATGATGTTGTGCTTAACATCACCTAGTTTCGTAAGGCCTTTAGGCTTAGCGATGTCAATCTCTAGGTCCGCAAAATCCTCCACTATGTCATCCACTGTGACATGAGCATAGCCAGGTGGAATCGGAAGTGAATGGTGGAGTGCTCCAGGTAGAAAAGGTAAAGCATTGCGATCACCACCTTGAAGGACAGGTTGTTCATTGGCTGATGTAGATCACATTGTGCCATCTCTCTGACATTATCCACGGGGTAGAGAGGAGCCGGTGCATCATCTAGCAGTGCTTGTTCATCAGCCTGGACCTCCGTGGAAGCCACGCTGCTTCTCCACTGGCTAAGATCCAATGCAGGATCATCATCCTGCGGTTGATTTGATGACGCCTTTGGCTAATTTCTTGCATGAGGTTCTTCAAATCAGCTAGGTCCTGCTCTACCTTGGAGATCCGGTCTGCCTCCCGGTCCTTCTTTCTCTGACGGCTTCTGTAACTGTCATTATACTAAGGAAACCCTTTCTTCCACGAGATACCGGCGCCTTTGCCTCGTGTTCGCCCCACCCTTTTCAGGATTCCCGAGGGCACGTGTCAGCTCGTCGTTCTCTCTCTCGGGACGGAGCAATCCCAATTGAGCATCGTTCATTGCTTGAATAAGGTCTGTGGAGGGTTTTAGAATTCTTTCATGAAATAATGTCTTCCCTGTTTTTGGGTCCAACGATCCGTCATGCCCATACCACCAGTGCTTTGACCTCTCGGGTCATCCATCTGTACTAGGTGTGACGCCTCTAGTCCTCATGTCCCGCTCCATAGTTTCCCACATAGGGACGACACTCTTGTAGCCACTTGTCCCCAATTTATGATGGTATTTATTTTTGGCAGCATTTAATGCATTCTTTGCCGACTTTGCCTTTGCTTTATCAGATTGCTTGTACGTTACAAAATCAGGCCACTATTGTCTCAATTTCTCTTTTGCTCCTACGAAGTATGGAGTTTTCTTTTTCGCGACATATTTCACATATAAACTTTTCTTGTGGTTCCGGTATAGTCTCACTCTTTTTTCAAGCCCATCCGTCCTTGGGGTAATACCATTTGCCTCAAATTCTTCATACTCTGGAGGTAGTATGAAATGCACTATGCGCTTCTGCCAAAGGTCATCTTTGGCATCATCGGTGACATAGCTGTTGGATTCTTCACCGAGTTTCTTTGACTTATTCCATTCTTGGATGGTGATCGGCAGGTTGTCCCTAACAAGAACACCGCATTGATTTGTAAACATCCTCCGGTGCTTCTCTGGAGCAATCAGTTCACCATCATCATCTATTTCTTTGATGGTGAACCTCTGATTACCATCAAACTTTTTGTTTTACCCTTGTTTCGTTCGAGCTGTCGATTGCTTCGTTCTGGTGGGCTAAAAGAAGAAGAGAGAGTGATTAATTTATATATTGATATATCTAGATGAATTAATGAATAGAGGTAACACGAGGCTTTATATATGTACCTCGTCAGATCCTGTCGAGGGGCCATCATTATTTTTGTTATTTGTTTGCCCTTCGTCCATTCGGTCTTCCCCTTGGTACATCAGGTTTTCCTCTAGTCCATCACCGGATGGATTCAGATATGAGGAAATCTCTTCCTCTAGCAAAATATCTTCACCGGTAGTAATATTAAGAGGAATTTCACCTCTTATCATGCCCTGAAAAAAACCTTCACCAATGTGACCAGGATCTTCGGATGGATCCATGACTTAATTAACTATAGCAGAAAGAGAGTTAAACAGGTTAGAAAAAACAATAACACTAATAACAAAAACAATAACCCTAATAACACTAATTAATAACCCTAATATTATTTGTGGTAAAACAATAATCCTAATAACTAATACAAAAAACAATAACCCTAATTAATAACGCTAATATTGTTTGTGGTAATTCAATAATCTTAATAACTAAAACAAAAAAATAACCCTAATATTATTTGTGGTAAAACAATAATCTTAATAACTAAAACAAAAAAAACAATAACCCTAATTAATAACCCTAATATTATTTGTGGTAAAACAATAATCCTAATAACTAAAACAAAAAAACAATAACCCTAATATTATTTGTGGTAAAACAATAATCATAATTATAATAATCCTAATATTATTTGTTGTAAAACAATTTAATCCTAATAACTAAAACAATAATCCTAATCCTAATAACTAAAACAATAATTCTAATTATAATAACCCTAGCTAATATTATTTTTGGTAAAAAACCACCCTTGAGCTCACTGACGCCGGCGACAGCACGTGACGGCGCCACGGCGAGGCGGAGCGCGCGGCATCATGAAACGATGGAGCGGTGTCACGTTACGGCACGGCGGAGCGACGGAGCACGCACGGCGGAGCGGCGGTGGAATCGGTGGCCGGACAGCACCTCCCCTGCGTGTCTTTGATACGTCGCATGTGAGTGCTTCGTCTTCGTCTTCGTCGAGGAATGCCATGTGTTGGGCAGGACCTCCCCTGGCACGCAGTATATATAGGGACCCCCCCTTTAGTCCCGGGCTAAGCCATCGCCCATGACTAGAGGGTCTCTAGTCCCGGGCCGTGGCTTAACCAGCGACTAAAGACCCCCACTTTAGTCGCGGGTTAAGCCACGGCCCGGGACTAGTTTGTTTTTTCGGCTGCTTCGTTTTCGCGCGCGCAGGAACCCTCTAGTCCCGGGTCCAGCCACGACCTGCGACTAGTTTATTTTTTGTAAATTTTCTTTTTTAATTCATATCAAATATAAAACTTTGAAAAATCATATCTTCTATTGGAAAAATCCAAATAAAACAAATAATATGTCTATTATTGTCATAAAAATATAAAGAATCTTAATATAATATCCATACATATGTTTGCATAATTTATCAATTATTTTGTTTTTAATTTTTCTTTTTTAATTCAAATCAAATATAAAACTTGGAAAATCATATCTTCTATTGTAAAAATCCAAATAAAACAAATAATATGTCTATTATTATTATAAAAATATAAAAAATCTTAATATAATATCCATACATTTGTTTGCATCATTTATAAATTATTTCATTAGTAAATTTTGTTTTTTAATTCAAATCAAATATAAAACTTTGGAAAATCATATCTTCTATTGTAAAAATCCAAATAAAACAAATAATATGTTTATTATTATCAGAAAAATATAAAGAATCCTAATATAATATGCATACATCTGTTTGCATCATTTATAAATTATGTCGTTTGTAAATTTTCTTTTTTTAATTCAAATCAAATATAAAACTTTGGAAAATCATATCTTCTATTGTAAAAATCCAAATAAAACAAATGATATGTCTATTATTATCAGAAAAATATAAAGAATCTTAATATAATGTCCATACATCTGTTTGCATCATTTATAAATTATTTCATTTGTAAATTTTGTTTTTTTAATTCAAATCAGATATAAAACTTTGGAAAATCATATCTTCTATTGTAAAAATCCAAATAAAACAAATAATATGTCTATTATTATCAGAAAAATATAAAGAATATTAATATAATATCCATACATCTGTTTGCATCATTTATAAATTATTTCATTTTTAAATTTTCTGTTTTTAATTCAAATCAAATATAAAACTTTGGAAAATCATATCTTCTATTGTAAAAATCCAAATAAAACAAATAATATGTCTATTGTTATCAGAAAAATATAAAGATATTTTCTAGTGCTTATAAATAGAGCAGCCTATAAATAGAGCAAAGGGCGGGCAGGCTGGATCGAGTAGACTATAAATAGAGGAAAAGGCCTATAAATAGAGGGAAATGCCTATAAAGAGAGGGTTCACCTTTAGTACCGGTTGGAGAAACCAACTGCGACTAAAAGGATTGCGGCAGACTGGGCTAGGCAGCACTAATAATAGGGGTGAGTGCCAACATTATGTCATGCAGCTTGTACCTTGTCCCGGATGGTGTCACCAACCAGGACTAAAGGCCAACCGGGACAAAACATGAGTCAGCACTAATAATAGGGGTGAGTGTCGACATTATGTCGTGCGTGTCGACACTATGCTGAGCTGCTTGTACTATAAATAGGCATCCTTGTGAGTCCAGTCCTCTAGCCAGTTTGAGGCATCTCCAAGATGGTTTTCGAGAGCAGGGACACCACTACGGCCAGCTTGAGGGATATGCCGCCGGATCCCAGTCCTCCGGCATCTCCAACAAGCTGCCCATATAGGCACTTCCTAATATGTGAAACTAGCTAGTTAGCTCCCAGGCGTATTGATCTAGTTAGAGAAGTTATAAGCTCCAAGATGGTGTGCGAGAGCAGGGACACCCCTATAGCCAGTTTCAGGGAGATGCTGTCGGAGCCCAGTCCTCTGGCATCTCCAAGAAACTGGTCATAGAGGCACTCCCTAATATGTGACCACGGTGTTTGGAGATCAGATCTTAATGGTAAGTACGATTCGGGACTAAAGGCCCCCCTTTAGTCCTGGTCCAGCTAGAAAACGGGACTAACACACTCAAGATGGTGTGTAGATAACACTATAAAAATGGACACATGGAGCATCTTCATTCATAAAATGTTACAATTATTACACATCATTTCTTCGCGTCTGTCCCTTTCTGATTCCGCCGTATCCATGGAGCATCTTCATTCATTAACACGATGCTTGGGTCATCCTTCACTACGAAGGGCGGAATTTCATGAAACTTATCACAATGTTCTGACATGTCTGTCTTGTCCTCCACTCCCATGATGTTTCTTTTTCCTGAAAGAACTATGTGGCGCTTTGGCTCATAGTCTGATGTATTCTTTTGCTTATTTTTTCTTTTTCTAGGTTTGGTAGACATGTCCTTCACATAGATAACCCGAGCCACATCATTGGCTAGGACTTAAGTACCCAAGATTGTTGAGATCCAATGATGTCATTCCGTACTTCTTGTCTACCTCAACCCCTCCTACTGTCAGCTTGAACCATTTGCACCGAAACAAGGGGACCTTAAAAGTAGGTCCATAGTCAAGTTCCCATATCTCCTCTATGTAACCATAATATGTGCTCTTTGACCCATTGTTCTCTGTTACATCAAAGAGGACACCACTTTTTTGGTTGGTGATCTTTTTATCTTGGGCGATCGTGTAAAATGTATACCCATTTATCTCGTACCCTTGGAAAGTCGATATATTCGAAGATGGTGACCTAGAAAACAAGTATAGCTGATCTCCAAGAGTGTTGATTTTGATGATATGTTGCAACCAACCGCCAAAACTCTTCATGTGTTCATCTCTAATCCAAGAGTCATGCTTTCCAGGGTTGTTGGAGCGTAAAATTTTCTTTTGTTCCTCGATATACGGGGCTTCCAAGATAGAATTCTGTAGAACTGTATAATGTGCTTCGGTGTAAGAATGTCTGTCCCTACATATTATTGTTGATATCCTTCCTAGAGTACACTTTCCACTCAGTCTCCCCTCATACCGCGATTGAGGAAGACCAATCGGCCTAAGGTCAGGAACAAAGTCAGCACAAAGAATGACCTCCTCTATTCCATAGCCCTTAGAGATGCTTCCTTCTAGCCTAGCATGGTTACAAACATATTTATCTAAGATTCCCATGAACCTATCAAAGGGAAACATATTGTGTAGAAATACAGGACCGAGAATGGAAATCTCTTCGACTAGGTGAACCAGTAGGTGAGTCATAATATTGAAGAAGGATGGTGGGAACACCAACTTGAAACCGACAAGACATTGGACCACATCATTTTGTAACCATGGTAGATCTTCAGGATTGATTATCTTCTGAGAGATTGCATTGAGGAATGCACATAGCTTCACAATGGGTACTCGAACATTATCCAGTAGAAGCCCCCTCAATGCAATCGGAAGCATTTGCGTCATAATCACGTGGCAGTCATAATACTTTAGGTTTTGGAACTTTTTTCTGCGATATTTATTATTCCCTTTATATTCGACGAGAAGCCATACGGGACCTTAATACTACTCAGGCATTCAAAAAATATTTCCTTCTCTTGTTTGGTAAGAGCATAGCTGGCATGGACCTTGAAACCATTCTGGATGCAGGGCATATGGGTCTTTCATATGTTGATGGTCCTTTCGTGCTTCTGGTGTATCTTTTGTGTTCCCATACATGCCCAAGAAGCCTAGCAGGTTCACGCAAAGATTCTTCGTCACATGCATCACATCGATTGCAGAGCGGACGTCTAAGAATTTCCAATATGATAGCTCCCAAAAAATAGATTTCTTCTTCCACATGGGTGTGTGACCGTCAGCATCCTTCGGAACAGATGTTCCGCCAGGACCCTTTCCAAAGGTTACTATTTGATCCAAATCTTTGACCATATCAAATATATCAGCACTAGTATGCTCCTTAGGCTTCGTCTGGTGACATGCTGGACCATTGAAATGATTGCCTTTCTTTCTTAAGAGAAGCTTGGCCAAAAGAAACCGTCGATGCCCATTGTACACATTCAGTCTCATCTAAACAATGCGTGCATGCATTGTATCCCTTGTTTGACTGTCCTGAAAGGTTACTAAGAGCAGGCCAATCATTGATAGTTATGAAAAGAAACGCTCGGAGGTCAAATTCTTCCTTCTTGTGCTCATCCCACACACGTATACCGGGTTCATGCCACAAGTATAAAAGTTCTTCAACTAATGTCTTTAGGTACACATCAATATCGTTGCCGGGTTGCTTTGGACCTTGGGTCAACACTGGCATCATAATGAACTTCCGCTTCATGCACAACCAATGAGGAAGGTTATAGATGCATAGAGTCACAGCCCAGGTGCTATGACTGGGGATCTGCTCCCCAAAAGGATTCATGCCATCTGTACTTACACAAAACCTTAAACTCCTTGCGTCATCTGTAAAGTCCGGATACTTTCTATCGATTTTTCTCCATTGCGACCCATCAGCGGGGTGTCTCAACATCCCATCTGACTTATGTTCCTCTTTATGCAATCGCAACAACTTGGCATGCTCTTTGTTTCTGAATAAGAGTTTCAACCGTGGTATTATAGGAGCATACCACATCACCTTGGCAGGAACCCTCTTTCGGGGGGGCTTGCCCTCAACGTCACCAGGATCATCTCATCTGATCTTATACCGAAGTACAGTGCATACCGAGCATGCATCCAAATTCTCGTTCTCCTCACCGCGGTAGACGATGCATTCATTAGGGAATGAATGTATCTTCTAAACCTCTAAACCTATAGGGCAAACAACCTTCTTTGCTTCGTACTTACTAGCGGGCAATACATTAACTTTTGGAAGCATATTCTTCATCATTTTCAGCAACTTTTCGAATGAGGAGTCAGTATAGCACACTCAGCCTTCCATCGCTGCATTTCAAGTGTGCTACCCACCTTTTTCAGACCATTTTCACAATTTGGGTACAACAACTTTTTGTGATCCTCTAACATGTGATTGAACTTCTCCCTCTCCTTTTCATTTTCACAGTCTCTTCGTGCAATGATACGTCGGAAACGTATCTATAATTTTTGATGATCTATGCTTGTTTAGTATCTACTTTTATTTACTTATCTACAATTTGAGGTGCTTATTACATGTTTTCTGGTACTAACCTATTAACAAGTTGCAACAGTGCCAGATGCCTGTTTTCTGATGTTTTTGGTTTCAAAAAAGTTAGTAAAGAAATATTCTCGGAATTGGACGGGACAAACGTCAAAGTCAATTACTTTCCGTGGGGAACAAGAAGACCAGAGCCGGGGAGGTGAGCCAGAGGGGCCACACCCCCAGGCACGGCCATAGGTGGGCCCGCGCCTGGCTAGGGTGTGGGGCCCCTGGCCACCGCCTCAACCTCCCCCTTCGCCTATAAGCAGCCCCCGATGCAAAAACCCTAAGCATCCGATCAAATCTCCACGAAACCGTCTTTCGCCGCCGCCACCATCGTCCCTAGATCAGGAGGGGGTATGAAGTTCTTCTCGGCACCATACCGGAGGGGAGATCATCCCGAAGGCCTTCTCCCCGGTATGATGAGTGAGTAGTCCCACCTTGGACTATGGGTCCATGAAGTAGCTAGATGGTTGTATCTCCTCCTTTGTGCTTTCATGTATAGATCTTGTGAGCTCCATTCATAATCAAGATCTAATCTATTTGTAATCATGCATGTTGTGTTTGTGGGGATCCGATGGATATTGAGATTATGATGTTGGTTTGATTAATGGTTTTGTCTTTATGATTCTATCATGTCTGTGTTGTTTCTGATCTTGCATGCTCTCCGTTGTTAGTAGCTATCTTGGCCAAGTAGTTGCTAGTGACTCCAAGAGGGAGTATTTATGCTCGATAGTGGGTTCATGCCTCTAGTTTCCAAGGGAAGTGTCAATAATATCTTCGGTTGTAGATGTGTTGTTGCTACTAGGGAGAAAACAATGGTCTCTTGTTCATGGAACATGTGGAATGTTTACCTTACACACTTTGCTCAAAGCAATTGTCTGTTGCTTGCAACTTATTACTGGAGGGGGTTCGGATGATAACCTGAAGGTGGACTTCTAGTCGTAGATGAATTTGGATGGCGGTCTATGTATCGTTGTATTGCCCAATCAAATCACATAGGATCTTTCTGACTAGTAATTGCATTGTTATGCCTTGCTCAGTTCCTGTCAATTGCCCTGCTGTAATTTGTTTACCCTTCATGCCATGTTGTTTGTCTGAGGAGAGCACCTCTAGTGAACTATGGACCCTGGTACAATCTTTACCATTGATACATTCTCCACTATTACTTGTTTACTTTCTGCAAACCATTACCTTCCACACCATATGTTTAATCTTTTGTTACAGAAAACCGGTGAGCTTGACAACCTCACTGATTCGTTGGGGAAAGTCTTGAGTTTGTGCTGTGCAGGTCTCCACGTTGCCAGCAACACCTGTGTGACGTTTCCTTCCTCCTACTAGTTCGATAACCTCGGTTTCTTATTAATGGAAACTTGCTGCTGTGCTGCTTCATATCTTGCTCTTGGGGTTTCCAACGAAGCGTCCCACGACAAGTGGTGGGCGCCATCAAGCTATTTTCTGGCACCTTTGCCAGGGAGGCCAATGACGTCTTCACAAGGGGAGTCCTTCACTTCCTTTCTCTTTAGTTTGTTTTAAGTTTGTTTTGTTTCTTTTTCTTGGTTTTGTTTGCCTCTTTCCAAAAAAAACCCAAAAAAATAGTCTAGTTTGGTTTGCTTTCTTTATTCAAAAATACAAAAAATAGTTCCTACTCTAGTTGCTACCATGTCTGGTTTTGGACCAACCTTTATTTCCCCTATGATAAAAAATCTCCACTTTTAAGCAAAAAAGTGAGGAAAGTTTTAAGGAAGCTTGGTCTAGAATCTCTGCTTTTTAGAGGGAAACTGAGCCTGAGGTAAGCCTCAGCTTGGTTGATAGTTTCTACCGCAGTATTGCTCTTCATTATCGATATGCTTTGGATGA
Organism: Avena sativa; assembly: GCA_916181665.1. Classification (NCBI taxonomy): domain Eukaryota; kingdom Viridiplantae; phylum Streptophyta; class Magnoliopsida; order Poales; family Poaceae; genus Avena; species Avena sativa. The sequence continues at coordinate 40,263,003 of OV702300.1, read as the reverse complement.
TGTGGCTGAGAAAGATTTTTTGCTATGTACTGAGGATGAAGATTTTGATGCCATTAGAAAATTAATCATGATTTATGGTACATCTGGCAAGTCTGATTCCTCTTTCAAAAATATTTTTGCTAGGTTGAACACTCTTGAGACCGGTATTGCTGCTATGAATAGTTTACACACTTAGGGCTTACCATGATTATGTTCCCACAAATTCTGAGCCTTCAAAGTGGTTTCCCACAATCGAAGTCTCAATAAACACTACACTTTTTGAAGCTCGCTGTGATATCATGTCGGAATTTTGTCTCATGCCTAAAGATATTTATGATTCCTTGAGTCTTTGGGGGATAATTGAAGGAGGAGAGGAAATCTCTCTTACCAACAATACCACTTTATTACCCATTGGAATAGTTGAAGGTGTGTTTACAAAAATCTCAGGAAAAATGGTGACTACTGATTATCTTGTTATTGAATGTGTAGGCAAGGGACTGATCACACTTAGAAGGTCTCTACTTAAACACCTTGGGGCAGTGATATATGTGGGAAAAGGTATCATGCATTTTGCTCCTCTGGTAAGAAATCATATCTTCCCTAAGGAAAAGAAGAAATGTAAGAAAGGAAAGAACAAGAAGGTTGCCTCTTCATTTGAAAATACTTTATTCTTCTTGCTTATTCTGCCTAACTTAAAGGCGTTAAAGAAAAGTACTTGTTGGGAGATAACCCAAGAGTTTCCTTGAGTCTTGGAAGTTATTACTTCAGTAATGACCTCTCCTTATCCTTTTTGTTTGCCTTTTGTGCCAAGAATGACCTCTAATGAGAGGGAAGTAAGATTTGGGGAGTTGCTGTCCTGAAACAGATTTCTGTCCTCCACCAAAAACATTCGTGAGGAGTCTCTCTAACTCGGATTGAGCTCAAATTTACGAATAAATCCCCCCAATGTTATCTAACGTTTGTTAGTTCAACACTTTTTGATTTGACCAACAAAAGAGGTTTGAAAACTCGGTTTCTACCTACTGGTCTGTTTTGAAAGATTTTTGCCATTGTTTGCATTTGCTTCTTATTGATTCCTTTTTGAGTTCTCTCTAGGTGAATTAAGCTTTTTGAAGGAGTTGCTATAGTAGCTTGTGTTTTTAGTGAAAAGCCTTGATATTCCAAAGCTCTGCCAGTGGTCTAATATGTTTTGAATAAGCTAATGTTCCTCATGAAGATTGTGTGAAGTTTTGTATGAAGGAAAAATTTTGGTGTGGAGAGAGAATGATGTAATGAGATGAAGAATGGACAAAAGCAAAAGCTTGGCGATGCCACCACGGTGTCACCCCAAGACATATCCAAGAGGTACAAGCGTCAAAGCTTGGGGATGCCCAAGGAATCCCCTTCTTCATCAATAAAAGCTCAGGTCTGTCTAGATATTTCGCTTTTATTGTTTCATGCACAGTTGTGTTGTTCTTGGAGCGTCTTAGTTTTTGTTTGATTTTCTTAGTTGTTTAGTTTTCTTGAATAAAGTAAGTTTGGACCCCCGTTCTCGTTGTGTTGTTTTGCAAATAAGTTTGCTTGGTCTTGGAAAGGAGTAGTAAGTTCTTGCTTGAATTGCAAGAGGAGCTTGCATTGACTGTGACTTAGAATTTAGCATGACATGCTAGGTGTTGTTTTAACATTATGCTTAGTCATTATTGCTGTAGCATGTCTTGTTCCAAACAATTGGGATTGCTTAGTGTGCCTTGAAGAAATTATGCGTTGTTTTAGCATGCAAAAGCATAGTATTGTGGTATTCTCCTTTGATGCTTTGCTTGGGTTGACTTGGCACATGCTTACACCATGTTATGACTCTCACAAGTCACCATTAGCCTCTATGATCATTTAGTCCTTCACTTTTAGTACCACTCTTTGCTTTGATTAGTATGCTTTGTATCTCTGCATGATTATGGCCATTATGCTCTCTTAGTTGGTTGCTCCAAGTCATTTGCTAGCCTCCACTTGTATGAGTAAGTTCTACTCATGCTTCCAACTCCCAAGAAACAAAGTTTTTCCAAAGTGTCCACTATAAACTCCTATGCATGGTGTGCTACACCATTCCAAGTACATTCTTGTTTTCAGCTACCTTCCAATTAAAAACTATTTTGTTATTTGAAAACTTAGTGATTAAAGCCCTCACGAACTTGATGGCACACTTTATTCTTTGCCGCTAATAAACTTGAACCATTGTGACAACTTTGTTGTATATGCTTGCACTTATAAGTTGGAATTAGCAGAATCGTGCTGTCACGGGGAACGTTTTCAACATTGCACTTGTACTTTGTACTCAATTGATATCATGCTCTTTTGTCTATAGTTGTCACCGGTGTGAAATAAAGAGGGAACTTGAAAGTCCATGGAGTTTGTATTCTCTGTTAGAGAAACGCCTGGGCCGCTAGCCTAATCCATGCCTAATCATGGTGGTAACTTGCAGCATCACCATAGTGAGCTATCTATGAAGCATCCTCAATAAAAAGCTATGCATATGGTAAATAAAAAGATTGCTGAGATGCTCATTGTCTGCTTTCCTTGTCATTTTGGTTATGGGAAAGCTCCTCTACCATGTGCAAGGGGTACCCGTTGGCGGTTCTCAATGATATGCAAATACTTACAATGACAAGAACTTGCCTGGATCCAAAGTTGAGTATGCATGAGGTGTGGCCCTCGTATTCAAGGGACTTGAGATTTCCAACTTATATTTCATCAAGCATATACTCCATCTTTGCCACTTTAACCTTAACCACTTCAAGATGCTTATGATAGGGGCAATGAGGATGGAAGCTAACAAGTACCATAATTTTTGGAAGCTCTTTTTGAGACTTGTAATCCCTGCTTCCTTTATAAAAAAGGCCTTTCTTACACCACTATTGAGTCTCCACCTTCTACCTTTAGGCACCATGAAGAGAGCATAGTTGTCATTCTGTGTGCAGTTATCGAAAGCTTATTAATTGATGCATATTGTGATATTACTTATTCTTGTACTATTTGTTTCTAGTCACCCTTGTGAACTTTAAAGGTGTTCTATGCATCTATTTGCTACTCTATGAGGGACAAGCTGATTGCCACTATGCTATGTTTTCTGTATGTGAAACAAAAAAATGTTTTTCAATGCATGTTATTCATAATCTTTGTTTGTAGCTTGCCATGTTGCATGCATAGTTACTATGTCCTATTGTTAGTACTCCATCCTTTCATGCACATGTTTAGAGTTCTTTGATCCTATCTTTCAATGCTTGCAAATGGTTAGATATTTATTTGTGAGGGTGCATGTTCACCTGAAAAAATATTCTGTTTATCACTTACCTACTCGAGGACAGGCAGGAGTTAAGCTTGGGTATGTTGATACGTTGGAAATGTATCTATAATTTTTGATGCTCCATGCTTGTTTAGTATCTACTTTGCTTTACATGTCTACACTTTGAGGTGCTTTTTACATGTTTTCTGGTACTAACCTATTAACAAGTTGCAACAGTGCCATATGCTTGTTTTCTACTATTTTTGGTTTCAGAAAAGTTAGTAAATAAATATTCTCGGAATTGGACGGGACAAATGTCAAAGTCAATTAGTTTCCATGGGGAACAAGAAGAGAAGAGGGGAGCCGGGGAGGTGAGCTAGAGGGGCCACCCCACCGACCCCAGGCGCGGCCACATGTGGGCCTGCTCCTGGCTAGGGTGTGGGGCCCTTGGCCACCGCCTCAGCCTCCCCCTTCGCCTATAAGAAGCCCCCAATGCAGAAACCGTAAGAACCCGATCAAATCTGCACGAAACCGTCTGTATCCGCCGCCACCATCGTCCCTAGATCGGGGGGTCTGAAGTTCTTCCCAGCACCCTGCCGGAGGGGAGATCATCCCGGAGGCCTTCTCTCCGGTATGATGATTGAGTAATTCCACCTTGAACTATGGGTCCATGTAGTAGCTAGATGGTTGTATCTCCTCCTTTGTGCTTTAATGTATAGATCTTGTGAGCTCCGTTCATGATCAAGATGTAATCTATTTGTAATCATGCATGTTGTGTTTGCGGGGATCCGATGGATATTGAGATTATTATGTTGGTTTGAGTAATGGTTTTGTCTTTATGATTCTATCATGTCTGTGTTATTTGTGATCTTGCATGCTCTCCGTTGTTAGTAGCTATCTTGGCCAAGTAGTTGCTAGTGACTCCAAGAGGGATTATTTTATGCTAGATAGTGGGTTCATGCCTCTAGTTTCCAAGGGAAGTGACAATAATCTCTTCGGTTGTAGATGTGCTGTTGCTACTAGGGAGAAAACAATGGTTTCTTGTTCATGGAACATGTGTACTGTTTACCTTACACACTTTGTTTAAAGAAGTAGTTTATTGCTTGCAACTTAATACTGGAGGGGGTTCAGATGATAACCTGAAGGTGGACTTCTAGTCATAGATGCAGTTGGATGGCGGTCTATGTATCTTGTTGTCTTGCCCAATCGAATATCATAGGATCTTTCTGACTAGTAATTGCATTGTTATGCCTTGCTCTGTTCATGTCAATTGCCCTGCTGTAATTTTTTTACCCTTCATGCCATGTTGTTTATCTATGGACCCCGGTCCAATCTTTACCATTGATATATCCTCCACTGTTACTTGTTTACTTTTTGCAAACCATTACCTGCCACACCATACATTTAATCCTTTGTTACAACAAACCGTTGAGCTTGACAACCTCACTGATTCATTGGGGCAAAATATTGAGTTTGTGCTGTGCAGGTCTCAACGTTTCCAGCAAGACCTGTGTGACGTTTCCTTCCTCCTACTGGTTTGATAACCTCGGTTTCTTACTGAGGGAAACTTGCTGCTCTGCTGCTTCATACCTTGCTCTTGGGGTTTCCAACGAAGCTTCTCACGACAAGTGGTGGGCGCCGTCATGCATCGGCAATGGTCCGACCAAGATCATCAGTGTGTTCATCATGTATCTCTTCTTTATCCTCCCCTTCAGCATCCCCCATGGAAGTATCTCCGTACTTAGGGAAACCATGATAGTTGTCATCCTCCTTCTCTTCTTCATTGTGTTCCATTATAACCCCTCTCTCTCCGTGCTTGGTCCAACAATTATAATTGGGCATGAAGCCGGACTTCAACAGGTGGTTGTGAAGGGTTTTTGAGTCAGAGTAATCCTTCTGATTCATGCATCCACTACATGGACTGAATACGAAATGCATACGCTTGTTTGCATCAGCAACACGGATGAATTCATGCATACCATTAATGAACTCACCAGAGCGTCGGTCAGTATCGTACATCCATTCCCGAACCATCTGCATTATAGTAAAAGTATATAAAAAAACCATTACACAACATGATAAACTTATTACAAGTTATATTGAGAGCTTCTAGAGCAGTAATATTGAATTTTGAAAAATTTACATGCATCAATTTGTGAATTGGAGAAACCAATTAACATGATAAATGTGGAGTTTTCGATTATTGTTCTATCAGTGAAAAACTCATTCCATTCTAAGCTCTGAAACTCTAAAATTACACATTTCAATTTTCAGTAACTATGTGCCTAATCAAAATTTGTTACACATATCAAAATCCTTCTAATTCTAGAGCAGGCATGCATTGATCCATATCTCTATACTTCTAGAGCATTATAGAGCTAAAGTAGCAATATGAGATGAAATAATGAAGTTCTAACCTTTTAAAACTTTGGATTTAGGGGTTGCAAACTAAATCTTGACAAATCTTGAGAAACAAATGGCATGAACTCGCTTGCTTCTTTGAGTAAAATGGCCACCATATGGTTTAGGGAAGTTGGACATGAAGCAGTATATATAGTGGTGGACAACTAGTCCTGGGCCGTGATACGATCCGTGACTAATAGTCCACGAAAATATCAGCTGGCCTGCTCCAGGTTATTAGTCCCGGGCCGTATTACAGACCGGGACTAGAGATCTGGTCCGGCCCGGGACTAGTGTCTACGGCCATTTGTAGCCGTTGGAGGCCTCACGGCCCGGTACTAGTGGCTTTGTTCAGATCGAACCGAAGACCGTTTTTCCAGTAGTGTGACTTTGATGCTTGTATCTCTGATATCTTTACTTCTAGTCTTCACTTGAACTTCAGAGGTGCCTTGGCATTTATGTTGTCCTCTTCAATCAAAGGCAAGCGAGATACCACTCTATCATACCTCCTTATGAGCATAGCAATTTTGCTTATGTTTATGTTTCATGCTACTTATTATTATTGAGTTGGAATCTCTTCATAGCTTGCAATGACTATTGAGTAGACTTAGTTGCATACTCCTTATTATGAACTGTCTAAGTATCTATTCATGTGCTGAGAATATTTACATCATATGAAGCAAATGTGTTCGTGAAAGTTATTTTATCGCACTTATTTTTCAACTGAATTGCTTGAGGAAAAGCAATAAGCTAAGCTTGGGGGGAGTTGATACGTCCAAAGCGTATCTACTTTCCCGAATACATTTGCTATTATTTCTCCTCTAAACTTGTGTGATTTGGATACAACTAACACGTACTGACGTTGTTTTCGGTAGAATTACCTTGGTGTCTAGTTTTTGTGCAGAAAATCAACTATTAGGAAATATCCTAGAAAATATGCCAAAAATCCTATTTCACCAGAAGACTCACGGAGCCAGAAGACGAGACAGAGTGGGGCTCCGAGGGCCCCACACCCCCTGGCCGCACGGGCCAGGCCTGGCCATGCCTAGGGGGGGGGGTGTGGCCACCTCAGGCACTCGCACGGTCTCCCTCTTTGCCTATAAGTTGACTCTTGACCTAAAAACTCAGGGGGGTTCGACGTTTTTCTAGAAAGGGTTCCGTTGTGCCGCCACCACCAGAAACTGCGATTCGGAACTAGAAACTCCGTTCTGGCACACTGCCGGGGCGGGGAATTTGGAGAGGATCATCACCATCATCATCATCGACGCCTCTCCATCAACCATCCATGTTTCCCCCATCCAAGAGTGAGTAATCCCCCGCTGTAGACTATGGGGATGGTAGGGATTGGATGAGTTCTATCATGTAATCGAATAAGATTATTAGGGCATGGTGCCTAGTATCTCTATTAGTGCTATTTGACTTTTTTGCAACTTGTTGTGCTTAATTCTTGTCACTAGGGCCCGAGTGCCATGATCACAGATCTGAACTTATTATTGATTCATGATGATAGTATTGTTTGTGATCTTATCTGCAAGTTGTGTACACATATTATTGTCCGGATACAAAGGCCCCGAAGTGACAGAAATTGGGACAGCCGGAGGGGATTGCTGTGATGTGAGGATCACGTGTGTTCACGGATTGTTAATGCTTTGCTCTAGTGCTCTATTAAAAGTAGTACCTTAATTTCCAGTAGATTCCCTTGAGGCCCCGCTGCAACGAGCTGACATGACAAAAGATGTTGTGCAAGTTCTCATTGCGAGCACGTATGACTATATATAGAGCACATGCCTATGATTGTTTAGTACTTGGATGCTTTATCTTCTTTATCTGCAATTGCCCTAGATCTTGAAGTTACATGTTTAGACTCATCCATGCAACGCCCGTCCATCCATCCCTATGCCTACCGCACTCATACCCTACTGTTTGCTACTATTGTTACTACTTCGTTTGTTTTGCTGATGTTGTTACTTTGCTATTGCTACTATAAAACTGTTGCTACTGATAAACTACTGTGAGCAAGACTATTTCTAGGTGAAGCTGAATTGACAACTCGGTTGTTAAGTCTTATAAGTATTCTTTGGCTCCTCTTGTGTCGAATCAATAAATTGGGTAATACTACCCTCGAAGACTGTTGTGATCCCCTATACTTGTGGGTCATCAGTCACAACTGGGAGCTAGGTTTTCCATCTATGAGCAATCCACCACCCTTGTGCATGTATGGTAGGTCCACACACATGTTCCCGTGGCATCCCGGCCCTCGGGCGCTCCTTTTCCGACGAAAACCTAATCCAAGGGACCCATGGGTCTACCCCCGTAGTATTCTTCGTACGAGGGTTGAACAATGCACTTTTTTGGTGGTTTAGGTTTGTTTAGGTTATATCTTCATGGAAAACCAAGGATAGGCCCAAGGTTCCACCAGTTTACCTACGTTTGACCCGCGGCGGGAGTCTCCTCCTACGTGTCCAGCACACTTCTCTAATTGTCATCGCATGCAACATAGACGGTCACACCCGGGAGCTAGGTTTTCTATCTAGGAGAAATCCACCACCCTTGTGCATGTATGCTAGGGCCACACACATGTTACCGTGGCATCCCAGCCCTCGGGCGCTCCTTTTCCAACCAAACCCTAATCCGAGGGTCCCGTGGGTCTACCCCTGTAGCATTCTCCGTACGAGGGTTGAACAATGCAATTTTTAGGTGATTTAGGTTTTTTTAGGTCATATCTACAAGGAACACCAAGGTTATTCCCATGGTTCCACCGTTTACCTACGTTTGACCCGCGGCGAGAGTCTCCTCCTACGTGTCCAGGACACTTCTCTAAGTGTTATCGCATGCAACATAGACGGTCACACCCGGGAGCTAGGTTATCCATCTAGGAGCAATACACAACCCCTATTCATGTATGCTAGGGCCACACGCATGTTCCCGTGGAATCCCGGCCCTCGGGCGCTCCTTTTCTGATGAAACCCTAATCCGAGGGCCCCGTGGGTCTACCACCGTAGCATTCTTCGTACGAGGGTTGAACAATGCACTTCTTTGGTGGTTTAGGTTTTTTTAGGTCATATCTATATGGAAAACCAAGATAGGCCCAAGTTTCCACCGGTTTACCTACGTTTGACCTGCGGCGGGAGTCTCCTCCTACATGTCCAGCACACTTCTCTAAGTGTTGTCGCATGCAACGTAGACGGTCACATCCGGGAGTTAGGTTTTCCATCTAGGATCAATCCACCACCCTTGTGCATGTATGCTAGGGCCACACGCATGTTCTCGTGGCATTCCGGCCCTCGGGCGCTCCTTTTCTGACGAAACCCTAATCCGAGGGACCCGCGGGTCTTACCCCGTAGAATTATCCGTACGAGGGTTGGACAATGCACTTTTTTGGTGGTTTTGGTTTCTTTAGGTCATATCTATATGGAAAACCAAGGATAGGCCCAAGGTTCCACCGGTTTACCTACATTTGACCCACGGCGGAGTCTCCTCCTACGTGTCCAGCACACTTCTCTATGTGTTATCGCATGTATGAGGGTTAACCAATATACTTTTTGGGTAGTTTAGGTTTGTTTAGGTCATACCAATGTACTTTTTTGGCCTTTAAAAGTGTCCATGCGATAACCTTCACACGGTGTAGGGTTTCTCCAAATAGAGGATTCGATGCCCGAGGGTCCCCAAAAGTGAGGGGTTTCTAGGGTTTCCCTAAAAGAGAAGTTTCGGTTCTTCGGGGTCCGTATGAAATGAGATATATCTTTAATATTTATGTTGTAGCTGTGTATTATATGTGTATTTTGTTGTTTCTATTTTACATTTATGTTTTTGCATCGGGTTTTGGAAGATTCGTGTCATTATTCTATGCGGGTGTGGCGGGATACGCGAAGATTCGTGTGGTTAATTTACAATTACCAATTTATTTATAAATTACATCTACATTAAAATTACAGTGGAAAATAAATAAATCAACTTTAAGTATTTTAGACATTGGAGAAAAAATAAAAATAATACCTAGGCCGACGGCTTTGCCGTCGGCGTATAGGTTGTGCCTTGGCTAGGCCAACGGCCAGGCCGTCGGCTTACTTATGCGCGTAACGGCGTCCCTGGGCCCGTCAGGTGGGCCGTTAACCAGGCATTACGCCGATGGCCTGGGCTAGGCTGACGGTCACCGTCAGGGTCTTGCACGTTGACGCCGACGGGGTTCCTTCACCAATGGCAGCCGTCGGCGCTTCTGTCCCTACGTCGACGGCAACTGTACGCCGACGGCTGGCTGGGCAATGGGGCCGACGGGCCTGACCTTTTCCCGTCGGCGTAGAAACATGCCGTCGGCGTATGTTGTTCTTCATGTAGTGAGATCCGTGAGGTGAAAAACCGGTCGGTGGCAAGCTAGCAATAGGGTCGGTCGGTGAACAGAAATCAAATATCAAGAGATCAACAACTGGTAAGCATGTCGAGCAGGCCATGCGAAGAGCTAGCCAATAGCAGCAGGAACGGGATGGGGAGAGATAAAGTCTAGCCAGGATACATACTAATCGTTTTGGGCCTCCACTTCAGATCACACAGCTGGACAGTGCCACTGAATAATCGTGGCAAGGGAAGAAGGGGAAGCAGTGGAGATGGAGAGGAAAAAGGAAAGGTGGAGGATGGGAGGACAAAGAGAGGCTCCGGAATTGACTGGCAGAGAGAGGATGTGGCACGAGGTTGGAGTCCAATTTTTGGAATAGAGGTAGAATATATACATTTGGAGAAGATGCCAAACACACAATGTCATGTTACAAATCGAAGTCACTTATTTTTTGACGTAGGAAATACTATATTGACATACAAATCCAGCAAATAGAGTAGAGTGCCTTATTTATCGAGACAATCGCTGAATTAAAGATTTCAGCCGTGCACACCACAACACAATACGGCCGCCAGATACATACATACGGAGTATTTATATAAATGAAGGAATCAAACATGCATGCCTCCCCCCTCAGATATGCCGTAGCTAGGTTCAGCAGCTAGCTTGTTGGATTTTGATCCGACGACCCTGCTTCCAGAGGCAAATTAAATCCAGAAGAAATATATAAAAATTAATAAGCGCTTGCTATATATAGAAGAAAAAAATCCACTAGCTAGCAAGAGTACGCGTGAGATATATACCTGCCTCATGCTGGTTTGTACGTACGGGCATGCATGTGGAAGGCGTAAACGTCTCTCCTGTCTATAACAGACGGTCTGATGATATCGACCCTTGTGTCCAGGTAATCCCCGATCTGGTACAAAACCATGAGTAGCCATGTGAGGGTGATGAGCTCCCCTCCCGAGCTCGCCAGCTGCGACGCGTGCACTGCTGGCTGAGACTTGCCAGGGGCGTAGATAAGGATTCTGGTCCACATGTATATCATCTCATCCACCGTTTCTTTGCTGGGATGGAGCTCCTCATGATTTCCCATGCCCCATACCAGGTGAGCTCCGGGCCGATGGAAGGTTTCCAGGACATGATCTGAGCTCATAGTGAGGGGCAGCATGGAAGGGTTGGAAACCAAAAGGTGCATCATGTAGTTGGACAGCTTCCGGCATATTTGGGCCAGACCAAAAGCTTCTTCATCATCTTCTGCTGCCATGTGATCATCATAACTACGCAAGTGCAGCTCAGTCAGCACATGCATGCCTGCAATAGCAGCACCAAAATTTTCTGCCCAATTTTCTGCTCCATACATCAGCACCGGTGCAAGGTTTGGCCATTCCCTAGAGGGTGTGATGAGCCTGTGTTCCTTACTTAACCGCACAATCTCACGTACAACGTACTTATCTATTACAGCCTGGTCTGCCTCTATGTACCATGTGTCCAAAACCTTGCTCATCCAAAATAGTTTCTTCCTATTAACACCCATCACATCCACAAACGCCCTTCTCACCACTGCCATCACTCCTTGACAGAATGTCCTCCTTGCTTGTTGTGGTGGGTGACCGTCTCTAAGCCAACTTAGAAAGTTGTACTGTCCAAATGAACATGGCCACCGTTGCTTCTTCTCCGGCCAACCGATATCACTAGATAAAATCAACCACGACAACCTCGCTAGCTTCTTCCACTGCCGACCCTTCAACATCTTCCATGTCCATGGTGACATCATGGAGTTAAGCACCGAGCACACCTCTACGAAAACGCCTCCGATAAACAGTGAATAGGTGATTGCAACGTCAGCCTTGACATACCTCCCTTGCTGTTGTTGTCTGTCGACGGCAATGGATGAGTGGAAGACTGCGAAAGCAGCAACAAAAGATATCTGAGAGATGAGTCTGAATATCATGAAACTCCATGTCCTGAGCACACGAGCTTTAGTGTAGAGCTCGTCGTACATCTGGCCAAGGAGAAGCCTCAAGGCCTTCACAACTGCATCGATATTTTCTGGGCTGTCAATGCCATTAGCGCTGTTTATATAATGTGAATTTTCTGAGGAACCAAAGATCCCGATGGGAAGTTGCATTCTCTTGACAGCTCCAATAACTAGGCTAGCGTAGCCACCGGCATCACGACCATCATACCCATCATCCTTTTCATTTGTGCTTGCAAGATCGGCAAGTCTCCCATGCTTCAGACACCATATTCTTTCTACATACTTGATGATTCCAGCAACAAACACAAGGACACCTGAAGCTAGGAGCTCAACATTTTTCAATCTTCCAATGGACTTCCAAAACCACTACAGGAGAAGCTCGGTATGCCGAGGGCATATTGCCGTCGGCGTAGCCAGGAAAACCCTCGGCGTACGCTACGCCGACGGCTGCCCTCGGCGTATCGTCCTCGGCGGACCTCTCCCTCGGCGGAGCAGGCGCGGCCGTCGGCGTAGGACAAGACCGTCGGCGTAGGCCAACGCCGACGGCCTGACGGCGCCCGTCGGCGTATAGACCGTCGGCGAACGTCGACCGCGCCGTCACACGGCCAGTTAACGGCGCGTCGGCTACGCCGACGGCCTCCCCCTCGGCGTACGCCTGCCACGTGGAGGCAGCGCAGCGGCCTGGCGCAGATGCTACGCCGACGGCCTCCCCCTCGGCGTACGCCTGCCACGTGGAGGCAGCGCAGCGGCCTGGCGCAGATGCTACGCTGACGGCCTCCCCCTCGGCGTACTCCTGCCACGTGGAGGCAGCGCAGCGGCCTGGCAGCAGCGGGCTGGCCCTACGCCGAGGGCCTTGCCGTCGGCGTAGCCTTGACCATTTGGTCACGCTTACCTCCTACGCTGAGGGCAAGGCCGTCGGCGTATCAAATGCACAGTTTTTTTTTGAATTTTATTGCAGCAGCAGCACTCACAGCAGCCATACATCATCATCCATACATCCATACATCATCCATACATCCATACATCATCCATGCATCCATGCAATATATATTCCACACCAATTGAAACAAGATCACATATGCCATACATGTATCAACATCAGTCATACAAGATCATCCATACATTATTCATACAAGATCATCGATATCATCACACATGCCTACAACTCTGGAGGAGAGGGGGTGTACCCGAGATCTCCCCTGGTGAAAAGTGGCGACCTCTGCCGAGGGTTGCGTCCAGTAGAAGCAGCAGAAGAGCCACCTGGCGAGGGAGTAGGAGAAGTGTGAAGCTCGGGAGAACCACCTGCAGAATGGCCAGGAGATGGACCATCGTCATGAAGCGGTGTGATCTGACGCCCATCCGGCGAGGCGTGGCCAAAGTGCCGGTTCCCAGAAGCTCCCGTTCCCTACATGTTGCCTACATGTTAGCAACTTGCGAGGCAAAGTAAAGCGATAACCAGTGGGTTCGCAAAGAACTTACCGGTGTCGATGCGTAGTAGGTCCTAGCGAAGCTTTCCTTCGATTGCCAAAATGGCATCGGACCTGGCATGGGAGGCACGGGCCCTAAATCTCTATTCTGGCCAGATTGAATATTCATCATCATGGCCTGCAAGATAGTTTAGAAGTCAGGCCGTAGTACAACAAACGGGGGGAAGTGGGACTTGTATCTTTTGCAAAAAATAAAGGTTCGGACTTACATTTACGTATTGCATGTAGATCGCAGTCGCCTCCTGATGCTGCCGAAAGGCCACCTGATATTCCTCATAAGCGGCTTCGTAGGCCGCGTCTAACTCAGGCTACAATTTCAAATACAAGGAATCTCGTCAGCGGTTAGCCATGCAGGAACAAAACTCATAAAGATGATGAAAACGAGAAAAACTTACATCCTCGGCGGAGCGACGAGGCTGGCCACGAGGCGGGATAGGGGGGCCGTCGGCGGGGTAGGTAGCCTTGAGACGGCTGAAGCTCGTGCTGAGGGTAGGCTTGACCTTCTTATTCAGAATCTTGAGGCGTCCATGCTGCAATCCGTACCCCGACAGGACCAACGACTCCTCGTCGATCTCCGCGTGAATGGGGTCATCCACATGGGGGTGACGAGCCTTCACCATCGTGCTGTAGTTCCCCAAGTCGTTCTGGGCAGTGCCGAAGTACACGGGCAACGAGGGTTGAGGCTCCGAGTAATTGGGCTTCTTTCGCCGCATCATCTCATAGACGGCGACGTCATGAATCACCTCCCCGGGTTGTGCCTCGGCCACCTGTATCGCGAAAAGAAAATATTATGCATATGAAGTACAAACATAAGCAGAAATGCACGCAGGTCGTTCCATGTATATACGTACCACCTTCCCCTTGAAGCGGTCAAAGTTGCGGTTTCCCGCGCAGTGCGTTCCACCATCGCCTCGGTTATCCGCGTTCCGCCTCGACAAGGCTGCAAACTCCTCGTCTTCTCTGAGCCACCTCGTCCTAACCAGCTCCTCCCATGCGAGTCGATGCGGCTCGGCCCAATCGGGGATAACCTGAAAATGCAATACTCAACTCCAGAAAATGCAATGGCAACTTAGAAGCAATGTAGAATCTCATTGACATTTTACTCACCGACATGTACTCTTCTGGCGTCATCGAGTACTCAGGATTAGGGTTCCTACCGACAATGTCTTCCTTCCTGACCCTCACGCCCCTGTCAGCCCAGAAGTGGCTAGCGGCCGTGACCTTCTGGTTGTACCACACCTGGGGGGTCAACTTCACACAAGCCCCAAGCAAAGTCCTCTGCGCCTTCTCCTGGTCCTCCTCGGCCACACGGTAAAAGCACTTCAATCATGCATAAGAGTCATGAGTTAGCACGGTGGGGTCATCAAGTATGAACATAACTCGAGAAATATGCCTTACCCAAAACTTGGTGATGACAGCATCAGCAGCTGTCGGAAAGCCCGGGACACGGGTAGTCTGGTAGTCCGCCCAAGTAGTAGCTAGCTTCCTGTCACCCTCGGGGGTAATGTGATAGCCCGGCCAGAACTTCCTAATCAGAGCTCCAACGAGGCTGTTAGGAAGGCGAGCCTTGGTCCCCGGAGGAAATGTCCAATTGCTGCACAAAAATAAACATTAGTACACAATAATTATTTATGACCAACATGAAATAAAATGTTTTAAATTGCCAAATTAGTAAACTTACTCAAGGCCATCTGGAATAATAAGGGCTTTCGCCTCCTGAGTCCTAGGCTCAAACTTCTCGTCAGGGACTCCCGATTCCCCACGATTCCGCAATTTCTTCGGCCCCACCAACTCGCGGCTAGTGTCCGCCTCCGTATCGGTCCCCGCCTCCCTCTCGGTCCTCGCCTCCCTCTCAGACTCTGCCTCCCTCTCGGACTCTGCCTCCCTCTCGGCCCTGAAAGGCTGCTCTGTCAGGAACAACTCAGGAGCCACGTCGCCAGAAGCAGAGGGTGGTGGGTCAAAGTCCACGCCTCCTCCCGTGGCACCTCGTCCTCGTCCTCCTCGACCTCGGCCTCGACCCCGTCCTCCGCCAGCAGGAGCAAGATCGGGGTAACGCGGATTGGGATTTGGCTGTCTCCCACTCCGTGTAGCACTTTTCTTGCGCTGCTTTAGCGCATTAAGCAAGGACGAACTGGTTGCCTTGCCGCTGCTCATATTGTTCAATCACCTGCATTAAGTAAGAGAAAACAGTTAAGCACAAAGACATAATAAAATGTATACACAAAGAATAAAGGCATAATGCAATTAAGAAAACAGTTAAGCACAAAGACAAAATAAAATGCATTAAAAAATAAATACTCACTATCATTTTCATTCTCATTCTCATTCACATTCTCATTCTCATTCTCACTATCACTATCTTTTGAGTAGAAATCTGGATTCTCATCGAAGGGTGTAGGCTCATCATCGTTGTCATTCTCGGTATGGAGCTTCTTGAGCATACTTATGTCATGTAGATTCACCACTGACTCACCCCGAGTTTCTACATCATTCCCAAGATCCTCAAGATCAACCGGTTCTAAATCAAAGTGTCCGAAGTCCTCTTGCTCTTGATAGAAAATTCCCTCGTACGTTAAAGGGTTAATGTTGTTGTAATCGTCCTCGGAGGGAATCGGTAGGTTACCATGTGGCGATACCTGGAACACGACTTCCCAGCCCTGGAGTTCTGCTTTCTGGCATGGGTAGGGCAAATAATAAACTTGGTTGGCTTGGTGAGCAACAACAAAGACGTCGGCTCCGCTATAGGTGGTTGAAGGCCTAACTTCAACTAACCCAATGGAAGGGGTACTTCTCAGTCCACCCCTTGGGTCAAACCAGTGGCACTTGAACACAACAAGATTGAGTTCGACATTCGTACGATTGAAGGTCAGCTCGTATACATTCTCTAACCTTCCGTAGTAATCAAGGGAATCGGCTCCTTTGGTGAACACCCCAGTATTTACCGTTTTTGCATTCGGTCGCCCTTTCTGGTGCGTCTCTGTATGGAAGCGAAACCCATTCACATCATACTTCTCATACTTCATGACGACACTGTTACAACCTTGGGAAACACATTTCAGCTCATCTGACATCTCAATGTTGGGATCAGCTCGACTGCCCGATAAAAGCCATAAGCGTTACGGTCCAAAATATGCGAGACCACTAATGCATATTAAGTCGCGTAACGCTTACGGTCGGGATGACGCCTAGGTGACGCGACAGACTTGGTGATCTAGACATAAAAATAAAACCTAGGTACAAGAGAGACGAACAGATTCTCACCCTCGAAGCGTGATCAAATCGTAGAAGATGATCCGGGACCAGTCGTCGAAACACTCCCCACGCTCACCCTCCGGTAACTATAAACAACATACAATATACAACATATATTTATCAAATTTCATCTATTTTACTAAACATGAACTATTGTACATAAGAAAAACTACATACAAACTATAAACTACTACTACAACCTACTACTAGATACTACAACCTACTACTAGATACCACAACCTACTACTGCAAATTTCATCTATTTCATCTAGATACTACAACCTACTACTACAAACTACTAGTACATAAGAAAAACTACATACTACAGACTATAAACTACTACTACAAACTAACCACAATCTACAATTAGTACAAACTATCAGTTAGCTATCTAAGCATAGGAACTCCTTAATAAACTATGGAAGTGCATTAAGCGATGTATTTTTTGCATTGGCTATTTAAGTACATGATATAAGAAAATTACTAGAAGCTACGGTTCTAGTGTATGGAACTTAAACAAAAATTCACTAAATATCATGTGAGCCTCCACTAAGAAATATATCTTTAAAATTTCAGAAGTATTACATCTTCTCATAATTCATCAGTATGCATTTTCTAGCTTTCCCTAAAATCGGTGGGAGCACGGCTACACAAGCTCAATACACAGAGACAATTGGTGTGTTGCAACCAAACGGAAAATAAGAGAAGATGTGAGATGGGCTACTCACCGGAGACGATGCGACGGGGCCGGAGATAGACGTGGGTGTGCACAGCACAGTGGGGGAGGTGGCGGGGCAGTGGGGTTGGGGCTGGGGCAGTAGGGGTGGAGGCGGGGTGCTGGTGGCGGCGGGGTAGTGGGGGTGGTGGCGGCGGTACTGGGGAAGGCGGCGGGGCAGTGGGGAAGTGGGGGTGGCGGCGGGGTCGTGGTGGCGGCGGGGTGGTGGGGGTGGGGAAGTGGGGGAGGGCCGGGATGGGGCAGTGGGGAGGGGCAGTCGGGGTGGTGACGGCCGGGGCTATGGGGAAGGGGGTAGTGGGGGTGGCGGCGGGGTGGTGGTGGCGGCAGGGCAGTAGGGGTGGGGAAGTGGGGGAGGGTCGGGGTGGGGCAGTGGGGGAGGGGCAGTGGGGGTGGTGACGGCAGGGGCTGTGGGGGAGGCGGCGGGCGCTCGCGGGAGGGAGAGAGGGGGGCTAGCGGCGGCGGCCCCGAGCTCGGGGACCGGTGGCTGGTGGCGGCGGGTCGGGGTGGGGAGGGGGTTGGGAGGAAGGAGGTGGGGAGGGGGTTGGGGATAGAGAGGCTGGGACACGAGTGGCCCGGGTGGGCCGCGGGTCAAAAAACGGATGAGGCCACGCCGACGGCCAGGCATACGCCGAGGGCAGCCGTCGGCGTAGCTAGGGCGATTTTTTTATTTTCCTTATTAATAACAAATTATACAAGAAACTTTATTTGGTGTCTAGTAATATAACAAATCATAATATATTATTTTGTGTCTATTATTATAGAAGAAACTATAATATATTGTTACTATATATACTTTTTTTATTTCGTCGTGTGCTCGGATCGTCTACCCCCCTAGACGTTCCTCTGACAGGGGTAGCCCGGCGTAGCTCTCTCTTGTTTTGTGTTTGTTTAGGTCATAGGGTGATGTCAACCCATGTTGGCTCACAAGTTGGGGCACTATCCTACCCGGTTTCACCTCGACGGGGAGATTCCACCCTCATACGGGTCCGGAACCTTCGCCTCTAGGTTAGAGCGCATGCATGCGAGGGGGGACACATGCAAGCACCTATATATACCAACCTCTAACCACACCCACACACACACATATGCTAGGGGCACATGCAAGTTTTCATGTCATTTCGATGTTCTCGTGGTCTTCCTTCGGCGAAACCCTGATCTCTGTGCACACTCGGATCGTCTACCCCCCTAGACGTTCCTCTGACAGGGGCAGCCCGGCGTAGCTCTCTCTTGTTTTGTGTTTGTTTAGGTCATAGGGTGATGTCAAACCATGTTGGCTCACAAGTTGGGTCACTATCCTACCCGGTTTCACCCCGACGGGGAGATTCCACCCTTATACGGGCCCGGAACCTTCGCCTCTAGGTTAGAGCGCATGCATGCGAGGGGGGATACATGCGAGCACCTATATATACCAACCTCTCACCACACCCACACACACATATGCTAGGGGCACATGCAAGTTTTCATCTCATTCCGATGTTCTCGTGGTCTTCCTTCGGCGAAACCCTGATCTCTGTGCACACTCGGATCGTCTACCCCCCTAGACGTTCCTCTGACAGGGGTAGCCCGGCGTAGCTCTCTCTTGTTTTGTGTTTGTTTAGGTCATAGGGTGATGTCAACCCATGTTGGCTCACAAGTTGGGGCACTATCCTACCCGGTTTCACCCCGACGGGGAGATTCCACCCTCATACGGGTCCGGAACCTTCGCCTCTAGGTTAGAGCGCATGCATGCGAGGGGGGACACATGCAAGCACCTATATATACCAACCTCTAACCACACCCACACACACACATATGCTAGGGGCACATGCAAGTTTTCATCTCATTCCGATGTTCTCGTGGTCTTCCTTCGGCGAAACCCTGATCTCTGTGCACACTCGGATCGTCTACCCCCCTAGACGTTCCTCTGACAGGGGTAGCCCGGCGTAGCTCTCTCTTGTTTTGTGTTTGTTTAGGTCATAGGGTGATGTCAAACCATGTTGGCTCACAAGTTGGGGCACTATCCTACCCGGTTTCACCTCGACGGGGAGATTCCACCCTCATACGGGCCCGGAACCTTCGCCTCTAGGTTAGAGCGCATGCATGCGAGGGGGGACACATGCAAGCACCTATATATACCAACCTCTAACCACACCCACACACACATATGCTAGGGGCACATGCAAGTTTTCATCTCATTCCGATGTTCTCGTGGTCTTCCTTCGGCGAAACCCTGATCTCTGTGCACACTCGGATCGTCTACCCCCGTAGACGTTCCTCTGACAGGGGTAGCCCGGCGTAGCTCTCTCTTGTTTTGTGTTTGTTTAGGTCATAGGGTGATGTCAAACCATGTTGGCTCACAAGTTGGGGCACTATCCTACCCGGTTTCACCTCGACGGGGAGATTCCACCCTCATACGGGTCCGGAACCTTCGCCTCTAGGTTAGAGCGCATGCATGCGAGGGGGGACACATGCAAGCACCTATATATACCAACCTCTAACCACACCCACACACACACATATGCTAGGGGCACATGCAAGTTTTCATCTCATTCCGATGTTCTCGTGGTCTTCCTTCGGCGAAACCCTGATCTCTGTGCACACTCGGATCGTCTACCCCCCTAGACGTTCCTCTGACAGGGGTAGCCCGGCGTAGCTCTCTCTTGTTTTGTGTTTGTTTAGGTCATAGGGTGATGTCAAACCATGTTGGCTCACAAGTTGGGGCACTATCCTACCCGGTTTCACCTCGACGGGGAGATTCCACCCTCATACGGGCCCGGAACCTTCGCCTCTAGGTTAGAGCGCATGCATGCGAGGGGGCACACATGCAAGCACCTATATATACCAACCTCTAACCACACCCACACACACATATGCTAGGGGCACATTCAAGTTTTCATCTCATTCCGATGTTCTCGTGGTCTTCCTTCGGCGAAACCCTGATCTCTGTGCACACTCGGATCGTCTACCCCCCTAGACGTTCCTCTGACAGGGGTAGCCCGGCGTAGCTCTCTCTTGTTTTGTGTTTGTTTAGGTCATAGGGTGATGTCAAACCATGTTGGCTCACAAGTTGGGGCACTATCCTACCCGGTTTCACCTCGACGGGGAGATTCCACCCTCATACGGGTCCGGAACCTTCGCCTCTAGGCTAGAGCGCATGCATGCGAGGGGGGACACATGCAAGCACCTATATATACCAACCTCTAACCACACCCACACACACACATATGCTAGGGGCACATGCAAGTTTTCATCTCATTCCGATGTTCTCGTGGTCTTCCTTCGGCGAAACCCTGATCTCTGTGCACACTCGGATCGTCTACCCCCCTAGACGTTCCTCTGACAGGGGTAGCCCGGCGTAGCTCTCTCTTGTTTTGTGTTTGTTTAGGTCATAGGGTGATGTCAAACCATGTTGGCTCACAAGTTGGGGCACTATCCTACCCGGTTTCACCTCGACGGGGAAATTCCACCCTCATACGGGCCCGGAACATTCACCTCTAGGTTAGAGCGCATGCATGCGAGGGGGGACACATGCAAGCACCTATATATACCAACCTCTAACCACACCCACACACACATATGCTAGGGGCACATGCAAGTTTTCATCTCATTCCGATGTTCTCGTGGTCTTCCTTCGGCGAAACCCTGATCTCTGTGCACACTCGGATCGTCTACCCCCCTAGACGTTCCTCTGACAGGGGTAGCCCGGCGTAGCTCTCTCTTGTTTTGTGTTTGTTTAGGTCATAGGGTGATGTCAAACCATGTTGGCTCACAAGTTGGGGCACTATCCTACCCGGTTTCACCTCGACGGGGAGATTCCACCCTCATACGGGTCCGGAACCTTCGCCTCTAGGTTAGAGCGCATGCATGCGAGGGGGGACACATGCAAGCACCTATATATACCAACCTCTAACCACACCCACACACACACATATGCTAGGGGCACATGCAAGTTTTCATCTCATTCCGATGTTCTCGTGGTCTTCCTTCGGCGAAACCCTGATCTCTGTGCACACTCGGATCGTCTACCCCCCTAGACGTTCCTCTGACAGGGGTAGCCCGGCGTAGCTCTCTCTTGTTTTGTGTTTGTTTAGGTCATAGGGTGATGTCAAACCATGTTGGCTCACAAGTTGGGTCACTATCCTACCCGGTTTCACCCCGACGGGGAGATTCCACCCTTATACGGGCCCGGAACCTTCGCCTCTAGGTTAGAGCGCATGCATGCGAGGGGGGATACATGCGAGCACCTATATATACCAACCTCTCACCACACCCACACACACATATGCTAGGGGCACATGCAAGTTTTCATCTCATTCCGATGTTCTCGTGGTCTTCCTTCGGCGAAACCCTGATCTCTGTGCACACTCGGATCGTCTACCCCCCTAGACGTTCCTCTGACAGGGGTAGCCCGGCGTAGCTCTCTCTTGTTTTGTGTTTGTTTAGGTCATAGGGTGATGTCAACCCATGTTGGCTCACAAGTTGGGGCACTATCCTACCCGGTTTCACCCCGACGGGGAGATTCCACCCTCATACGGGTCCGGAACCTTCGCCTCTAGGTTAGAGCGCATGCATGCGAGGGGGGACACATGCAAGCACCTATATATACCAACCTCTAACCACACCCACACACACACATATGCTAGGGGCACATGCAAGTTTTCATCTTATTCCGATGTTCTCGTGGTCTTCCTTCGGCGAAACCCTGATCTCTGTGCACACTCGGATCGTCTACCCCCCTAGACGTTCCTCTGACAGGGGTAGCCCGGCGTAGCTCTCTCTTGTTTTGTGTTTGTTTAGGTCATAGGGTGATGTCAAACCATGTTGGCTCACAAGTTGGGGCACTATCCTACCCGGTTTCACCTCGACGGGGAGATTCCACCCTCATACGGGCCCGGAACCTTCGCCTCTAGGTTAGAGCGCATGCATGCGAGGGGGGACACATGCAAGCACCTATATATACCAACCTCTAACCACACCCACACACACATATGCTAGGGGCACATGCAAGTTTTCATCTCATTCCGATGTTCTCGTGGTCTTCCTTCGGCGAAACCCTGATCTCTGTGCACACTCGGATCGTCTACCCCCCTAGACGTTCCTCTGACAGGGGTAGCCCGGCGTAGCTCTCTCTTGTTTTGTGTTTGTTTAGGTCATAGCGTGATGTCAAACCATGTTGGCTGACAAGTTGGGGCACTATCCTACCCGGTTTCACCTCGACGGGGAGATTCCACCCTCATACGGGTCCGGAACCTTCGCCTCTAGGTTAGAGCGCATGCATGCGAGGGGGGACACATGCAAGCACCTATATATACCAACCTCTAACCACACCCACACACACACATATGCTAGGGGCACATGCAAGTTTTCATCTCATTCCGATGTTCTCGTGGTCTTCCTTCGGCGAAACCCTGATCTCTGTGCACACTCGGATCGTCTACCCCCTAGACGTTCCTCTGACAGGGGTAGCCCGGCGTAGCTCTCTCTTGTTTTGTGTTTGTTTAGGTCATAGGGTGATGTCAAACCATGTTGGCTCACAAGTTGGGGCACTATCCTACCCGGTTTCACCTCGACGGGGAGATTCCACCCTCATACGGGCCCGGAACCTTCGCCTCTAGGTTAGAGCGCATGCATGCGAGGGGGGACACATGCAAGCACCTATATATACCAACCTCTAACCACACCCACACACACATATGCTAGGGGCACATGCAAGTTTTCATCTCATTCCGATGTTCTCGTGGTCTTCCTTCGGCGAAACCCTGATCTCTGTGCACACTCGGATCGTCTACCCCCCTAGACGTTCCTCTGACAGGGGTAGCCCGGCGTAGCTCTCTCTTGTTTTGTGTTTGTTTAGGTCATAGGGTGATGTCAAACCATGTTGGCTCACAAGTTGGGGCACTATCCTACCCGGTTTCACCTCGACGGGGAGATTCCACCCTCATACGGGTCCGGAACCTTCGCCTCTAGGTTAGAGCGCATGCATGCGAGGGGGGACACATGCAAGCACCTATATATACCAACCTCTAACCACACCCACACACACACATATGCTAGGGGCACATGCAAGTTTTCATCTCATTCCGATGTTCTCGTGGTCTTCCTTCGGCGAAACCCTGATCTCTGTGCACACTCGGATCGTCTACCCCCCTAGACGTTCCTCTGACAGGGGTAGCCCGGCGTAGCTCTCTCTTGTTTTGTGTTTGTTTAGGTCATAGGGTGATGTCAAACCATGTTGGCTCACAAGTTGGGGCACTATCCTACCCGGTTTCACCTCGACGGGGAGATTCCACCCTCATACGGGCCCGGAACCTTCGCCTCTAGGTTAGAGCGCATGCATGCGAGGGGGGACACATGCGAGCACCTATATATACCAACCTCTAACCACACCCACACACACATATGCTAGGGGCACATGCAAGTTTTCATCTCATTCCGATGTTCTCGTGGTCTTCCTTCGGCGAAACCCTGATCTCTGTGCACACTCGGATCGTCTACCCCCCTAGACGTTCCTCTGACAGGGGTAGCCCGGCGTAGCTCTCTCTTGTTTTGTGTTTGTTTAGGTCATAGGGTGATGTCAAACCATGTTGGCTCACAAGTTGGGGCACTATCCTACCCGGTTTCACCTCGACGGGGAGATTCCACCCTCATACGGGTCCGGAACCTTCGCCTCTAGGTTAGAGCGCATGCATGCGAGGGGGGACACATGCAAGCACCTATATATACCAACCTCTAACCACACCCACACACACACATATGCTAGGGGCACATGCAAGTTTTCATCTCATTCCGATGTTCTCGTGGTCTTCCTTCGGCGAAACCCTGATCTCTGTGCACACTCGGATCGTCTACCCCCTAGACGTTCCTCTGACAGGGGTAGCCCGGCGTAGCTCTCTCTTGTTTTGTGTTTGTTTAGGTCATAGGGTGATGTCAAACCATGTTGGCTCACAAG
This sequence comes from Avena sativa, assembly GCA_916181665.1. Classification (NCBI taxonomy): domain Eukaryota; kingdom Viridiplantae; phylum Streptophyta; class Magnoliopsida; order Poales; family Poaceae; genus Avena; species Avena sativa. The sequence goes on along the minus strand of OV702300.1, from coordinate 40,238,654 downwards.
TTGGGGCACTATCCTACCCGGTTTCACCTCGACGGGGAGATTCCACCCTCATACGGGCCCGGAACCTTCGCCTCTAGGTTAGAGCGCATGCATGCGAGGGGGGACACATGCAAGCACCTATATATACCAACCTCTAACCACACCCACACACACATATGCTAGGGGCACATGCAAGTTTTCATCTCATTCCGATGTTCTCGTGGTCTTCCTTCGGCGAAACCCTGATCTCTGTGCACACTCGGATCGTCTACCCCCTAGACGTTCCTCTGACAGGGGTAGCCCGGCGTAGCTCTCTCTTGTTTTGTGTTTGTTTAGGTCATAGGGTGATGTCAAACCATGTTGGCTCACAAGTTGGGGCACTATCCTACCCGGTTTCACCTCGACGGGGAGATTCCACCCTCATACGGGCCCGGAACCTTCGCCTCTAGGTTAGAGCGCATGCATGCGAGGGGGGACACATGCAAGCACCTATATATACCAACCTCTAACCACACCCACACACACATATGCTAGGGGCACATGCAAGTTTTCATCTCATTCCGATGTTCTCGTGGTCTTCCTTCGGCGAAACCCTGATCTCTGTGCACACTCGGATCGTCTACCCCCCTAGACGTTCCTCTGACAGGGGTAGCCCGGCGTAGCTCTCTCTTGTTTTGTGTTTGTTTAGGTCATAGGGTGATGTCAAACCATGTTGGCTCACAAGTTGGGGCACTATCCTACCCGGTTTCACCTCGACGGGGAGATTCCACCCTCATACGGGTCCGGAACCTTCGCCTCTAGGTTAGAGCGCATGCATGCGAGGGGGGACACATGCAAGCACCTATATATACCAACCTCTAACCACACCCACACACACACATATGCTAGGGGCACATGCAAGTTTTCATCTCATTCCGATGTTCTCGTGGTCTTCCTTCGGCGAAACCCTGATCTCTGTGCACACTCGGATCGTCTACCCCCCTAGACGTTCCTCTGACAGGGGTAGCCCGGCGTAGCTCTCTCTTGTTTTGTGTTTGTTTAGGTCATAGGGTGATGTCAAACCATGTTGGCTCACAAGTTGGGGCACTATCCTACCCGGTTTCACCTCGACGGGGAGATTCCACCCTCATACGGGCCCGGAACCTTCGCCTCTAGGTTAGAGCGCATGCATGCGAGGGGGGACACATGCGAGCACCTATATATACCAACCTCTAACCACACCCACACACACATATGCTAGGGGCACATGCAAGTTTTCATCTCATTCCGATGTTCTCGTGGTCTTCCTTCGGCGAAACCCTGATCTCTGTGCACACTCGGATCGTCTACCCCCCTAGACGTTCCTCTGACAGGGGTAGCCCGGCGTAGCTCTCTCTTGTTTTGTGTTTGTTTAGGTCATAGGGTGATGTCAAACCATGTTGGCTCACAAGTTGGGGCACTATCCTACCCGGTTTCACCTCGACGGGGAGATTCCACCCTCATACGGGTCCGGAACCTTCGCCTCTAGGTTAGAGCGCATGCATGCGAGGGGGGACACATGCAAGCACCTATATATACCAACCTCTAACCACACCCACACACACACATATGCTAGGGGCACATGCAAGTTTTCATCTCATTCCGATGTTCTCGTGGTCTTCCTTCGGCGAAACCCTGATCTCTGTGCACACTCGGATCGTCTACCCCCTAGACGTTCCTCTGACAGGGGTAGCCCGGCGTAGCTCTCTCTTGTTTTGTGTTTGTTTAGGTCATAGGGTGATGTCAAACCATGTTGGCTCACAAGTTGGGGCACTATCCTACCCGGTTTCACCTCGACGGGGAGATTCCACCCTCATACGGGCCCGGAACCTTCGCCTCTAGGTTAGAGCGCATGCATGCGAGGGGGGACACATGCAAGCACCTATATATACCAACCTCTAACCACACCCACACACACATATGCTAGGGGCACATGCAAGTTTTCATCTCATTCCGATGTTCTCGTGGTCTTCCTTCGGCGAAACCCTGATCTCTGTGCACACTCGGATCGTCTACCCCCCTAGACGTTCCTCTGACAGGGGTAGCCCGGCGTAGCTCTCTCTTGTTTTGTGTTTGTTTAGGTCATAGGGTGATGTCAAACCATGTTGGCTCACAAGTTGGGGCACTATCCTACCCGGTTTCACCTCGACGGGGAGATTCCACCCTCATACGGGTCCGGAACCTTCGCCTCTAGGTTAGAGCGCATGCATGCGAGGGGGGACACATGCAAGCACCTATATATACCAACCTCTAACCACACCCACACACACACATATGCTAGGGGCACATGCAAGTTTTCATCTCATTCCGATGTTCTCGTGGTCTTCCTTCGGCGAAACCCTGATCTCTGTGCACACTCGGATCGTCTACCCCCCTAGACGTTCCTCTGACAGGGGTAGCCCGGCGTAGCTCTCTCTTGTTTTGTGTTTGTTTAGGTCATAGGGTGATGTCAAACCATGTTGGCTCACAAGTTGGGGCACTATCCTACCCGGTTTCACCTCGACGGGGAGATTCCACCCTCATACGGGCCCGGAACCTTCGCCTCTAGGTTAGAGCGCATGCATGCGAGGGGGGACACATGCGAGCACCTATATATACCAACCTCTAACCACACCCACACACACATATGCTAGGGGCACATGCAAGTTTTCATCTCATTCCGATGTTCTCGTGGTCTTCCTTCGGCGAAACCCTGATCTCTGTGCACACTCGGATCGTCTACCCCCCTAGACGTTCCTCTGACAGGGGTAGCCCGGCGTAGCTCTCTCTTGTTTTGTGTTTGTTTAGGTCATAGGGTGATGTCAAACCATGTTGGCTCACAAGTTGGGGCACTATCCTACCCGGTTTCACCTCGACGGGGAGATTCCACCCTCATACGGGTCCGGAACCTTCGCCTCTAGGTTAGAGCGCATGCATGCGAGGGGGGACACATGCAAGCACCTATATATACCAACCTCTAACCACACCCACACACACACATATGCTAGGGGCACATGCAAGTTTTCATCTCATTCCGATGTTCTCGTGGTCTTCCTTCGGCGAAACCCTGATCTCTGTGCACACTCGGATCGTCTACCCCCCTAGACGTTCCTCTGACAGGGGTAGCCCGGCGTAGCTCTCTCTTGTTTTGTGTTTGTTTAGGTCATAGGGTGATGTCAAACCATGTTGGCTCACAAGTTGGGTCACTATCCTACCCGGTTTCACCCCGACGGGGAGATTCCACCCTTATACGGGCCCGGAACCTTCGCCTCTAGGTTAGAGCGCATGCATGCGAGGGGGGATACATGCGAGCACCTATACCAACCTCTCACCACACTCACACACATATGTTTTGTGTTTGTTTAGGTCATAGGGTGATGTAAAACCATTTTAGCTTCGCCTCAACGGGGAGATTCCCCCTTATACGGGTCCGGAACCTACGCTTCCGCATGCATGCGAGGGGGGACAGGCACATGTGATTGAATCTTTGAACAACTTCACAAAAATTTGTGAAATATAAATTTCATGCACATGTGATAATAACACACAAACATGCAAATTTCTCAACTTGTGAGAAGATTCGACATTTTATGTGGGCGTGAAGACTATTATTCGGAGGCTACGAATCCATCCAATTGATAAAATAGAACCTAAATAATTAATACTAATAAATAAATACAAATAATTTGGTAAGGAAAAAAAAGTTCATAGGTACGCCGAGGGTCACCGTCGGCGTAGGCAGGACGTACGCCGAGGGTGACCGTCGGCGTAGCCTATGCCGACAGCGGCTCTCGGCGTAATGCTGACGCCGTTAGGACATGTCCCGGCCTGGCCTGACTAGTGCCACGCGGCCACCCCGTACGCCGAGGGCTAAGTTTACGCCGACGGTCACCCTCGGCGTACGTGCCGCTACGCCGACGGCTGCGGTACGCCGAGGGCTCGGAAGCTGGGCTGGCCTGGCCCGGTTCTACGCCGACGGCCCCGACCTTTGGCCGTCGGCGTAGCTCCCTGCCGTCGGCACACAACGCCATTCCTGTAGTGAACACATGCAAAGCTAGGACAACTTGCACCACTAGATTCAGCAAATGCCTCAGCCACAGGTTGTTGTCCTCCATGGACAGAGCAGTAATGGTGTCCTGCCCACCAAGATGGATGAGGAGAAATGGTGCCCAAAAGAAAGCCAGTGGTTCGGTTCCCCTTGTTTCATCTTGATTATGCCGTGAGAGATAACCCAGGGCATAGACTGCTACAAAATCTGCCCCCAAGTAAGCTATCCAATTGCATACTCTGAGGAACACGCTGTAGCTACAGCGCCGAAGGCTACCAGCGAAGAAAAGGAACAACTGCAGTGTGAAGCTGAGGAGCACAAGCAGCTGAATTTCCCACTCTGTGAAGAGTTTGACGATACTCTCCGTCGCTTGCATGATATGTATGTGTATAGATTCCCTTGACTATTTTCTCTCAGATTGACAACCTGATGCAAGCGACATAATAATATAAATATACAGGATCTTTGTATTGGAACATAATTATTATCTTTCTACACTACTAGGACCCAATGTGTTTCATCATACTACTACATAAGAGAGATTAATAGAAAACATATAATTGCATGAGTACAGCGTTGTTTTGGTAATAAATAAATAAATAAAGGCAACTCAAATTTTCAAAAAATCTGAAATATTTCAGTAGATGTATTCTAACAGCATGCAAAAAATCAAAGCGAAATACACTGTGCCGTGGGCTGCGCCAAAATGACAAACATGTAAACCTAAAGTATTGTCCATCGCAAATTTTTGAACCACTAGCTAAAACTTCTAGTAGCTCAAAAAAGAATGTATTTCACGCTGAGATTTAAACAAAACTTGTTAACGGGATGGAATTGAGACTTAAAAGTCAAAAATATATATCAATACCTTAGAGTACTAGTCTGGCCGGTGCTTCGGGGATAGCTGTGTGTTGTGAGCAGCCAACATTGGGTCGTGGAGTATGAACTACTAGTTGTCCTTTCCTTTCCTTGGTCCTTATATATTCTTTTCTTGTATGAGGTTTAAAGAGAAATCGAGGCAGCAGATTAGATCATATTCTTTTCCAGATTACGAAGTAGCACTTTGTTTCTGGCCTCCTTTATTCCGTGTGGATCGATGCATTTCTTGCATGGAGAGCAAGGCTAGCATCACTCAAAAGAGCGATCGATGGATACTTTTTCTTGCTTCTTTCCTTCCTCCGAATAAAAATCTATATTGGAAATAAATCTATGTACCTTAAGATACACATACAGTACATTTCAAAAATGTGCTCTTGAGTAGTCACATTTGATCGCAAAACTATATGTTAGAAATAATGGGGCTAATCCATTTAGGCCCATGTGTATTTCAGATTTTCCCTAAATCTCAAAGCCCAAATTTTTGGCAGCCCATATGTGTTTGGGCCCATGTTTGTGGCAGCTCACATGACAGTGGAGTGGGAGCTAAAGTTTAGTCCCACATAGAAAGTTGGAGGAGAGTTGCACCACTTTATAAGGTGGAGTGTTGCACTACTTTGTAAGTGAGTGGCAATAAGAGAGATACACACGCGCGCTCCTCCTCCGACGCCGCTGCTCGCACGCTCGTCTCGTCTCGTCACGACGCGCGCGGGCCGCGGGTTGCGCTCAGGAAAATTGACAGACGTGTCAAACGGTTAGCTTATTCGGGTCGCTCCCGGATCGTGGGCTACTGTAACCGACCCGAAGGTTACGCCCGAACGTGCGTAACGTGGACTCGGCCCACGTTCGCCTCCGTTAGGGTTTCCTGAGCCGCTCTATATAAAGTCCTGCGCGGCTACCGCCACAACACGATCGAAAACCAATCTAGGGTTTTGCCATCCTCACTACTTGCGCCGTCACTGTAGTCTACTCCATCCCGCTTGCCGGCGTGCACCGGCGGACGGGAGAGCAGGTCTCCGGGACCACTCGTCTTTGTGATCCTGTACGGGAGAGGGCGAATAAGGTTTTTGGGAAGCGCTCTGCGCGACTGCTCGAGTTCTCCATCACGGGTCGTCTTCCATCCAAGTCAGGCGGTGCTGCCTACCGCCGTCTTCGTCGCCATCTGCTGCGATCACTCTTCCCCAAAGTTTCTACTACGACAACCGAACGGTACGTGCTACGTGCTCCTGTTTGGTTATTCATCATGTTCTGCGAGTACATGTTAGGCTGCTATTTGTTCCCGATCATCCTGTTGTTTAGTACATCTAGTATGCTCGAGTTATATGAGCTAGTAGCTGGTTTTGTCATGATTTATATTCTGGAATTAATCGTGGAAATTATGCCTAATAATCCAACACTATAAATTGGTGGTTTTAGGAATTTAAGAGGCAATGTCGTGGCTTTATGATATGAAATCCAACTATCACTTAATCGATCGATTTGCCAAAAAAAAAGAGGATTCATGTCTGGTGGATGTGCACAGGTCAGTGACTCGGATGGGCAGGCCATCATCCTTGTTGGGCTTGCTAGGCTACACTTATGTGCTCATGCGGAAATATTGCAAAATGCCGGCAAGTCCTGTATACAGACCAGGTCGGCATATGTTACGCGCTGCCCTCCCCTGAACAGGGTATGGGCCAGCCCCTTAATCATGTGTTTGCTTGTTTATTTTCTCTTATTCTTCTATTTTTTGACTTCCGTTTAATTTTTAAAACACTATTTAATTTTGAAAATGTTCGGATTTCAGGGGAATGTTTACTTCCTTGTTGACTTCGGAAAAGCTCTACAAGGATAGGGAATTGTTAGGCTCGGATGATGATACATGGTACAAGAGTATTGTGGGGGCACTTCAGTATCATGCTCTCACGAGGCTTGACATTGCTTTCTCTGTTATTAAGGTTTGCCAGTTTTTTTATGCACCCACAAGGTTTGCCAGTTTTTTTATGCACCCACTAAACATCATTTGAGGTACCTAATAGAGGAACCGTAGCTGTTGGGCTGCGAATTAGTAAGTCATCATCTACTCTTATGTGTGCTTTCTCTGATACAAAATGGGCCGGTTGTCCAAATGATGAAAGATTGACATGTGGTTTTGCAGTATTTTTTGGCTCCAATCTTGTGTTGTGGAGTGCACGTAAGGAAGCCACACATTTTCTCGATCTACTACATAAGATGAGTATAAAGCGTTCGCCAATACAACCGCTGAAGGTATGTGGGTTCAGACTTTGTTGCATGAATTGGGTGTTTCTCATTCTCCCACTTCATGTTTATGGTGTGGTAATGTTGGTGGCACCTATTTGTCTGCTAATCACGCGGTTCATGTAAGGAGTAAGCATATTGAGGTAGATTACCATTTTATTTGTGCAGGAGGTAGATTACCATTTAAATAAATTGGTGCCCTGTGTTATCCGTGGCGTATCACCGACAAATGCGGCACTAGTATTTAACTTATATGTGGCGCATTTTACACCCTCCCCCGATCACAGCATATCTAAGTTGAGATCTCGACGAAAACCTTATACTTTTCGTACCGACAACGATTTTGTAAATCCATCCGCCACATGATCACCTCTTTGTATAAACCAATTATCCAATTGCTTATTAGCAACTCTTTCTCGATCAAAAGTCGTAATCAACCTCAATATTCTTAGTTCTAGCATGAAACATAGGATTAGTTGATAAAAATGTGACACTAAGATTATTACACCTTAAAGATGCCGCCCTAGCTAGGATGAATAACACCAAATTTGAACCCATATTATCTCAGTTGAAACAGTAAACTTCAAATACCGAATAATTTATCTTTACAATTGTCTAGTGCATAGGGAAAAAGGCCAAGACTGTCAACGTCGTGACCGCTAGCAATACTGATGGGTATGGTAATTTATTTACTGTTCTTTCAGTATTTCAATCACCGTGTTGGTGGCTTGATACGGGTGCTAATGTTCATGTGTGTGATGACATCTCTATGTTCACTTCTTATCAGGTCGCTCGGGATTCTTCTGTCCTAATGGGGAATGGATCACATGCTTCTGTTCGTGGTGTTGGCACGGTGGATCTGAAGTTTACTTCCGGAAAGATCGTGCAGCTGAGGAACGTGCAGCATGTCCCTACTATGAACAAGAATCTCGTTAGTGGCTCCCTTCTTTGCATAGATGGGTTTAAGGTTGTCTTAGAGTCTAATAAAGTCGTTGTTTCAAAACATGGACAATTTATTGGTAAAGGTTATGAGTTCGAAGGCTTGTTCCGATTTTCACTTTTAGAGTTTTGTAATAAATCCGTGAATCATATCTGTGGTGGTATTAATGATGATACCAGTGTTTGGCATTCTCGTTTATGTCATATTGTTGCCTGTCAAAACTCACCGGCGAGCAGCGACGAGCAACACGAAGAGCCGGGAGGCTCCCAGGACTGCTGGTGGGCCCTGGTCCCTCGGGCAACGGCCCGCAAAACTCCGGCACACGTCCTGGCTTGGTTCGAGGGCGTGCCACCTGACCTATACCTGATCAGGAAGGTGATGGATTGCTCCGATTGATTTCCTGCATGATAAACAAGTATACGTAAAATTCGAGCCGTGACCGGCTCCCAGGTTTCCCTGTGAATCGGCTCCCAGAGCCGATTATCCCATGGTTCTGCATTAGATTTACGATAACATGGGGTTTTGCTTGATCATTACAAGTTAACTCGATCTACGACAGTTTAACATTTTCACCACATAACTGGAACGTCCTACACGTAATTGAGCCTGGTATATACAAAAGATGAAGAATACTAATCCTAGAGGAGGCCTAATAACCAACGTAAAGCCAATTACCGGAACAACTTCTCTAGAGCGAGTAAACTACGTCTTTACGTACTACTGGATCGTTCAACCCGTTTGTAAGGCCTGGCTACGTAGATGTGAAACTAAACCTTGGTGAGCAAGGCACAACCATAACAGATCGAATCAACTAAATAAAGATTAAGCAAGATGCTACCCTTGCACTTGGGAAGAGGTGCAAAGGTAGCGAGGTAACTTAGAGGTAGCATAAACGATTATAACGGAAAAGCACTGATGCTAGCCTCAACAAATCTACGATAGTAGTGTTACTCGCCATCAAAAAGGCTTCAGTACGAGTAACACCGAATAACGCATAAGTAAAGATACTGCCTAGATCGCAAGATGCGATCTAGGCAGCATGACACTTACCCGAAAGAAACCCTATAAACAAGGGGTGGCGATGCGCCGAGATTGTGTTTGTTGTGAACGTGATTGTCCTCCTTTTCTCGATAACCTTAGGTACATATTTATAGTCCGGAGACTCTCTACTTTTGGAATAACTCTACAACTCTATCTTTACCTAAACTGAAACGAATCCTACTATGATACAAGATACACGGGCAATTTGGCCCAAATCTGCGCACAAGGCCGATCCAACAACACGTTGAATATACGTATCTTCTAAGCCCATCTTGATCACGGCCCATCTCCTTCTTTGGCCAAAATATGGCGATAACACATGCCCCCCTGGTTTTGGCAATAATAATTCCAAAACCACTCTGTTTTTTTTTGTATTGGGTTGCGCGTTGACAGAATGCGTGGCAGAACAGGATCGTCACGCTACCCCTTCATCATGATGCCCTGTCTTCTCAACTCCTCCGCAGTGCATGATTTGACGATTTTGGCAGCACAATCTGGGAAACCGCTATGGCATTGAACCGTCTCTCCACTATTCCCCTTATTTAAATTCGTCTGAGCAGTTCGCAGTCCCCATCTTCTTCCAGTAGCCAGAAAACCCTTCTTCCTCCGCCGAAAAAACCCTCTTTCTCGCCATGGCCTCCTCTGCTTCCTCTGGCCTGTCCTCCCACGCCTCCAATAGCATCAGTGACCGAGAGCCGACGCCAGAGCACCCGCCCACGGCGGCGTACAACACTCTCGCCCCACAATGGTGGGACGAGAGGGGTTGGGACTTCGCCGTTTGGTCGGAGGACGACGCGTCCTTGACTGACGGCGAAGAAGACCTGCAGTTCCTTGCTGATGGGGAACTGGAGGCAGACAGCAGCGACGACGCCATGTCCTGGGACGGCGTCGATTCCTCCGAAGAAGAGGAGGAAGAGGAGGACACCTCCTCCGAGGAGTCTCAGCCGGTGAAGTACTTCCGCACCGGGTCCAGCGAAGACACCGACGAGGACGAGGACGAGGAGGCCCCTGCTGGCTTCTTCAGCAGCAGCAGCGAAGACGACGCCGGTAGCAGCGCTGAGGATAGCGCACAAGACGGCGGCGACGGCAGCGACGACGACCTCGGCCTAGATTAGGAACCAGTAGTAGTAGCCGTAGTAGTAGTAGGCTCCCTTTTGTAATCCATCAGTCGCTTGTAAGCAATCTGCTTTTGAATGAATGAATGAAAAATCCGTTTCTCGCAGATTGTCTTTCCGCCCCAATTTTGTCGATAACAAAAATAAGTCGATGCTCCAGGAGCCGATAGCAACGCATCGGCTTTCACCTTGTTACGTTCTCACAGTCAACCAAGCTATAACTCAAAGAGCCGATGTACATCGGCTTTCCCGAAATCGTTGACAAGGTCAAACTCAGTCGCATACTTAGGCAAACCTAAACGGCCACTTCTTAGTTTCAAACGGTAACCTGCGACTCTCTTCAAAAAGGGCGACCTAGATCCCCAACTGCCCACCGACCAGATCGAGCTCACAGCACCAAGAACCCTCAATCCTCAACTGCATAGATCCATCTCCGCCGGCAAACTAGATGGCGGAATCGTCCAACACCAATCCAGAGGTCTCCGGTCTGAAGGTACGCCTACTCCTCGCAGTCTGAACACGATGTTAGAATTTAATGGCGAACACCTGAATTAATGCCTTTATTCCACCATTAAACTTTCTAGGTTTCAGACATCCTGCTGCCGCATCCTTCTCTCCCAAATTCCCTCTGTCTTGGCCCTCGTACAGATTCTAGTCCTGCACATCTGATCTCTTGCGAAGCAAATAGAATCCCCTTCGTAAGCCAAGACCTAGATCTGAACTCTTGGGCCGACTGCTTACAAGCCTGGCCTAATCCCCCTGAACATTGGGTTTCTTGGTTCAGCAGGGTAGCTAGAGCTTACCAATCCCAATGGGAAACTACGGGAATAGCCGATGCCTTGCATCTATCATTGTCTCCTCTTGAGAAACACGAGAATCTTCTCAAAACCATCGGCTATTTCTGGTCTGACGCTCTGAACTGCTTCATGTTCGGTCATGGCCCCATGTCGCCAACTCTGTTGGACGTGGTGATGATTACTGGTCCGGATGTTACATCACCCAGCCCTTCTGCCTTTAAACTGACCAAAGTCCCCTACAAACTGTCTTCTAAAACAGACTGCACGAACTGGGGTGCCTACCTCCAACGCCATATGAAAACAAAGGGCCCTGTCACGGAGAAGGAACACACAGCCTTCCTCAACCTCTGGCTAGAACATTTCATATTCTGTGGCCCTTCCCTTGCTCCAACCAAAAACTACCTCCCCTTAGCCCATGAACTGGCCAAAGGTACTCAAATTGGCCTCGGCAAATTGTTTCTTGGAGAAGTCTATCGATACCTCCAATTGATGTCTGTCAAGCTGTTCTCTGGCATAGCAGTTAAAACAGGTGGTCCTTGGTGGTTTATTCAGCTATGGGCTCAGCTGTATTTCAAAAATCATATCCCAAACTTCCCCCTTTTGGCGAGCTGCACCTTTCCAGATGTGAAAGGGAAGCAGATTCGATGCACCAGCTATGGCCAAGCTTTGTATCGACTGCCAGGCAGTAAACTGGCCTCTCAGGAGGCGTCTAAGTGGTTCAGCATTTTCTTCCAAGGCCTGGACAACCCTACCTTCTTCCCTTACATGGAGGAATCAGAATACTTTGAAAATCCACTCTCCTTCAGGCTGGATAATTTTGCCGATGACACTAGCACTCGGCAGCTCTTTTCCACCGTTATTCGTCCCTGTTTCCTTCCAGTTGGCATGAGCACATCCAACAGGATAATCAAACCTGGGTATGAATTCTACCAGCCAGTCGTAGTGGCTCGCCAATTCGGCCTTGGAAAAGTAGCTCCCCACTTCTTTCTCCATCACCTTACGGAGAGCAGAGCCGATCTGCCTGATCCTCTCACCAGCCAAAGGTGTTATTCCTTCTTTGATGCTCTGACCATCCCAATTCCCAACGACCTCACCTTTGCCTCATCAACCGATGGCTTTGAAGACTGGTGGTCGATGTGGAAGACTCACGTCTTCAGGAGAGCTCTGTGACCGTTGCTGAAATAGCTCGATGCTGACTATGACATCCCCGTGGACCAGGTACCACTACTTGAAAATTTTCTTGATGCAGCCTGCAATTGATCCCTTTATTAATCCACTCTTTCTCTGTGCAGCAACAAGATGGCCCTGAGCCTACGCACAGCGATGGCTCCCCCTTCGAGTTCTTCCCACCAGCTCTTGTGGTTCTTTTCTGCAAAGACTCGCCATCTCTAAAAAAGGTCATAATGCAGAAACAGCCGATAACACCACAATCGGCTTCCAAGAAACCAGTAGCTCCTAAGTCAGCTGCTCCTCGAGTTCCGACTAAAACCAGAACGATGGTGAGGAAGGTAGCTGCTAGGAAGACCTTGAGGCGCCGGAGCCCTTCCCCAGACAGCTCGCATGTAAGCTAATTCAGGCCTTGGTCGATCCTTGTCATTCTTCATTCTTGCAGACATGCTCGCGCTTACTGGTTCTCCTCTTTTACAGGCTTCCGTCGAAGACACCTCCAGCGAGGACACCCAGACTAATCGAGGAGAACTAGGCCCAACGGATTCTGAGAGGACCATCACACCGAACCAGCCAGATTCACCACCATCGGCTTCCAGGAAAAGGTCGGCTCCTGAACCTACTGCCCCCCGAGCACCAGCCGAGGCGGGGCCAACTGCGGGTCCTAAGAGAGCTCGCAAAGGACAACAAGCTTCTTCGTCGAGCCAGGAGGTTTCAAAAATCACCGCCCTTCATACTCCTCCTACTTGTTTCCTTTTGTCTGCCGATTTATTGTTATTTACACTGGCTAAGAACACCCTTTATGCAGACGACTGATGTCTTCAGCAGGACAGCTGAGGCAGTGCCGACGCCGGATCTGGGAATCCCCGAAGGTGTAGATGAAACGGCTACCACTCTCGCTAAGCCACCAGCAACCACACACAAACCGATGGTCTCCTCATCGGCTATCCCCTCGACCTTAGGAGAGGTACGTTTAGGTTCTTTCGGCTCATCCTTGCACGTTTGGATGCATACTGACGCTTTTCTGGCTGCCAGAGTTGTGATCTTTCAGGTTTGCTGTCGTTCGACCCTGAATCCATCGAACCAACTCCCTCTGTTGCCCACGCTGAACCACAAGCCAGGGTTGCTCTACCTCAATTCCAGCGTCTTAAAACCTTGCTGTCCTCCCCGATCGAGGAGTTGATCGAGGGTTCTGAGGAAGTGAAGAGCATTCTTGCCGATGTCCAGGACCATCTTCCGGTAACATTGCAGGTGAAGCTTTGGTCAGTTGCAAATCTGTCCTTCTTCGGGCCACGGGTGAAGTCAGCTCGTGAAAGGATCAACCTGCGCCACGCCCAACTTCCGTTGAAAGCCGATATTGCAGACATATGTCAGCAGCTCAACGAGAAAAAGGCGTCTCTGGATGCTAAAACGGACACCTCCGTCAGTACCGCCGAGCTCGCATCCTTGAAAAGGGAGCTGTAAGATCTTGAGGAGAAGGTCCGGGTGACCAAACAGCTCATCCGCGACAAGGAAGAATCCATAGCCCGTTCCCAACACGAGGCGGAAGGCCTCAAAGCTCAACTGAAAACCGATCTGGCAGACATACGTGCCCTGAGCAAGCAGCTAGTGACGGGTAAGGATGACGATGACGAAGCCGAGATCGCCGAGGTGGATCGTGTCCGTGCTGACGCCCTTCACGCCTTCGAGGCCTTTCTTCAGTAGCTCGTATGTGTAAACTGGCATCTGTTTGTAACATGTGTGAACCTCTAGAGTCGATGGCTGTGCATCGGCTACATTTTTTTTCTTTTTGTTCGGCCGATTTCATGTATCGGCCTTCACATTTTACTGTCCATCATCCCACATGCTTGGGAAATATTTCTTGAGATGTTGACCGTTGACCGCCACTGGAAACTTTACGCCATCCAGCTGCTCGAGCATGTATGCGTTTCCTCTTAAAACTTGATCGACCCTGTACGGCCCGTGCCAATTTGGAGACCATTTACCATATGTTGCATCCTTAGTCCCTAATGGCAACACAGCTTCCCATACTAGATCACCAACGTGGAACTCCTTTGGCCTCACTTTCTTGTTATATGCACGAGCTACCTTGGCCTTGTTCTCTTTGATTTTCTCCAGTGACCATAGCCTGAGCTCGGTTAAATCCTCCACACTGTCACTCATCAGGGCTGCGTATTCTTCGGTTGTTAGATCGTCCTGAAAAGTGACGCGTCTCGATCCAGCCGTAATTTCCCAGGGTAGTACGGCTTCTTGTCCGTACACTAGATGGTATGGCGAGGTTTTTATTGCTCCATGGCATGACATGCGATAAGCACATAACGCTTCTGACAAAACCTCGTGCCAACGCCTAGGGTACTCATCGATTTTTCTCTTGATCAGCTTGATGAGGCTCTGGTTGGACGCTTCAGCTTGCCCATTCGCCTGAGCATAGTATGGAGATGATCTGATCAGCTTAATCCCCGTGTCCTCGCAAAACTTTCTAAACTCCTGAGAAATAAAGACCGAACCTCCATCGGTCGTGATAGTTTGGGGAATCCCGAATCTATGGATGACATGTTCTTTCACAAAGTTGATAACATCCTTTGAGTTTACTGATTTCATCGGGACAGCCTCCACCCATTTAGTGAAATAATCAGTAATGGCCAAAATCCACATGTGGCCTTTGCTTGATGGGGGATTGATTTTGCCGATCATGTGCATGCCCCAACCTCGGAATGGCCAAGGCTTGATGATGGGGTTCATTGCTGACGCGGGTACCATCTGAATTTTCCCAAATTTCTGGCATGCTTGACACCCTTTGTAGTACTTGAAACAGTCCTCAAGCATGGTGGGCCAATAAAACCCTGATCGCCTGATCAACCATTTCATCTTCTGAGCTGATTGGTGAGTTCCACAGGCGCCTTCGTGTACCTCGTGTAGGAGCCGATTGGCCTCAG
The DNA here is from genome assembly GCA_916181665.1 of Avena sativa. Taxonomy (NCBI): domain Eukaryota; kingdom Viridiplantae; phylum Streptophyta; class Magnoliopsida; order Poales; family Poaceae; genus Avena; species Avena sativa. The sequence continues at coordinate 40,223,520 of OV702300.1, read as the reverse complement.
CTGTCCCCAGGCATTTGAGCAATAGCCCTTCCAGAGTCCTGTAAAACATGTCATCCCCAATAAGCACGTACTTCATGGCCTTGTATCTTATCCGTTTAGGTGCCCCCCGAGCCGAATCCTTCAAGTAATTGAAGATATCGGCTCTCCAGTCGTCTGCTTCCAGGAACTGTACCTGAACATCGGCTCCTTCTGCGACGTCCTTGTAGCCTGAAGCCATCTGCGCAAGATCGTTCGCCTCGGTATTCTGCGATCGTGGGATCCAAGTGAAGTTTATGTACCGGAATTGCGCCATCAGCTCGCGGCAGTGCAGCCATAATGGGAAGAGGGACTCGCTCTCGCACTTGTAGTCCTCCGTGAGCTGGGAGATCACCAACTTGGAGTCTCCAAAAATTTCCACCGCTTCTGCTCCAGCTTCGATGAGCAACTCCATTCCCTTGCGTATCGCCTCATACTCAGCAACGTTGTTGGTGCGAGGGGCAGATAACCTGATGGAGAAAGAGAATGTTGCCCCCCGGGGTGATACGAGCAGCATGCCGATGCCGCTCTCATCGTGACAAACCGATCCATCGAAAAACATAGCCCACGCTCTGATCTGCAGTGCTGCTATATTAGTGTTGATCCTTTCAGCGATAAGATCGGCCAACGCTTGTCCTTTAACTGCTTTCGCGGGTTGATACCGGATGTCAAACTCCGATAATGCAAACATCCATTTGCCCAGTCGGCCTTTCAACATAGGAGCCGACAGCATGTGCTTTATGACGTCTGACTTGCATATGATGACAATCTCTGCTGATAGCAAAATATGGCGCAGCTTTGTGCAGGTGAAAAACAGGCAGAGGCACAACTTATCGATATCAGGGTACCTTGTCTCTGCGTCCAGCATCCTTCTGCTTATGTAAAAGACGACTTGCTCCAGCCCATCATAAACTTGCACCACCACCGAGGCGATGGACGTGTCAGCTACTGACAAGTAAATGTAGAACGGCCTGTCAGGCTGCGGTGGAACTAACACTGGCGGCTTTGTCAGATATTCTTTGATCTCGTCGAAGGCTCGTTGTTGTTCTGCCCCCCAGCGGAATTCCTCGTCCGATTTGATTTTTACTAGTCCCATGAACGGCTCTATCTTTCCTGACAGATTGGAGATGAATCTTCTGACGAAGTTGATCTTGCCGATGAGAGACTGCAGTTCTTTCTTCGTGGTGGGTGGCTTCATCGTTCGCACTGCCTCCTGACTTTTCAGGCCGATTTCAATTCCGCGTTCATGGACCAAAAAACCCAAGAACTGACCGGCCGTCACCCCGAAGGCACACTTCTTTGGGTTCATCCATAGCCCGAATTTTCTTGTTCGGTCCAGGACGCGTTGCAGATCGTCCAGGTGTCCTTGCGCTGAAGCAGACTTGACCACCACGTCGTCGATGTAAATTTCCACCAGTTTGCCGATCAGATCATGGAAAATATAATTCATGGCCCTCTGGTACGTGGCGCCGGCATTCTTCAGTCCAAACGTCATGACTACATACTCAAACAACCCCACCGATCCTGGGACTCTGAATGCAGTCTTGTGTATGTCTTCTGGAGCCATAAAAATTTGGTTATAACCAGCATTGCCATCCATGAAGCTCAAGATCTTATGACCAGCCGCTGCGTTGATTAATGTTTCTGCCACCGGCATCGGATACTCATCCTTTGGGGTAGCTCTGTTGAGATCCCGAAAGTCTATGGCCACACGCCAACGGCCATCCTTCTTCTCTACAGGCTCGATACTAGAAATCCACTCAGCATACCTGCATGGCCTGATCAACTTGGCTGTCAACATTTTCTCGACCTCCTTCTTAACTTCTTCCAGAATTTCGGCCTTCATCTGTCGTGCTCGCTGCTGAAATGGCCGAAATCCTTTTTTAAGCGGGAGTCGATGCTCAATGATGCTCCTGTCTAACCCAGGCATTTCTGTGTAGTCCCAGGCGAAGCAGTCTGGATACTTTTTCAACAGGGCTATCATAGGACCCCGCATACTCGGATCTAACTTCTTGCTGATAAATGTTGGTCGTGGCTTATCCCCAGGACCAATGTCGATTTCTTCTAGTTCATCAGCGGATGTGAACCCATACCCTAGCTTTCCGTCACCTGTCAAATCGATGCTAAACACAGGGCAAACGGTAGGTGAGGAAAACAAAAATAATTTGGGCCGATTGCTTGAATCGGCCCCCTTTTTGCTTGCATTAGTCAAGGACGGTTTACACCTTATTGTTTTACAGTGGCAGAGCATCTCTCTGCTACGACTACATGAGCTGCTTGTCGTATGATCGCTGCTTTTTATTTTTTGTGGCCGATCGCAGGGATCGGCCGTACCACGGATGATCGTGCGCTTTTCTACTCTGTAAGGCCAGTGGATAAGACCAGCCTCACCCCGTTTTTTGTAGCTTCAATACGCTCACAGCCGTCTAGACTGACTCCAGAGATCGGCTCTTGGTCTTCTGCTTCCCAGACGTTCATGCCAGCTATTGAGATCTTGATAGAATCATCTGCGTGGATGACCTCCACTTCATCTCCATCCCACTGGATTAGGCACTGGTGCATTGTGGACGGGATGCAGCAATTAGCGTGAATCCAATCCCTTCCTAGCAAGACAGTGTAAGTGCTTTTGCTGTCCACGACGAAGAATGACGTGGGGATGGTTTTTCTGCCCACGGTCAGATCTACGTTCAGTACGCCTTGCGTTTCCGAAGTCTGACCGTTGAAGTCGCTTAACGTGACGTTGGTTTTGATCAAATCTGCAGTGGAGCGTCCCAAACGCCGTAGCATGGAGTATGGCATGATATTGACTGCCGCTCCGGTGTCCACCAACATCTTGCTGACCGGTTGCCCATTGATGTAACCTCGTAGGTACAGGGCTTTCAGATGTTTGTAACCCTTCTCACGTGGCTTCTCAAAGATAACCGGCTGTGGGCCGCAGTCGAACTGTGCCACTGGTAGCTCATTGGTTCTTGGCGCGCAGAATTCTGACGGAAGTATGAACACCATGTTTGTGCCAGCCGATGTCTTTGCATCGGCTTTTACTGGTTTGGGGCGCCACTCCTTCCTTCCCGGGCGATCTTCCGTTTCCAAAGTCTGCCTCACTTTGACGGCCAGATCAGGCCGTGCTTTCTTTAAAGCGTGGAGATACTGCGCTTCGGCTTCCTCCAAGTTACGTAGCCGCTGCACCCTGCGCTTTTGGGTGTGTCTGAGTCCGTCGGGACACCACCTTGGACGGTGATACCTGTCTTCTTCTTTGTCATCCCTTGGCTTCTCGAGGACGTTTGCTCGAGCGGACGCCCTGTAACGGCTCTGAGGTGGGAGAGGCCCTAGACGTTGGAACACCGAAACTGGCTCCGTGTCCTCCCTCTGCTGACCACATTCTGGGCAGTTGTCGACTGTAGGCAATCGGCTCATGCCCGCGTCCCAGCAATACTTGAATAAAGGACAATCCCAATGTTTGTATGCGCCTTCCTTTTCTTTTGACGGTCCCCTAGCAAGGTGCTCATATCCTTCGTCGTCTCTGTCGCGCCGGCGACGTTGGTCATACTGACGCTCATACTTGTTAAGGAGATGCGTGGAATGTGGCTTCTGATATCGCACTCTCCTCACTTGTTCCTCTGTCAAGTACCGCCTGTCATTGTGGCTGGGCCGGTCGCGTGGACTAGCCTCCTCTCTTTCTTTGCCCCGAGAGCGACCACCTTCCTGCTTGTACGTGTCATGGTGGTACCCAGACCCTGCCATATTAACGCCGAACGAGAAATCCAGCTGACGCCTCGCGGAGCGACTGAGCTCTACCATGTTGACACCGGGAAATGGGTTTGTGTCCACTTTCATGGCGAACTGCCCAAGGATCAGACGGCCTTGTTCTATCGCCGTTTGGATTTGGCGACGTAGCTCTTTGCAATCATTGGTGGTGTGGGTGAACGAATGATGCCACTTGCAGTATGGTCTCCCGTGCATCTCCTGAGCCGTAGGGATTTTGTGGCCTTCGGGTAACCTCAGCTGCTTCTCTTTCAGCAGTAAATCGAATATCTGCTCGGCTTTGCTCACATCGAAGTCGAACCCTTTTGCAGGCCCTTGCTGTTTCACCCATTTGCAGGATACAGGATCTGCCCCTCGAGCCCATTCGGCTACGGCCACTTCCTGGTCTTGTGTAGGATCATCTTCTTCTGCATCGACCAGGCCTATCGGACGTTTGAATTTGTCTTGGTACAACTCAGGGTGGCGCTGTTCATACATTGTCAGCTTCTGGTCCATGTGCGCCAACGAGTTGTACTCTACCTGGAAAGCCAGATCCTTGATGGGTGCTGAGAGACCCAACACTGCTAGCTCGACTGCTTCTTTCTCAGTTAAACGAGCTGAGTAACATCGGTTCTTGACGGTCCTGAAGCGCTGGATATACTCGGCTACGGTTTCTCCCCACTTCTGCCGTACCTGCGCCAGGTCTGCAATGCCAGCCTCGGTAGCCTCTGAGTGATACTGAGTGTGGAACTGGTCTTCCAGTTGTTTCCAGGTCTGGATCGAATCAGGTGGTAGCGAGGTGTACCATCCAAAAGCTGGTCCTGTCAGCGATTGCGCGAAGAACCTTACGCGCAGCTGATCCGATGCTGAAACCACGCCCAACTGTGCCAGGTATCGGCTCACGTGCTCGATCGAGCTCGATCCTTCCGATCCGCTGAACCTTGAGAACTCAGGGAGCCGATACTTGGGAGGCAGCGGGATCAGATCAAACTCATTGGGATACGGCTTTGAATAGCCGATTGTCCTTCTCTTTGGCACGAAGCCGAACTGGTCTCTCAGGATGGTACGGATTTGCTCCGCTGTGTGAGCTGTAGGGGCTAGATTCTCATGACTTGTTCCAGTGGCGTACTTGGCTAGCCATGCCTGCTTGTCGGCGTCCACCCCGGGCATCGCTGCCCCAGGAACGCCTACTGAAATCCCAGCTCCAGGAACTCCTGCCACGGAAATCCCTGCGGCTGCAATCTGGTTGGTGCGTGTCAGGTTATTGCAGTCCGGCACGTAAGTGCACACATATCCGTGTGGGATCTCTTTAGGTGGTTCAAACAGGAACTGGCAATCGCCTGGGTCGCCTCCAACCTTGTAGACGACATACGCGGCTGCCCCTGGCGGCTCCGGAGCTGCAAGTGCGAATGGCAGTGGTGGCCTGTCCTGGAGCGGTCTTTCTCCCTGGTGAGTCCCTAGAGCAGGCCCCGTCGGAGAATACTGATGTTTCATGATCTCCTGAACTACGCGTACTGCGATCCGCTCAAAAGCGTTCACCAGGCTCTCAGAATGGCGGTGAAGAGAATGAGCCACCATGTAGTTGACTTCCTGTCGCAGAGCTCTGGTGCGCTCCTCTGAAGGAACAGGCAGATCCACCTCATCAAGAGCACCCTCGGGCGAGAATCCCTTCCACTTGATGCCATGCTTACGGGTCCTCTCGAAAGAGCCGATGAGGTCTTCTTCGAAGAGAGCTTTGATCTCGTCATACTTGGCCTTGTGCTCGTCAGGTAGATCGTCGTAAGTGACTGGTCTGTCCCCCATCTCAGCGTCGGATGTTGATGCAGATGTTGTTGAATGTCCCACCGGGCGTGCCAGAATGTGTTGCCTGTCAAAACTCACCGGCGAGCAGCGATGAGCAACACGAAGAGCCGGGAGGCTCCCAGGACTGCTGGTGGGCCCTGGTCCCTCGGGCAACGGCCCGCAAAACTCCGGCACACGTCCTGGCTTGGTTCGAGGGCGTGCCACCTGACCTATTCCTGATCAGGAAGGTGATGGATTGCTCCGATTGATTTCCTGCATGATAAACAAGTATACGTAAAATTCGAGCCGTGACCGGCTCCTAGGTTTCCCTGTGAATCGGCTCCCAGAGCCGATTATCCCATGGTTCTGCATTAGATTTACGATAACATGGGGTTTTGCTTGATCATTATAAGTTAACTCGATCTACGACAGTTTAACGTTTTCACCACATAACTGGAACGTCCTACACGTAATTGAGCCTGGTATATACAAAAGATGAAGAATACTAATCCTAGAGGAGGCCTAATAACCAACGTAAAGCCAATTACCGGAACAACTTCTCTAGAGCGAGTAAACTACGTCTTTACGTACTACTGGATCGTTCAACCCGTTTGTAAGGCCTGGCTACGTAGATGTCAAACTAAACCTTGGTGAGCAAGGCACAACCATAACAGATCGAATCAACTAAATAAAGATTAAGCAAGATGCTACCCTTGCACTTGGGAAGAGGTGCAAAGGTAGCCAGGTAACTTAGAGGTAGCATAAACGATTATAACGGAAAAGCACTGATGCTAGCCTCAACAAATCTACGATAGTAGTGTTACTCGCCATCAAAAAGGCTTCAGTACGAGTAACACCGAATAACGCATAAGTAAAGATACTGCCTAGATCGCAAGATGCGATCTAGGCAGCATGACACTTACCCGAAAGAAACCCTAGAAACAAGGGGTGGCGATGCGCCGAGATTGTGTTTGTTGTGAACGTGATTGTCCTCCTTTTCTCGATAACCTTAGGTACATATTTATAGTCCGGAGACTCTCTACTTTTGGAATAACTCTACAACTCTATCTTTACCTAAACTGAAACGAATCCTACTATGATACAAGATACACGGGCAATTTGGCCCAAATCTACGCACAAGGCCGATCCAACAACACGTTGAATATACGTATCTTCTAAGCCCATCTTGATCACGACCCATCTCCTTCTTTGGCCAAAATATGGCGATAACACATATTAATTTTGGTTTGATGTCTCGGTTGTCCAGCATGAGTTTAATTCCAAATTTCACTATTGCCAAAGGTTCTAAGGCCATAGTTGTGTGCAATCAAAGCAACCTCGAAAGCCTCACAAGGCTGCCGAGGAGAGAAACTTGGCACCTCTAGAACTCATACATTCTGATCTATGTGAGATGAATGGTGTGTTGACAAAAGGTGAAAAGAGATATTTCATGACGTTGATAGATGATGCTTCTAAATTCTGCTATGTTTACTTGTTGCAAACTAAAGATGAGGCTTTAGACTACTTAAAAATCTATAAGGCCGAAGTTGAAAATCAACTAGAGAGAAAGATCAAGCGTCTTAGGTCGGATCGTGGTGGTGAGTATTTTTCCAAAATATTTGATGAGTTCTGTCAGGAACACGGAATTATTCATGAGAGGACGCCTCCCTACTCGCCCCAATCAAACGGGGTTACCGAGAGGAAAAACCGCACGCGGACTGACTTGTTGAATTCCATGTTAGCCACTGCTGGTTTATCAAAGGCATGGTGGGGGGAGGCTTTGTTGACTTCATGTCATGTCCTGAATAGAGTTCCTAACAAGAATAAAGAAAAGACCCCTTATGAGGAGTGGGTTGGGAGAAAACCATCACTTTCGTATCTGCGCACTTGGGGGTGTTTGGCGAAGGTCAACATACCGATTCCCAAGAAACGCAAGCTCGGACCCAAGACACTGGATTGTATCTTTCTAGGATATGCTCTACGGAGTGTAGGCTATAGATTTCTAGTGGTTAAATCTGAGATACCTGATATGCATGTTGATACTATAATGGAATCTTGTGATGCAACATTCTTTGAGAATATTTTTCCTATGAAAGATATGCATAGCATTGGTAGGATTTCTTCTGAAATACTTCCTGAATCTAGTGCATCTATTGAGAATTATGAAGAACCACATGAGGAATTTCTTGAGAAGGATGACGATGAACCTCTCACGAGGAGTAAGAGACAGAGGGTTGCAAAATCCTTTGGTAATTACTTCATCGTGTACCTTGTGGATGATACTCCCAGATCCATTACTGAGGCATATGCATCTCCTGATGCAGATGATTGGAAAGAAGCTGTGCAAAATGAGATGGACTCGATTCTTTCTAATGGAACTTGGGAATTATCAGAACGACCCTATGGTTGTAAACCTGTGGGATGTAAGTGGGTATTCAAGAAGAAACTAAGGCCTGATGGTACTATTGAGAAGTACAAGGCGCGTCTTGTAGCTAAGGGCTACACACAGAAAGAAGGCGAAGATTACTTCGACACCTATTCACCTGTCGCTAGACTGACCACCATTCGAGTACTACTATCCCTGGCTGCCTCTTATGGTCTTCTCGTTCATCAAATGGACGTGAAGACAGCTTTCCTTAATGGAGAGTTGGAAGAGGAGATCTATATGGATCAGCCGGATGGGTTTGTGGTAAAAGGTGAAGAGACAAAGGTGTGTAAGTTATTAAAATCTTTATATGGCCTGAAACAAGCACCTAAGCAATGGCATGAGAAGTTTGACAGAACTCTACTTTCTGCTGGCTTTGTCATTAATGAGGCTGATAGGTGTGTTTACTATCGCCATGGTGGGGGAGACAGCGTTATATTATGTTTGTATGTGGATGACATTCTGATCTTTGGTACAAACATGAAAGTGATAAATGAGGTCAAGTCTTTCCTGTCAAAGAGTTTTTATATGAAAGATCTGGGAGAGGCTGATGTCATTCTGAACATCAAGCTTGTTAAGAACGAGAATGGGATTACTTTAACGCAACCTCATTATGTTGAGAAGGTCTTGAGCCGATTTGGCTTTAATGATGGCAAGACTTCTCCAACACCTTATGATCCTAGTTTGACATTACGAAAGAATAAGAAGGAACCAACAGATCAACTGAAATATTCACAAGTTGTTGGTTCTCTCATGTACTTAGCAAGCGCTACAAGACCCGATATCTATTTTGCTGTGAGCAAGTTGAGTAGGTTCATGTCTAACCCGGGTATTGATCATTGGCATGCATTTGAAAGGGTCATGCGCTATCTATGTGGTACAATGAGCTATGGAATTCACTATTCAGGGAACCCTGCTGTTCTTGAAGGATATAGTGATTCGAATTGGATCTCTGACGTTGATGAACTCTACGCCACGAGCGGGTATGTGTTTACCCTTGGAGGTGGCGCAGTGTCATGGAGGTCTCGTAGACAAACCATATTGACGAGGTCAACTATGGATGCAGAACTTACTGCTTTAGACACATCCATTGTTGAGTCAGAATGGCTGCGTGAGCTCTTGATGGACTTGCATGTGGTTGAGAAACCTGTGCCGGCAATCCTTTTGAATTGTGACAACCAAACTGTTATTGTCAAAGTGAACAATTCTAAGGATAACGCGAAGTCATCAAGACACGTGAAAAGACGTTTGAAATCTGTCAGGAAATTGAGAAACTCTGGAGTAATAACTGTTACGTATATTCAAACAGACAAAAACCTGGCAGATCCCTTTACAAAGGGACTATCACGAAATGTGATAGAAAGTGCATCGATGGAGATGGGGTTGAGACCCATGGATGTCACACCTAGTGGTAACTCAACCTATGTGATCGGAGATCCCGTGAATTAGGACCTGAGAAGAACAAGCTAGTGGTTTGACTGAGGAGAGTATTTTGTAACCCTCTCTATGTGAAGATGCATGACTCTCAAAATCTGTAAGGCAGGTTGGCAACATGCCTTAATGTGTTTCTGTTGGCTTTAATTAGCAAAGATGCCGCCCTACAGGGCAATCTTGAAAGAACACACCTATATGAGCTCGACTGTAAACGTCGCGGTCTATGAGATTTGGGTGATCTCTAATTAACTCATGAAGAGACCAGGGAGTATGACGCATATGCTCCAACCCACGGGGTAGGCTACTGACAGCCAAGTACTAGTTATGATTTTGAGCGAAATTTATTGGCACCAAACTTGCAATTCAAGGTTCGTCCATTATTCAAGTTGTTGATAGACGTAGTTCAAGATTCTAGGCGGAAGTTCAACTTAACAGTCTCTGCTGAAACACTGGTATATAAACAAGTAGCAAGGATTGGCAAATCTTCAAATGGGCATTTGAGATCTGGTGGGGGATTGTTAGAAATAATGGGGCTAATCCATTTAGGCCCATGTGTATTTCAGATTTTCCCTAAATCTCAAAGCCCAAATTTTTGGCAGCCCATATGTGTTTGGGCCCATGTTTGTGGCAGCTCACATGACAGTGGAGTGGGAGCTAAAGTTTAGTCCCACATGGAAAGTTGGAGGAGAGTTGCACCACCTTATAAGGTGGAGTGTTGCACCACTTTGTAAGTGAGTGGCAATAAGAGAGATACACACGCGCGCTCCTCCTCCGACGACGCCGCCGCCGCCGCCGCTCGCACGCTCGCCTCGTCTCGTCACGAAGCGCGCGCGCGCCGCGGGTTGCGGGAATCTCGCCGAGCCAAGCTTTATTTTGCTGCTCAGGAAAATTGATAGACGTGTCAAACGGTTAGCTTATTCGGGTCGCTCCCGGATCGTGGGCTACTGTAACTGACCCGAACGTGCGTAACGTGGACTCGGCCCATGTTCGCCTCCGTTAGGGTTTCCTGAGCCGCTCTATATAAAGTCCTGCGCGGCTACCGCAAGAACACGATCGAAAACCAATCTAGAGTTTTGCCATCCTCTCTACTTGCGCCGTCACCGTAGTCTACTCCATCCCGCTTGCCGGCGTGCACCGGCGGACGGGAGAGCAGGTCTCCGGAATCACTCGCCTTTGCGATCCTGTACGGGAGAGGGCGAATAAGGTTTTTGGGAAGCGCTCTGCGCGACTGCTCGAGTTCTCCATCACGGGTCGTCTTCCATCCAAGTCAGGCGGTGCTGCCTACCGCCGTCTTCGTCGCCATCTGCTGCGATCACTCTTCTCCAAAGTTTGTACTACGACAACCGAACGGTACGTGCTACGTGCTCCTGTTTGGTTATTCATCATGTTCTGCGAGTACATGTTAGGCTGCTATTTGTTCCCGATCATCCTGTTGTTTAGTACATCTAGTATGTTCGAGTTACATGAGCTAGTAGCTGGTTTTGTCATGATTTACATTCTGAAATTAATCGTGGAAATTATGCCTAATAATCCAACACTATAAATTGGTGGTTTTAGGAATTTAAGAGGCAATGTCGTGGCTTTATGATATGAAATCCAACTGTCACTGAACGATCGATTTGCCAAAAAAAAAGAGGATTCATGTCTGGTGGATGTGCACAGGTCAGTGACTCGGATGGGCAGGCCATCATCCTTGTTGGGCTTGCTAGGCTACACTTATGTGCTCATGCGGAAATATTGCAAAATGCCGGCAAGTCCTGTATACAGACCAGGTCGGCATGTTACGCGCTGCCCTCCCTCGAACAGGGTATGGGCCAGCCCCTTAATCATGTGTTTGCTTGTTTATTTTCTCTTATTCTTCTATTTTCTCACTTCCGTTTAATTTTTAAAACACTATTTAATTTTGAAAATGTTCGGATTTCAGAGGAATGTTTACTTCCTTGTTGACTTCGGAAAAGCTCTACAAGGATAGGGAATTGTTAGGCTCGGATGATGATACATGGTAGAAGAGTATTGTGGGGGCACTTCAGTATCATGCTCTCACGAGGCTTGACATTGCTTTCTCTGTTATTAAGGTTTGCCAGTTTTTTTATGCACCCACAAGGTTTGCCAGTTTTTTCATGCACCCACTAAACATCATTTGAGGTACCTAATAGAGGAACCGTAGCTATTGGGCTGCGAATTAGTAAGTCATCATCTACTCTTATGTGTGCTTTCTCTGATACAAAATAGGCCGGTTGTCCAGATGATGAAAGATTGACATGTGGTTTTGCAGTATTTTTTGGCTCCAATCTTGTGTTGTGGAGTGCACGTAAGGAAGCCACATTTTCTCGATCTAGTACATAAGATGAGTATAAAGCGTTCGCCAATACAACCGCTGAAGGTATGTGGGTTCAGACTTTGTTGCATGAATTGGGTGTTTCTCATTCTCCTACTTCATGTTTATGGTGTGGTAATGTTGGTGGCACCTATTTGTCTGCTAATCACGCGGTTCATGTAAGGAGTAAGCATATTGAGGTAGATTACCATTTTATTTGTGCAGGAGGTAGAGTACCATTTAAATAAATTGGTGCCCTGTGTTATCCGTGGCGTATCACCGACAAATGCGGCACTAGTATTTAACTTATATGTGGCGCATTTTACACCCTCCCCCGATCACAGCATATCTAAGTTGAGATCTCGACGAAAACCTTATACTTTTCGTACCGACAACGATTTTGTAAATCCATCAGCCACATGATCACCTCTTTGTATAAACCAATTATCCAATTGCTTATTAGCAACTCTTTCTCGAACAAAAGCGTAATCAACCTCAATATTCTTAGTTCTAGCATGAAACATAGGATTAGTTGATAAATATGTGACACTAAGATTATTACACCATAAAGATGCCGCCCTAGCTAGGATGAATAACACCAAATTTGAACCCATATTATCTCAGTTGAAACAGTAAACTTCAAATACCGAATAATTTATCTTTACAATTGTCTAGTGCATAGGGAAAAAGGCCAAGACTGTCAATGTCATGACCGCTAGCAATACTGATGGGTATGGTAATTTATTTACTGTTCTTTAGTATTTCAATCACCGTGTTGGTGGCTTGATACGGGTGCTAATGTTCATGTGTGTGCTGACATCTCTATGTTCACTTCTTATCAGGTCGCTCGGGATTCTTCCGTCCTAATGGGGAATGGATCACATGCTTCTGTTCGTGGTGTTGGCACGGTGGATCTGAAGTTTACTTCCGGAAAGATCGTGCAGCTGAGGAACGTGCAGCATGTCCCTACTATGAAAAAGAATCTCGTTAGTGGCTCCCTTCTTTGCATAGATGGGTTTAAGGTTGTCTTAGAGTCTAATAAAGTCGTTGTTTCAAAACATGGACAATTTATTGGTAAAGGTTATGAGTTCGGAGGCTTGTTTCGATTTTCACTTTCAGAGTTTTGTAATAAATCCGTGAATCATATCTGTGGTGGTGTTAATGATGATACCAGTGTTTGGCATTCTCGTTTATGTCATATTAATTTTGGTTTGATGTCTCGGTTGTCAGAATGAGTTTAATTCCAAATTTCACTATTGCCAAAGGTTCTAAGTGACATAGTTGTGTGCAATCAAAGCAACCTCGAAAGCCTCACAAGGCTGCCGAGGAGAGAAACATGGCACCTCTAGAACTCATACATTCTGATCTATGTGAGATGAATGGTGTGTTGACAAAAGGTGAAAAGAGATATTTCATGACGTTGATAGATGATGCTACTAAATTCTGCTATGTTTACTTGTTGCAAACTAAAGATGAGGCTTTAGACTACTTAAAAATCTATAAGGCCGAAGTTGAAAATCAACTAGAGAGAAAGATCAAGCGTCTTAGGTCGGATCGTGGTGGTGAGTAGTTTTCCAAAATATTTGATGAATTCTGTCAGGAACACAGAATTATTCATGAGAGGACGCCTCCCTACTCGCCCCAATCAAACGGGGTTGCCGAGAGGAAAAAACGCACGCTGACTGACTTGTTGAATTCCATGTTAGCCACTGCTGGTTTATCAAAGGCATGGTGGGGGGAGGCTTTGTTGACTTCATGTCATGTCCTGAATAGAGTTCCTAACAAGAATAAAGAAAAGACCCCTTATGAGGAGTGGGTTGGGAGAAAACCATCACTTTCGTATCCTCGCACTTGGGGGGTGTTTGGCGAAGGTCAACATACCGATTCCCAAGAAACGCAAGCTCGGACCCAAGACAGTGGATTGTATCTTTCTAGGATATGCTCCACGGAGTGTAGGCTATAGATTTCTAGTGGTTAAATCTGAGATACCTGATATGCATGTTGATACTATAATGGAATCTTGTGATGCAACATTCTTTGAGAATATTTTTCCTATGAAAGATATGCATAGCATTGGTAGGATTTCTTCTGAAATACTTCCTGAATCTAGTGCATCTATTGAGAATTCTGAACAACCACATGAGGAATTTCTTAAGAAGGATGACGATGAACCTCTCACGAGGAGTAAGAGACAGAGGGTTGCAAAATCCTTTGGTAATTACTTTATCGTGTACCTTGTGGATGATACTCCCAGATCCATTACTGAGGCATATGCATCTCCTGATGCAGATGATTGGAAAGAAGCTGTCCAAAATGAGATGGATTCGATTCTTTCTAATGGAACTTGGGAATTATCAGAACGACCCTATGGTTGTAAACCTGTGGGATGTAAGTGGGTGTTCAAGAAGAAACTAAGGCCTGATGGTACTATTGAGAAGTACAAGGCGCGTCTTGTAGCTAAGGGATACACACAGAAAGAAGGCGAAGATTACTTCGACACCTATTCACCTGTCGCTAGACTGACCACCATTCGAGTAATACTATCCCTGGCTGCCTCTTATGGTCTTCTCGTTCATCAAATGGACGTGAAGACAGCTTTCCTTAATGACCTACCGCACGTTAAATACCACGCATGTAGAAATGATTGCACACTTTATCGTAACGAGTACGCGGAGAGAACCACATGACCGGTGTGCGGCCATGGATGGTACAAGAGAGGGAACAATAAAGTTCCTCGAAAAGTGGTATGGTACTTTCCTATCACTCCCCGTCTACAGAGATATTTCGAAGATCCTAAGGAAGCAAAGCTAATGCAATGGCACGCGGAAAGGGAGAAACCCAAAGATGATCCACAGAAGGGCAAGATCCTAACACACCCTTCAGACGCTAGCCAGTGGAACGCATTGGACATCGAGTTCGAAGAGTTCGGGAGCGATGCAAGGAACGTCAGGCTAGGTATGAGCACCGATGGACTCAATCCTTTTGGCAACCATAGTAGCACGCATAGCACCTGGCCCGTGTTTGTATGGCCGTACAACATCCCCCCGTGGCTCTACACAAAGCAAAGGTACGTACACATGAGCATTCTTATTCAGGGGCCAAAACAGCGAGGTGTCGATATGCATCTTTATCTCAGGCTGTTGAAAGAGGAGTTAGCCACGTTGTGGGAGACGCCAGCCCATACCTGGGATGCCTACACTAAATAATATTTCCCTCTGAGAGCCGCGTTGCTCACTACGGTGTAGGACTATCCTGGTTACGCATATGTATCGGCTCAGGTGAACCACGGACACAATGCATGTGTCAAGTGCATGGATAAGACCCCGCATCTCCAGCTACCCAAGGATCCCGGGTCTTCGAAAACCGTGTTCCAAGGGACTCGAAAGTGGCTTCGCATGGATCACCCGTGGAGAAAACGTGGTGACCTGTTCAATGGTAAAGCCGAGCTCGAAAGAGCCCCTCGTACGAGGAGCGGCGAAGAAATCGAGGAGCTTCTGAATAATTGGGATGAGTGCCCAGCGCCAGAAAAGAAGCTACCAAGGACAAAGCCACTTCTGGGTGTATGGAAAGCGAGGTCTGTTTTCTGGGACCTGCCGTACTGGAAGATCCTCCACACGCCCCATAGCCTCGATGTAATGCACATCACAAAGAACGTTACTGAGAGTCTGCTTGGCACTCTCCTCAACATGCCAGAGAGGACCAAGGATGGGCCGAAAGCAAGAAACGACCTGAAATTGCTTGGTATCAAGAAGGAGCTTCAGTATCCTGATAGTGATGATGATGACGATTAAACGGAAGGGACTCAGGGTCGCCGCAAAAGGGTTAAGAAGAATGAGGTGGTTGTGCTTCGCTCTACCTGCTTCACTCTGTGTTCGGAGGAGATCGAGGAGTTTTTCAGGTGCCTCCTAGGAGTCAAAGTTCCTCATGGTTACTGGGGCAAGATAAGCAGGTATCTCGACGTAGCGAAGAAGAGGTTCAGCGATATGAAGTCCCACGACTGTCACGTGATGATGACACAGATACTTCTAGTTGCCATACGAGGGATAATGGACGAGCACGTCCGTGAGACGCTGTTTGGATTGTGCAACTTTTTCGACGTCATCTCTAGGAAGTCGATCGGCATGGAGCAGCTCTACAGGCTACAGGAAGAGATCGTAGTGATACTATGCGAGCTCGTGATTTACTTTCCGCCCGCATTCTTCGACATCATGGTGCATCTACTTGTCCATGTCGTGGATGACATCATCCAGCTCGGGCCGACATTCCTGCACAACATGATACTATTTGAAAGGCTGAACGGTGTAATCAAAGGGTTCGTTCGCAAAAGGTCCCGTCCATATGGAAGCATAGCCAAGGGCTTTCTGATCTACGAGTGCATCTCTTTCTTCCAGAACTATCTAACCACCAAGAACGAGGATGTTGGAATACCCACCAAGAAGCACCTTGGCAGGCTCGCTGCGTATGGTCACCGCGAGGGCCACCGCTCACTGCATGTCGGCATTGCTAATCAACGCGCCGACTTTGGCAGGGCACACCGAGTCGCACTACAACACATTGAATTGGTCAGCCCTTGGGTGGAAGATCACAAAAGCTTGATCGAGCAGGAGTAGATGGACCGGGCCCGCCCGAGGAAGAAAGGAGACGTAACAAGAGAACACAACTCCACCTTCATGGGTTGGTTCAAGAAAAGGCTGCTGGACAATCCCCCGCAGACGCCTTCTACGGAAGATCAACAACTCATATTCTCCTTGTCACAGGGCCCAGCGCATAACGTAAAGACCTATCAGTCATACGACATCAACGGTTACAGATTATACACCAAGGAAAAGGACATGAATAGAGAATATCAAAACTCAGGAGTTACTATGATGTCCTTCGTCGATGACGAGACTACTGTCATGGAAAGATTCTACGGAAGGATCGAGGAGATATGGGAGCTCGACTTTTGTGGAGAGACGGTACCGATGTTCCGTGTTAGATGGGCCAAGAACGTCGGAAAAGAAGGCCGATATTTCACCACCTGCGTTATACCAGATGCCAAGTCAGCAAAGAAGGCCTCCAAGAAAAATGAGCTGTGGATACTCGCTAGCCAAGTTGAACAAAGTTTCTTTATTATCGACCTATCAAAGGCCAGTCGTGTTGTAGTGAGGAGGGGCAAGAGGAGCATCATCGGAATGGAAGGATCTGCCAACGAGCAAGACTTCGACAAGAATGGCGATCCGAAGATCGAAGAGGAGTTCGACAAGTACTTCAACATGCCTACTACTACTACAGTAAGAAGAAAGACTACACTACCTACTAAAGGTTGTCCGTTCATGAGAAGAAATCTCATAGTGCCCGGGCTAAAGTATTCAACCGCGAAGAAAAAGGGCAAGAACATTGTAAAGAGAGGCTAGCTAGCTCGAAATATCACACGACGATGTGTGACCTTTTTTGTGTATTAGTTAGAGACTAATTAAACATATGTCGTGATATTTGTGTGCGTATAAATTCACATGTGTTTATGAGAAGCACATTATATAAATATAATTCGGGGAGGTTTTTTGAATAAATATACATATGTTTATGTGCTTGGTTTAAATATATTTGTATCATATAATTTTTAAATAAAGAAAAAAAATTGGTGCAGCCAGGATTTGAACCTAGGGCGAGTAAACTTCTGTGGCGCATTCTGGCGTTATGCGCCACAGAACTTTCGCACTTAGTAAAATGGACGGTTCGGAATTCGTTCCCCACCTTGATCCGTTTCACTTTCTCCCAATTCAAACGTCGGCCCGACAAACCCTAGAACCCCCGCCCTAGGGAACCCAACGAACCCTAGAACCCCCGCCCCAGCGAACCCGACCAAGCGCCGCCTGCCGCACCGGAGAAGAAGCCACCGCACCGGAGGAGGAGCCACCGTGCGTGGAGGAGGAGCCGCGCCTTCTCGCCACCGCAGGAGGAGGAGCCCGTGCGCCCTAGGAGGAGGAGCAGGCCAGGCCGTCTGTGGAGGAGGAGCAGGGCATGCGTGGAGGACGAGCCCGCCCGTGGAGGAGGAGCAGGCCAGTCCGCCGCCAGGACCACCTCCCCATCCTGCGCCATCTCGCCACCGCAGGTATACATCTCGTCACCGCCAGGCTTTGTAGTCTCCGAAAAGATCGTGGTTGATCTTGCTCGTGGAATGTGTGTGATTTAAACCTTATATACAATACGCTGTAAATACTTGGCTTCGATCCAATGGAACTCGCGCATGCCCTTTTCCAACGAAGAAGAGACATACAGAGTACCTCTGCTCTGTTTCAGGCGCGCTTTGGCCGTAAGAACAAGGTAGTGAGTGTGGGTCAAATTTCTAATTTTGCTAACCTCCACGGCACCACCCAAGCTGATGCATGCATTCATGTGCTTCTAGCTACTGTAAACTTTTGCTGCAACGTTCTTTTTCTACCCAAGTCCAGCCTTGACTTGGGTGCAACATGAGCCTACTTTTGCTATAATACAAACTTGACCCGAATTGGCACGAATATGTTGTGGACTGAGCTTCGGTTTGCCACGAATTGCATGTAGGAGTACGTCTAATCTACTCATTACCCGAGATCGTATCATAGCGCTGCAGCCTGCACAGAAGCTCATCGTGGTGCCTGAGCTCGCTGTACAGGTTTGGGCTCATGGTCACCAAAATTCAATGAATTTGAAAAAAAAAAACTGAAATTTATTTCCATGGGCCGACAGCATGGGGCTTTCAATATAGATGCAGCACATAGTTTGAGTTTCATAGTGCTTCAAGTTCGACTCAGGTTTCTTTTTTTTTACATAAAGGCGATGGCCACTTGTCAGCACAATCATATATTCATGTACTAGCATTATTGATTATTTAGCAATACCAAGCCAAACCAGAATTCCGAACCGTCCACTTGTAATATGCAGTATTTACAAATTATTTTAGTAAGCTAGGATAGTTGCTTCTGTTAGTAAGGCATGAAATGCTTGAGTATTGAATGTTAGTCAGCTGCTTTTTTTCCTATATGCAAACATGGATATATGCATCTGGTGTCTGGTACATAGGATGTAGTACTGTAATAGTTGTATGAATGATGTGTTGTGTATAATGCTTTTTCCCTGATGTGTTTTAATATATGCATCTGGTGTCTGAATGATGTAGTACTATAATAATTTTGAATAATGCTTGATTCCTTTTATTCACCTGGACCTGCGAGCTAGCATTTTGGCAACTCTGCTTTTTCCCTGATGTGTTGTGTATATATAGGTGCTGCTCTTGTACAGAATTAAGAACCATTTTCCTCTGTAGATGATTATACTCTTGTATCTGTTTTAATATCTGTTTTGTTAATTTACAAAACAGATGTATCTATTTTAAGAACATCTGTTTTAATATATGTTTTAAGTACATCTGTTTTAGTATCTGTTTTAAGTACATCCTCTACACATGGTACTATGAATGAAATGGTGTTGTAGGTTTGTGTAATTTGCACGATGTGCTGCCAATGTTGTGCTGCTACTACTACTATGGTGCTGTGCTACTGCTACTACTATGGTGGTGCTCCTATTATGGTGCTATTATGTATGCATGATGTGCTGCTACTGTGAATGAAATGGGGTTATCAATGGGGCTGGGGTGTTTCTTCTTGCAGGGATTTCAATTGAGTTGCCCGTTTCTCCCGAAGTGTTGATTCACTTCCGTTTCGGTTGAGAAATGGGCACTCGTAGGTCCAAAAATTAGCAAAGGTCATGCCGAATTTTTCGATCGATATTTGTGCTAACTTTTTGCCTATTTTTTAGTAATAAAGCGCAAACATGTCGACTAACGACGAGTCCGGTCCTTCTAAACAAATGAGCGTCGAGGATCTAGCCCGAGAGGCCAACAAGTCGTTCTGGGGGCCGTCCCAAGAGCATGAGGAGGCGGAGGAGATGAGAATGACACCACCACCAACGACCATCGTCGGAGGTGCTGGGGGCGAGGAAGATCTAGATTACGAGGGGGACAACGACTACGATAGAACTAGTGAAGGCGGGGAGGAGGGTAACACCACCACGGATGGTGGTGAGCGCACGGATGGTGGTAGCGGCAACCCGGCCAACATACAGAATAAGAAGAAGAAGGATATTAAGGATCGGAAGCCGCAAGTGCTCGCCAACGTCTGTGATGAGTTCACCGAGGTCATAGAAGGTGGCCAAACCATTGCGCCTTCATCGATTGCCTGCGGGTACGGCATGCAACTCGGGTGCATCGTTCGGGAAAGCATGTCGATCGACACGAAGTACATCCGACGTAATCATGCTTGGGTCGAGAACCTCCTTAAGAAGCTTCACAAGTGATACACATTCCCAGAGAAGTTCAGAAACCTGGAGAGTAATAGGAACCCGGTGAACAAACTAGCACTGACAAAGATGAGCAACGCCTTAAGCAGCTGGAAAACCCGGGTAATGAACAACATTGACAAAGGTGAAAGCTGGGAGATTATAAGTAGGAAAAATACGATGCTCGACGAAGAAGAGTTGAAGATATTCAAGGCGGACTTGGATACCGCCCTACTCTAAAGCATGGTGACATGGTTATACCCTACGGGTACCCGATGTTAGCCTACCTGGTCCAGCCCGAAGGAAGGGCCACTAGACGATCTACCGAGGTCCATGACGCTCATTACGGTTCGGGTGGTACGAAGCCATGTGGACACGGACTCTCAAGCATACAAGACAAGGAAATCTCAAGACTAGAGTTTGAATACAACTTGGAACCTACTCGTATTGGCACCCGAGACCTAGCCTCCCCATATATAAAGGCTAGGAGGGTCCAACGAGGAGATCACGACCTACAGACGCCATAACCCCCCAATAGACTAGACCACAACAGATCTACCGATCTCTTGACTCATACTTTCGCACACGCACCTCCACGTCCGATCGAATCTACGCACCTGTAACCTTCGGTTCCGCCATAATCAAGAGCAGACAAGCAGGAGTAGGGTTTTCCCTCTGGGGGCCTGAACCTGGGTAAATCTCGTGTCCCCTGGTTGCTTGTCTGTTAACCGTTCCGTGATCTCCAGCATCCCCATCTTCTCCAAAACCCAAGTCCATAACAATGGGCATTGACGAGTCGAAACCTCGTCAATTGGCGCCGTCTGTGGAAATCAGGGCTGCTGATTGTGCGATCGTGATGGTCCCGACCCGATCGATCTACAACTCTGCGGCGACGGAGAATCACCTCCTCTTCGGCGCTTTCGACTTCACCGCCCACTCGCCAGCCACCATGAAATATTTCGAGCCCGTAGGCGATGGACTCGAGATCCTATTCGGGAGCTTCTGCTTCCAGGTGGGTCAGACTGGCACCCTCCGCCTTCCAGAGCGGGTGCCCCTACCATCGATCAGGCCCGCTGTAACACCCTCAGAATCGACCCTATGCAAGTTTCAGCGATTCCCGCCAAACCCGCATAGAAACGATTCAAAGGTGCCCACCAGGCACTTTCGTGCGGGTGGAAAACGAAGTAATAACATTACACAACAGTCCTCGATGGGACCCACAGAACAGATATATATACAACAGCGACTCAATGAGTCAAGAATACAGATATAATATACAAAGATCCAAATCACCTTGAAAATGATAGAGCGTCCGACTACGGACAAGATGCAAATGGGGCTAAGAGCCCTGAAGAATAACCAATGGCGTCCATAACCCTGCCCAGGCCGGGCTTATAGCTCCTATGCGACGTCTTTACATGGAAATGGAAGGAACACGACATCGTTGAAAAGAATAGCTCGCACGCGACACTTCTGAAGCGGCAAATAGCTCCTATGCGACACTTCCACTTAACCCCACGAGACCGTCAACGAATTCGAATCAGCTGAGCACAGTAGGACCCACAGCCTCTCCACGTCACGGCGGAACTCACCTGATGTCCACCTCATACCGTGGGACCCACCCTGTGGTTGAAGAGAGCCGTTGGCCCCGATCCGTCCCCGCACCCGAGCACTCCCGCCACCATTCCAGCATCTCATCCCCTTCTGTTTTCTTCTCCGGCGAGCAAGTGCGGCAACGCCGGCGAGGGATGTCGAGCTCTGCTTCCTCCCACCGCTCATGGCCTCGGTATGGTGCGGTGCCGATGAGGAGGTGCCCCGATTGCCCTCGTACCGCGCCCCTGAAGCGGCTTGTCACATCCACTGACAAGAACGGCAACATTGGTCGGGAATTTGTGAAGTGTGAGAGCAAGCCCGAGCCGGGAAAGGTGAGATCTGAGTGTTCCGAGCGCCAATTTCTCGCTTTTCTTTCGAAATTTCATGCATTTCATCGAATTTGGGATTTAGGGTTCATCTCTGCGATTTCAGGAACTGCCAAAATGTGGGCATTTTGAGTGGCTTGATGAGTACATCGAGCGAATTGGGGTGGAGGTAGCATCCCGGGAGCTCGAAAACCCGTCCGTGGTGGAGCAATTGGGATGTGGCAACCCCATTTCCGCTGGTACTACGGTGGATGCGGAAGTGAAGGCCGAGCTAAAGAAGATGAACAAGCAGCTAAGGCAAATCATCGAATTGAAGAAGCAGGACAATCTGATGGCCGTTTTTTTATTTTTGTGTAATTTTTCTCGGATTAGTTTATCTCCTCATCGTTAGTCATTAGATAGCGCAGTCAGTGTTCGAGTGATGCTTTGTAATGGATGTAATGGTCTATGTCTTTGGCTTGAATAAAATGCAACACAAATTTGGGCTAATTTTGAGCTGCTCTGTTTTCGAAATCAGTGTTTCTTCAGTTTCGTCAGTGTTCCTTTTATCAGTGTGTAGGAGGCGCCCGTGTGCAGGGGAGGGGGAGGGGTTGAAAAGTAAGAAAAACAATTGACGAGGATTGAAAAAGGCCAGGCCCAAATATAACTTAGCCATGCCAAAATGGACGTATCCAGGCCCAATAGTAACTATATGTTGATTGGGCAAAAAAAATGGTACTCACGTTACAATCTAAATAGGAACGTGTGGATCTGCAGATACTCGTGCTCAGGTTGCAATCTTTTTTTTGCAAAAGTAAATATATAAATGAAGTCCAAGGACATCCATTTAACTAACATAACTTGGGCGCTCCTTTAACTTATGTAAATATGTAAATGTCTTATTTGAAAATGAACCATGTGTTGTATGAACTTGTTTTTGTGTCTTTTGTTTTATACACTTGTAAATATATAAATATTGCACGAGTATTATATGAACTTGTTTTTGTGTCTTTTGTTTTATACACTTGTAAATATATAAATATTGCATGAGTATTATATGAACTTGTTTTTGTGTCTTTTGTTTTATACACTTGTAAATATATAAATATTGCACGAGTATTATATGAACTTGTTTTTGTGTCTTTTGTTTTATACACTTGTTGTTTTGGGTGTTTTGACAAATGACAATACAATAAAACACAGATTACAATGAAACAAGGGATGGAATAGGCGCAATAATATTACAATAAAACACAGATAACATTACTTATATTAGATAGGGGGGATCGATAACATTACAATAAAAATAAAAAGGTACAATAATATAGAAGGGGCGGAATAGGCGCCCCGCCTAAACCCTGGGCTAGCCCCTAAACCCTAACCCACTACTCCATCGGCGGTGGAGGCGGTGCCGGTGCAGCCGCATTCCACGCCGCCAGCCTCTCCCGCTGGTCCCGCTTCCGTTGCTCCTCCCGGAAGGCCCGGCCATTGGCCTCCCGTTGCTCCTCCTCCTGCCGTCTGCGCCTTTTCTTCAAGGTGCGCTGGGCCTCCTTCCCTCCCACCTGGCGATGGCAGCCTCCTGCCTTGCCTCCTCCTTCGCCGCCTTAGCCCAGTAGGCTTCGGAGGGGAGGTCGCCGCCGCCGGGGAGGTTGGGTACGGGGTTGTGGACGATGGGGCCCTGGTCTCCCCAGGGGCAGGGCGGGGACTTCTTCTCCTTCTTCTTGCCACGCTTGGGGCGCGTGGGCGCCCGCTTCTCCCACCACTGCTTGTGGTCCGGGTGGTTGTCCTCGTCGCTTAGTTCGGTGTCGGAAGGGAGGCGGAAGGGGGAGGTCGCCATGGTCGGAGTGTTTGTGGGGCGGCTGGGAGGAGGCAAAGGGACGGGCTCGAGGTTGAAGAGATGAGGGGCAAGATGAGATGAGGAGGCAAAGGCGTTTTGCCTATTTATTGAGGGCGGAGCGTGAAGGGCGGCGTGGGAATCCAGCGTCGCGTTGGCGCAGACGCCGAGACGAGACGCGTGCGCTGCGTTTCCCCTGCATGCATGATCAATGCGAAAGAGACGGGAAACGGGGCAGCGGGCGTGATCAATGCGAAAGAGAGAGAAAATAGCTAGGATGCGACGCCCCCGCCCCTGCATGCATGCATGTGCATTAATGCGAAAGAGAGAAAAAAACGTCCAAGGTAGTTGTTCATTGGCAGTGAAAAATAAAAGGGAAAATATAATTTGGCCTTGATTTACTTCGGTAATAAATGCAGGAATCTAGTACCAAGGTACTCGTTCGTTTTTACACACGCAAGAAAAATCGGTGGGAGTAATATTGACTTTTTGTATGGCGCATGAACCAGATGGAAGTAAATTTTACTGAAGAAAGTTGTTCGACGTACACTTATTTAATGGGGCAGCGCTGTTGCACGCAAAATAGCTAGACTGCGACGCTAGGGGCAGCTGCTGCATGCATGGTGCAGCCCGCCCAGACGCCGAGACGAGACGCGTGCGCTGCGTTGCGTGTGGGAAGCGGGCGTGATCAATGCGAAAGAGAGAAAAAAATAGCTAGGATGCGACGTACTGTAACCCCTGCACTGCCGCCCCCGACCCTGCATGCTGCATGCATGGTGCAGCCCGCCCCGCCCAGCGCCCTCGCATGCCACGCTCGGTCCAACGGTCTGGAGTGTGCCAACGCTGTACGTTATATTTATTACATATTTTAGATTTTGATATTTTTTTCTGCTGGTCATAGTGACATGCATACTCCCTCTGTCCACAAATAAGTGTACGTTTGGCTTCAAAATTTGTCCACAAAAAATGTACTTCTACCTTTCCAATGCACTTGGGCATCCACTATGTAGTACATAAGGCTATCCACAAGCCAAAAAGTAGTCCATATGGCTTTCCATATACATAGTGTAGGTTTACTTTAGAAGATTTTCCTTAAGGGTGACCTACAAGCTTATGGGTTGCCCACAAGCAATAAACATAGATGTGGTATCATGCATATGTTACTAGTCTAAGTTACTACTACATAGTGCAAAATAACATAGATGTGGTATCATGCAAAGTCTCATTTATTACAATGAACCTGAGGGGAGTAAGTTTGATTGGAGAAAGTTGTTACACGTAAACTTATTTA
Organism: Avena sativa; assembly: GCA_916181665.1. NCBI lineage: Eukaryota > Viridiplantae > Streptophyta > Magnoliopsida > Poales > Poaceae > Avena > Avena sativa. The sequence continues at coordinate 40,198,488 of OV702300.1, read as the reverse complement.
ATGCGACGGAGGGAGTAAATACGCTGCAGCGCTGTTAGATGTAAAATAGCTAGACTGCGACGCTAGGGGCAGCTGCATGCCCGCATGGTGCAGCCCGCCCCGCCCAGCGCCCTCGCATGCCACGCTGTTGCACGTAAAAACGATGAAGCCAATCAGATTCCAGAATCATCCATCCCACGGATCGCCAAGAGCTAGCCACGAAATCCTTCTAAGAGACGCCAACCAATCAGGTTGCAGAACAAGCCCTTCCACGGATCGCCCAGAGCCACCCGCGGAATCCTTCTAGAAGACGCGATCGGACGGCCACAGTGTCGCGCTAGGGTTAGATCTACGGTCCTCATTCGGCCTTAGGGTTAGCGGGCTTTAGGATGCAGTCAACGGGGTTTCACAAGTTTGACCAAACATTCAAATGTGCATAACTAATTCAAAAAAAATCAAAAAAATACAAAACCTTCGCATGGTGTCATGTTATGTCACATAGTTGTGAGGAAAAATATCAAACTTGGTCTATTGATCATATTTCAAAAAACCCTTCACAAAATGACCTATCTCCTCCGAGGTTTTCTGGCTTTCGGGTCAAATGACCAATGATATGGCTAGAATCAAGGCATAGTTTGTGATAATGTGCCCATATTTGGCATGCATGTCTATAATGGGATGACTAACAATGTTGTAGCACAAAGTTTTCCTTTTCGACGCACAGAAAAATCATTTTCTATTTTCTGAGTGCCGAAAGAGGGGGGATTTGTGAAGCAACCACCAAATTGAAGTTTCAAAATGGTAACATCCTATTTTTCAAAAATACTAGACCACCTATAATGTACAATTTCCCAACCTGAGTATCTCAAACCTTTTATTCCATCCATGGTGAAAAAGACAAATCCTGCCGAATCGGCTGGAAGTGGGTAAGATATGAACTACAGGTACATGATTCCATGCTGATGATTTTTTGTAAAAATAATTTTTAGGTTCACAACATGCTATTTCATCAGAGATCCAATGCTAGTTTTGCGAGCCTCAGCCCCTAGCTAAGAATATTTATGAAAACCCTTCAAGTTTGACCAGACATTCAAATGTGCATAACTAATTCAAAAAAAATCAAAAAAATACAAAACCTTCGCATGGTGTCATGTTATGTGACATAGTTCTGAGGAAAAATATCTAACTTGGTTTTAGAAATGGTCGAAAAAAACTTGCTTAGAAATGGGGTGGTTTACCCTAGCTTCGGAGCCCATTTCTACCCCATTTTGGGTGAGGGTGAGTTGTACTTCACAAAAGGGATCAGGGTGAGGATGAGTTGTATTGTACATATGAGAAAAACGTTGGAAGCTCATACAAACCTGGAAAAGTGACATAGCTACATATGTTGAAATTCAAATTTACCATCATATTTGAATTTTGTCCAAATTATCAACAAGTGACAAATTATTATAATAACAAATGTTTACAACAACAAGTGCCAAATTATTACAACAACAAGTGTCAAATGTTTACAACAATAACAAATGTTCACAATAACAAATGTCTATTTCTTTTGGCTCTTCTTACCCCTCGTTTTCTTCTCCTTCACAAGTTTCACACCACACAATAGGTTTATGCTCTTCTTTTTCTTACCATTACCATCTGGCCTCCCCACAGCACGTCCAAGAGTCTCCTTCACCTCCTGCACCTCCTCAACAACCTCATGATCATGATCCAGAGCCTCATCAACATGGTCACTTTGCACCAGAGCCTCAACAACATGGTCACTTTGCACCACAGCCTCAACAACTTGGTCAGTTTGCACCAGAGCTTCAACAACAGGCTCATTTTGCACCAGAGCCTCAACAACAGGCTCATTTTGCACCAGAGCCTCAACAACAGGCTCATTTTGCACTAGAGCCTCAACAGCAGGCTCATTTTGCCCCTCATTTTGCACCAGAGCTTCCAAATCAGAAACGGTGTGCCCTAAAGCCTCAACAGTTTGCACATCATCCTCCAAAACAAGTTCAGATTGCACCTCAGCAGCACCAAACATGATCTGGTTAGTTCTCTTCTTTCTTTGGCCATTGATTCTTGCCCTTTTCACTGGCCAGCATTCGTCAACAACAAGAGGTGGGCCTTTTTCTCCACGCTTCCTCCTGAAAACAAGCAAGTTAGCTGGGGGAGAAAAATCATCAACAAGAAATGGGATAGATTTTGGATGAACATACTTTGGCTTTTCAGCAGTGTATCTGCACTTGGTAGAGCCAGCTCGGTGTCCAAGTTCTTCACAGAGTTTGCATCTATTCTTGTTACCTTTTTGGGCCCTTTTTGGCTTGGCATCTTTCTTTTCATCTTTCTTTCCCTTCTTGCTGCTCCCACCTTTCTCAAACCAAGCCTTGAATCTACTCTGCTTGGGCCTGCCAGCCTTTCTTTTCATCAAAGGATGACACAAGGAGAACTGAATGTCCACTTCAGGCCACTGAGACTGATCTGTAAGTGCTGGAATTGGTGTTCCATATGCAGCCTTGAATTTTGCTACAGAATAATACTCATGCAAATATGGGTGCATATTTAGCTTGTGTTTGGAGGCCAAGAAAAGTATGGCATGCTCACAAGGCTTCCTAGTGTGTTGCCACTCAAGGCATGTGCATTCATGCAATTGAGTGTCAACAACATGCCTCCTGCCAGTCTTTGTATCTCTGACTTCAGCACCCCACAATGAGGATTTCTCAACACGCAAATGTGCAAGATTTATGCTCCTGTTGACCACCTGCTGCACAACATCAGGAAGCTTATCTCCTTGAAGAACATCACCAAGCCTTCTTCTCAATTCCCACAACCTCATGATCATGATCCTGATCTGGTCAACCATGTCATGGACAGGCAAGTCTTTTAACTCCTTCACTTTGTTGTTGAAACTTTCTGCCAAATTATTGTTGATATGATCACATTTGATGGCAGTGTTAAAACCAGACCTGTACCATAAAAGAGAATGGTAGGTTTCCAACCATGTACAAAACTTCACCCTATCCTCCTCAGAGCATGCCGCCTTAATCTTCTCAAGGTGATATGAATGTGTCTGCCTGGTGTAAGATCTTGCTGCTGGCCACATGCGTCCAAAATCATCTCCTCTGAATTTTTTGATCAAATTCATCCACATATGGCCGAAGCACTCCCTCTGCTCAGCATGAGGGAAAACAATCTTCACTGCATTTTCTAAACCTTTACATGCATCTGTGTGCACTGCCAATGGAGAGACTGGCCCTATGCATCTTTTCAACTGCATCATAAACCATGTCCATGATGCCTCTGTCTCAGACTGAAACATGCCAATAGCTACAGGGAACATCCAATTGTGTCCATCTAAAGCATTGCATGCTACTAGTTGACCATTCCACTTTCCAGTCAAGAAAGATGAGTCTATACTCAAATATGGACGGCAACCTGCTTTGAAGACATCGATGCAAGGCTTTAAAGCCATGAAGAATTTAGAGAAAAGACTTTCCCATCAGCTGTTACCTCAGTATCTATCTCCACAACACTGCCAGGTGACCTCTTCTCTACTTCTGCTTTGAAGTTATAAAGCATTCGAAAGGTATTTGCCCAATCACCATATAGCTCTTTCATTGCCCTTTGCTTTGCCTTCCACACTGTAGTATAATTCAGCTTAATGGGGTACTGCTTTTCCAAGTCTATTTTCAGTCTCTTTGCAGTGCTGTTTGGTGTTGTGGCTAAAATGGGCTTGATCTTTTCTGCAACCCATAATTGTGATGTCATCTTTGTAACTGTTTGAGAACTTGTAATGCAAGTATGAGGTTTTGGAATTTGATTCACTCTTATTGTCCTTCCATCAGGTTGGCGTCTAGCAGATATATACCACTTGCAAGGCTTGGCACCACCATCATAACCTATGCATTTTGCATAGAACTTCTTTTTATCAGTCCACATAGTCTTGGTAGCAAACTCACGTTTGACTGCATATGTCCTGAAACACATCCTGAATTCATCCATGCTTGGAAACAATCTCCCAACTTCAATAACTAGGTCCTCTTTGTCATAAACTATTACTAGCTCATCATCATGTGCATCATCTACATGAACTGCAGCATTTTCCAACAACTCTAGATCTATATCTGCCTCTTCATCTCTTAAATGGTTGTCACCATCATTTGCAGCTTCATCCCTCTTCTTCTCCTTGTCTCTGTCATCTATAGGAATGCCAAAAAGCTTTGCCATTTCAATGTCATCTATTGGTGCAATGACCAAATCAGTGCGGTCATGTATCTCAACTGAATTCCAATCAACAGTTACAATCCTTTGTGCATTACCATCTGCAGCCTCCCCTTGTGCATTAGCATCATCATCCTCCACTGTTAACACTTCCAACTCAGTAAGTATAGGCATTACTTGCCTTTGTGCAGCCCAATCATCCTCGACCATCTGAGCAGCCAGCTTCGAGGCCACATATCCAACCCTCGAATCAGGTTTCAGATCAATGAGCTCTGCTAAAAACAGAACAGTTTTGCTTGTCCAACCGTTTCGCTCATCGATTTCATCAACTATATGTTCCCCTGTCTCAACCCTAACATAGTCACATTTGCAATCATCAAATCGTAACAAAGAAACTTCTTGCTCTAGCCCCCAAACCACACTATCCCCAATTTTTTCCACCATTTTCCTTACTGCCTCCTCTCCCATGTTTATTAGCTCTTGGGGATCAACATGTTCTAATTCCACCTCCCATTTAACAACCGTGTCTCTCTCAATGATCTGCGTGCTTCCATCAACTAAAACAGCCCTAGAGGGAAAGAAATTGATGCGAAATTCAAAGGTTTGGCGCGCAACATCGTCTCCCCTGTTTTTGGCGGGCACTGTGAGCTAGCGGAAGCGAACAGAGAGCTCAACCTTAGAGAAATTAAGTGCAGAGATACGGGATATACCGATTAGAAGTCCCCTCTCCATGCTCCATATCGTTCCCCCTCGCCCCGTTCAGCACACCCTCGCCTCCACAATCTAGCATCAATGGGCACGCTCAGATCTCGAATTGAGAAGAATGGGAGAGGAATTATCTTTCAAATGGCACTCACCACCTTCGTCGTCGAACGAAAGCGCCGCCGCCTAAATTAATTGCCGTGTCGCCGCTGCCGACGCCGAGAACGATGGGTGAGGTCCGCCGCCGCCGTCGGGGAAGCTACAATCAGTGTTACGCGCGCTCTCGGTCGGAAGCGGTTGGTTTGACTGGCTGTCCCAACCAACCGGTTTGGCTTAACCCTAATATTGGAACAAAGTTAAATGTGTCCTTACGACCGTTTTAAGGCCCGTGTGGCCCTGGGATATTAGCTGCCTCACAACCGTCGCATGCGAGCTATTCTTTTCAACGATGTCGCTTTCCTTCCAATTCCATGTAAAGACGTCGCATAGGAGCTATAAGCCCGCCCAGGCCAAGCCGGAAGGGTAACCCTGCTAACGACGTCGATCTCAAAACCTGCTTAAACAAAGGGCAAAGGAAAAGAAAGAGAGCGGTCAGTACTGAGGCCAGTACACGGCGAGGCTAGAATTCGGCGGTCCTCGCCTACACAGGTATGGTGGACTGCAGCGGCAGCGCAGCATGCACTAAACAACCTATAGAGACTCGATACAACTGGCGGCTAACAGAGAGGGATAAGAAAGACCTATTCGGAACCAACCTAATTCTAACACCAAACAAACCCATCCTGGTATTTCCCCCTCGAGACCAATCAAGGAAGTCAACCGAGGAACTCACTCCGTTGGCAGATTTAGTTATTCAGTTATCGTTGCAGCAATTACTAGTCAGGTATAGATAGTCATCCTGATAAAATAAGCAGTGGGCACTTTTAGTTAACCATTCCGTTGTAGTTGCAGCACTTACTAGTCAGATACAATTAGCATGAGATATCCCAAAACCCAGCAGTTGTTGGTACTTTTATTTAGCCATTCCGTTGTAGTTGCAATACTTACTAGTCAGATACAATGGTCACAAGCGACAACCCAAACAAGCAATTGTTGGCAGTTTTATTTAGCCATTCCATTATAGTGAAGTTGATTACTAGTCATTATAAAGTCAAATTTATAACACTACTTTAGTTATAGTTGTCTATGATCGAGATACTGTGCTCCAAGTCGTCCATAACCGCGGACACGGCTTTCAGAAAGTTTTACCCTGTAGGGGTGCACAAATAGCAACACACACTCGATCAACCTCGGAAAAACCAAATCAAAACCCAACGAGGCTTTCACGACAAAGCAATCACAGGATTCAGAAATATTTCAGGGGGCCACCCCATTGAGTACACCCGCAACGAAGCTAGCTGACTCCGAGACGGACTCAAGGTTTGCGCCAGTGGCTGTAAACGACTGGGAATCCAAAACTGGGCTTGTCGATACCGCGAAAATACTCCGCTTTCCTAAATAGTACAGTGTGCAGTACCTTGCACAATCGTAAATAAAGCAGTAAAGCATGGCATAAGTACAGGATAGTAAATAAAACCTCAAACTAGTTTGTGGCCCCAAGAAATAAGAATGAATCAAGCTCTGGCTCAGGGGGGCTCCCATAATCCTCTCGGATGTGGATAGCGCGAATATTCAAGGAACATGTATCAAGTACTCGGGGTCCTACGAGACACAAGTGGACGGTTAACAACCAAATAACATCTATTGCCCACCTGTGTCTCTTCTTACCTACTTCAATTTTAGTTGTTAAACAGTAATTTAAGTTATGATAATTAAAGCCATAATCATCTCCAACATTAAACAGGCAGCAAGACTCCAATAACTGTGGTACTTGACGACACGCAACAGCACTTGAGCGAGCGACTACGACGCGCAGGTCCAACTATCTACCAAACAACAGGTAATAGGAGGTGTCCCAGGCAATATAAGGCCGCAAGGGATATCACGGGTACGGAAACTAGAGCATCGCAACACAGATATCAATAGATCAACAGGAGGGAATAAATACTATAAAAGTAAGATAGGTAGAAAGGGGGAGATGCTCGCCTGAAAACATTGCCGAAGGTTCAACCCGATCGGGTCGACACTCGCATCAACTCAACGGCCTTTTCCGCGAAGAACCAAAACACTAAAGGAAACACCGGATGCACTATTTAATACAACAGCAGAAGATCGGGCATGATGCATGAATGATGCACGGCAGGGCAAGTATGCGATGCAATTAGGCAATATTAAGCGGAACCGGGGTCCCGACAATTAGTTAGATGGTTCATGTTGTTTAGATACCCCACATTTTAATTGTTGTTTTAACAAGGCAAAATATGACAACGGTTCGATGCACAAATGTAAATGGGCCAATATAAGACTGGATTTGCCCGCATATGGGCCCCATATTTAATTATAAGGTGAATCGGCATAAGGCCCCCAAACCACACAATATGCATGCGAGTATGAAAATTTATTATATGCAACAAGTATATATTATTATTATGAAAATAGGGGCTTAGGGTCACACATTAGGGTTCGGCGAACTTGGGCTCCGAGGGGTTCGGGGTTGGTCTCAGGGTTCAGGGCTTGACGGGTTCGGTCTTCGAAGGTCGGTTGCAAGATGAAGAGCTTGGCGTTCCGGGGAAAAGGACTTGGTATGGCGTCGGGGCGCATCGGACTCGCCCTGGTCGGTGTCGATCTTGTCGCATCCGTGGTCCTTGGGTCCGTGTAGACGGTCATGGCGATCAAGGTGGCGAACTTGGCGTTCCAATTGAAGATCTTGGCGTTTTCGACCGGTCTTATGTTCGGATAGAAGTACTTGTCGCACCAGGTCGGAGTCCTTGAATCCGGGAAGGAGAACTTGATGTCCTTCGGTTCCATGTTGACGGCCTTGGTGTCCTAGAGGAAGAACTCGGTGTATCCGGGTTGGTGGCCTTGGCGGTTATCGGGTCCTATGTAGACGATCTTGATGTCCAGGGTCTCGCTCATCTTGCATCGGGAATCTTGAGAGTACATGTCGAGGATCTCACGTACATCATTGGAATTGTTTATGGAGCGATCCATTTGACCTCACAGTACATGGGTAGAAACGCGGTACCACTCAGATGTTTCCCATGTAGCCAACGTTGAAAGCAACATGAGTACAAGGGGAGGAACGGGTCAAGCTCCTAGCCACGCGGTTAGATGCGAGCTTGCAAAACGAGGCCGCCGAGACGCTGCAGGGCATGTCGGTGATGGGACCCTGCGGCGCGTGTGCTTGACCGCGATGCAGGGGCGGGCCGGCGAGCACCGCAGCAGGAGGGGTTGACGGCGACGGGGCCGCACGGGACGACGACGCTCGGGAACGACGGCGGCCACAGACACGGGGAGGCGTGGGGGCCGACGAGGTCGCGCAGGCGGCGTCCGGCATCAGGCGGCTGGACGGCTTGGCGACGCGGGGGCTTGCCACGACGGCGAGGGCGGTTGGCGAGGTCGGCCTGGGAGAGTGGGCGCGGTCGCGGGAGCTCCGGGAAGGGGAACAGGCGACGGCGGCACTCGGGGAGATGCCCGCCGGCGACGGCGGCGTGGGGGCGCAGCCGAGCTCGAGGAGGAGGAAGGCCGGAAGGCGAAGGGGATCCTGGCGGCTGCGCCCGCTCTGCATCGAGGACGGGAGCGCGGTGGAGCCCGAGAGGCGCCGAGGAGGGCGGCGGCCAGGATGCGGCCTCCGGCGAGGCTGGGGCAGCCAAGGCGGCGAGCGGCAGGAGCGGGCGGCCGGAGAGGTTGGTGAGGAGGCGGGGGTCCGAGCACGGCTCCACGGAGGCGAGGCCGACGAGTAACGGAGGGCGGCGGCGGGGTTCGCGGTAGAGCTTGGGGAGGGAGACGAGGAGGGCGCGCCAGCGGCGGGGCACGCGGCCGCGGCCGAAGGGAAGGAATAAGGGGCGGGCTCGGGCCGGCGACGAGGGGGAACGGCCCCGGCGGCGTGGAGGCCGGAGCTCGAGGCGGAGGAGAGGGACCAGGGCGGCGGGGCTCGGGTCGAGCTCGAGCGGCGGGGAGGTGAGGCCGGCGGGGCGACCGCGGAGGGAGACGGGAGGAGGAGAGGAGGACCCCCGGGGTAGCGGCGCGGCTTGAGGGGGAGGTGGGGAAGCGAGCGAAGGAGGGCGGAGGAGCCCGCTGGCGGCGGCGGCTCGCCGGAGGAAGAAGGGGCGGGCGAGCGCGCTGCTAGCAGAGGAGGAAGAAGCGGGGTAGGGGCGGCTCGGGAGGAGAGGCAGGTGGGCACGCGGGGTCGGTCGGGGGCGGGGCGTGTCGCTGCAGGTGGGTGGGACCGGTGTGGGGTCCAGGCGGGGGTGAGTGGGGAGTGGGGCTGGCTCGGTGGGTGGAGGGAGTGGGGCTGTGGGCCCGGGAGAGAGGCAGGTGGGCCAGCAGGGTGGGGCCAGGGAGTGTGATGGTGGCTGGGGATTGGTGGGGTGGCTGGGCTGAGGGTGAGGTGGAGGGAACGGTGAGGTGGAGGGAGGGGATTGGTCGGGGTGAGGTGGAGGGGGCTGGGTAGACTAGGTCTGGGTAGAAAAGATTTAGGTTTAGATATTTTAGTCTAGGGTTTTCTTTAGAATAAATTTTGTAAATAGTTTTTAGACAAATAAAAGATCTGAACAAACCGATGTTTTAATTTGAAATAAAGACGGGGGTTGTTTAGAAAACAAAACTAGGCGTTTCGAAATAGTTTCAGACAAACAATGCATGATGATGACGATGCAATGCACAAAAACAACGCGATTTTCTATTAGTGGTTTTGCGGGATGCCACAATTCGACACCACTAACAATGGATCTCGCCCTCGAGATCCGCCTCATGGTACCGGAAAGAAGGGAGGAGATCTGCGTCTTCTCGCTTCGTGTAGATCCTCGCGACACCACTAACAATGGTCGTTGTCCGTGATCGTCGAGGGAACACTCCGGGAACGAAAGGGCGAAGGTCGAGGTATCAACAAATACAGCCACCTCTAGCTTCGATGGAAAGAGGGAACCGATGCATTCTCATCCACTTCAATGTACAAAAGCGAATAGAAGGGGTAGTCGGCATGGGGGCCAGTCCATCACGCACCCAAACTATTACTCTGCACAATCAGTAGAAAAGCGTGCAACCATTCTCGGAATCATACTGAAGATCTCGACAATCGAGGTTCGGAAACACAGAAGTGATGCAGACTCTGCATCGGATCTGGCGTAGATGATGTCGTCGCGTCGGAAAACACTGGGAGGCACAAACAAGGAACAAAGGATGGTACCACAGATAAAGGACCACTCAGATGGCAGGAGGACCGGATGTAGAAACACCGTTACCAAAAGAGGAAGCGAAACCCTAAGGTACGATGGGACCCAACCACGAGAATTCCTGGACTCAAAGAAAGAGAAGAGAGCGGATTCAAAACACGCAGAGGTGAGAGGAGAGCAGCAGGGGGTAAGGAGTAAAATCAGACCTAACCAGAACTATCCAACCGATTTTTGCAAAAAATAGTTTTGACACTCTACTTCGGCCGTTAGCTAGGTTATCCTACAGGCTGGACTTGTGGGGTATCGCAAATGCTGAGCTCTGATACCACTCTGTAACACCCTCAGAATCGACCCTATGCAAGTTTCAGCGATTCCCGCCAAACCCGCATAGAAACGATTCAAAGGTGCCCACCAGACACTTTCGTGCGGGTGGAAAACGAAGTAATAACATTACACAACAGTCCTCGATGGGACCCACAGAACAGATATATATACAACAGCGACTCAATGAGTCAAGAATACAGATATAATATACAAAGATCCAAATCACCTTGAAAATGATAGAGCGTCCGACTACGGACAAGATGCAAATGGGGCTAAGAGCCCTGAAGAATAACCAATGGCGTCCATAACCCTGCCCAAGCCAAGCCGGAAGGGTAACCCTGCTAACAACGTCGATCTCAAAACCTGCTTAAACAAAGGGGTGCCGACAAAGGGCAAAGAAAAAGAAAGAGAGCGGTCAGTACTGAGGCCAGTACACGGCGAGGCTAGAATTCGGCGGTCCTCGCCTACACAGGTATGGTGGACTGCAGCGGCAGCGCAGCATGCACTAAACAACCTATAGAGACTCGATACAACTGGCGGCTAACAGAGAGGGATAAGAAAGACCTATTCGGAACCAACCTGATTCTATCACCAAACAAACCCATCCTGGTATTTCCCCCTCGAGACCAATCGAGGAAGTCAACCGAGGAACTCACTCCGTTGGCAGATTTATTTATTCAGTTATCGTTGCAGCAATTACTAGTCAGGTATAGATAGTCATCCTGATAAAATAAGCAGTGGGCACTTTTAGTTAACCATTCCGTTGTAGTTGCAGCACTTACTAGTCAGATACAATTAGCATGAGATATCCCAAAACCCAGCAGTTGTTGGTACTTTTATTTAGCCATTCCGTTGTAGTTGCAATACTTACTAGTCAGATACAATGGTCGCAAGCGACAACCCAAACAAGCAATTGTTGGCAGTTTTATTTAGCCATTCCATTATAGTGAAGCTGATTACTAGTCATTATAAAGTCAAATTTATAACACTACTTTAGTTATAGTTGTCTATGATCGAGATACTGTGCTCCAAGTCGTCCATAACCGCGGACACGGCTTTCAGAAAGTTTTACCCTGCAGGGGTGCACAAATAGGAACACACACTCGATCAACCTCGAAAAAACCAAATCAAAACCCAACGAGGCTTTCACGACAAAGCAATCACAGGATTCAGAAATATTTCAGGGGGCCACCCCATTGAGTACACCCGCAACGAAGCTAGCTGACTCCGAGACGGACTCAAGGTTTGCGCCAGTGGCTGTAAACGACTGGGAACCCAAAAATGGGCTTGTCGATACCGCGAAAACACTCCGCTTTCCTAAACAGTACAGTGTGCAGTACCTCGCACAATCGTAAATAAAGCAGTAAAGCATGGCATAAGTACAGGATAGTAAATAAAACCTCAAACTAGTTTGTGGCCCCAAGAAATAAGAATGAATCAAGCTCTGGCTCAGGGGGGTCCCATAATCCTCCCGGATGTGGATAGCGCGAATATTCAAGGAACAGGTATCAAGTACTCGGGGTCCTACGGGACACAAGTGGACGGTTAACAACCAAATAACATCTATTGCCCACCTGTGCCTCTGCTTACCTACTTCAATTTTAGTTGTTAAACAGTAATTTAAGTTATGATAATTAAAGCCATAATCATCTCCAACATTAAACAGGCGGCAAGACTCCAACAACTGTGGTACTTGACGACACGCAACAGCACTTGAGCGAGCGACTACGACGCGCAGGTCCAACTATCTACCAAACAACAGGTAATAGGAGGTGTCCCAGGCAATATAAGGCTGCAAGGGATATCACGGGTACGAAAACTAGAGCATCGCAACACAGATAGCAATAGATCAACAGGAGGGAATAAATACTATAAAAGTAAGATAGGTAGAAAGGGGGAGATGCTCGCCTGAAAACATTGCCGAAGGTTCAACCGACAATCGGGTTGACACTCGCATCGACTCAACGTCCTTATCCACGAAGAACCAAAACACTAATGGAAACACCGGATGCACTATTTAATACAACGGCAGAAGATCGGGCATGATGCATGAATGATGCATGGCAGGGCAAGTATGCGATGCAATTAGGCAATATTAAGCTGAACCGGGGTCCCGACAATTAGTTAGATGGTTCATGTTGTTTAGATACCCCACATTTTAATTGTTGTTTTAACAAGGCGAAATATGACAACGGTTCGATGCACAAATTTAAATGGGCCAATATAAGACTGGATTTGCCCGCATATGGGCCCCATATTTAATTATAAGGTGAATCGGCATAACGCCCCCAAACCACACAATATGCATGCGAGTATGACAATTTAATATGCAACAAGTATATATTATTATTATGAAATAGGGGCTTAGGGTCACACATTAGGGTTCGGCGAACTTGGGCACTGAGGGGTTCGGGGTTGGTCTCAGGGTTCAGGGTTTGACGGGTTCGGTCTTCGAAGGTCGGTTGCAAGATGAAGAGCTTGGCGTTCCGGGGAAAAGGACTTGGTGTGGCATCGGGGCGCATCGGACTCGCCCTGGTCGGTGTCGATCTTGTCGCATCCGTGGTCCTCGGGTCCGTGTAGACGGTCATGGCGTTCAAGGTGGCGAACTTGGCGTTCCGATTGTAGATCTTGGCGTTTTCGACCGGTCTTATGTTCGGATAGAAGTACTTGTCGCACCAGGTCGGAGTCCTTGAATCCGGGAAGGAGAACTTGACGTCCTTCGGTTCCATGTTGATGGCCTTGGTGTCCTAGAGGAAGAACTCGGTGTATCCGGGTTGGCGGCCTTGGCGGTTATCGGGTCCTATGTAGACGATCTTGATGTCCAGGGTCTCGCTCATCTTGCATCGGGAATCTTGAGAGTACATGTCGAGGATCTCACGTACATCATTGGAACTGTTTATGGAGCGATCCATTTGACCTCACAGTACATGGGTAGAAACGCGGTACCACTCAGATGTTTCCCATGTAGCCAACGTTGAAAGCAACATGAGTACAAGGGGAGGACCGGGTCAAGCTCCTGGCCACGCAGTTAGATGCGAGCTTGCAAAACGAGGCTGCCGAGACGCTGCAGGGCATGTCGGTGATGGGACCCTGCGGCGTGTGTGCTTGACCGTGATGCAGGGGCGGGCCGGCGAGCACCGCAGCAGGAGGGGTTGACGGCGACAGGGCCGCACGGGACGACGACGCTCGGGAACGACGGCGGCCGCAGACACGAGGAGGCGTGGGGGCCGACGAGGTCGCGCAGGCGGCGTCCGGCATCAGGCGGCGGGACGGCTTGGCGACGCCGCGGCTTGCCGCGACGGCGAGGGCGGTTGGCGAGGTCGGCCTGGGAGAGAGGGCGCGGTCGCGGGAGCTCCGGGAAGGGGAACTGGCGACGGCGGCACTCGGGGAGGAGGAAGGCCGGCAGGCGAAGGGGATCCTGGCGGCTGCGCCCGCTCTGCATCGAGGACGGGAGCGCGGTGGAGCCCGAGAGGCGCCGAGGAGGGCGGCGGCCAGGATGCGGCCTCCGGCGAGGCTGGGGCAGCCAAGGCGGCGAGCGGCAGGAGCGGGCGGCCGGAGAGGTTGGTGAGGAGGCGGGGGCCCGAGCACGGCTCGACGGATGCGAGGCCGACGAGTAGCGGAGGGCGGCGGCGAGGTTCGGGGTAGAGCTTGGGGCGGGAGACGAGGAGGGCGCGCCGGCGGCGGGGCACGCGGCCGCGGCCGGAGGGGAGGAAGAATGGGCGGGATCGGGCCGGCGACGAGGGGGAACGGCCCCGGCGGCAGGGAGGCCGGAGCTCGAGGCGGAAGAGAGGGACCAGGGCGGCGGGGCTCGGGTCGAGCTCGAGCGGCGGGGAGGTGAGGCCGGCGGGGCGACCGCGGAGGGAGACGGGAGGAGGAGAGGAGGACCCCCGGGGCGGCGGCGCGGCTTGAGGGGGAGGTGGGGAAGCGAGCGAAGGAGGGCGGAGGATTCCCCTGGCGGTGGCGGCTCGCCGGAGGAAGAAGGGTCGGGCGAGCGCGCTGCTAGCAGAGGAGGAAGAAGCGGGGGAGGGGCGGCTCGGGAGGAGAGGCAGGTGGGAACGCGGGGTCGGTCGGGGGCGGGGCGTGTCGCTGCAGGTGGGTGGGACCGGTGTGGGGTCCAGGCGGGGGTGAGTGGGGAGTGGGGCTGGCTCGGTGGGTGGAGGGAGTGGGGCTGTGGGCCAGGGAGAGAGGCAGGTGGGCCAGCAGGGTGGGGCCAGGGAGTGTGATGGTGGCTGGGGATTGGTGAGGTGGCTGGGCTGAGGGTGAGGTGGAGGGAACGGTGAGGTGGAGGGAGGGGATTGGTCGGGGTGAGGTGGAGGGGCCTGGGTAGACTAGGTCTGGGTAGAAAATATTTAGGTTTAGATATTTTAGTCTAGGGTTTTCTTTAGAATAGATTTTGTAAATAGTTTTTAGACAAATAAAAGATCTGAACAGACCGATGTTTTAATTTGAAATAAAGACGGGAGTTGTTTAGAAAACAAAACTAGGCGTTTCGAAATAGTTTCAGACAAACAATGCATGATGATGACGATGCAATGCACAAAAACAACGCGATTTTCTAGTAGTGGTTTTGCGGCCGCCTCGTGGGCTCCACACCCTGTGCTACGCACATCGCCATCAACAGATGAGTTTTACGACAGTGGCAGCTGTAACTCCGATCTGTGTGATCCACCTTCGGATGAGGGGACCTACGGTTCCGGATCCGAAAGATGCGGCAGCAGCGGACTAATCTACGAGCGCTACCAATGCGCCGTAGTCATACAGAGCGACGTGGAGCAGCAACCGGTGGCCTGCTGCGATCTTCGATTCCGGTGATCCACTTCAGCCTTCGGCAGCAGCGATCCGCCATGCCTTCGAGCTTCGACTCCGGCGATCTGCTACGATCTTCGGCTATAACGACTCGGAGGCTCAGGGGCTCCCTCCGCTTCGACGACCAGCCGTGACGAACTGTGTGGCCTTCGTCTACGGCGACCCGATGCGGTTTTCGGCTGCGATGACACAATACATCTTCGGATGCCGACAATCTTCGGATGTGGAACTCGCTACCATCAACTTCAGAAACCCGTCGCCGCTATGATTGTGGTTCGCCGCATCGACCACGTCCGCGTGCAACCCGCTACCGCATCAACTCCATCCACGACAACTACCAACAAAGCTAAGTTTTCCCTCTACTTAGATCCGATTTCCTTTTTTAACTCGCAGTTGAAACACTCCGGGGCTGCGCCCTCTTCGAGTAACCTAATGTGCAATCGGCTCCACGCACTCGAGCACCTCGAACGCGACAGCCCGAGTAGCTGATTCTGCCTGACCGTCGAATCCTTGAACTCCGAGTGCCTCGACAAGGTACTGAGACTAAGGGTAATCAGGCTAATGATAAGGCCTAGCATATAGTGCAAAAGTGTCGACTCGATCGGCACCAGAATCTTGCTATACAAGCCGAAAGGCAAATATTCTTTATAAGATACAAGTACTTCACAATTCGTCATGTTTTCTGCAGCTTACAAGGATGTCAAATGCGCCGAGCTATTCTATCGGGTCCTCCAACGGAGTCAACCAGCGCTAGTCACGTCAACAGACGCCAAGACCCGAGTCGAAGAATTCCTCGGATGACCACATCAATCATCGACAAAAGCGGCGCTGGCCGCTCACCCGACAGAAGCAACCGCGTCGATTTCATCCGCAACGCCGAGTCCTTCCGGCTAACCGCCGCACGACCCCGCCATGTCAACTTCGACTGCATCATTGATTCTTGGCTCCTTATGCATGAGACGCTGACTCGATGCACTTCCGGGTCAGTGGTTTCTCCTCGCATGAGTCCCCACTCGAGTCTGCGACTCGACTAGACACTCGGGGGCTACTCCTATCAGGACCGCTGGTTGTGCACCCGATGTATTTTCGGGTCAGCGGTACGCCCATGAGATTTCCTACTACAACTGCACGATACAAGACTTGAGTATCTGCCCGAGTCTATGACTCCGCCAGACACTCGGGGGCTATTCCAAACTGGAGCGCTAGTCGCGCACACACAAGATATTCGAGTCCTACGCCGAGTCTACGACTCCACTATGGACTCGGGGGCTACTCCCATAGGGAGGATTGATTCAAGCATCCGAAAACAAAATTGTGTCCTACGGACCTGAAGCAAAAATGGCTGAATTAAAGTCTCTGCTCGAGTCTACGACTCGAACAGACACTCGGGGGCTACTCCCATAGGGAGCTCTAGTCGCGCACCCTATAGTCCATTGTGTTGACTACGTCCATGATGTCGATTCCTTTACAACAGCCGAACAAATTCAGCTAACCCGATGAACTTCCGGGTGAAGTGCTTCGCACTCGACACAACTTTCGACTCCGACATCCAAATACAAGGTTCAAGACAACTAAGTCTCCACCCGAATCTACGTTTCGGATGGACACTCGGGGGCTACTGACATGGTTATACCCTACGGATACCCGATGTTAGCCTACCTGGTCCAGCCCGAAGGAAGGCCCACTCGATGATCTACCGAGGTCCATGACGCTCATGACGGTTCGGGTGGTACGAAGCCATGTGGACACGGACTCTCAAGCGTACAAGACAAGGAAATATCAAGACTAGAGTTTGAATACAACTTGTAACCTACTCGTATTGGCACCCGAGACCTAGCCTCCCCATATATAAAGGCTAGGAGGGTCCAACGAGGAGATCACAGCCTACAGACGCCATAACCCCCCAATAGACTAGACCACAACAGATCTACAGATCTCTCGACTCATACTTTCGCACACGCACCTCCACGCCAGATCGAATCTGCGCACCTATAACCTTCGGTTCCGCCGTAATCAAGAGCAGACAAGCAGGAGTAGGGTTTTCCCTCCGGGGGCCTGAACCTAGGTAAATCTCGTGTCCCCTGGTTGCTTGTCTATTAACCGTTCCGCGATCTCCAGCATCCCTATCTTCTCCAAAACCCAAGTCCATAACAATGGGCATTGACGAGTCGAAACCTCGTCACATGGACTGAGTGGGGAAAGACTCTCGAGAGAAGAACATAGGTAACCACCGGCTTGGAAGCAGCGGATACAGAGGGAAACAGCCCACTTGGGACAAGGAGGACGCCGATCTTGAACGCCTGGGTAAAGAGAACCCATGGCATAAAATCATAGACCTGCAGATCCGACAATTTATCCGGGCCCGCTACTATCTAGACCCTTTTACCGTGGATCTCTCATTAAAATAATTAAGCGAAGAATCTAAATGCATGCATAGGTTCACCTCTCGTTGTATCTCTGCAGGAGAAGGAATTGAACGATAGCAAGGACTTGTCGTCCCAAGATTCAGCGGCGGAGCCATGGGAAACTGTTTTTAACAGGGCGACGAACACTTACAAGAAGAGGGAGAATAAGTTGCCGCCAAAATCAGCTGGCCCTGTGTCCGGCTTCGGTACAAGCATGAAGTTTACCGAGTACTACAAAGAGGACGCAAAGAAGATGAGGGAGAGGAAGAACCAGTCGGCGGCTAAAGATAAAGCCGAGGTTGAAGAGCTGAAGTTGAAGGTGAAGACATTAGAGGCAAAAGTGGACGAGAGAGCAATGGACAAGTTATTAGAGGAGAAGCTTCGCGCGATCATCCCCCCTGGGTTGATGGAGGGGCTAGCTGTTTGGAATTCGGGAGGTCTACAGGGGCCGATAAACGTGCCCAGCTTTAGCGGCAGCAACTCGAGCATCAACGTTAACACGTCACCGGACTTGGTGACCCCGTCGGCCACCATCGCCGCGGTGCAGCCGCAAGAGCTTGTTGTCGCACAACTGCCCCCTGTTGCTCCCGCCAAAAATACCAGTATCGTACAACTGGCGGTGGCACCAGTACCGCGGGAGAATGCTGATGATAGGACTGCCGCCGGGATCGGCCGTGTGTCGACATTAGCCGAGCTCAACGCCCTCACCAGGGTAACTAATATCATACTCCGCTTCATCTTCTTTATGCGCCTTTGGTGACTGCCACCTCGATCATGATGCCCAACACATATGTGTCGATATTCAGGACGCTGCTTGCGTACTACTCCACAAAGTTGCCGGCGGCGAGTTGAGGGATATTGCCAAGGGCAATATCATACAACCGGCGAACCGCACGATGCACAACAATGCAATGGACGATGCCGTGATGAGGGCCCGGATTGCTCGGGTGTTGCCAGGGTGCGACGTCATGGACCCCCCTTTCAACCTTAGGGAGCCGACGAACATAAGACCCTTGCAGAATGCCACGGCTGGCCCTTGACATGGACGAAGACTCAGATTCGTCTTACGGGGCACCTAAGCACTACCTCGATCGTCCGACCACCACATCGGATGCCACCTGTCACCGGCGCCACCTCGATCGTCCGGCCACCACCTCGTAAGCCACCTGTCGTCGTCACCATCACCAGTCACAACCAACAACTGTTGGGAGCATGTGGGCCGCCCCAAGGCGATGCCGTCACAACGCAACCGCCGTCGCCCCCGCCACCACCATCACCACATGGCGGCAACAACGATGATGATGAAGAATTTGTCAACATCGACGACTACATCAACACCAGCGCCGACATAGGATTGTACATGCCTGCTATGGATGAAGAACCCTTCGTCGCTCGTGAGGGTCAAGGTGGGTGTCCCACTACATGCACGCAACGCCTGGTCTTCCATGGTTTATCTCAAGAGACGCCTTCGGTCGTCTATCAATAGGAGAAACCTGTTGGATTCGTCTTTAGCCCTGGCACACTCCAAAAGGCGGCCGTTGAGCACTTAACATCCCCAATGGAGGAGCCTGCTCAGAAGACGAAGAATCACATGAAGAGAGGTAAGAAAGCCGAGAACCAACCTCCTCCGAAGAGGATCCGGGCTAAGGATGACGTCGTACCAGCCCGCGAGGATGGCTTGCACAGGATACATATAGCCGGTGAAGCGATACTGACTCCGGAGCTGCTTCACCTTGCTGGTGGACATATGCTTGCTTTGAGTGATAGTATCAAGACACTAGAGGGCATTCTTCTTAAAGACAAAGATCCAAATTACCCGGTTTTCACTGTCAAGGTGCCATCGGACGTGGACTTCGTCCATGAAGCCCCCGCGGACGTGTTCTTCATAGCGTACGAGGTCGTCTTCAAGCTGTTTCTCTCGAAACGCCTGGACAATAACATGGTCCGCCTATTCACGCTCAAACTGGTGATGAAGACCAAGAGAGAGCAGGCCGCCTACATCGCGATCGTGGATCCCTACTACATGCGTGATAGCCAGCTGAGGAAAGGATCTGAGATGCGTGCCAAGGCGACGGCGTATCTCGAGAAGTTCATGGTGGACCACAAGAGGACGAACACGGTTCTTTTGCCTTTCTTTCCCGAGTAAGTACACACACCCCCTAGCATTGTTAACTTAGGCTTTCTTATAACTTTCTTCCTTTGCCCTTTTCCAACATCCCATTTCAATCATGTTGTGCAGAGACAAATACTACACACTCATCGTCATTTGCACAAATTACTCGATAGCATCGTATTTCGACTCAGCGAGTCAGAAGAAGAAGAAGGACTACACCAGAATAAGGGGTGTTTTGAATGAGGCTCTCGAGGGATACGCTAAAAAGGGATGCCCCTTCATCAACAAAGGGGAATGTATCAAGGATGACAAGCACATGTTCAAGCACATGCTCGAGTTCCCCTGCGTCAAGGAGCCAGCTACTGGCGGCGCCAAGGAGGCCTTCTACGCCATGCATCACCTTAAAGGGTTTGTACTGGATTGCCAGAACCTAACTCTGCCATCTATTTTCCGAGCATGGGCCGAAAATTTGGCGCGAAGGGACGATGATGATCTTAGAGAAGACTTCCATCGCATCCAGGTTAAGTTATCGGAAATCATCGTGGAAGATGTCAACACAAGGGGAGGGGTCCTAAAACACAACAGAGGGTTGACTAAGAGGGAGATTGAAAATATTATTCGTCAACAGGGTGACAATAGGACGTGGATGACGAAGGATGGCTATCTACCATTCCCGAAGCCGAGCGTTAGCAGTTCTCAACATTGATCAATGTGTGCGCCTAGAATTATCATAGATGCCTGTGTGTAGTGTTGTGTCATAAACTATATACTACCGTGGTCGTATGTTGTAAACTTCAGTATTGTGGTCGTTGTCGTCGAAGTTCTATGATTATGATCGATGTGCTATCTTTGATGTTTACTGATCTTTTGCTTTAGTTTATGTGAATATATATGCATGTGAACCAATTTCATTATTTTTGTTGCATGATTTACTAATATGCCTTATCTATAGAGATGACGAAGTGGTACATGGTGTACAAGGGTTGGGTTCCAGGAGTCTACGATGAGTGGGAGGACTGTCAGAAACAGTTGAACAAGTTTAGCGGCAAGAACTACAAAGGATACGGGACTTGAGAGGAGGTGGTAGCCAAGTGGAGGAACCACCTGTGGAAGGAGAACCGGATGAAGATATTGATAGTGCTCTTGTTCTTGCTTACCGTCATCACAGTTGTATTCTGTTTGATTCTAGTGTAGGCGATGAACACTTCATTTTTAATGTGATGAGATGGTGAACTTTGTAACAAACACTTGTATAAATATAACAAACACTTCATTTGACTTGTATTGTAATATGATGACCACTTGTCTATCTCGTTCGGGCTCTAAGTAGTGTGATGGCACTATATTCGGGTTTGTATTATATTTGTTTTCATATACTAAGTCAAATATACTGTTTCTATATAATACTGTATAATACTGTATATTTGGAAAAGTTTCGATTTTTTTAATACATGATATTCAAACTAGTGGCGCATCGTTTTTACCTTCTGTGGCGCATAGAGCTTCAGTGGCGCATTTTACAGAATGCGCCACTGAACAGAGTCCTATGGCGCATCAACCAAAATGCGTCATAGAAGTATCATTTTGAAATGCGCCATAGAAGTTTTCATCGGTAGCGACGTAACAGTGGCGTCCCTGCCATGCGCCACAAAAGACCAATATAGATGCGCCACTGATGAAGGATTTCCTAGTAGTATAATCATGGTGGAAAATCGTAGCATCACCATAATGAGCAATCTATGAAGCTTTCTTCTTATAAAAAAGATACATATTAAAAACAGGAAAGAGAGCAAAAAGCACCATTTTTCCATGGTAAATAAGAGATTGCTGAGATGGTCATTGTCTCCATGCCTTGTCATTTTGATTATGGGATAGCTCCTGTATCATGTGCAAGGGGTACCCCATTGGAGGTTCTCTATGATACGCATGTATTTACTATGACAAGAACTTACCAGTAACTGAAGTTGAGTAGCATGAGGAGCGGCCCTCGTACTCAAGGGACATGAGATTTTTAGTTTATGGTCTGTCAAGCATATAACTCATATTGTACCTCACTTTCACCTTAACCATTTAAAGATGCCTATGATAGGGGCAATGAGAGATTGTTATCACCGTATTTTGGCCAAAGACGGAGATGGGCCGTGATCAAGATGGGCTTGGAAGATACGTATATTCAACGTGTTGTTGGATCGGCCTAGTGCGTGGATTTGGGCTAAATTGCCCGTGTATCTTGTATCATAGTAGGTTTCGTGTTTGTTTAGGTTCCGTTTATGTTTAGGTAAAGATAGAGTTGTAGAGTTATTCCAAAAAGTAGAGAGTCTCCGGACTATAAATATGTACCTAAGGTTATCGAAAAAGGAGGACAATCACGTTCACAACAAACACAATCTCGGCGCATCGCCACCCCTTGTTTCTAGGGTTTCTTTCGGGTAAGTGTCATGCTGCCTAGATCGCATCTTGCGATCTAGGCAGTACTTTTACTTATGCGTTATTTGGTGTTACTCGTACTGAAGCCTTTTTGATGGCGAGTAACACTACTATCGTAGATTTGTTGAGGCTAGCATCGGTGCTTTTTTCCGTTATAATTGTTCATGCTACCTCTAAGTTATCTCGCTACCTTTGCACCTCTTCCCGAGTGCAAGGGTAGCATCTTGCTTGATCCTTATTTAGTTGATCCGATCTGTTACGGTTGTGCCTTGTCCACCAAGGTTTAGTTTGATATCTACATAATCAGGCCTTACAAACGGGTTGAACGGTCCAGTAGTACGTAAGAACGTAGTTTACTCGTTCTAGAGAAGATTGTTCCGGTAATTGACGTTATGTTGGTTATTAGGCCTCCTCTAGGATTAGTATTCTTCGTCTTTTGTATGTACCAGGCTCAATTACGCGTAGGACGTTCCAGTTACGTGGTGAAAACATTAAACTGTCGTAGATCGATTTAACTTGTGATGATCAAGCAAAACCCCATGTTATCATAACAATCTAATGCAGAACCATGGGTATAATCGGCTCTAGAAGCCGATCTACAGGGAAACCTGGGAGCCGATCACGGCTCGAATTTTACGTATACTTGTTTATCATGCAGGAAATCAATCGGAACAATCCATCACCTTCCTGATCAGGTATAGGTCAGGTGGCACGCCCTCGAACCAAGCCAGGACGCGCGCCGGAGCTTTTGCGGGCCGTCGCCCGAGGGACCAGGGCCCACCAGCAGTCCTGGGAGCCTCCCGGCTCTTCGTGTTGCTCGCCGCTGCCCGCCGGTGAGTTTTGGCAGGCAACACATTCTGGCACGCCTGGTGGGACTTTCAACAACGTCTACATCAACATCCGACGCTGCAATGGAGAACAGACCAGTCACTTACGACGATCTACCTGACGAGCACAAGGCCAAGTATGACGAGGTCAAAGCTCTCTTCGAAGAAGACCTCATCGGCTCTTTTGAGAGGACCCGCAAGCATGGCATCAGGTGGAGGGGATTTTCGCCTGATGGTGCTCTTGACGAGGTGGACCTGTCTGTTCCTTCAGAGGAACGCACCATAGCTCTGCGACAGGAAGTCAACTACATGGTGGCTCACTCTCTTCACCGCCATTCGGAGAGCCTGGTGAACGCTTTTGAGCAGATCGCAGTCCGCGTGGTTCAGGAGATCATGAAACATCAGTATTCTCCGACGGGGCCTACTCTGGGGACTCACCAGGGGGAAAGACCACTCCAGACCAGGCCACAGCTGCCATTCACGCTTGCAGCTCCGGAGCCGCCAGGAGCAGCGGCTTATGTCGTCTACATGGCTGGAGGCGACCCTGGCGATTGCCAATTTCTGTCTGAGCCACCTAAGGAAATCCCACACGGGTATATATGCGCCTACGTGCCGGACTGCAATACCCTGACACACACCAAACAGATTGCAGCCGCAGGAGTTCCTGGGGCAGGACCTACAGGGGCAGGCGTGTCTGGAGCAGCAATGTCCGGGCTGGACGCTGACAAACAGGCGTGGCTAGCCAAGTATGCCACTAGAACAAGTCATGAGAATCTAGCCCCTACAGCTCAAATAGTGGAGCAAATCGGTACCATCCTGAGGGACCAGTTCGGCTTCGTGCCGAAGAGAAGGACAATCGGCTATTCAAAGCCGTACCCCAACGAGTTCGATCTGATTCCGCTGCCACCCAAGTATAAGCTCCCTGAGTTCTCAAGGTTCAATGGGTCAGAAGGGTCGAGCTCGATCGAGCACATAAGCCGATACCTGGCACAACTAGGCATGATTTCGGCATCGGATCAGATGCGCGTAAGATTTTTTGCGCAATCGCTGACGGGGCCAGCCTTCGGGTGGTACACCTCGCTGCCACCTGATTCGATTCATACCTGGAAGCAACTGGAAGAGCAGTTCCACATCCAGTACCATTCAGAGGCTACTGAGGCTGGCATTGCAGACCTGGCTCAGGTGCGGCAGAAACGAGGAGAAACTGTAACCGAATACATCCAGCGCTTCAGGACCGTCAAGAACCGGTGTTACTCAGCTCGTTTAACTGAGAAGGAAGCAGTCGAGCTGGCAGTATTGGGTCTCTTAGCACCCATCAAGGATCTGGCTTTCCAAGTGGAGTACAACTCATTGGCGCACATGGCCCAGAAACTGACGATGTATGAACAGCGCCACCCTGAGTTGTACCAAGACAAATTCAAACGTCCGATAAGCCTGGTCGATGCAGAAGAAGATGATCCTACATAGGACCAGGAAGTGGCAGTAGCTGAATGGGCTCGCGGGGCAGACCTTGTGGTCTGCAAATGGGTAAAACAGCAAGGACCTGCAAAAGGGTTCGACTTCGATGTGAGCAAAGCCGAGCAGATATTCGATTTGCTGTTGAAGGAGAAACAGCTGAGGTTACCCGAAGGCCACAAAATCCCTACGGTTCAGGAGATGAACGGGAGACAATACTGCAAGTGGCATCACTCGTTCACCCACACCACCAATGAGTGCAAAGAGCTTCGCCGCCAAATCCAAATGGCGATAGAACAAGGCCGTCTGGTCCTGGGGCAGTTCGCCATGAAAGTGGACACGAACCCATTTCCCGGCGTCAACATGGTAGAACTCAGTCACCCCGCAAGGCGTCAGCTTGATTTTTCGTTCGGCGTTAACATGGCAGGGTCTGGGTACCACCATGACACGTACAAGGAGGAAGGTGGTCGCTCTCGGGGCAAAGAAAGAGGGGAGGCTGGTCCACGCGACCGGCCCAGCCACAATGACAGGCGGTACTTAACAGAGGAGCAAGTAAGGAGAGTGCGATATCAGAAACCACATTCCACGCATCTCCTTAACAAGTATGAGCGCCAGTATGACCAACATCGCCGGCGCAACCTAGACGACGAAGGATATGAGCACCTTGCTAGGGGACCGTCAAAGGAAAAGGAAGGCGCAGACAAGCATTGGGATTGTCCTTTCTTCAAGTATTGCTGGGACGCGGGAATGAGCCGATTGCCTACAGTCGACAAATGCCCGGAATGTGTACAGCAGAAGGAGGACAAGGGGCCAGTTTCAGTGTTCAAACGGCTAGGGCCTCTCCCACCTCAGAGCCGTTACAAGGGGTCCGCTCGAGCAAAAGACCTCGCGAAGCCAAGGGACGACAAAGAAGAAGACAGATATCACCGTCCAAGGTGGTGTGCCGATGGACTCAGACACACCCAAAAGCGCAGAGTACAGCGACTACGTAACTTAGAGGAAGCCGAAGCGCAGTATCTCCACGCTTTAAAGAAGGCACGGCCTGATCTGGCCGTCAAAGTGAGGCAGACTCTGGAAACGGAAGATCATCCGGGAAAGAAGGAGTGGCGCCCCAAACTGGTAAAAACCGATGCAAAGACATCGGCTGCCACAAACATGGTGTTCATACTTCCGCCAGAATTCTGCGCGCCAAGAACCAATGAGCTACCGGTGGCACAGTTCGACTGCGGCCCACGGCCGGTGATCTTTGAGAAGCCACGGGAGAAGGGTTACAAACATCTGAAAGCCCTGTACCTACGAGGTTACATCAATGGGCAACCGGTCAGCAAGATGTTGGTGGACACCGGAGCGGCAGTCAATATCATGCCATACTCCATGCTACGGCGTTTGGGACGCTCCACTGCAGATTTGATCAAAACCAACGTCATGTTAAGCGACTTCAACGGTCAGACTTCGGAAACGCAGGGCGTACTGAACGTAGACCTGACCGTGGGCAGAAAGACCATCCCCACATCATTCTTCGTCGTGGACAGCAAAAGCACTTACACTGTCTTACTAGGGAGGGATTGGATCCACGCTAATTGCTGCATCCCGTCCACGATGCACCAGTGCCTAATCCAGTGGGATGGAGACGAAGTGGAGGTCATCCACGCAGACGATTCTATCGAGATTTCCATAGCTGGCATGAACGTCTGGGAAGCAGAAGACCAAGAGCCGATCTCTGGAATCAGTCTAGACGGCTGTGAGCGCATTGAAGCTACAAAAAACGGGGTGAGGCTGGTCTTATCCACTGGCCTTACAGAGTAGGAAAGCCCACGAACATCCGTGGTACGGCCGATCCCTGCGATCGACCACAAAAAATAAAAAGCAGCGATCATACGACAAGCAGCGCATGTAGTCGCAGCAGAGAGATGCTCTGCCACTGAAAAACTATGAGGTGTGAACCGTCCCTGAATAATGCAAGCAAAAAGGGGGCCGATTCAGGCAATCGGCCCAAATTATTTTTGTCATCCTCACCTACCGCTTGCCCTGTGTTTAGCATCGATTTGACAGGTGACGGGAAGCTAGGGTACACAAAAACTGCATGCAGAGTCCCAGGTTCAGTGGGGTTGTTTGAAATACCGAGGCGAACGATCTTGCGCAGATGGCTTCAGGCTACAAGGACGTTGCAGAAGGAGCCTATGTTCAGGTACAGTTCCTGAAAACAGACGATTGGAGAGCCGATATCTTCAATTACTTGAAGGATTCGGCTCGGGGGGCACCTAAACGGATAAGAGAACAAGGCCAAAGTAGCTCGTGCATACAACAAAAAAGTGAAGCCAAAGGAGTTCCATGTTTTAAGAGGAAGCGCATACATGCTCGAGCAGCTGGATGGCGTAAAACGGTCAACATCTCAAGAAATATTTCCCAAGCATGTGGGATGTTGGACAGTAAAGCTTGAAGGGCTGATACATGAAATCGGCTAAGTAAAGCGCGTGAGACGATGGATAGTAAAAGTATGGGGGCCGATTCTGAAAATCGGCCGAATAAAAAAAAAAGAAAAATGTACAGCCGATGCACGGTCATCGACTCTAGAGTTACAAACAAGTGCCAGTCCGCACGTACAAGCTTACTGAAGAAATGCTTCGAAGGCATGAAGGGCGTCAGCACGGACACGATCCACCTCGGCGATCTTGGCTTCATCATCTTCATCCTTGCCCTTCACCAACTGCTTGCTCAGGGCACGTATGTCTGCCAGATCGGCCTTCAGTTGAGCTTTGAGGCCTTCCGCCTCGTTTTGGGAACGGGCTATAGACTCTTCCTTGTCGCGAATGAGCTGTTTAGTCACCCGGACCTTCTCCTCAAGATCTTCCAACTCCCTTTTTAAGGATGCGAGCTCGACGGTACTGGCGGAGGTGTCCGTTTTAGCATCCAGAGAGGCCTTTTTCTCGTTGAGCTGCTGACATCTGTCTGCAATATCGGCTTTCAACGGAAGTTGGGCGTGGCGCAGGTTGATCCTTTCACGAGCTGACTTCACCCGGGGCCCGAAGAAAGACAGATTTGCAACTGCCCAAAGCTTCACCTGCAATGCTACTGGAAGATGGCCCCGGATTTCGGTAAGAACACTCTTCACTTCCTCAGAGCCCTCGATCAACTCCTCGATCGGGGAGGACAGCAAGGTTTTAAGACGCTGAAATTGAGGAAGAGCGACCCCAGCTTGTGGTTCAGCAGAAGCAACAGAGGGATTTGGTTCGATCGATTCGGGGTCGAACGACAGCAAACTTGAAGGATCACAACTCTGGCAACCAGAAAAGCGTCAGTATGCGTTCAAACGTGCTAAAATGAGCCGAAAGAACCTGAACGTACCTCTCCTAAGGTCGAGGGGATAGCCGATGAGGAGGCCATCGGTTCGCGTGCGGTTGCTGGAGGCTTGGCGAGAGTGGTAGCCGTTTCATCTACACCTTTGGGGATTCCCAGATCCGGCGTTGGCACTGCCTCAGCTGTCCCGCTGAAGACACCAGTCATCTGCGTGAAGGGTGTTCTCGGCAGTATAAATAACGATAAATCGGCAGACAAAAGGGAAACAAGAAGGGAGAATTGAAGGTTGGTGGTTATCGAAACCTCCTGGCTCGGCGAAGAAGCTTGTTGTCCTTTACAAGCTCTCTTAGGACCCGCA
The DNA here is from genome assembly GCA_916181665.1 of Avena sativa. Classification (NCBI taxonomy): domain Eukaryota; kingdom Viridiplantae; phylum Streptophyta; class Magnoliopsida; order Poales; family Poaceae; genus Avena; species Avena sativa. The sequence continues at coordinate 40,170,307 of OV702300.1, read as the reverse complement.
GGTGGCCCCGCCTCGACTGGTGCTCGGGGGGCAGCAGGTTCAGGAGCCGACCTTTTTCTAGAAGCCGATGGTGGTGAATCTGGCTGGTTCGGTGTGAGTGTTTTCTCGGAATCCGTTGGACCCGGTTCTCCTCGACTAATCTGGGTATCCTCGCTGGAGGTGTCTTCGATGGAAGCCTGTAAAAGAGGGGAACCAGTAAGCGTAAACATGTTTGCAAGAGTAGAAGAACGACGAGGATCGATCAAGGCCTGAATTAGCTTACATGCGAGCTGTCTGGGGAAGGACTCCGGCGCCTCAAGGTCTTCCTAGCAGCGGCCTTCCTCACCATCGTTCTAGTTTTAGTCGGAGCTCGAGGGGCAGCTGACTTAGGGATTGCTGGTTTCTTGGAAGCCGATTGCGGTGTTGTCGGCTGTTTTTGCATTATAACCTTTTTCAGAGGCGGCGAATCTTTGCAGAAAAGAACCACAGGAGCTGGCGGGAAGAACTCGAAGAGGGAGCCGTCGCTGTGAGTAGGCTCAGGGCCATCTTGTTGCTGCAAAGAGAAGGAATGAATTAGTAAAAGGATCAATTGCAAAGCTACATCAAGCAAATTTGCAAGTAGTGGTACCTGTTCCACGGGGATGTCGTAGTCGACGTTAAGCTGTTTCAACAATGGTCCCAGAGCCCTCCTGAAGGCATGAGTTTTCCACATCATCCACCAGTCTTCGAAGCCGTCAGTTGATGAAGCAAAGGTGAGGTCATTTGGAATAGGGATGGTCAGAGCATCGAAGAAGGAGTAGCACCTTTGGCTGGTGAGAGGATCAGGCAGATCGGCTCTGCTCTCCGTAAGGTGGTGGAGAAAGAAGTGGGGAGCTACTTGTCCAAGGCCGAATTGGCGGGCCACTAAGACTGGCTGGTAGAGTTCGTACCCAGGTTTGATTATTCTGTTGGACGTACTCATGCCAACTGGAAGGAAACAGGGACGAATCGCGGTGGAAAAGAGCTGCCGAGTGCTGGTGTCATCGGCAAAATTGTCCATCCTGAAGGAGAGTGGATTTTCAAAGTGTTCCGATTCCTCCATATAAGGGAAGAAGGTAGGGTTGTTCAGGCCCTGGAAGAAAGTGCTGAACCACTTGGATGCTTCCTGAGAGGATAGTTTGCTGCCTGGCAGCCTATACAAAGCTTGGCCATAACTAGTGCAGCGGATCTGTTTCCGTTTTACATCTGGAAAGGTGCAGCTCGCCAAAAGGGGGAAGTCTGGGATGTGATTTTGGAAATACAGCTGAGCCCATAGCTGAATAAACCACCAAGGACCACCTGTTTTAACTGCTATGCCAGAGAATAACTTGACAGACATCAATTGGAGGTATCGATAGACTTCTCCAAGAAACAATTTGCCGAGGCCAAGTTGAGTACCTTTGGCCAGTTCGTGGGCTAAGGAGAGATAGTTTTTTGTTGGAGCTAGGGAAGGGCCACAGAAGATGAAATGCTCTAGCCAGAAGTTGAGAAAGGCTGTATGTTCTTTCTCTGAAACAGGGCCCTTTGTTTTCATATGGCGTTGGAGGTAAGCACCCCAACTTGTACAGTCTGTTTTGGAAGACAATTTGTAGGGGACTTTGGTCAGTTTGAAGGCAGAGGGGCTGGGTGATGTAACATCCAGACCAGTGATCATCACCACGTCGAGCAAAGTTGGTGACATAGGGCCATGGCCGAACATGAAGCAGTTCAGAGCGTCAGACCAGAAATAGCCGATGGTTTTGAGAAGATTCTCATGTTTCTCAAGAGGAGACAACGACAGATGCAAGGCATCGGCTATTCCCAAAGTTTCCCATTGGGATTGATAAGCTCTAGCTACCCTACTGAACCAAGAAACCCACTGTTCGGGGGGATTAGGCCAGGCTCGCAAGCAGTCGGCCCAAGAGTTCAGATCTAGATCTTGGCTTACGAAGGGGATTCTATTTGCTTCGCAAGAAATCAGATGGGCAGGACTAGAATCTGTACGAGGGCCAAGACAGAGAGAATTTGGGAGAGAAGGATGCGGCAGCAGAATGTCTGAGACCTAGAAAGTTTAATGGTAGAGTAAAGGCGTTAATTCGGGTGTTCGCCATTAAATTCTAAACATTGCGTTCAGACTGCGAGGAGTAGGCGTACCTTCAGGCCGAAGACCTCTGGATTGGTGTTGGACGATTCCGCCATCTAGTTTGCCGGGGGAGATGGATCTATGCGGATTAAGGATTGAGTTTTTGTTGCTGTTAGGCTCAGCCTGGTCGGTGGACAGTTGGGGATCTAGGTCACCCTTTTTGAAGAAAGTCGCAGGTTACCGTTTGAACTAAGAAGTGGCCGTTTAGGTTTGCCTAAATATGCGACTGAGTTTTACCTTGTCAACAATTTTGGGAAAGCCGATGTGCATCGGCTCTTTGAGTTGTGACTTGGTTGATTGTGAGAACGTAACAAGGTGAAAGCCGATGCGTTGTTATCGGCTCCTGGAACATTGACGTGTTTTGTTATCGGCAAAATTGGGGCGAAACAGAGCAATCTTTGGGAAACGGATTTTTTCATTCATTCATTCAAAAGCAGATTGCTTACAAGCGGCTGATGGATTGCAAAAGGGGGGCCTACTACTACTACTACTACTACTACTACTACTGATTACTGCTATTGGTTCCTAATCTAGGCCGAGGTCGTCGTCGCTGTCGTCACCGCCGTCTTTTACGCTGTCCTCGGCGCTACTTCCGGCGTCGTCTTCGCTGCTGCTGCTGAAGAAGCCAGCAGGGGCCTCCTCGTCCTCGTCGTCGTCGTCTTCGCTGAACCCGGTGCGGAAGTACTTCACCGGCTGGTACTCTTCGGAGGAGGTATCCTCCTCTTCCTCCTCCTCTTCGGAGGAGTCGACGCCGTCCCAGGACATGGCGTCATCGGTGCTGTCCGCCTCCAGTTCCCCATTGGCGAGGAACTGCAGGTCTTCCTCGCCATCGGTCATGGACGCGTCGTCCTCCGACCAGACAGCGAAGTCCCAACCCCTCTCGTCCCACCATTGTGGGGCGAGAGTGTTGTACGCCGCCATCGGCGGATGTTCTGGCGTCGGCTCTCGGTCGCTCATCGAGTTGGAGGCGTGGGAGGACAGGCCAGAGGAAGCAGAGGAGGCCATGGCAAGAAAGAGGGTTTTTCGGCAGAGGAAGAAGAGTTTTCTGGCAACTGGAGGAAGATGGGGACCGCGAACTGTTCAAGCGAATTTAAATAAGGGGAATAGTGGAGAGACGGTTCAATGCCATAGCGGTTTCCCAGATTGCACTGCCGAAATCGTCAAATCATGCATTGCGCAGGAGTTGAGAAGACAGGGCATCATGATGAAGGGGTAGCGTGACGATTCTATTCTGCCACGCGTTCTGTCAACGCGCAACCCGATAAAAAAAAAGAGGAGAAGAAGAAAAAACACAGAGTGGTTTTGGAATTATCATTGCCAAAACCAGGGGGGCATGTGTTATCACCGTATTTTGGCCAAAGACGGAGATGGGCCGTGATCAAGATGGGATTGGAAGATACGTATATTCAACGTGTTGTTGGATCGGCCTAGTGCATGGATTTGGGCTAAATTGCCCGTGTATCTTGTATCATAGTAGGTTTCGTGTTTGTTTAGGTTCCGTTTATGTTTAGGTAAAGATAGAGTTGTAGAGTTATTCCAAAAAGTAGAGAGTCTCCGGACTATAAATATGTACCTAAGGTTATCGAAAAAGGAGGACAATCACGTTCACAACAAACACAATCTCGGCGCATCGCCACCCCTTGTTTCTAGGGTTTCTTTCGGGTAAGTGTCATGCTGCCTAGATCGCATCTTGCGATCTAGGCAGTACTTTTACTTATGCGTTATTTGGTGTTACTCGTACTGAAGCCTTTTTGATGGCGAGTAACACTACTATCGTAGATTTGTTGAGGCTAGCATCGGTGCTTTTTTCCGTTATAATTGTTCATGCTACCTCTAAGTTATCTCGCTACCTTTGCACCTCTTCCCGAGTGCAAGGGTAGCATCTTGCTTGATCCTTATTTAGTTGATCCGATCTGTTACGGTTGTGCCTTGTCCACCAAGGTTTAGTTTGATATCTACGTAATCAGGCCTTACAAACGGGTTGAACGGTCCAGTAGTACGTAAGAACGTAGTTTACTCGTTCTAGAGAAGATTGTTCCGGTAATTGACGTTATGTTGGTTATTAGGCCTCCTCTAGGATTAGTATTCTTCGTCTTTTGTATGTACCAGGCTCAATTACGCGTAGGACGTTCCAGTTACGTGGTGAAAACATTAAACTGTCGTAGATCGATTTAACTTGTGATGATCAAGCAAAACCCCATGTTATCATAACAATCTAATGCAGAACCATAGGTATAATCGGCTCTAGAAGCCGATCTACAGGGAAACCTGGGAGCCGATCACGGCTCGAATTTTACGTATACTTGTTTATCATGCAGGAAATGAATCGGAACAATCCATCACCTTCCTGATCAGGTATAGGTCAGGTGGCACGCCCTCGAACCAAGCCAGGACGCGCGCCGGAGCTTTTGCGGGCCGTCGCCCGAGGGACCAGGGCCCACCAGCAGTCCTGGGAGCCTCCCGGCTCTTCGTGTTGCTCGCCGCTTCCCGCCGGTGAGTTTTGGCAGGCAACAGAGATCAAAGCTAATGAGTACCATACTTTCAGCATTTGGAAGTCTTTCAAACTTTTCAAAACCTTTTTCACTTCCTTGTTGAGTCACCACTTATTCTATGAGCACCTTCTTGAGAGCATAGTTGTCATTCTTAGTGTAATGTTCTTGTCTCAAAACTTGGTTAATTATGTAATGAAACTGGTGGAAAACAGGCCTCCAGTCCCGGGCCGCAACTGGCTCTAGTCTCAGCTTTGGGCCCGGGACTGCCAAAACGGGACTAGAGGCCCTCCCCCCTCTAGTCCTGGCTTGCTTTGGCCCGTGACTGATAACAACCACGTGGCTCTTTCAGCGCCCCGGGAGGCGGAAACCCTCTAGTCCTGGGCCGTAACACCACCCGGGACTATACGGTTTCTTGCCGCGGTAGAGAATTGTGTGTTTCTCTGCCGCGGCAGAGATTGTGTATTTCCTTTTTTTTGCCATTTCATTCCTTTTTTGTTTTGTGTTTCACTATAATTTCAAACATATATTTCAGTACAAATATTCTACGCTACTACATACACAGTACACGTTGATGCATCTATATAATTAATCGATCCCTTGCAAGCATACATATAATCAATCATATCAAAAGGAAGAAATGTTTTGAAATTACATGGTCATTGATGATATATATAGCATATCAACTACATGGAGATCACTAAGGCAAATTGAGTTCCACGTCATCCGCATAATGCTCTCAATGTACATCAAGGACCTCCTTCATCATAAATCCCGCCAACTCCTCTTGAATTGCTCGTATGCGCTGGTCTGGCTCTACTTTCTCCCGCAAACCATAAATATAATGTGAGTCACCTTTCCGCTCACTGGTCAACTCGTGGATGTACTCGCAGACGTAGTATCCACATAAATGAGTTCCCGGTGGCTGTTGTAAATTGATCACCATTTTATAAGTTAGCTCCTCTTTGAATGGTCCTGGTATTTTCTGTTTGAACCGTGTCCAACACCTGCTCGGGCAAAGAAAATGAACAAAGGAGTTATTAGTTACTTAATATCACGAAATGAACGAAAGAGGCAAATATAATGCGATAATGATTGAAATTACTTATGGAGCATTGCTTTCATGTTGCTCCATGTTAGACCCCTCCTTTATAAAGGAAAGGATCCCTGTTATTGCAATGCTAGTCCCTGGATCAATGCTAGCATCCACAGTTTAAGATGAAGTACACAGATACAAAGGTCGTTTATTACATTCATTCCAGAGATAAAACATAGTCTTTTACAACTCATGGCCATAGGCCTAATACAAGAGTTTAAGGAATAAGCAAATAAACACAAGTCTTCATCTTCATGTGCCACATGCAAGCATGTTGAGTGTAGACTCATGACTCCTAATCATCATCGGAGTAACCTGCAACATCACAAGTTACAGCCACAGAGGGTCAATACTTTGGAATAGTATTGGCAAGTGATACCTTAGTATATTTTAAGTGGACTATATTACTATATGCAATTTTGGCTAAGTGTAGCTTGGCTTGCTTTGCTTGAAAATAAGTTTTACCTATTAGTTGAAATCACTAAGTTTTCTTTGTCAAAACATTCCCAAAGAACCACCAATAGACATTGGGGTCTTCACCCTTGTTCACCCATAATTTTTACTTAGAAATTGGAGTGATGATATTCTTGTAGCTTCCATGTCTTGATGCTCAAAAGTGTCCATTTCCTTGGACTAGGCTAAGTACTTAGGTTTTCCATCTGCAGAGCTTGTGCACTTTCCCCACCAGACTTGGTTTCCCAAGACAGGACCTTTCAGATGCTTTTCCTTAGTCAAATGGACGCGGTCCAACCTATCATCCCATCTACCACCAACTGTCCAAATGACTAAGTTCTAGCAACCTATATGATCAAGGCAGAGCCCATATTGCCAAGTGGTTGCACTGTAAGCTTTCTCAACACTTGGCCTCCAAATCCCTTTGTGCCTGGGTGGCTTACCACAAGTGAGATACACAACCCAAGTCCATGGCCTTGTGTAACCACTCAACATAACCCATTCTTCCATTCCACCAGGAGGTTCATTTGACTTAGTGGTTTTATTAGGAAAGTATAAGTCTCATGACTTAGATACATTTTCTTCATAGTAAGTGTAGTTTTCCTCCAACCCTTGTTTGCTATATAGCTAGGCTAAGCAAGGCATGGCAACATATCTTAGGGGAAAATTCCTTAGCAATTCTACTAGACTACATAGGATTTCCCAATTTTTGCATTAGACAAATAACATGCATTACTATAGCAAAACATCTAATGCTAGTACAAAACATAGTATAAAAATATTCATGAAAATATCACTTGCCTTGGTAGTGGGGAGAGTAGCACTCTTCACAATCACAATCACTAGCAAAATCTACAAGAAAAATTATAGCATTCAATTTCACACAATTTATTCAATCAAACATAATATGAATGCATGCATGCAAGTATTTTACTAAGTGGTGATTTTGGAATTTTCCCAAGCATGTGCATGATACTGAAACATAACAGGACACAAAAATTTGCCCTATTAAAACTTATTTAGAATTAAAACTAATTTCCAAAACAAAACTATACTCAAAATAGCTTTAAGCAAGATTCCACAAATAAAGTCATTTTAATGGTTACTATTTGTTAAACCAATTGGACATTCAGAAAGGTCTTGTTTCACTGAATCCAACGGTATAAAATTTGTAAAAATCTAACGTGGCATTCAAAAGTTATAGCAGTTTAAAGTTTGGATCAAAATCTGGTTTTAAATTCTGTTTTTGATTTAAATCCTGCCACGCGTCGCAACCTTACTGGTGCGTACCGCTTCGCGCGGATCGCGCTCTGTGGACCGCACGATCTAAGTGGGATCTGGCGGCGCCGGCGTTCTGCATCGTCCGCGAGAGGGAGAGGGGTCTTACCAGGTTCGCCGGAGGCTGCTGAAGCTCGTGGTGGTACTGGCTTGCGGAGGGGCGTGCTGGTACGGCTTTAGGAGCTCGTCGGAGTAACGAGCGGCGTCGGTCGCTTGCAGACGCGGTGCTTTCCGAGGTTTGGCGTCGCCCTAACATGAGCCAGAGGCATCAGGAGTTGCGCAAAACGTAGGCGAACAAACTCCCGTGAACGAGGGGGCAAGGGGCGCTCGGGTTTTACCTGAATTGGTCGCCGGAGTCAAGCGGCGGCGCAGGTGGTTTCGGTCGTGGATGGAGACGACGACCTGGGTCACGAGCAGGCAAAAGAAATGTGTCAGCAGGTGCGTAAGAACATGCTGAGCATCCTTGTTTGATCGAGAGAGAAGGGGGCGGTCAAAGCTCACCGGAATCGGTCGCCGGAGTCGTCGGTACTGCGGCGGTTCTGAGCGAGTCGTGGGCAGCCTGGTGGAGTGAGCGTGAGATTGACTGGGGGGAAATGATCGTGGGGAGGTGGGGATCTTATAGAAGGTGCCTCGACAAGAAACGCCTGCGTTTAATGGCCCTAATTAAGCCGCGCCATCACCGGCAGTCACTGCAGCTGCGACGTGGTCGCGGGCGAGGTTTGGCGAAGACGATGACAGCGTGGACAGGGCCCGCTTGTCAGCGACGTGTGAAAGATGGGGGTGGGGTCCGTTCGTCAGTGACCGGCTGTGTGCGTTCGCGCGTGAGAGAAGGAAAGGAAATCCCTGGGTGGGCTAGTTGGGCTCGTTTCTCTGCTGGGCCACTTTCCTGGCGCTCGGCCCTTTTCCATTGTTTAGTTCTTTTTTATTTTCCAATTCGATTTTCTGGTTATGTTTTCAAATGGTTTCAAACTCAATTTGAATTCAAATTTTTCTGAGGTTTTGCAGGGGTGACTTGGTCTCAGAAATGAGTCAAAACTTGTGGGGTTGCCTTGCAAAGGTTTGGTCAGACTTAGATTTCAAATAAACAGAGACTATGCATCATTTGCAAATGTTTGAAATAGAGGTTTTGGAAATTATTTCTAATTTGAATATTTTGGTTAAACTTTTATACCCAATCTTTCCCATAGTGGGGCAAGCAAACAAGTTCTATATCTTTCAAGTTTCAAAAGGTGATGGCCTAATGAGTGAAATTTACTCACATGAAATCATAGCACAAGTTTCTGTTTTTGAGAAGAACCCTAAATGATGATGAATGCTTAGATGATATGAATGAGTTTTGAAATATGAATTTGGGGATGTTACAAATCTAACCCCCTTAAGATGAATCTCGCCCTCGAGATTCGGATTGGCTAGCAAATAGGTGAGGGTGGTCTTTCCGAAGGTCACCTTCTCTTTCCCATGTTGCTTCCTCTTTGGAGTGATGGTTCCATTGTACTTTGCAAAACTTGATAGTTTTTGTCCTTGTGACTCTTTCTGCGGTCTCAAGAATCTTGACAGGCTTTTCTTCATAGGTGAGGTCACTTGCTAGTTGAACTTCTTCCAATGGTATGGTATCCTTCAGAGAAGTTTCCTCCATCTCTGGGTGACATTTCTTAAGCTGACTTACATGAAATACATTATGGACAGCTGACAGGGATTCAGGCAATTCGACTTCATATGCAACTTCTCCCTTGCGACTTAGAATCTTGAATGGCCCAACATATCTTGGTGCCAACTTTCCTTTGACTCCAAATCTTTTCACTCCACGGAGTGGTGATACCCTGAGATAAGCTCTATCCACAACTTCGTAGGTGACTTCTCTACGATTAGAGTCCGCGTAGCTTTTCTGTCGGGACTGTGCTACCTTCAACCTGTCCTTAACCAGTTTGACCTTCTCTTCAGCGTCTTTGATAAGATGTGGTCCAAATAAACTTATCTCTCCCACACCATTCCATAGTAATGGGGTGGTACATTTTCTTCCGTAGAGTAACTCAAATGGTTCCATTCCAATACTAGCTTGATGACTATTGTTGTAAGAGAATTCTGCGTAAGGCAAGCTTTCATCCCAACTTGCTCCATAGTCTAAAGCACAGGCTCTCAACATGTCTTCATGAATTTGATTAGTCGTTTTCGTTTGTCCATAAGTTTGGGGATGAAAGGCAGTACTGAATTCCAATCTCGTTCCCAAAGATTCATGAAGCTGTCTCCAAAAGTGAGAAGTGAACTATGTTCCTCTATCTGACACAATACTCTTTGGCACACCGTGAAGGCATACAATTCTACTCATGTAAATTTTTGCTAACTTGGCACTTGTATAAGTTGTCTTCACGGGTATAAAATGAGCCACTTTAGTTAAGCGATCCACTACCACCCATATGGAATCATACCCTGACCTGGTCCTTGGTAATCCGGTAATGAAATCCATACCAATATTTGAAGGGTTTCGCGGCATAGTAAATCAAAATTTTCTACGGATGCGAACAGAGGGAAAGCCAAGATCTAATCTAGGAGATGCAATCAACGAGAGAGATTGGATTAGATCTTCATACCCTTGAAGATTCGCACAGCGGAACGTTCGTCGGAACGTGGGTGATGTAGTCGTACTCGCTTCTCCTCCTCGCGATCCGATCTGATCTAGCACCACAAGTGGCGGTGCCTCCGTGAGATTCACACGTGCAGCACCTCGACGTCTCCTCCTTCCTCGGACCAGCGAGTATGGTGGAGAGATAGATTGGATCTACAACACGACGGCGTGGTGTATATGGTGGAGAATTTCTGCTGCAGGGCTTCGCCTACAAACAGTCGGGAGGGAGAGAGGAAGGTAGCAAGGCAGCTAGGGCTTGGAGGAAGGTTTGTGTGTAGGGGGGAGGGGGTGCACCACCCCTCTATATATAGAGGGGGGCGGCCAGACCTTGCCCCTCCTCCAAGCCTATCTCTAGTTTAAACAATTTAAACTCTCCCTTATCTAGAAATCCTATCTCTAGTTTAAACGATTTAAACTCTCCCTTATCTAGAAATTCTATCCCGAGATTTAAACGAGTCAAATCTCTCTAGAATCGGCTGGGCCCTATGGGGCGTTGTGCCCCTGGCCCAATGCGGCCAGGACAGTCCCTCATAGGCCCATGCCCCCTCCCGGAAGGTGGGGCCACGTTGGTCCCCTTCCGGAAGGTTCTAGAAGCTTCCGGTACAATACCGATTAACCCGGAACAATTCCGAACTCCAAAAACTGCACTGCCTTATATGAATCTTATTCTCCGGACCATTCCGGAACCTCTCGTGATATCCCGGATCCCATCCGAGACTCCGAACAAAAATTCATAAACCAATTATCCAATCTATCCTAGCGTCGAGACACGTTAAGTGTGTGACCCTGCGGGTTCGAGAATATGCAGACATGATCTTCTATCAATAATCAACAGCGGGGTCTGGGCACCCATATTGACTCCCACACATTCATCGATGATCATATCGGATGAACCACGATGCCAGGATTCAATCAATCCCATATATATATTCCCTTCGTCTCGCGATATTTTACTTGCCCGAGATTCGATCGTCGGTACCGTCATACCTAGTTCAATCTCGTTCACAGCAAGTACTTTACTCGTTCCGTAATCCGATATCACTTTGTGATTAACTCCTTAACCACATTCATGCAAGCGGTGTTGATATCGATTACCGAGTGGGCCCGAAGTATATCTCTCCGACTTTGGAGGGACAAATTCCATCTCGATACATACAACCCAACAGATACTTCCCGATCACCTGAGAGACACCTTTATGATCACCCTCTCATAGGATGACGTTTGATGACCTCAAAGCTTTCTTCCGGTACCAGGGAGTTGCATTATCTCATGGTCTAAGGAATACAATATTTGACATAGGAAAAGCTTCGCAAAGATGAACACGATGAAACGATCTAATTGCTTCGCTTAGTTTGGGTCTGTCCATCATATCATTCTCCCAATGATATGATCTCATTATCAATTGACAACTCATGTCTATGGTTAGGAAACCTTAACCATCATTGATCAATGAGCTAGTCCTTAGAGGCGTACCAGGGACACGGTGTTGTTCACAAACCACACAAGAATTAATGTTTCCGCTTAATACAATTCTAGCATGGAATATAAACTTTATCATGAACAAGAATTATAATAATAACATCTTTATTATTGCCTCTAGGGCATAATTCCAACAATATTTTCCCACTTCCATGCAGGAATAGGCAGTGGTTGAAGCAAACCTGCTGGTTTCTGGTGCTCTGCTTTGACTCTGCTACACACATCACACAAAGCAATATGTTCGGCGATGTCCCTTTTGAGATTGTTCCACCAAAATCTTTCCTTCATGTCCATGTACATCTTGGTATTTCCCGGGTGGATAGAATATGGAGAGTTGTGAGCCTCTTGTAGAATCAGTTTCCGCAACTCTGGATCTTGTGGAACACAAATACGTTTCCCGTGCCATAAGGTACCTTGTTCGTCTATATGGAAACTCTTGGCTTTCCCTAGACTTATATTTTCCTTAATCTTTTCAATCTCCTTATCAGTCTTCTGAACTTCTCGGATCTTTTCCAATAAAGTGGGTTGAACATCTAAGGACATGAGATGTCCTTCTGGTACAATCTCCAATCTGAGTTCCTTGAATTGCTTACACAAGTCATCTGGCAATTCCCCTTTGATAAGGCCATTTACAAACGTCTTACGACTTAGAGCATCGGCTACTACATTCGCTTTACCGGGGTGGTATTGCAAACTTAAGTCGTAATCCTTGATGAGTTCTAACCATCTCCTTTGCCTCATGTTGATTTCTTTCTGGGTGAAGATATACTTCAAGCTCTTATGATCGGTGAACACTTCACACCGCTTACCCAAAAGGTAATGCCTCCACGTTTTGAGTGCATGGACAACAGAGGCTAACTCCAAATCATGAGTAGGATAGTTTACCTCATGAGTTTTGAGTTGTCTCGAAGCATAGGCTACGACTTTACCATCTTGCATAAGTACGGCACCCAAACCTTGATGAGACGCATCACAATATACTTGGAAATCCTTTTCCAAATCTGGCAGACATAGCACTGGTGCTGTTACAAGTCTCTTCTTCAATTCTTGGAAGCTGACTTCACAACCTTCAGTCCAAGAAAATTTCTTGTCCTTTTTTAACAATTCTGTCATTGACTTAGCAACCTTTGAGAAATTCTCAATGAATCTTCTGTAGTAACCTGCTAAGCCGAGGAAACTACGAACTTCTTTTACATTCTTGGGAGATTCCCATTCTGTCACAGCTGAAACCTTAGCAGGATCAACTGCTACACCATCCTTTGTCATAACATGACCAAGAAAACCAACTTCCTCTAGCCAAAACTCACACTTGCTGAATTTGGCGTAAAGCTTATGCTCTCTTAGCTTTTCAAGTATCAAGCGCAAGTGTCTTTCATGTTCTTCCTTGCTCTTGGAGTAGACCAAGATGTCATCGATGAAAACGACAACGAACTTGTCTAAGAATTCCATGAACACCTTGTTCATCATATTCATGAAGTATGCCGGAGCGTTGGTTAAACCAAAAGGCATCACAGTGTACTCATACAATCCATACCTTGTGGTGAATGCGGTCTTAGGTATGTCTTGCTCTCTTATCTTGAGTTGAAAATAGCCTGACCGAAGATCAATCTTCGAGAACACACATGCTCCTTCCAACTGATCAAACAAGTCGTTGATTCTTGGCAAAGGGTATTTGTTCTTGATGGTCACCTCGTTGAGAGAATGGTAGTCAATACACAATCTTTGCGTTCTATCCTTTTTCTCCACAAACAATACTGGGGCTCCCCAAGATGAAGAACTTGGTTGAATAAACCCTTTCTGCAACTGTTCTCCTAGCTGCTTCTTGAGTTCTTTCAGTTCATCAACTGACATTTTGTACGGTCTCTTAGCTATTGGTCCAGAACCTGGTACCAAATCTATCAGAAACTCCACATCTCTATCTGGTGGCATTCCTGGTAATTCTTCCGGAAATACATCCGGATACTCACACACAATTGACACACTGTCCATACTAACCCCCTTAAGAGAATTCAGCTTACTTCCTTTGGGTTCAAAGTTTGACTTGAATTTTATTCTTTTCCCTTCTGGAGTTGTGAGTGCAACTGTACGATTGGCGCAATCTAGTACTCCTCCATACTTAGCCATCCAATCCATTCCCAAAATCACATCCAATCCTTGGGAATTCAGAATTATCAGGTTCACACTACTAGGAAAACGGCTATAGGTAATCAGCACATCTGTGGCTCACATGGTTGAAGTGCCCCACGGCTAAATCAGGCGTGGCTCACCTGTGGGCAGTGCCCTACTAATAACTAGAACAATTGTGGCGCACATGACTATAGTATGCCACAGATGTGTGTGGGCCAGGGCCCTGTTGGCCGCACGCCAAACATCTGTAGCGCACTATAGTCAGGTGCGCCACGGTTGTTAGGGTCATCTGTGGCGCACATGGGTCTGGTGCGCTACGCCTAAGCGCATGCCCCCCTCTGCTCTGAAACGGCCACAAACTTCTGTGGCGCACTCGGCCTAGTGCGCCACAGATGTACAAACTTAGCCGTAGGGCACTCTGCCCTAGTGCCCTACGCCTAAGTGGCATGCACCAACTCCACCCCCCCCCCCCCCCCCCCCCCCCGTGGATCGCCTTTTTAGGGTTTGCAAAAAATGAACGAAAATGATAAACACTTCAAAAAATTAAATCCTTTCATATTTAGGTAGGTAATGTGGTATAGCTTCTAGTAAAATTAACAGAAATGACTTTCGACTTTATTTGCAAAAAAAAGTAATCCCACGGTAAAAAGGCCATAACTTTTGCATACGATATCGAAAAAAATCGTATAATATACCAAAATGACCAGAACGAGATTCCAGATCCGCTTGCAACGCCTTTAGGTCGTTTTGCGATTTTTTAGATTTTCAAAATTCGAAAAGAGTAAAAAGTTATGGTCAAAAAACCGTTTTTTCCTGAAAAAAAACAGGGCGACTTATCCGTAGCGCACCTACACCTAGTGCGCCACGGATAAGCTTGGGCGGGATTCAAATTTGAATCCCCACCCCGCCCTCCTCCCTTTTCCTTTCCCCTTTCCCCTTTTCCCTTCCCCTTTTCCCTCTTCCTCTCCCTTTCCCTTCTCCTTCTTCCTTCTTCCTTCTTCCTTCTTCCTTCTTCTTCTCCCTTCTCCCTTCTCCCTTCTCCTTCTCCCTTCTCCTTCCCTTCTCCTTCTCCTCTCCTTGCAGTGACGGCGCGACGTCGACCTCCTTCTCCTCCTCCTCGCAGTGACAACGGCAACGTCGACCTCCCTTCCTCCCTCTCTTCCTCCATCTCTTCCCACCTCCCTCTCTTCTTCTCCTCCTCCTCTTCTTCTCCTCATCTTCCTCCTCTTCCTCCTCTTCTTCTCCTCCTCTTCCTCCTCTGCCTCCTCTTCTTCTTCTCCTCCTCTTCCTCCTTTGCCTCCTCTTCTTATTCTCCTCCTCTTCCTCCTATTCTCCTCCTCCTCCTTGCAGTTCCGACGACGACAACAAGGTGACGACGAGGAGGCGACGACGGCGACCTGCACCGACGCGCGATGGCACTGACGACGAGATCCAGATCTACTACTTTTTTTTTGAATTTTGAAATTTATATCTGTGGCGCACAGCACCTAGTGCGCCACGGTTACCGTTTCATACGCGTGGCGCACCAGCCCAAACTTCTGTGGCGCACTGGCATGTGCGCCACGCCTGTATCTAAACTTCTGTGGCGCACTAGGCAGTGCGCCACGGCTGAGAGATAGCCGTAGCACAAGGCCCGTGGCGCACTGCTAGTGCGCCACGGATGGGCATTTCGGGTGCGCCGCTAACAGCCTGTTTCCTAGTAGTGTCACTTGAAACTTATGTTTCCCAAACTCTATGACTAAGTCATGACATCCTGAGTTTACTATCATTTCTCCACCTGGAGAACTTACTCTTATAGGACACCCAATGGTTTCTACTGGTAGTTCATTTCTTTCAACGAATGCTTTTGATATGAATGAATGAGATGCACCGGTATCAAAGAGTATAAATGCTGGAATGGAATTGAGTCTGAACTTACCAGCAACGGCATCAGGCTCTTCATAGACCTCCTCCACATTGATGTGGTTAACCTGTCCTTTCTGGAAAGGATTTGGCTTGTTAGGTCCCTCCACTTTCTTCTCAGGGCACTCATTAGCATAATGCCCCAACTTCTTGCATTTGAAGCACTCCACTTGACCGATGTCCTTTTTAACATGCTGACTTCCACTTCCACTACCATTCCCACTGTGGTGGCTCTTGTGTCCACTCTTGTGGTTCTTGTACTTATCATTGTCATGACTGCGGTGATGCTTGTTGTCATGACGGTTGTGGTTGTGGTGCTTGTTGAATTTCCCATGCTTATGAGATCCTGAGCTGCCACTGTCATCATAGTGAGATCGTTTGTGAGACGATCCCGAGCTGTGTTTGTCGGAGTGTTTCCTCTTCCTACTCTCGACTTGCTTCATTTTACTTTCCAAAATAGCAGCCTTGTCACACAAAGACTGATAAGTTGGAACATATGCCACAGACAACTGTAGGTTTTGCTCATCATTCAACCCCTCCAGAAATTTTTCCTTTCTTTTTGCATCGGTGTCAACTTCATCTGGTGCATAGCGCGCCAGATTGTTGAACTCTTCTATGTACTCAGCCACGCTGCGGTGGCGCTGTTTCAGGTTATGAAACTCCTTCTTTTTCAGACTCATTATTCCTGATGAGATATGATCAGTGCGAAAGCCATCTTCAAAGGTATCCCAAGTCACTTCATCAATAGGAGTGGTGATTTGGAAGTTGTCCCACCATGTGGCGGCTGGTCCTTCCAACAGATGTGCTGTGAACCTGACTTTTTCAGCATCCGTGCAACCCACGGTCACTAAGTCTTTGTTCACAGAACGTAGCCAGTCATTGGCTACCATGGGATCAGTTGTTCCCGAAAACTTTGCTGGCCTCAGACGCAGAAATCTGGTGAGCATATCAAAACCCGGAGGGTTGTTGTTGTTGTTGTTGGGGTTGTTGTTGTTGTTGTTGTTGTTGTTGTTGTTGTTGTGGTTTTGGATGAATGTTGTCATCATTTGCATAAGCTGTGTTTGCGCATTCATCATTTGTTGCATTTCCGGGGTGATGTTGTTGGGGTTGGGGTTTGCGCGACGGGGAGGCATCTGTGGTTTGTTCAAATAGATAAGAATGAGATACCCATAGATGTTTTATGCACCATACACCATAAACAAACACATAACAAACAACATAAGAATAAAAGTTCAACAACCACATAATAAGCTCATGAAGTAAAACACACAAATGGCAAGCCATCCACATGTCGGATGGTCCAATAATAAGTTCACGATAACAAGTACGAATATGAAAGATAAACGAACAATCAAGTCTACTCATCAGCATCAATCTCCTCCTCGACGAAGGTAAGACCTGCGTTCTCCATCGTGGTCTTGTTCTCCTCAATCGTAGTGGTCAAGGAATCGACCTTGGCCTTGAGAGCCCTCTTCTGGGAGCGAAGTCTCTCAATAACCATCTGCTGCTGCTCAAGCTCGAAATCCTTGGACTTCAGTTCCTCGGTCATGTCCCGGATCTTCTTGTTCCTATCCTGGACGCGTTTCTCCTGACTCTTGAACTTATGGTCCTGGGCCTCGAACTTTGTCTCCATTTCTTTGATCATCTCATCCTGCTGTGCGAAAAGCTTGTCCTTCTCGCGTAGCTGTACCTGAAGCTCGTCATTGCCAAGCATGACGTTCGTCCTATCCGTGTCCACGTGTCTGAGGAGAGTCTCTAAGTCCTGGAGATAGAGACGTATCGACTCTGCCGTGTCCCTCGAGTCATCCTCAAAATCGATGGAATATCCATCAACATCACGCCTTCCGAGGACGTGGAAGTGAGTGCCCCTAACCTGTCGGGAGTGACGGCCTAACAAACGTCCTATCAGGTCCTGCATGACTACCTCCATGCCTCTCTCCCTGTCGTCGTGCATCAGCTTGAAGACGATGGCCTCTGTGGTAGGCTCAGTCTGGCGTCCTAGCTGGTTCACCTTGAAGCCCAGAGGTCCTTCCTCTCGAACTTGGTGAGTGGGTACACCGTGATGGTGGGAAGAGGGAGATCGAGCAAAGTGGTAAGCTCAATGATACGGGGTCCGAAACGAGTAACCCGGAACTCCTCAATAGTGCTGACGGCAATAGGCATCTATTTATAAAATTGAAAAGTTAGAACAATACTATTTAAGATGAATACAAAACAACCATCTCATACATAACCATGGAACACAATTTTCACACAAGTCATGCATACATAAATCCTTTACATCATACAAGGTCCAATTTATTTAAGGTATCATTTTGAAAAATAAGGTGATAGATGGTGGTCCACTAACAAAGTGTGCTTATAGGCCTATTTCACTGGATCTGGTGGCTATCACAATGTTCCTAGAGGCAATCCACCTATCTTGATCACATGATTCCATCACTAGGTCTATTATATCTCCCCTTAACTCTTGGTTGGTGGTTTCCAACTCTTGGGTAAGTTCCTTCTCTTTCTCTAAGTCTTTTTGGAGGTTGAGCATTCTGCACTTGAATCTAGCACTTAGTTCTTTGATAGTCCTCCAAGCTGCATCTCTGGCTGACTCAAAGAATGTGGTGTGCATTTTAGTGTTGGTGTACATGCAGAATCCCCTTTCTTTGTGGTTGTCTTCCTTGTTTTTGTACAAGTGAAGTTGCACCCACCAATACTCCACTCCTTCATCCATCACCGGAAAGCCTTTGTACACAGCTGCACCATGTGCTTCCATTGCCACCATGAGGTCCTTGAGTATATTGGGAAACTCAGTTTCACACTCCAAGGTCATGGTCATGAGTGGTCCTTTCTTCACGGCTTCGTTGATGGAGTTCATCTACAAATGGAGTTGAGAATGAAAAGATTAGAAAAGTTTTACGAGAAGAATAGACAAGTGTAGAAGTAGTTGAATTTTTTTTCCTTAGTGGTTTTCAAATCCTAGGGTCATAATCCTACAGGCAACAACCTGACTCTGATACCATCTGTTAGACCCCTCCTTTATAAAGGAAAGGATCCCTTTGATTGCAATGCTAGTCCCTGGATCAATGCTAGCATCCACAGTTTAAGATGAAGTACACAGATACAAAGGTCGTTTATTACATTCATTCCAGAGATAAAACATAGTCTGTTACAACTCATGGCCATAGGCCTAATACAAGAGTTTAAGGAATAAGCAAATAAACACAAGTCTTCATCTTCATGTGCCACAGGCAAGCATGTTGAGTGTAGACTCATGACTCCTAATCATCATCGGAGTAACCTGCAACATCACAAGTTACAGCCACAGAGGGTCAATACTTTGGAATAGTATTGGCAAGTGATACCTTAGTATATTTTAAGTGGACTATATTACTATATGCAATTTTGGCTAAGTGTAGCTTGGCTTGCTTTGCTTGAAAATAAGTTTTACCTATTAGTTGAAATCACTAAGTTTTCTTTGTCAAAACATTCCCAAAGAACCACCAATAGACATTGGGGTCTTCACCCTTGTTCACCCATAATTTTTACTTAGAAATTGGAGTGATGAGATTCTTGTAGCTTCCATGTCTTGATGCTCAAAAGTGTCCATTTCCTTGGACTAGGCTAAGTACTTAGGTTTTCCATCTGCAGAGGTTGTGCACTTTCCCCACCAGACTTGGTTTCCCAAGACAGGACCTTTCAGATGCTTTTCCTTAGTCAAATGGACGCGTTCGAACCTATCATCCCATCTACCACCAACTGTCCAAATGACTAAGTTCTAGCAACCTATATGATCAAGGCAGAGCCCATATTGCCAAGTGGTTGCACTGTAAGCTTTCTCAACACTTGGCCTCCAAATCCCTTTGTGCCTGGGTGGCTTACCACAAGTGATATACACAACCCAAGTCCATGGCCTTGTGTAACCACTAAACATAACCCATTCTTCCATTCCACCCAGGAGGTTCATTTGACTTAGTGGTTTTATTAGGAAAGTATAAGTCTCATGACTTAGATACATTTTCTTCATAGTAAGTGTAGTTTTCCTCCAACCCTTGTTTGCTATATAGCTAGGCTAAGCAAGGCATGGCAACATATCTTAGGGGAAAATTCCTTAGCAATTCTACTAGACTACATAGGATTTCCCATTTTTGCATTAGACAAATAACATGCATTACTATAGCAAAACATCTAATGCTAGTACAAAACATAGGATAAAAATATTAATGAAAATATCACTTGCCTTGGTAGTGGGGAGAGTAGCAC
The DNA here is from genome assembly GCA_916181665.1 of Avena sativa. NCBI lineage: Eukaryota > Viridiplantae > Streptophyta > Magnoliopsida > Poales > Poaceae > Avena > Avena sativa. Next base: position 40,150,489 of record OV702300.1, on the reverse strand, counting down.
TCTTCACAATCACAATCACTAGCAAAATCTACAAGAAAAATTATAGCATTCAATTTCACACAATTTATTCAATCAAACATAATATGAATGCATGCATGCAAGTATTTTACTAAGTGGTGATTTTGGAATTTTCCCAAGCATGTGCATGATACTGAAACATAACAGGACACAAAAATTTGCCCTATTAAAACTTATTTAGCATTAAAACTAATTTCCAAAACAAAACTATACTCAAAATAGCTTTAAGCAAGATTCCACAAATAAAGTCATTTTAATGGTTACTATTTGTTAAACCAATTGGACATTCAGAAAGGTCTTGTTTCACTGAATCCAACGGTATAAAATTTGTAAAAATCTAACGTGGCATTCAAAAGTTATAGCAGTTTAAAGTTTGGATCAAAATCTGGTTTTAAATTATGTTTTTAATTTAAATCCTGCCACGCGTCGCAACCTTACTGGTGCATACCGCTTCGCGCGGATCGCGCTCTGTGGACCGCACGATCTAAGTGGGATCTGGCGGCTCAGATGCGCGCTTACCCTTTCATTCAAGGTTCTATCCTAGCCCTACGATGCAGATCCAACGGTCCAAATCACCAGGCCAGAAACGGGCGGCGCTGGCGGTGCTAACTGGAGGCGGCGCATCTGACTACGGCGGCGCTGGCGTTCTGCATCGTCCGCGAGAGGGAGAGGGGTCTTACCAGGTTCGCCGGAGGCTGCTGAAGCTCGTGGTGGTACTGGCTTGCGGAGGGGCGTGCTGGTACGGCTTTAGGAGCTCGTCGGAGTAACGGGCGGCGTTGGTCGCTTGCAGACGCGGTGCTTGCCGAGGTTTGGCGTCGCCCTAACATGAGCCAGAGGCATCAGGAGTTGCGCAAAACGTAGGCGAACAAACTCGCGTGAAATAGGGGGCAAGGGGCGCTCGGGTTTTACCTGAATTGGTCGCCGGAGTCAAGAGGCGGATCAGGTGGTTTCGGTCGTGGATGGAGACGAAGACCTGGGTCACGAGTAGGCAAAAGAAATGTGTCAGCAGGTGCGTAAGAACATGCTGAGCATCCTTGTTTGATCGAGAGAGAAGGGGGCGGTCAAAGCTCACCGGAATCGGTCGCCGGAGTCGTCGGTACTGCGGCGGTTCTGAGCGAGTCGTGGGCAGCCTGGTGGCGTGAGCGTGAGATTGACTGGGGGAAAATGATCGTGGGGAGGTGGGGATCTTATAGCAGGTGCCTCGACAAGAAACGCCTGTGTTTAATGGCCCTAATTAAGCCGCGCCATCACCGGCAGTCACTGCAGCTGCGACGTGGTCGCGGGCGAGGTTTGGGGAAGACGATGACAGCGTGGACAGGGCCCGCTTGTCAGCGACGTGTGAAAGATGGGGGTGGGGTCCGTTCGTCAGTGACCGGTTGTGTGCGTTCGCGCGTGAGAGAAGGAAAGGAAATCCCCGGGTGGGCTAGTTGGGCTCGTTTCTCTGCTGGGCCACTTTCCTGGCGCTCGGCCCTTTTCCATTGTTTAGTTCTTTTTTCTTTTCCAATTCAATATTCTGGTTATGTTTTCAAATGGTTTCAAACTCAATTTGAATTCAAATTTTTCTGAGGTTTTGCAGGGGTGACTTGGTCTCAGAAATGAGTCAAAACTTGTGGGGTTGCCTTGCAAAGGTTTGGTCAGACTTAGATTTCAAATAAACAGAGACTTGCATCATTTGCAAATGTTTGAAATAGAGGTTTTGGAAATTATTTCTAATTTGAATATTTTGGTTAAACTTTTATACCCAATCTTTCCCATAGTGGGGCAAGCAAACAAGTTCTATATCTTTCAAGTTTCAAAAGGTGATGGCCTAATGAGTGAAATTTACTCACATGAAATCATAGCACAAGTTTCTGTTTTTGAGAAGAACCCTAAATGATGATGAATGCTTAGATGATATGAATGAGTTTTGAAATATGAATTTGGGGATGTTACACTCCACTTCTCTTGGTCCCAACTTAATGAGTCATGGACTTCAACTAGGGACTTGTCAACTTGAATGTTTAGCAAGATCCAGTGGAATCTGCGGACGTTTACATAAGCATACATGCATAGCTCATTGAGTAAGCAAAAATAAAATGTGTACAAGATAGAAACACTCACTTGAAGTTATAAGGAAATAGTATTTCCTTAAAAAAATTATTCTCGGTTAAGAACCTGTACAGGTCTTCCTCCACGTCCTTGGGGTGACTCTTTAACGTATATTCATTAACGATATATGGGTTAATGAACCCAACATCATATCTTCTAGCTCTTTTGCATTCAAGCATCTTCATTCTGCAGAATATAATATCATACAAAAGGATATATAGTTAGGATAATATATTAAATACAATGAATGAGCTAAGCTACAAACTTAATTATAGAAATAAATCACTTATAGACAGTAGCAACCAATGATAGATTCGTCGAGGGCGCGCTGGTTGTATAACTGAAGTAGTTTGGTCATTTGAACCTGTATCGAGTATGGTTTGAAGAGATGCTCCTTTCCAACGTCCACCGGAAACCACTATTTCTGATGCTTTTTTTCTGCTTGCGACATGTACCATTCGTGCAGATTTCGCATATGTGTTGATAGACGCGCAAGCTCCTCATTACTGACTAAAGGCTCCCCTTGGACATACTTCCGTACTATCTGACCCACTGGCGTATCTTCATAGCCTAAATATTGACCAAGAGACATATTTTCTTTGGTAGAAAGTGCTTTGGCCTACGATATAGTGATGCCCATTAGTGCAGCATTAGTACGGGCTCTAGGGTCCATAATTTGCATGTCCATATCCATTTCATCTCTGAAGGCCTTGTCGAGGTCTGAAATGACTTTGAGCGGGGCGACCGATTGATTCTTTTGTGCTCCGTGCTAGGCAACTTGCTTCCCGCTTTTTGCACTTGTGCTTTTCTTCTTCTTTGCTTGCTTAATAATCTCCCGGTCACAGTCTCATTCGAGATTCATCGATATCTGAGATGGTTGCTCAATAAAGGACTTAGCCCACTTTTTGGTTTTTTCATCATATATTGTCTTTGGCTCAGGCTTTTTAGGTGCAAAATGCGACTTAACTTGGGCAGCCACATCCGCGTTAGTTTCCTCATCGGTCTTGTCATAAGGTCTCTTTGGAAGAGTCGGCGGGATGTCGACTATCTTCGCCGTTTGACCTTTCTTCGATGTGGGGCGCGGGGAGCGTCGACCTTCCGTTTCTTCGACAAGGTAGTAGTATTGCATGGAGGCGGAGGCGGAGATCGAGTATTGCACGGAGGCGGAGAATGAGTTGATGTACTCCTGTTGCGGTGATCGTCAGCGGGGCGGGGTGGACTTGGAGGGTGATGATAATCGGGTTGGGGTGGACTTGGAGGTTGACGATATTCGATGTGGGGTGGACTTGGATTCCTCGGAGTCGGTGGCCTTGGCGCTTAGCCTAGAAACTTGATGTACTTCTTCTTCCATAGAATGATGTTGTGCTTAACATCACCTAGTTTCGTAAGGCCTTTAGGCTTAGCGATGTCAATCTCTAGGTCCGCAAAATCCTCCACTATGTCATCCATTATGACACGAGCATAGCCAGGTGGAATCGGAAGTGAATGGTGGAGTGCTCCAGGTAGAAAAGGTAAAGCATTGCGATCACCACCTTGAAGGACAGGTTGTTCATTGGCTGATGTAGCTCACATTGTGCCATCTCTCTGACATTATCCACGGGGTAGCGAGGAGCCGGTGCATCATCTAGCAGTGCTTGTTCATCAACCTGGACCTCCGTGGAAGCCACGCTGCTTCTCCACTGGCTAAGATCCTGCGGTTGATTTGATGACTCCTTTGGCTAATTTCTTGCATGAGGTTCTTCAAATCAGCTAGGTCCTGCTCTACCTTGGAGATCCGGTCTGCCTCCCGGTCCTTCTTTCTCTGACGGCTTCTGTAACTGTCATTATACTAAGGAAACCCTTTCTTCCACGAGATACCGGCGCCTTTGCCTCGTGTTCGCCCCACCTTTTCAGGATTCCCGAGGGCACGTGTCAGCTCGTCGTTCTCTCTCTCGGGACGGAGCAATCCCAATTGAGCATCGTTCATTGCTTGAATAAGGTCTTTGGAGGGTTTGTCTTCCCTGTTTTTGGGTCCAACGATCCGTCATGCCCATACCACCAGTGCTTTGACCTCTCAGGTCATCCATCTGTACTAGGTGTGACGCCTCTAGTCCTCATGTCCCGCTCCATAGTTTCCCACATAGGGACGACACTCTTGTAGCCACTTGTCCCCAATTTATGATGGTATTTCTTTTTGGCAGCATTTAATGCATTCTTTGCCGACTTTGCCTTTGCTTTATCAGATTGCTTGTACGTTACAAAATCAGGCCACTGTTGTCTCAACTTCTCTTTTGCTCCTACGAAGTATGGAGTTTTCTTTTTCGCGACATATTTCGCATATAAACTTTTCTTGTGGTTCCGGTATAGTCTCACTCTTTTTTCAAGCCCATCCGTCCTTGGGGTAATACCATCTGCCTCAAATTATTCATACTCTGGAGGTAATATGAAATGCACTATGAGCTTATGCCAAAGGTCATCTTTGGCATCATCGGTGACATAGCTGTTGGATTCTTCACCGAGTTTCTTTGACTTATTCCATTCTTGGATGGTGATCGGCAGGTTGTCCCTAACAAGAACACCACATTGATTTGTAAACATCCTCCGGTGCTTCTTTGGAGCAATCAGTTCACCATCATCATCTATTTCTTTGATGGTGAACCTCTGATTACCATCCAACTTTTTGTTTTACCCTTGTTTCGTTCGAGCTGTCGATTGCTTCGTTCTGGTGGGATAAAAGAAGAAGAGAGAGTGATTAATTTATATATTGATATATCTAGATGAATTAATGAATAGAGGTATCACGAGGCTTTATATATGTACCTCGTCAGATCCTGTCGAGGGGCCATCATTATTTTTGTTATTTGTTTGCCCTTCGTCCATTCGGTCTTCCCCTTGGTACATCAGGTTTTCCTCTAGTCCATCACCGGATGGATTCAGATATGAGGAAATCTCTTCCTGTAGCAAAATATCTTCACCGGTAGTAATATTAAGAGGAATTTCACCTCTTATCATGCCGTGAAAAAAACCTTCACCAATGTGACCAGGATCTTCGGATGGATCCATGACTTAATTAACTATAGCAGAAAGAGAGTTAAACAGGTTAGAAAAAACAATAACACTAATAACAAAAACAATAACCCTAATAACACTAATTAATAACCCTAATATTATTTGTGGTAAAACAATAATCCTAATAACTAATACAAAAAAACAATAACCCTAATATTATTTGTGGTAATTCAATAAACTTAATAACTAAAACAAAAAATAACCCTAATTAATAACCCTAATATTATTTGTGGTAAAACAATAATCTTAATAACTAAAACAAAAAAAACAATAACCCTAATTAATAACCCTAATATTATTTGTGGTAAAACAATAATCCTAATAACTAAAACAATAAAACAATAACCCTAATATTATTTGTGGTAAAACAATAATCATAATTATAATAATCCTAATATTATTTGTTGTAAAACAATTTAATCCTAATAACTAAAACAATAATCCTAATCATAATAACTAAAACAATAATTCTAATTATAATAACCCTAGCTAATATTATTTTTGGTAAAAAAACCACCCTTGAGCTCACTAACGCAGGCGGCAGCACGTGACGGCGCCACGGCGAGGCAGCGCGCGCGGCATCATGAAACGATGGAGTGGTGTCACGTTACGGCACGGCGGAGCGACGGAGCACGCACGGCGGAGCGGCGGTGGAATCGGTGGCCGGACAGCACCTCCCCTGCGTGTCTTTGATGCGTCGCCTGTGAGTGCTTCGTCTTCGTCTTCGTCGAGGAATGCCATGTGTTGGGCAGCACCTCCCCTGGCACGCAGTATATATAGGGACCCCCCCTTTAGTCCCGGGCTAAGCCATCGCCCACGACTAGAGGGTCTCTAGTCCCGGGCCGTGGCTTAACCAGCGACTAAAGACCCCCACTTTAGTCGCGGGTTAAGCCACGTCCCGGGACTAGTTTGTTTTTTCGGCCGCTTCGTTTTCGCGCGCGTAGGAACCCTCTAGTCCCGGGTCCAGCCACGACCTGCGACTAGTTTATTTTTTGTAAATTTTCTTTTTTAATTCAAATCAAATATAAAACTTTGGAAAAACATATCTTCTATTGGAAAAATCCAAATAAAACAAATAATATGTCTATTATTGTCATAAAAATATAAAGAATCTTAATATAATATCCATACATCTGTTTGCATAATTTATCAATTCTTTTGTTTGTAATTTTTCTTTTTTAATTCAAATCAAATATAAAACTTGGAAAATCATATCTTCTATTGTAAAAATCCAAATAAAACAAATAATATGTCTATTATTATTATAAAAATATAAAAAATCTTAATATAATATCCATACATTTGTTTGCATCATTTATAAATTATTTCATTAGTAAATTTTCTTTTTTAATTCAAATCAAATATAAAACTTTGGAAAATCATATCTTCTATTGTAAAAATCCAAATAAAACAAATAATATGTTTATTATTATCAGAAAAATATAAAGAATCCTAACATAATATGCATACATCTGTTTGCATCATTTATAAATTATGTCGTTTGTAAATTTTCTTTTTTTAATTCAAATCAAATATAAAATTTTGGAAAATCATATCTTCTATTGTAAAAATCCAAATAAAACAAATGATATGTCTATTATTATCAGAAAAATATAAAGAATCTTAATATAATATTCATACATCTGTTTGCATCATTTATAAATTATTTCATTTGTAAATTTTATTTTTTTAATTCAAATCAGATATAAAACTTTGGAAAATCATATCTTCTATTGTAAAAATCCAAATAAAACAAATAATATGTCTATTATTATCAGAAAAATATAAAGAATATTAATATAATATCCATACATCTGTTTGCATCATTTATAAATTATTTCATTTGTAAATTTTCTGTTTTTAATTCAAATCAAATATAAAACTTTGGAAAATCATATCTTCTATTGTAAAAATCCAAATAAAACAAATAATATGTCTATTGTTATCAAAAAAATATAAAGATATTTTCTAGTGCTTATAAATAGAGCAGCCTATAAATAGAGCAAAGGGCGGGCAGGCTGGATCGAGTAGACTATAAATAGAGGAAAAGGCCTATAAATAGAGGGAAATGCCTATAAAGAGAGGGTTCACCTTTAGTACCGGTTGGAGAAACCAACCGCGACTAAAGGGATTGCGGCAGACTGGGCTAGGCAGCACTAATAATAGGGGTGAGTGCCAACATTATGTCATGCAGCTTGTACCTTGTCCCGGATGGTGTCACCAACCAGGACTAAAGGCCAACCGGGACAAAACATGAGTCAGCACTAATAATAGGGGTGAGTGTCGACATTATGTCGTGAGTGTCGACACTATGCTAAGCTGCTTGTACTATAAATAGGCATCCTTGTGAGTCCAGTCCTCTAGCCAGTTTGAGGCATCTCCAAGATGGTTTTCGAGAGCAGGGACACCACTACGGCCAGCTTGAGGGATATGCCGCCGGATCCCAGTCCTCCGACATCTCCAACAAGCTGGCCATATAGGCACTTCCTAATATGTGAAACTAGCTAGTTAGCTCCCAGGCGTATTGATCTAGTTAGAGAAGTTATAAGCTCCAAGATGGTGTGCGAGAGCAGGGACACCCCTATAGCCAGTTTCAGGGAGATGCTGTCGGAGACCAGTCCTCTGGCATCTCCAAGAAACTGGTCATAGAGGCACTCCCTAATATGTGACCACGGTGTTTGGAGATCAGATCTTAATGGTAAGTACGATTCGGGACTAAAGGCCCCCCTTTAGTCCTGGTCCAGCCAGAAAACGGGACTAACACACTCAAGATGGTGTGTAGATAACACTATAAAAATGGACACATGGAGCATCTTCATTCATAAAATGTTACAATTATTACACATCATTTCTTCGCGTTTGTCCCTTTCTGATTCCGCCGTATCCATGGAGCATCTTCATTCATTAACACGATGCTTGGGTCATCCTTCACTACGAAGGGCGGAATTTCATGAAACTTATCACAATGTTCTGACATGTCTGTCTTGTCCTCCACTCCCATGATGTTTCTTTTTCCTGAAAGAACTATGTGGCGCTTTGGCTCATAGTCTGATGTATTCTTTTGCTTATTTTTTGTTTTTCTAGGTTTGGTAGACATGTCCTTCACATAGATAACCCGAGCCACATCATTGGCTAGGACTTAAGTACCCAAGATTGTTGAGATCCAATGATGTCATTCCATACTTCTTGTCTACCTCAACCCCTCCTCCTGTCAGCTTGAACCATTTGCACCGAAACAAGGGTACCTTAAAAGTAGGTCCATAGTCAAGTTCCCATATCTCCTCTATGTAACCATAATATGTGCTATTTGACCCATTGTTCTCTGTTACATCAAAGAGGACACCACTTTTTTGGTTGGTGATCTTTTTATCTTGGGCGATCGTGTAAAATGTATACCCATTTATCTCGTACCCTTGGAAAGTCGATATATTCGAAGATGGTGACCTAGAAAACAAGTATAGCTGATCTCCAAGAGTGTTGATTTTGATGATATGTTGCAACCAACCGCCAAAACTCTTCATGTGTTCATCTCTAATCCAAGAGTCATGCTTTCCAGGGTTGTTGGAGCGTAAAATTTTCTTGTGTTCCTCGATATACGGGGCTTCCAAGATAGAATTCTGTAGAACTGTATAATGTGCTTCGGTGTAAGAATGTGTGTCCCTACATATTATTGATATCCTTCCTAGAGTACACTTTCCACTCAGTCTCCCCTCATACCGCGATTGAGGAAGACCAATCGGCCTAAGGTCAGGAACAAAGTCAACACAAAGAATGACCTCCTCTATTCCATAGCCCTTACAGATGCTTCCTTCTAGCCTAGCATGGTTACAAACATATTTGTTTAAGATTCCCATGAACCTATCAAAGGGAAACATATTGTGTAGAAATAGAGGACCGAGAATGGAAATCTCTTCGACTAGGTGAACCAGTAGGTGAGTCATAATATTGAAGAAGGATGGGGGGAACACCAACTTGAAACTGACAAGACATTGGACCACATCATTCTGTAACCATGGTAGATCTTCAGGATTGATTATCTTCTGAGAGATTCCATTGAGGAATGCACATAGCTTCACAATGGGTACTCGAACATTATCCGGTAGAAGCCCCCTCAATGCAATCGGAAGCATTTGCGTCATAATCACGTGGCAGTCATGAGACTTTAGGTTTTGGAACTTTTTTCTGCGATATTTATTATTCCCTTTATATTCGACGAGAAGCCATACGGGACCTTAATACTACTCAGGCATTCAAAAAATATTTCCTTCTCTTGTTTGGTAAGAGCATAGCTGGCATGGACCTTGAAACCATTCTGGATGCAGGGCATATGGGTCTTTCATATGTTGATGGTCCTTTCGTGCTTCTGGTGTATCTTTTGTGTTCCCATACATGCCCAAGAAGCCTAGCAGGTTCACGCAAAGATTCTTCGTCACATGCATCACATCGATTGCAGAGCGGACGTCTAAGAATTTCCAATATGGTAGCTCCCAAAAAATAGATTTCTTCTTCCACATGGGTGTGTGACCGTCAGCATCCTTCGGAACTGATGTTCCGCCAGGACCCTTTCCAAAGGTTACTATTTGATCCAAATCTTTGACCATATCAAATATATCAGCACCAGTATGCTCCTTAGGCTTCGTCTGGTGACATGCTAGACCATTGAAATGCTTGCCTTTCTTTCTTAAGGGATGCTTGGCCAAAAGAAACCGACGATGCCCATTGTACACATTCAGTCTCATCTAAACAATACGTGCATGGAATGTATCCCTTGTTTGACTGTCCTGAAAGGTTACTAAGAGCAGGCCAATCATTGATAGTTACGAAAAGCAACGCTCGGAGGTCAAATTCTTCCTGCTTGTGCTCATCCCACACACGTATACCGGGTTCATGCCACAAGTATAAAAGTTCTTCAACTAATGTCTTTAGGTACACATCAATATCGTTGCCGGGTTGCTTTGGACCTTGGGTCAACACTGGCATCATAATGAACTTCCGCTTCATGCACAACCAATGAGGAAGGTTATAGATGCATAGAGTCATAGGCCAGGTGCTATCACTGGGGATCTGCTCCCCAAAAGGATTCATGCCATCTGTACTTACACAAAACCTTAAACTCCTTGCGTCATCTGTAAAGTCCGGATACTTTCTATCGATTTTTCTCCATTGCGACCCATCAGCGGGGTGTCTCAACATCCCATCTGACTTATGTTCCTCTTTATGCAATCGCAACAACTTGGCATGCTCTTTGTTTCTGAATAAGAGTTTCAACTGTGGTATTATAGGAGCATACCACATCACCTTGGCAGGAACCCTCTTTCGGGGGGGGGGGGGCTCGCCCTCAACGTCACCAGGATCATCTCATCTGATCTTATACCGAAGTACAGTGCATACCGAGCATGCATCCAAAATCTCGTTCTCCTCACCGCGGTAGACGATGCAGTCATTAGGGAATAAATGTATCTTCTAAACCTCTAAACCTAGAGGGCAAACAACCTTCTTTGCTTCGTACTTACTAGCGGGCAATACATTAACATTTGGAAGCATATTCTTCATCATTTTCAGCAACTTTTCGAATGAGGAGTCAGTATAGCACACTCAGCCTTCCATCGCTGCATTTCAAGTGTGCTACCCACCTTTTTCAGACCATTTTCACAATTTGGGTACAACAACTTTTTGTGATCCTCTAACATGTGATTGAACTTCTCCCTCTCCTTTTCATTTTCACAGTCTCTTCGTGCAATGATATGTCAGAAACGTATCTATAATTTTTTATGCTCTATGCTTGTTTAGTATCTACTTTTATTTACTTATCTACAATTTGAGGTGCTTATTACATGTTTTCTTGTACTAACCTATTAACAAGTTGCAACAGTGCCAGATGCCTGTTTTCTGATGTTTTTGGTTTCAAAAAAGTTAGTAAAGAAATATTCTCGGAATTGGACGGGACAAACGTCAAAGTCAATTACTTTCCGTGGGGAACAAGAAGACCAGAGGGGAGCCGGGGAGGTGAGCCAGAGGGGCCACACCCCCAGGCACGGCCATAGGTGGGCCCGCGCCTGGCTAGGGTGTGGGGCCCCTGGCCACCGCCTCAACCTCCCCCTTCGCCTATAAGCAGCCCCCGATGCAAAAACCCTAAGCACCCGATCAAATCTCCACGAAACCGTCTGTCGCCGCCGCCACCATCGTCCCTAGATCAGGGGGGGTATGAAGTTCTTCTCGGCACCCTACCGGAGGGGAGATCATCCCGAAGGCCTTCTCCCCGGTATGATGAGTGAGTAGTTCCACCTTGGACTATGGGTCCATGAAGTAGCTAGATGGTTGTATCTCCTCCTTTGTGCTTTCATGTATAGATCTTGTGAGCTCCGTTCATAATCAAGATCTAATCTATTTGTAATCATGCATGTTGTGTTTGCAGGGATCCGATGGATATTGAGATTATGATGTTGGTTTGATTAATGGTTTTGTCTTTATGATTCTATCATGTCTGTGTTGTTTCTGATCTTGCATGCTCTCCGTTGTTAGTAGCTATCTTGGCCAAGTAGTTGCTAGTGACTCCAAGAGGGAGTATTTATGCTCGATAGTGGGTTCATGCCTCTAGTTTCCAAGGGAAGTGTCAATAATATCTTCGGTTGTAGATGTGTTGTTGCTACTAGGGAGAAAACAACGGTCTCTTGTTCATGGAACATGTGGAATGTTTACCTTACAGACTTTGCTCAAAGCAATTGTATGTTGCTTGCAACTTATTACTGGAGGGGGTTAGGATGATAACCTGAAGGTGGACTTCTAGTCGTAGATGAATTTGGATGGCGGTATATGTATCGTTGTATTGCCCAATCGAATCACATAGGATCTTTCTGACTAGTAATTGCATTGTTATGCCTTGCTCAGTTCCTATCAATTGCCCTGCTGTAATTTGTTTACCCTTCATGCCATGTTGTTTATCTGTGGAGAGCACCTCTAGTGAACTATGGACCCCGGTACAATCTTTACCATGGATACATCCTCCACTATTACTTGTTTACTTTCTGCAAACCATTACCTTCCACACCATATGTTTAATCTTTTGTTACAGAAAACCGGTGAGCTTGACAACCTCACTGATTCGTTGGGGAAAGTCTTGAGTTTGTGTTGTGCAGGTCTCCACGTTGCCAGCAACACATGTGTGACGTTTCCTTCCTCCTACTAGTTCGATAACCTCGGTTTCTTATTAATGGAAACTTGCTGCTGTGCTGCTTCATACCTTGCTCTTGGGGTTTCCAACGAAGCGTCCCACGACAAGTGGTGGGCGCCATCAAGATATTTTCTGGCACCGTTGCCAGGGAGGCCAATGACGTCTTCACAAGGGGAGTCCTTCACTTCCTTTCTCTTTACTTTGTTTTAAGCTTGTTTTGTTTCTTTTTCTTGGTTTTGTTTGCCTCTTTCCAAAAAAACCCAAAAAAATAGTCTAGTTTGGTTTGCTTTCTTTATTCAAAAATACAAAAAATAGTTCCTACTCTAGTTGCTACCATGTCTGGTTTTGGACCAACCTTTATTTCCCCTATGATAAAAAATCTCCACTTTTAAGCAAAAAAGTGAGGAAAGTTTTAAGGAAGCTTGGTCTAGAATCTCTGATTTTTAGAGGGAAACTGAGCCTGAGGTAAGCCTCAGCTTGGTTGATAGTTTCTACCGCAGTATTGCTCTTCGTTATCGATATGCTTTGGATGATGTGGCTGAGAAAGATTTTTTGCTATGTACTGAGGATGAAGATTTTGATGCCATTAGAAAATTAATCATGATTTATGGTACATCTGGCAAGTCTGATTCCTCTTTCAAAAATATTTTTGCTAGGTTGAACACTCTTGAGACCGGTATTGCTGCTATGAATAGTTTACACACTTAGGGCTTACCATGATTATGTTCCCACAAATTCTGAGCCTTCAAAGTGGTTTCCCACAATCGAAGTCTCAATAAACACTACACTTTTTGAAGCTCGCTGTGATATCATGTCGGAATTTTGTCTCATGCCTAAAGATATTTATGATTCCTTGAGTCTTTGGGGGATAATTGAAGGAGGAGAGGAAATCTCTCTTACCAACAATACCACTTTATTACCCATTGGAATAGCTGAAGGTGTGTTTACAAAAATCTCAGGAAAAATGGTGACTACTGATTATCTTGTTATTGAATGTGTAGGCAAGGGACTGATCACACTTGGAAGGTCTCTACTTAAACACCTTGGGGCAGTGATATATGTGGGAAAAGGTATCATGCATTTTGCTCCTCTGGTAAGCAATCATATCTTCCCTAAGGAAAAGAAGAAATGTAAGAAAGGAAAGAACAAGAAGGTTGCCTCTTCATTTGAAAATACTTTATTCTTCTTGCTTATTCTGCCTAACTTAAAGGCGTTAAAGAAAAGTACTTGTTGGGAGATAACCCAAGAGTTTCCTTGAGTCTTGGAAGTTATTACTTCAGTAATGACCTCTCCTTATCCTTTTTGTTTTCCTTTTGTGCCAAGAATGACCTCTAATGAGAGGGAAGTAAGATTTGGGGAGTTGCTGTCCTGAAACAGATTTCTGTCCTCCACCAAAAACATTCGTGAGGAGTCTCTCTAACTCGGATTGAGCTCAAATTTACGAATAAATCCCCCCCTATGTTATCTAACGTTTGTTAGTTCAACACTTTTTGATTTGACCAACAGAAGAGGTTTGAAAACTCGGTTTCTACCTACTGGTCTGTTTTGACAGATTTTTGCCATTGTTTGCATTTGCTTCTTATTGATTCCTTTTTGAGTTCTCTCTAGGTGAATTAAGCTTTTTGAAGGAGTTGCTATAGTAGCTTGTGTTTTTAGTGAAAAGCCTTGCTATTCCAAAGCTCTGCCAGTGGTCTAATATGTTTTGAATAAGCTAATGTTCCTCATGAAGATTGTGTGAAGTTTTGTATGAAGGAAAAATTTCGGTGTGGAGAGAGAATGATGTAATGAGATGAAGAATGGACAAAAGCAAAAGCTTGGCGATGCCACCACGGTGTCACCCCAAGACATATCCAAGAGGTACAAGCGTCAAAGCTTGGGGATGCCCAAGGAATCCCCTTCTTCATCAATAAAAAGCTCAGGTCTGTCTGGATATTTCGCTTTTATTGTTTCATGCACAGTTGTGTTGTTCTTGGAGCGTCTTAGTTTTGTTTGATTTTCTTAGTTGTTTAGTTTTCTTGAATAAAGTAAGTTTGGACCCCCGTTCTCGTTGTGTTGTTTTGCAAATAAGTTTGCTTGGTCTTGGAAAGGAGTAGTAAGTTCTTGCTTTAATTGCAAGAGGAGCTTGCATTGACTGTGACTTAGAATTTAGCATGACATGCTAGGTGTTGTTTTAACATTATGCTTAGTCATTATTGCTGTAGCATGTCTTGTTCCAAACAATTGGGATTGCTTAGTGTGCCTTGAAGAAATTATGCGTTGTTTTAGCATGCAAAAGCATAGTATTGTGGTATTCTCCTTTGATGCTTTGCTTGGGTTGACTTGGCACATGCTTACACCATGTTATGACTCTCACAAGTCACCATTAGCCTCTATGATCATTTTGTCCTTCACTTTTAGTACCAGTCTTTGCTTTGATTAGTATGCTTTGTAGCTCTGCATGATTATGGCCATTATGCTCTCTTAGTTGGTTGCTCCAAGTCATTTGCTAGCCTCCACTTGTATGGGTAAGTTCTACTCATGCTTCCAACTCCCAAGAAACAAAGTTTTTCCAAAGTTTCCACTATAAACTCCTATGCATGGTGTGTTACACCATTCCAAGTACATTCTTGTTTTCAGCTACCTTCCAATTAAAAACTATTTTGTTATTTGAAAACTTAGTGATTAAAGCCCTCATGAACTTGATGGCACACTTTATTCTTTGCCCCTAATAAACTTGAACCATTGTGACAACTTTGTTGTATATGCTTGCACTTATAAGTTGGAATTAGCAGAATCGTGCTGTCACGGGGAACGTTTTCAACATTGCACTTGTACTTTGTACTCAGTTGATATCATGCTCTTTTGTCTATAGTTGTCACCGGTGTGAAATAAAGAGGGAACTTGAAAGTCCATGGAGTTTGTATTCTCTGTTAGAGAAACGCCTGGGCCGCTAGCCTAATCCATGCCTAATCATGGTGGTAACTTGCAGCATCACCATAGTGAGCTATCTATGAAGCATCCTCAATAAAAAGCTATGCATATGGTAAATAAAAAGATTGTTGAGATGCTCATTGTCTGCTTGCCTTGTCATTTTGGTTATGGGAAAGCTCCTCTACCATGTGCAAGGGGTACCCGTTGGCGGTTCTCAATGATATGCAAATACTTACAATGACAAGAACTTGCCTGGATCCAAAGTTGAGTATGCATGAGGTGTGGCCCTCGTATTCAAGGGACTTGAGATTTCCAACTTATATTTCGTCAAGCATATACTCCATCTTTGCCACTTTAACCTTAACCACTTCAAGATGCTTATGATAGGGGCAATGAGGATGGAAGCTAACAAGTACCATAATTTTTGGAAGCTCTTTTTGAGACTTGTAATCCCTGCTTCCTTTATAAAAAGGCCTTTCTTCCACCACTATTGAGTCTCCACCTTCTACCTTTAGGCACCATGAAGAGAGCATAGTTGTCATTCTGTGTGCAGTTATCGAAAGCTTATTAATTGATGCATATTGTGATATTACTTATTCTTGTACTATTTGTTTCTAGTCACCCTTGTGAACTTTAAAGGTGTCCTATGCATCTATTTGCTACTCTATGAGGGACAAGCTGATTGCCACTATGCTATGTTTTCTGTATGTGAAACAAAAAAATGTTTTTCAATGCATGTTATTCATAATCTTTGTTTGTAGCTTGCCATGTTGCATGCATAGTTACTATGTCCTATTGTTAGAACTCCATCCTTTCATGCACATGTTTAGAGTTCTTTGATCCTATCTTTCAATGCTTGCAAATGGTTAGATATTTATTTGTGAGGGTGCATGTTCACCTGAAAAAATATTCTGTTTATCACTTACCTACTCGAGGACAGGAAGGATTTAAGCTTGGGGATGTTGATACGTTGGAAATGTATCCATAATTGTTGATGCTCCATGCTTGTTTATTATCTACTTTGCTTTACATGTCTACACTTTGAGGTGCTTTTTACATGTTTTCTGGTACTAACCTATTAACAAGTTGCAACAGTGCCATATGCTTGTTTTCTGCTATTTTTGGTTTTAGAAAAGTTAGTAAATAAATATTCTCGGAATTGGACGGGACAAATGTCAAAGTCAATTAGTTTCCATGGGGAACAAGAAGAGAAGAGGGGAGCCGGGGAGGTGAGCTAGAGGGGCCACCCCACCGACCCCAGGCGCGGCCACATGTGGGCCTGCCACTAGTGCAGAACGGCCCATGCGTCCCGGTTGGTAAGAGCCATTAGTCCCGGTTGCCCAAACGGGACGGGGCAATCGGGACTAAAGCTCTAACCATTAGTCCCGGTTGCCCCACCAACCGGGACAAATGGGTGCATGCATGGCAGCAGCAAAGCGCGAGGGGGGGTGGAGCATTAGTCCCGGTTCGTAACACGAACCGGGACTAATAACCTGCTGCCGCGGCAGAGATTTGGCTCATTTCTCTGCCGCGGCAGAGAATTCATTTTTGCACATTTTGTTGCCGCGGCAGCATTTTCGCCACTTTTTGTGCCGCGGCAGAGAATTCATTTAGGTTGTTTTATTGTTTATTTAGTGTTTTGCACTTATCAATGAAGGAACCTTGTATTACACAAGATCATCATGACAATATTACATTCAATACACGGATCGAGTTCATGCACTACATACAAAAGTATTCCCCTTGTCTATACACGGATCGAGTTGCTATTTTTACAATCCCTATTGTCTATACACAGCAGAATAGTATTCCCCTTTTGGGTCTAGGACTTCTGCATCCAAGAATCCCGCCAATTCCTCCTGAATTTCTCGTACGCGATCCTTTGGCAGAAGACCGTCCCGTAGACGTTCGATCTGATTTAAAAAAGGAGTCAGTCTATATGAATGAAACTAAACACAATTTGTTTGAAAATAAAACTATAGAAATTGTTTACATACGTGGAGTTGCTCTAAATTTCTGCCCTTCTCATCGCACGTCTGCCGGATGAACTCGCATACATAGTATCCACATAGATTGTTACCTGGTCCCTGCGTCAGGCACTTTACGAGAACATAGTTCAATCAAAATAATAATCAAGCATGATAATAACTGTATCAAAACTAGAATCAAAGAGATGCGCGGATATAGCTAGTGGTGCTTACATCTAGTGGTTGAAATGTAAGCTCCTCTTTCCAAACACCCCTAGCCTTGTTGGTGAACCGTTTCCAAGCGCTGCCCGGCGAAGAAAACGAATAAAAGAAGTTATTAAGTACTTGATATCATAAAATTCACGAACGTTGCCGATATAGTGTCGTAATGATTAGAATTTCCGCTGGAGAAGTATCTGCATGTCCTTCCACGTCTCAAGGGGTTTATGTTTCGAGTCCATGACTAGTACACGCCCTTTGTCAAGTTGAATGATTAACAGAATATAGTGGAATCTGCGAATGCATAACTAATCAATTATATACTTAACATCGAGTAAGCGAAATAGAAAGTGTATACAAGACAATAACACTCACTCGAAGTTGTAAGGAAAAAGTATTTCCCTTTTGGTTTCTTGAAACCTTAACGCGTGTACTATATTATCCTCCGTATCCTGGGGGCTTATTTTGAGATTAGCTTCATGAACCCAATATGGGTCAATGAAGCCAATATCATAGATTTGTCCTCTGCTGCATTCGAGAATCTTCATTCTGCATATTACAGTATGATTATATACATGCAATAAACAAAGTGAGATAGCTGGAGACTAAGTTAATTACAGAATTAGTACTTACAGACAATAGGCACTGATGAGCGATTTGTCCAAGGCGTCTTGATTGAATAATTGAAATAGCTCATCAAATTCAATGGATATCATGTCATCACTTTCTTTCCCATGATGCTTTTTTGTAACCCTCAGCACTATCCAGTTAGCCCCGGCCCTTGTGGCGTGCATGTACCAGTTATGCAATCTTTGCATTTTTGTTGAAAGATTATTTACCTCCTCAGGTTTGACGAGAGGTTTGCCGTACTGGTATTTGTATGCTACTTCACTCACGGGGAAGAACTCTAACTGGGATAAGTACTGGGCAATACTCATACCTTGAGCAGCGGCAGCTTCTCCGTATTGTGCAAGCACCTCTGGATCATACTGCACTTCGGCCCCATATTTGCTCGACCCCACATTGGTTTGGGAAATCACCTTGAGAGGGGCGCAAGTCTGTTTTGCTTGTTCTCCGAGCTGGGCAATAGATTTCTCGCTTGCATCAGTACTGCTCTTCGAGGCTTTTTGTGCCGCATGTGACTTGAGAATAGAACGCTCATAGTCTGATGACAGCTTTGGCTCGGGTTGATGAAGAGTCTTTAGCATTTTCAACACTTTGGCTTTTTCTTCTTTGGTGCTGGGGAACTCTGGCTCTTTCGGCCGCCTCAGCTTAGCGAAAAACCATGCCGTTTCCGCATCAACCCGAGCCGCAGTCTCCTCTTCAGTACAGTCATAAGCTCTCTTGGGAGGAACCGTTGGTACTTTTCGAAGAGGCTCTTGTTTACGTTTCGGCGATCGCTTACGACGCACAGTAGCGGTACGCTTACGCTTTTTATCCTGAGGCGCCGGCGATGGCTCCCGCGGCGATGGCTGCACCGGAGATTGGTGAGGCGCCGGAGCCGGGTGAGGCGACGAAGACGGCTGCCGCGGCGGCGACGACCTCGCTGGAGACGGGTGAGGCGGCGGCGAAGATGGCCTTGGCGTGTGATTTCGAAGCACGATAAAATCCTTCGGCCATAGAATGGTGACGTTTTTTGCGTCACCCAGCACAGTCACATCCCCTTCACCAGCAGGGTAGTGAAGATCCAAAACCTCAAAGGTGGGCATGATTTCATCCACGCCGACAACAGCGTAGCCCTCTGGAACCGGACGACTGTGGTAAGTTGGTGTGGGTCCAATTGGTAAGGCATAGCCGACCGCCACCTTCATTGATATGTTCACAACTTTGACATGTAGCTCGCAGTGTGTCATCTCTGTGATATCATCCACTGGGTAGCCAACAGGAGCCATCGTCGGTGCATCATCGGCATCGCCATTGTCATCACCCGGGACCTCGGTGGAAGCCACACTGCTTTTTCGATTATTCGATAGGCCGGTAGCATCGAATGCAGTGTGCTGCTGAGATGGGGCGCCGGTAGTACTTTGCTCTTTAAGTGAGTTAATTTCATCTTGTTGTTGCTTTAATCGTTCTTCAATTAAACGCATTCGCTCTTTCTGACTTTCTGCTTCAACTGCCGCCCTGTCCTTACTCCTCTGACGGCTTCTATCAGGATATTTCTTCCTCTCTTCGGGAAACCCAGTCCTCCATGATTGGGAGCCTATTGTGCCTCGTGTTCGTCCATCATGTTCCTTATTTCCAAGGGCGAGTGTGAGCTCATCATTCTCTCTATCGGGAATGAAGTCCCCATCTTTAACAGCCTTTACTGCTTTTCTCATCCTCTCGATTGGCAAGGGGTCTTCTTTATGTCGTATGGTATATATACACCTCCCTTCCGAGTCCAACGTGCCCCCATGCCCGTAAAACCAATTCCTTGCACGTTCTACCCAATCGTCTGTCTCTGGGGTGATATTTTTATCACGCAGTTCCTGCTCAAGTTTCTCCCACTTAGGAATGCCAGCCCTGTAGCCACCTTGCCCCATAGTATGGTGATACTTCTTGTTAGCAGCATTCAGCTTATTCGTTTCAGACATTTTCTTAGCTTTTTCTGATTTCTTGTATTCCACAAACTCATCCCAGAATGGTTTTATCTTCTCAAACTGAATATTCTTGAAATCGGGAGTCTTCTTTTTCACGACATAGTCAAGGTGCAATCTTTTCTTCCAGTTGGTGAAACACTGGGCCATCTTCTTCAAAGCCCACTCCCTGACCTTAGCCTCCATGGCTCTCCCATGTTGTAAGGCGTCCTCAACTGGATCCTCCGCATTTGGATCCAGCTCTATCTTCGGTAGTTTGAAATTAACCATGAGCCTCTTCCACAGTAAATCTTTGGCGTGGTTAGGGACAAATAAACATGTTCCCTCTTCATCCGCATTAGCAGGCCTATTCCAATTTCTAATGGTGATCGGGATTAAGTCCCTAACGATTACTCCGCATTGTGCCACAAATTTGGTTGCGACAACTTCGGGAGCCGTCGGTCTGCCGTCTGCAGCGACATCTTCGATCCTGAACCTCTCATGGTCCTGCAACTTTTTGGTTGGGCCTCGTCTGCTCTTTTCAGTAGATTCCTTCGATCCGGAGGGCTAAAAGAAGAAAGATCGTCGTTACTATTTCTATATAGATAGCAGATGATTAATTAATGAATTGATTTATATTACATACACCTTGCCGGAGCGGTCGTCTTCTCGATTACACAAGGCATCGCCTTCTCCCTCGCGGAAGGCAACACCTTCAACCTCAAACAAGTTGTCTACTCCGGTAAAAAGAGGATCACCCTCACCGGAGTTGTTCAGAAACGTTGATACGTCTAAATTATCTTCCCCACGGATCACACCTTGGATCAACTCTTCCTTTTCTTCGTCTCTGACGTGTGGATCCATATTTTCTGCATAGGTGGAAAAACGAATAAGTCAAAGCGGCTAAAGGAGAAAGTTAAGGAGAAACCCTGATATATACATACACAATAATAAAAATGAAGAGAAACCCTAAACCTAGCTACAAAAAGGAAACCGTGTAGTAGATAGGTAACTCTAGCTAAAATCAACGATTATCAATATTCCGGAGTTCCGAGGGGTGTAACCTAGTTCGGAGAAACCTCCGATGCATATGAGAGGGGAACCCACATGCACCTAAGGGGTATTAATGATTCCTTATCTAACCATAGTGACTGGCAATGTGAATCGGGTCTGGGGCTACCCACATTGACTGACCAGTGGGGCCGAAGACCAATAATACCAAACTAATTAATAAACCTAATAATACCTAACTAATAATAAACCTAATAATCGAAACACCGAAAAGAAAGGGAAACAATCAACACATGGCATCGATGCAATGCTCAAGCAAGTATGATGATATGACAAGTTAATTTGCATTGGAATGTAACCCTAAGACATGCTCGACGATTTAATCGGGGTTCCGACGGGTGAAAACCCTAACTCGGGGAAACTCCGGAACATATGAGAGGGGTGCATTTGTTCTTATAATTATACTTGTCATTTAAATTGTTGAACAATGCATTATTATAGGTTAAATAGATAGGTTTCATTTTTCTGAACAATTTGATATATTATTTGTATTTTTCTGACTTATAAATAAAAAGTTATTGAAAACCCTAACTCGGAGAAACTCCGGAACACATGAGAGGGGTGGATTTGTTCTAAGTGGGAGAAACTTGAGGTTAAATAGTTAGATCTCATTTTTCTGAACATTTTGATATATTATTTGTATTTTTCTGAGTTATAAATAATTAATTATTGAATTTACAATATTATATCAATTTATGGATTTAATTAAACCATTTCTGAATTTAAACAAAACAGAAAATAGAAAACATTTTTGCCACGTAGGCGCCACGTCAGACGCGGTGGCGCCCCAGCACGCCCGCGCCGCACCGGGCACGTCAGACGCGGCGGTGCCCCAGCACGTCAGACGCGGCGGCGCCCCAGCACGCCCGGTGGTCGCCGGCGACGATCTGGACCACCCCAGCACGCCCGCGCCGCCGCGCCTACTCGCCAGCGCCGCCGCGCCTACTCGCCAGCGCCGCCCGCGCCGCAGCACCTTGCCCCGCCGCCGCACCCGCGCCGTACCACGCCGCCGCACCCGAGCCGCACCGGCGGCGGCAGGGAAAGAGGGAGGAGGGGGACGCACCTTCTGGCGGCGACGACGCGCAGCGGCGGTGGCGCTGCTGGCCGGGGACGACGACGCACGGCGGCGGTTGGAGGTGGTGGCGGACGCGCTACTGGCCGGGGACGACGACGACGGCGAGCGCTCAAGGACGGAGGCGACGGCGAGCAGCCTTACGGCGGGGCGGCGACGTCTTCCTATGCGCGCACGTCGGAGTTGCAGAGAATGGAGAAGGGGAAGGAGAGGAACGGGCGCCCCTCCAGTTATAAACGAATGGGCCTTTAGTCCCGGTTGGTGGCTCCAACCGCGACTAAAGGGGCATACGTCCCGGTTGGAGCCACCAACCGGGACCTATACTCCACTTTTTTTTTCCAATTTTCAGCAACTAGAGGGGCGCGCGCAGGGGGGATTTAGTCCCGGTTAGTGGCTCCAACCGGGACATATTCCCCTGTTTTCAAAAAATTTCAGGTATTTCTCTCTGTTCCCGCCTTATTTTTTATTTTGGGGTTTAAATTTGTATTGTTTTTTAAATGATAATTAATTTGGAATTTAGAAAAACTTTAAACATAAAAAGTGTTTGGATTTGAATAAATAATTCAAAACCATTTTCTGTTTTAAAAAATAATTAATGTAACCATTTAAAATATGAACCATTTACAATTAAAAATGAATTAACTTATATTTTTTAATATCAATTTGGAATTTAGAAAAACTTTAAACATAAGAAGTGTATGGATTTGAATAAATAATTCAAAAACATATTCTATTTTTAAAAAATAATTAATGTAACCTTATAAAATGAATTAACTTATATTTTTGAATATTAATTTGGAATTTAGAAAAAATTTAAACATAAAAAGTGTTTGGATTTAAATAAATAATTCAAAAACATTTTCTGTTTTAAAAAATAATTAATGTAACCATTTAAAATATGAACCATTTACAATTAAAAATGAATTAACTTATATTTTTTTAATATCAATTTGGAATTTAGAAAAACTATAAACATAAGAAGTGATAGGGGACGGCCATTGTTCGGATTTTTCCTTTCGAAACATGATCAATATACCAAGTCTGGTATTTTCCTTTCAACTATGTAACATAATATGACACCACGCGAAGGATTTTCATTGTTCGGATTTTTTTTGAATTTATTATGCCCGTTTTGAATTATTTGAATTTCTAACTATGGTCGAACCGGTGTGCATGAAGATAGGGGACGGGCATTGTTAGAACTTGCATTGGATCTCTGAAGAAACCACATATTGCGAGTCTAAAAATGATTTTTTCAAAAAATCACGGGCGGTAGATCATGTACCTGTAGTACAAACCGGACCCACTTCCTACCGATTCGGCAGACATTTGTCCTTTTTACCCGGGATGGACGAAAAGGTTTGAGATGTACCGGTTGGGATATAGTCCATGTAAGGTGGTCTAGTATTTTAGGAAAATAGGACGATAGCATTCTGAAACGGCATTTTGGTGGTTACTTCACAAAACGACCCGTTTTTTGCGCTCGGAAAATGGAAAAGGGTTTTTCCGTGCGACAAAAAGGAAAACTTCCTCCTGCAACATTGCTCTCCATACCAATGTCCACACACATGCATAATATGGGCACAACATCACAAACTATACCGTGATTCAGCACATAACATCGGTCATTTGGACCGAAAGCCTTGAAACCTCGAACATGATAGGTCATTTTGTGAAGGTTTTTTCGAAACATGATCATTGTTCGACACACATTTAGTCCCGGATGTAGTCACAAACCGGGACTAAAAATATTTTCCGCCATTTCCCTCTATATTTAGGGTGATCGTGTCATGGCTATCCACACATCCACACCTTCCTCTCTTAGAACAATGGACAACGCCTACTGGGTCATTCTGACCCTCGAGGAGACCGAGGCGCTGTGCGCCTCCAACTACCCTTGTCCACCGGGGTACCGGCCGCCCGCCGGCTGGATGCTGAGCGCTGGAGGGGTTCCTGTCCCTCCTGTCCCTCAAGGTTCCGCACGCCAGGCGGCCATCACAAACCACTTCTACCACGAGCTCACGCCGGAGCAGCGGATGGATCCCCAGTGGGATCCCGACAACTATGACACCTGGAATGCCTTCTTCGCTAATAGGCGGGAAAGGGAGCTCGCCAGGTACGAGGGTGATGGCCCGCCACCGGTGAACCACAACGAAGTCGGCCGTCGTCTGTGGTGGGAGAACCGTACTATCATCGAAGTGATGCGCTACATCGCCGGGGGAGACCATCCTCGCCTACGGTGCCCACGAGTCCACCCGCCACAGGCCCCACACTGTCCCGGCGGTAGCGGCATCGTCTTCCAGGAGACCCCTCTCCCACCCGCCGTGAATCCAAGGCTGGAATGGCCCCTGGTATATGCCATGGATGGGCTGAGGATCCCCGGAGTGGCAGGTGACGATGACGATGATGATGACGACGACGATGAAGACCCTGAAGCTGCGTACTATAGGACTAGGCATGATTATGACTAAAGGGGGCGGCTTTAGGCCTGATTGTTAGCTAGTCCCGATTTGTCCCGGTTTTTAATATTAATAAATGTCTTAAGTGTTACCTAATAAATAGAGGGAAATGCCTATATAAAGAGAGGGTTCATATTTAGTCCCGATTTGTACCGGTTGGGATATAGTCCATGTAAGGTGGTCTAGTATTTTAGGAAAATAGGACGGTAGCATTCTGAAACGGCATTTTGGTGGTTACTTCACAAAACGACCCGTTTTTTGCGCTCGGAAAATGGAAAAGGAATTTTCCGTGCGACAAAAAGGAAAACTTCCTCCTGCAACATTGTTCTACATACCAATGTCCACACACACATGATCATTGTTCGGCACACATTTAGTCCCGGATGTAGTCACAAACCGGGACTAAAGGGATTGCGGCAGAGTGGGCCAGACAACACTAATAATAGGGGTGAGTGTCGACATTATGTCGTGCGGCTTGTACCTTGTCCCGGATGGTGTCACCAACCGGGACTAAAGATGAACCTTTAGTCCCGGTTGGAGACACCAACCGGGACTAAAGATGAGTCAGCACTAATAATAGGGGTGAGTGTCGACATTATGTCGTGAGTGTCGACATTATGCCGAGCTGCTTGTACTATAAATATGCATCCTTGTGAGTCCAGTCCTCCAGCCAGTTTGAGGCATCTCCAAGATGGTTTTAGAGAGCAGGGACACCACTACGGCCAGTTTCAGGGAGATGCCGACGGATCCCAGTCCTCCGGCATCTCCGAGAAACTGGTCATAGAGGCACTCCCTAATATGTGAAATTAGTTAGCTCCGAGGCGTATTGATCTAGTTATTGAAGTTACAAGCTGCAAGATGGTTTTCGAGAGCAGGGACACCACTGCGGCCAGTTTCAGGGAGATGCCGACGGAGCCCAGTCCTCCGGCATCTCCGAGAAACTGGTCATAGAGGCACTCCCTAATATGTGAAATTAGTTAGCTCTGAGGCGTATTGATCTAGTTAGTGAAGTTACAAGCTGCAAGATGGTTTTCGAGAGCAGGGACACCACTGCGGCCAGTTTCAGGGAGATGCCGACGGAGCTCAGTCCTCCGGCATCTCCGAGAAACTGGTCATAGAGGCACTCCCTAATATGTGAAATTAGTTAGCTCTGAGGCGTATTGATCTAGTTAGTGAAGTTACAAGCTGCAAGATGGTTTTCGAGAGCAGGGACACCACTGCGGCCAGTTTCAGGGAGATGCCGACGGAGCCCAGTCCTCCGGCATCTCCAAGAAACTGGTCATAGAGGCACTCCCGGTCCAGCCACAAAATGGGACTAACACTCAAGACATTTATTAATATTAAAAACCGGGACTAAAGGCCACAAACCGCGAAAGATATCCTTCGGTCAAGCCACAAACCGCGAAAGACATGAACTAGAGTTACATAATATGAGCATGAACTTCTTGGCATATGTCATTCCTTATGACCGCTTCAGACGTAACCATGGAGCATCTTCTTTACTTAACGGAATGCTTGGGTCAGTTTTCACTGTGAAGGGCGGAATTTCATCAAACTTATTATAATCTTCTGACATGTCTGTCTTGTCCTCGATTCCCACGATGTTTCTTTTCCCTGAAAGAACTATGTGACGCTTTGGATCATCATATGATGTATTCGTTTGCATATTTTTTCTTTTTTTCGGTCTGGAGGACATGTCCTTCACATAGAAAACCTGAGACACATCATTGGCTAGGACGAATGGTTCATCTCTATAACCAAGATTGTTGAGATCCACTGTTGTCATTCCGTACAACTGGTCTATCTTTACCCCTTCCCCATTCAGGTTGACCCATTTGCAGCGAAACAAAGGGACCTTAAAAGAGACTCCATAGTCTAGTTCCCATATCTCCTCTATGTAACCATAATATGTGTCCTTTTGTCCATTCTCGTCTATTGCATCAAAGCGGACACCACTATTTTGGTTGGTGCTCTTTTTATCTTGGGCGATCGTGTAGAATGTATTCCCATTTATTTCGTACCCTTGGAAATTCAATACAGTAGAAGATGGTGACGCGGCCAACAAGTATAGCTGATCTCCAACAGTGGTGTCATTCAAGAGATGTGTCCGCATCCAACCACCGACAGACTTCATGTGTTCATCTGTAATCCATGATTCAGGCTTCCCCGCGTTTTTGGAGCGTACAATATTCTTGTGTTCCTCCATATACGGAGCTGCCAAGGTGGAATTATGTAGAACTGTGTAGTGTGCTTTAGTGAAAGAATCCTCGTCCCTACATATCAGTGCTTTCTTTCCCAGCGTGCCTTTTCCACTTAGTCTTCCCTCATGCCGCGAGTCAGAAACACCAATCGGCTTAAGGTCAGGAATAAAGTCAACACAAAACTCAATGACCTCCTCTGTTCCATATCCCTTGGAGATGCTTCCTTCTGGTCTAGCACGGTTATGAACATATTTCTTTAAGACTCCCATGAACCTCTCAAAGGGGAACATATTGTGCAGAAATACCGGACCGAGAATGGCAATCTCTTCCACTAGATGAACCAGGAGATGCGTCATAATATTGAAGAAGGATGGTGGGAACACCAATTCAAAACTAACAAGACATTGTACCACATCCTTCTGTAACCTTGGCAGAATATCTGGATTGATTACCTTCTGAGATATTGCATTGAGGAATGCACACAGCTTCACAATGGGTACTCGAACATTTTCTGGTAGAAGCCCCCTCAATGCAATCGGAAGCAACTGCATCATAATCACGTGACAGTCATGAGACTTCAGGTTTTGGAACTTTTTCTCTGCCATATTTATTATCCCCTTTATATTAGATGAGAAGCCCGACGGCACCTTGATACTGTAAAGGACTTCAAAAAAGATTTCCTTCTCTGCTTTGGTAAGAGCATAGCTGGCACGACTTAAGTGACGCCCTTTATCCGTCTTGTTATCTGTATGCATGTTCTTTGGGTCTTTCATAATTTGTTGGTCCTCCCGTGCTTCAGGTGTATCTTTTGTCTTCCCATACACGCCTAGGAATCCTAGCA
This sequence comes from Avena sativa, assembly GCA_916181665.1. NCBI lineage: Eukaryota > Viridiplantae > Streptophyta > Magnoliopsida > Poales > Poaceae > Avena > Avena sativa. Next base: position 40,122,869 of record OV702300.1, on the reverse strand, counting down.
GGTTCACGCAGAGATTCTTCGTCACGTGCATCACGTCGATTGAAGAGCGGACACGCAGGACTTTCCAATATGGCAGCTCCCAAAATATAGATTTCTTCTTCCACATGGGTGCGTGTCCTGTAGCGACGTCGTTCGGAACTGATTGACCGCCGGGACCCTTTCCAAAGATTACTTCTATGTCCTTGACCATACCAAATACATCATCACCAGCTGGGAGTTCAGGCTTCTTCCGGTGATCTGCCTCACCTTTGAAATGCTTGCCTTTCTTTCTTACGGGATGATTGGTCGGAAGAAATCGTCGATTCGCTAGGTACACAACCTTCTTGCATTTATGCAAATATGTACCTTCGGTCTTATCTAAACAGTGGGTGCATGCCTTATATCCTTTGTTTGTCTGTCCTGAAAGGTTACTAAGAGCAGGCCAATCATTGATGGTTACGAATAACAACCCTCGTAGATTAAATGGCTCCTGTTTGTTCTCATCCCACGCACGTACACCTGGTTTGCCCCACAACTGTAAGAGTTCTTCAACTAATGGCCTAAGGTACACATCAATGTCGTTGCCCGGTTGCTTCGGGCCTTGGATGAGCACTGGCATCATAATGAACTTACGCTTCATGCACAACCAAGGAGGCAGGTTGTAGATACATAGAGTCACGGGCCAAGTGCTGTGACTGCAGCTCTGCTCCCCAAAAGGATTCATGCCATCCGTACTTAGACCAAACCATAAGTTCCTTGCGTCACCTGCAAAGTCTGGGAAGTCTCTCTCGATTTTTCTCCACTGTGACCCATCAGCAGGGTGTCTCAACTCCCCGTCTTTCTTACGGTCTTCTTTGTGACATCGCAACAACCTGGCATGCTCTTTGTTTCTGAACATGCGTTTCAACCTTGGTATTATAGGAGCATACCACATAACCTTAGCAGGAACCCTCTTCCGGAGGGGCTCTCCCTCAACATCACCAGGGTCATCTCGTCTGATCTTATACCGCAACGCGTTGCATACCGGGCATTTATCTAAATTCTCATACTCCTTACCGCGGTAGAGGATGCAGTCATTAATGCATGCATGTATCTTTTGCACATCTAATCCCAGAGGACAGAGAGTCTTCTTTGCTTCGTAGGTACTATCGGGAAGTTCGTTATGTTTTGGAAACTTCGGGTTCATTATTTTCAGCATCTTTTCAAATGAGGAGTCAGTTAGACCACACTCTGCCTTCCATCGCAACAATTCCAGTGTCGTACCGAGCTTTGTGCTGCCATCTTCACAATTTGGGTACAACAATTTCTTGTGATCTTCTAACATTCCCTCTAACTTCAACTTCTCATTTTCTGTTTCACAGTCTCGCTTTGCAACAGAAATGACCCTACCAAGTTCATCAGCCGGCTCATCTGATGCCCGTTCTTCACCTTTTTCCTCTCCATTGTCTTCCATTGCAGTATCACTGTATTCAGGAAACATATGATGATAGTTGTTATCATCATCTTCTTCTTCACCATCTTCCATCATAACCCCTCTTTCCCCGTGCTTGGTCCAGCAATTATAGTTGGGCATGAAACCTTTCATAATCAGGTGGCCCCGAATGATTTTCGAGGAAGAGTACTCCTTGTTGTTCCGACATTGAACACATGGACAACGTATAAATCCATTCTCTTTGTTTGCCGTAGCCACATCGATAAATTTATCCACGCCTTTGATATACCCGGCTACCCGCCGGTCACCGTACATCCATTCCCGACCGTTCATCTGCATCATATAAGTAAGTTTATCAAAAAACAGGACATCATAAATAGTGAAATAACCAATTCACACCGACACATGAATTGTATCAATGACCTAGAAAAGATAAGATTGCTAACCTCGATCGAGGGAAATAAAGAGGAGAAAGCTCAAGTGCGTCTCGAACACCTTCTATATTTTTGTTCTATGAGAAATTCAACGGGATTTTTCACTCAAACATTTCAACAAACACCTTCAATGCATGCATGAAAAAAAACTAGCACACACCCTCACACCTTACACCATTCGAAAAAACAGAGTGGAGGCAGAGGGGGCTGGGGCGTTGCATTTATAGAGGGCAAGGGGCCTTTAGTCCCGGTTGAAGCCAGCAACCGGGACTAAAGGTGCGTTCCAGGCCACGTGGCTGTGGCCAAACCTTTAGTCCCGGTTGGTGGCTCCAACCGGGACGCATGCCCCCTTACCAACCGGGACCCATGCCCCCTGGCCCCGTGCCCGCTCCAACCGGGACGCGTGCCAGCATTAGTCCCGGTTGCTGGCGCAACCGGGACTAATGCTCCGAGGGGTCGCGAACGGATGGCCCTTTTTCCTCTAGTGTGCGCTTGGCTAGGGTGTGGGGCCCTTGGCCACCGCCTCAGCCTCCCCCTTCGCCTATAAGAAGCCCCCGATGCAGAAACCGTAAGAACCCGATCAAATCTGCACAAAACCGTCTGTAGCCGCCGCCACCATCGTCCCTAGATCGGGGGGTCTGAAGTTCTTCCCAGCACCCTGCCGGAGGGGAGATCATCCCGGAGGCCTTCTCTCCGGTATGATGATTGTGTAATTGCACCTTGCACTATGGGTCCATGTAGTAGCTAGATGGTTGTATCTCCTCCTTTGTGCTTTAATGTATAGATCTTGTGATCTCCGTTCATGATCAATATGTAATCTATTTGTAATCATGCATGTTGTGTTTGCGGGGATCCGATGGATATTGAGATTATTATGTTGGTTTGAGTAATGGTTTTGTCTTTATGATTCTATCATGTCTGTGTTGTTTGTGATCTTGCATGCTCTCCGTTGTTAGTAGCTATCTTGGCCAAGTAGTTGCTAGTGACTCCAAGAGGGAGTATTTTATGCTAGATAGTGGGTTCATGCCTCTAGTTTCCAAGGGAAGTGACAATAATCTCTTCAGTTGTAGATGTGCTGTTGCTACTAGGGAGAAAACAATGGTTTCTTGTTCATGGAACATGTGTACTGTTTACCTTACACACTTTGTTTAAAGCAGTAGTTTATTGCTTGCAACTTAATACTGGAGGGGGTTCGGATGATAACCTGAAGGTGGACTTCTAGTCATAGATGCAGTTGGATGGCGGTCTATGTATCTTGTTGTATTGCCCAATCGAATATCATAGGATCTTTCTGACTAGTAATTGCATTGTTATGCCTTGCTCTGTTCATGTCAATTGCCCTGCTGTAATTTTTTTACCCTTCATGCCATGTTGTTTATCTAAGGAGAGCACCTCTAGTGAACTATGGACCCCGGTCCAATCTTTACCATTGATATATCCTCCACTGTTACTTGTTTACTTGCTGCAAACCATTACCTGCCACACCATACATTTAATCCTTTCTTACAACAAACTGGTGAGCTTGAAAACCTCACTGATTCGTTGGGGCAAAATATTGAGTTTGTGCTGTGCAGGTCTCCACGTTGCCAGCAAGACCTGTGTGACGTTTCCTTCCTCCTACTGGTTTGATAACCTTGGTTTCTTACTGAGGGAAACTTGCTGCTCTGCTGCTTCATACCTTGCTCTTGGGGTTTCCAACGAAGCTTCTCACGACAAGTGGTGGGCGCCGTCATGCATCGGCAATGGTCCGACCAAGATCATCAGTGTGTTCATCATGTATCTCTTCTTTATCCTCCCCTTCAGCATCCCCCATGGAAGTATCTCCGTACTTAGGTAAACCATGATAGTTGTCATCCTCCTGCTCTTCTTCATTGTGTTCCATTATAACCCCTCTCTCTCCGTGCTTGGTCCAACAATTATAATTGGGCATGAAGCCGGACTTCAACAGGTGGTTGTGAAGGGTTTTTGAGTCAGAGTAATCCTTCTGATTCATGCATCCACTACATGGACTGAATACGAAATGCATTCGCTTGTTTGCATCAGCAACACGGATGAATTCATGCATACCATTAATGAACTCACCAGAGCGTCGGTCAGTATCGTACATCCATTCCCGAACCATCTGCATTATAGTAAAAGTATATAAAAAAACCATTACACAACATGATAAACTTATTACAAGTTATATTGAGAGCTTCTAGAGCAGTAATATTGAATTTTGAAAAATTTACATGCATCAATTTGTGAATTGGAGAAACCAATTAACATGATAAATGTGGAGTTTTCGATTATTGTTCTATCAGTGAAAAACTCATTCCATTCTAAGCTCTGAAACTCTAAAATTACACATTTCAATTTTCAGTAACTATGTGCCTAATCAAAATTTGTTACACATATCAAAATCCTTCTACTTCTAGAGCAGGCATGCATTGATCCATATCTCTATACTTCTAGAGCATTATAGAGCTAAAGTAGCAATATGAGATGAAAGAATGAAGTCCTAACCTTTTAAAACTTTGGATTTAGGGGTTGCAAACTAAATCTTGACAAATCTTGAGAAACAAATGGCATGAACTCGCTTGCTTCTTTGAGTAAAATGGCCACCATATGGTTTAGGGAAGTTGGACATGAAGCAGTATATATAGTGGTGGACAACTAGTCCTGGGCCGTGATACGATCCGTGACTAATAGTCCACGAAAAGATCAGCTGGCCTGCTCCAGGTTATTAGTCCCGGGCCGTATTACAGACCGGGAATAGAGATCTGGTCCGGCCCGGGACTAGTGTCTACGGCCATTTGTAGCCATTGGAGGCCTCACGGCCCGGTACTAGTGGCTTTGTTCAGATCGAACCGAAGACCGTTTTTCCAGTAGTGTGACTTTGATGCTTGTATCTCTGATATCTTTACTTCTAGTCTTCACTTGAACTTCAGAGGTGCCTTAGCATTTATGTTATCCTCTTCAATCAAAGGCAAGCGAGATACCACTCTATCATACCTCCTTATGAGCATAGCAATTTTGCTTATGTTTATGTTTCATGCTACTTATTATTATTGAGTTGGAATCTCTTCATAGCTTGCAATGACTATTGAGTAGACTTAGTTGCATACTCCTTATTATGAACTGTCTAAGTATCTATTCATGTGCTGAGAATATTTACATCATATCAAGAAAATGTGTTCGTGAAAGTTATTTTATCGCACTTATTTTTCAACTGAATTGCTTGAGGAAAAGCAATAAGCTAAGCTTGGGGGGAGTTGATACGTCCAAAGCGTATCTACTTTCCCGAATACATTTGCTATTGTTTCTCCTCTAAACTTGTGTGATTTGGATACAACTAACACGTACTGACGTTGTTTTCGGTAGAATTACCTTGGTGTCTAGTTTTTGTGCAGAAAATCAACTATTAGGAAAAATCCTAGAAAATATGCCAAAAATCCTATTTCACCAGAAGACTCACGGAGCCAGAAGACGAGACAGAGTGGGGCTCCGAGGGCCCCACACCCCCTGGCCGCACGGGCCAGGCCTGGCCATGCCTGGGGGGGGGTGTGGCCACCTCAGGCACTCACACGGTCTCCCTCTTTGCCTATAAGTTGACTCTTGACCTAAAAACTCAGGGGGGTTCGACGTTTTTCTAGAAAGGGTTCCGTTGTGCCGCCACCACCAGAAACTGCGATTCGGAACTAGAAACTCCGTTCTGGCACACTGCCGGGACGGGGAATTTGGAGAGGATCATCACCATCATCATCATCGACGCCTCTCCATCAACCATCCATGTTTCCCCCATCCAAGAGTGAGTAATCCCCCGCTGTAGGCTATGGGGATGGTAGAGATTGGATGAGTTCTATCATGTAATCGAATAAGATTGTTAGGGCATGGTGCCTAGTATCTCTATTAGTGCTATTTGACTTTGTTACAACTTGTTGTGCTTAATTCTTGTCACTAGGGCCCGAGTGCCATGATCACAGATCTGAACTTATTATTGATTCATGATGATAGTATTGTTTGTGATCTTATCTACAAGTTATGTACACATATCATTGTCCGGATACAAAGGCCCCGAAGTGACAGAAATTGGGACAACCGGAGGGGATTGCTGTGATGTGAGGATCACGTGTGTTCACGGATTGTTAATGCTTTGCTCTAGTGCTCTATTAAAAGTAGTACCTTAATTGCCAGTAGATTCCCTTGAGGCCCCGCTGCAACGAGCTGACATGACAAAAGATGTTGTGCAAGTTCTCATTGCGAGCACGTATGACTATATATAGAGCACATGCCTATGATTGTTTAGTACTTGGATGCTTTATCTTCTTTATCTGCAATTGCCCTAGATCTTGAAGTTACATGTTTAGACTCATCCATGCAACGCCCGTCCATCCATCCCTATGCCTACCGCACTCATACCCTACTGTTTGCTACTATTGTTACTACTTCGTTTGTTTTACTGCTGTTGTTACTTTGCTATTGCTACTACAAAACTGTTGCTACTGATAAACTACTGTGAGCAAGACTATTTCTAGGTGAAGCTGAATTGACAACTCAGTTGTTAAGTCTTATAAGTATTCTTTGGCTCCTCTTGTGTCGAATCAATAAATTGGGTAATACTACCCTCGAAGACTGTTGTGATCCCCTATACTTGTGGGTCATCAGTCACAACTGGGAGCTAGGTTTTCCATCTATGAGCAATCCACCACCCTTGTGAATGTATGGTAGGTCCACACACATGTTCCCGTGGCATCCCGGCCCTCGGGCGCTCCTTTTCCGACGAAAACCTAATCCAAGGGCCCCATGGGTCTACCCCCGTAGTATTCTTCGTACGAGGGTTGAACAATGCACTTTTTTGGTGGTTTAGGTTTGTTTAGGTTATATCTACATGGAAAACCAAGGATAGGCCCAAGGTTCCACCAGTTTACCTACGTTTGACCCGCGGCGGGAGTCTCCTACGTGTCCAGCACACTTCTCTAAGTGTTATCGCATGCAACATAGACGGTCATACCCGGGAGCTAGGTTTTCTATATAGGAGAAATCCACCACCCTTGTGCATGTATGCTAGGGCCACACGCATGTTACTGTGGCATCCCAGCCCTCGGGCGCTCCTTTTCCAACCAAACCGTAATCCGAGGGACCCGTGGGTCTACCCCTGTAGCATTCTCCGTACGAGGGTTTAACAATGCAATTTTTAGGTGATTTAGGTTTGTTTAGGTCATATCTACAAGGAAAACCAAGGATATCCCCATGGTTCCACCGTTTACCTACGTTTGACCCGCGGCGAGAGTCTCGTCCTACGTGTCCAGGACACTTCTCTAAGTGTTATCGCATGCAACGTAGACGGTCACACCCGGGAGCTAGGTTATCAATCTAGGAGCAATACACAACCCCTATTCATGTATTCTAGGGCCACACGCATGTTCCCGTGGCATCCCGGCCCTCAGGCGCTCCTTTTCTGATGAAACCCTAATCCGAGGGCCCCGTGGGTCTACCACCGTAGCATTCTTCGTACGAGGGTTGAACAATGCACTTCTTTGGTGGTTTAGGTTTTTTAGGTCATATCTATATGGAAAACCAAGATAGGCCCAAGTTTCCACCGGTTTACCTATGTTTGACCTGCGGCGGGAGTCTCCTCCTACATGTCCAGCACACTTCTCTAAGTGTTGTCGCATGCAACGTAGACGGTCACATCCGGGAGTTAGGTTTTCCATCTAGGATCAATCCACCACCCCTGTGCATGTATGCTAGGGCCACACACATGTTCTCGTGGCATCCCGGCCCTCGGGCGCTCCGTTTCCGACGAAACCCTAATCCGAGGGCCCCGCGGGTCTTACTGAAGGGTTTCGCCGCATAGTAAATCAAAATTTTCTACGGAGCGAACAGAGGGAACGCCAAGATCTAATCTAGGAGATGCAAACAACGAGAGAGATTGGATTATATCTTCATACCCTTGAAGATTCGCACAGCGGAACGTTCGTCGGAACGTGGGTGATGTAGTCGTACTCGCTTCTCCTCCTCGCGATCCGATCCGATCTAGCACCACAAGTGGCGGTGCCTCCGTGAGATGCACACGTGCAGCACCTCGACGTCTCCTCCTTCCTCGGACCAGCAAGTATGGTGGAGAGATAGATTGGATCTACAACACGACGGCGTGGTGTATATGGTGGAGAATTTCTGCTGCAGGGCTTCGCCTACAAACAGTCGGGAGGGAGAGAGGAAGATAGCAAGGCTGCTAGGGCTTGGAGGAAGGTGTGTGTAGGGGGAAGGGGGCGCACCACCCCTCTATATATAGAGGGGGGGCGGCCAGCCCTTCCCCCTCCTCCAAGCCTATCTCTAGTTTAAACAATTTAAACTCTCCCTTATCTAGAAATCCTATCTCTAGTTTAAACAATTTAAACTCTCCCTTATCTAGAAATTCTATCCCGAGATTTAAACGAGTCAAATCTCTCTAGAATCGGCTAGGCCCTATGGGGCCTTGTGCCCCTGGCCCAATGCGGCCAGGACACTCCCTCATAGGCCCATGCCCCCTCCCGGAAGGTGGGGCCACGTTGGTCCCCTTCCGGAAGGTTCTAGAAGCTTCCGGTACAATACCGATTAACCCGGAACAATTCCGAACTCCAAAAACTGCACTGCCTTATATGAATCTTATTCTCCGGACCATTCCGGAACCTCTCGTGATGTCCCGGATCCCATCCGAGACTCCGAACAAAAATTCATAAACCAATTATCCAATCTATCCTAGCGTCAAGACACGTTAAGTGTGTGACCCTGCGGGTTCGAGAATATGCAGACATGATCTTCTATCAATAATCAACAGCGGGGTCTGGGCACCCATATTGACTCCCACACATTCATCAATGATCATATCGGATGAACCACGATGCCAGGATTCAATCAATCCCATATATATATTCCCTTCATCTCGCGATATTTTACTTGCCCGAGATTCGATCGTCGGTACCGTCATACCTAGTTCAATCTCGTTCACAGCAAGTACTTTACTCGTTCCGTAATCCGATATCACTTTGTGATTAACTCCTTAACCACATGCTTGCAAGCGGTGTTGATATCGATTACCGAGTGGGCCCGAAGTATATCTCTCCGACTTGGGAGGGACAAATTCCATCTCGATACATACAACCCAACAGATACTTTCCGATCACCTGAGAGACACCTTTATGATCACCCTCTCATAGGATGACGTTTGATGACCTCAAAGCTTTCTTCCGGTACCAGGGAGTTGCATTATCTCATGGTCTAAGGAATATAATATTTGACATAGGAAAAGCTTCGCAAAGATGAACACGATGAAACGATCTAATTGCTTCGCTTAGTTTGGGTCTATCCACCATATCATTCTCCCAATGATATGATCTCATTATCAATTGACAACTCATGTCTATGGTTAGGAAACCTTAACCATCATTGATCAATGAGCTAGTCCATAGAGGCGTACTAGGGACACGGTGTTGTTTACAAACCACACAAGTATTAAAGTTTCTGCTTAATACAATTCTAGCATGGAATATAAACTTTATCATGAACAAGAATTATAATAATAACATCTTTATTATTGCCTCTAGGGCATAATTCCAACACTTACCCCGTAGAATTATCCGTACGAGGGTTGGACAATGCACTTTTTTGGTGGTTTTGGTTTCTTTAGGTCATATCTATATGGAAAACCAAGGATAGGCCCAAGGTTCCACCGGTTTACCTACATTTGACCCGCGGCGGAGTCTCCTCCTACGTGTCCAGCACACTTCTCTATGTGTTATCGCATGTATGAGGGTTAACCAATATACTTTTTGGGTAGTTTAGGTTTGTTTAGGTCATACCAATGTACTTTTTTGGCCTTTAAAAGTGTCCATGCGATAACCTTCACACGGTGTAGGGTTTCTCCAAATAGAGGGTTCGATGCCCGAGGGTCCCCAAAAGTGAGGGGTTTCTAGGGTTTCCCTAAAAGAGAAGTTTCGGTTCTTCGGGGTCCGTATGAAATGAGATATATCTTTAATATTTATGTTGTAGCTGTGTATTATATGTGTATTTTGTTGTTTCTATTTTACATTTATGTTTGTGCATCGGGTTTCGGAAGATTCGTGTCATTATTCTATGCGGGTGTGGCGGGATACGCGAAGATTCGTGTGGTTAATTTACAATTACCAATTTATTTATAAATTACATCTACATTAAAATTACAGTGGAAAATAAATAAATCAACTTTAAGTATTTTAGACATTGGAGAAAAAATAAAAATAATACCTAGGCCGACGGCTTTGCCGTCGGCGTATAGGTTGTGCCTTGGCTAGGCCAACGGCCAGGCCGTCGGCTTACTTATGCGCGTAACGGCGTCCCTGGGCCCGTCAGGTGGGCCGTTAACCAGGCATTACGCCGATGGCCTGGGCTAGGCCGACGGTCACCGTCAGGGTCTTGCACGTTGACGCCGACGGGGTTCCTTCACCAATGGCAGCCGTCGGCGCTTCTGTCCCTACGTCGACGGCAACTGTACGCCGACGGCTGGCTGGGCAATGGGGCCGACGGGCCTGACCTTTTCCCGTCGGCGTAGAAACATGCCGTCGGCGTATGTTGTTCTTCATGTAGTGAGATCCGTGAGGTGAAAAACCGGTCGGTGGCAAGCTAGCAATAGGGTCGGTCGGTGAACAGAAATCAAATATCAAGAGATCAACAACTGGTAAGCATGTCGAGCAGGCCATGCGAAGAGCTAGCCAATAGCAGCAGGAACGGGATGGGGAGAGATAAAGTCTAGCCAGGATACATACTAATCGTTTTGGGCCTCCACTTCAGATCACACAGCTGGACAGTGCCACTGAATAATCGTGGCAAGGGAAGAAGGGGAAGCAGTGGAGATGGAGAGGAAAAAGGAAAGGTGGAGGATGGGAGGACAAAGAGAGGCTCCGGAATTGACTGGCAGAGAGAGGATGTGGCACGAGGTTGGAGTCCAATTTTTGGAATAGAGGTAGAATATATACATTTGGAGAAGATGCCAAACACACAATGTCATGTTACAAATCGAAGTCACTTATTTTTTGACGTAGGAAATACTATATTGACATACAAATCCAGCAAATAGAGTAGAGTGCCTTATTTATCGAGACAATCGCTGAATTAAAGATTTCAGCCGTGCACACCACAACACAATACGGCCGCCAGATACATACATACGGAGTATTTATATAAATGAAGGAATCAAACATGCATGCCTCCCCCCTCAGATATGCCGTAGCTAGGTTCAGCAGCTAGCTTGTTGGATTTTGATCCGACGACCCTGCTTCCAGAGGCAAATTAAATCCAGAAGAAATATATAAAAATTAATAAGCGCTTGCTATATATAGAAGAAAAAAATCCACTAGCTAGCAAGAGTACGCGTGAGATATATACCTGCTGCATGCTGGTTTGTACGGGCATGCATGTCGAAGGCGTAAACGTCTCTCCTGTCTATAACAGACGGTCTGAAGATATCGACCCTTGTGTCCAGGTAATCCCCGATCTGGTACAAAACCATGAGTAGCCATGTGAGGGTGATGAGCTCCCCTCCCGAGCTCGCCAGCTGCGACGCGTGCACTGCTGGCTGAGACTTGCCAGCGGCGTAGATAAGGATTCTGGTCCACATGTATATCATCTCCTCCACCGTTTCTTTGCTGGGATGGAGCTCCTCATGATTTCCCATGCCCCATACCAGGTGAGCTCCGGGCCGATGGAAGGTTTCCAGGACATGCTCTGAGCTCATAGTGAGGGGCAGCATGGAAGGGTTGGAAACCAAAAGGTGCATCATGTAGTTGGACAGCTTCCGGCATATTTGGGCCAGACCAAAAGCTTCCTCATCATCTTCTGCTGCCATGTGATCATCATAACTACGCAAGTGCAGCTCAGTCAGCACATGCATGCCTGCAATAGCAGCACCAAAATTTTCTGCCCAATTTTCCGCTCCATACATCAGCACCGGTGCAAGGTTTGGCCATTCCCTAGAGGGTGTGATGAGCCTGTGTTCCTTACTTAACCGCATAATCTCACGTACAACGTACTTATCTATTACAGCCTGGTCTGCCTCTATGTACCATGTGTCCAAAACCTTGCTCATCCAAAATAGTTTCTTCCTATTAACACCCATCACATCCACAAACGCCCTTCTCACCACTGCCATCACTCCTTGACAGAATGTCCTCCTTGCTTGTTGTGGTGGGTGACCGTCTCTAAGCCAACTTAGAAAGTTGTACTGTCCAAATGAACATGGCCACCGTTGCTTCTTCTCCGGCCAACCGATATCACTAGATAAAATCAACCACGACAACCTCGCTAGCTTCTCCCACTGCCGATCCTTCAACATCTTCCATGTCCATGGTGACATCATGGAGTTAAGCACCGAGCACACCTCTACGAAAACGCCTCCGATAAACAGTGAATAGGTGATTGCAACGTCAGCCTTGACATACCTCCCTTGCTGTTGTTGTCTGTCGACGGCAATGGATGAGTGGAAGACTGCGAAAGCAGCAACAAAAGATATCTGAGAGATGAGTCTGAATATCATGAAACTCCATGTCCTGAGCACACGAGCTTTAGTGTAGAGCTCGTCGTACATCAGGCCAAGGAATAGCCTCAAGGCCTTCACAACTGCATCGATATTTTCTGGACTGCCCATGCCATTAGTGCTGTTTATATAATATGAATTTTCTGAGGAACCAAAGATCCTGATGGGAAGTTGCATTCTCTTGACAGTTCCAATAACTAGGCTAGCGTAGCCACCGGCATCACGACCATCATAACCCTCATGCTTTTCATTTGTGCTTGCAAGATCGGCAAGTCTCCCATGCTTCAGACACCATATTCTTTCTACATACTTGATGATTCCAGCAACAAACACAAGGACACCTGAAGCTAGGAGCTCAACATTTTTCAATCTTCCAATGGACTTCCAAAACACATGCAAAGCTAGGACAACTTGCACCACTAGATTCAGCAAATGCCTCAGCCACAGGTTGTTGTCCTCCATGGACAGAGCAGTAATGGTGTCCTGCCCACCAAGATGGATGAGGAGAAATGGTGCCCAAAAGAAAGCCAGTGGTTCGGTTCCCCTTGTTTCATCTTGATTATGCCGTGAGAGATAACCCAGGGCATAGACTGCTACAAAATCTGCCCCCAAGTAAGCTATCCAATTGCACACTCTGAGGAACACGCTGTAGCTACAGCGCCGAAGGCTACCAGCGAAGAAAAGGAACAACTGCAGTGTGAAGCTGAGGAGCACAAGCAGCTGAATTTCCCACTCTGTGAAGAGTTTGACGATACTCTCCGTCGCTTGCATGATATGTATGTGTATAGATTCCCTTGACTATTTTGTCTCAGATTGACAACCTGATGCAAGCGACATAATAATATAAATATACAGGATCTTTGTATTGGAGCATAATTATTATCTTTCTACACTACTAGGACCCAATGTGTTTCATCATACTACTACATAAGAGAGATTAATAGAAAACATATAATTGCATGAGTACAGCGTTGTTTTGGTAATAAATAAATAAATAAAGGCAACTCAAATTTTCAAAAAATCTGAAATATTTCAGTAGATGTATTCTAACAGCATGCAAAAAATCAAAGAGAAATACACTGTGCCGTGGGCTGCGCCAAAATGACAAACATGTAAACCTAAAGTATTGTCCATCGCAAATTTTTGAACCACTAGCTAAAACTTCTAGTAGCTCAAAAAAGAATGTATTTCACGCTGAGATTTAAACAAAACTTGTTAACGGGATGGAATTGAGACATAAAAGTCAAAAATATATATCAATACCTTAGATTACTAGCCTGGCCGGTGCTTCGGGGATAGCTGTGTGTTGTGAGCAGCCAACATTGGGTCGTGGAGTATGAACTACTAGTTGTCCTTTCCTTTCCTTGGTCCTTATATATTCTTTTCTTGTATGAGGTTTAAAGAGAAATCGAGGCAGCAGATTAGATCATATTCTTTTCCAGATTACGAAGTAGCACTTTGTTTCTGGCCTCCTTTATTCCGTGTGGATCGATGCATTTCTTGCATGGAGAGCAAGGCTAGCATCACTCAAAAGAGCGATCGATGGATACTTTTTCTTGCTTCTTTCCTTCCTCCGAATAAAAATCTATATTGGAAAATAAATCTATGTACCTTAAGATACACATAGAGTACATTTCAAAAATGTGCTCTTGAGTAGTCACATTTGATCTCAAAACTATATGTTAGAAATAATGGGGCTAATCCATTTAGGCCCATGTGTATTTCAGATTTTCCCTAAATCTCAAAGCCCAAATTTTTGGCAGCCCATATGTGTTTGGGCCCATGTTTGTGGCAGCTCACATGACAGTGGAGTGGGAGCTAAAGTTTAGTCCCACATGGAAAGTTGGAGTAGAGTTGCACCACTTTATAAGGTGGAGTGTTGCACTACTTTGTAAGTGAGTGGCAATAAGAGAGATACACACGCGCGCTCCTCCTCCGACGCCGCTGCTCGCACGCTCGTCTCGTAACGCGCGCGGGCCGCGGGTTGCGCTCAGGAAAATTGACAGACGTGTCAAACGGTTAGCTTATTCGGGTCGCTCCCGGATCGTGGGCTACTGTAACCGACCCAAACGTTACGCCCGAACGTGCGTAACGTGGACTCGGCCCACGTTCGCCTCCGTTAGGGTTTCCTGTGCCGCTCTATATAAAGTCCTGCGCGGCTACCGCCACAACACGATCGAAAACCAATCTAGGGTTTTGCCATCCTCACTACTTGCGTCGTCACTGTAGTCTACTCCATCCCGCTTGCCGGCGTGCACCGGCGGACGGGAGAGAAGGTTTCCGGAACCACTCGCCTTTGCGATCCTGTACGGGAGAGGGCGAATAAGGTTTTTGGGAAGCGCTCTGCGCGACTGCTCGAGTTCTCCATCACGGGTCGTCTTCCATCCAAGTCAGGCGGTGCTGCCTACCGCCGTCTTCGTCGCCATCTGCTGCGATCACTCTTCTCCAAAGTTTCTACTACGACAACCGAACGGTACGTGCTACGTGCTCCTGTTTGGTTATTCATCATGTTCTGCGAGTACATGTTAGGCTGCTATTTGTTCCCGATCATCCTGTTGTTTAGTATATCTAGTATGTTCGAGTTACATGAGCTAGTAGCTGGTTTTGTCATGATTTATATTCTGGAATTAATCGTAGAAATTATGCCTAATAATCAAACACTATAAATTGGTGGTTTTAGGAATTTAAGAGGCAATGTCGTGGCTTTATGATATGAAATCCAACTATCACTGAATCGATCGATTTGCCAAAAAAAAAGAGGATTCATGTCTGGTGGATGTGCACAGGTCAGTGACTCGGATGGGCAGGCCATCATCCTTGTTGGGCTTGCTAGGCTACACTTATGTGCTCATGCGGAAATATTGCAAAATGCCGGCAAGTCCTGTATACAGACCAGGTCGGCATATGTTACGCGCTGCCCTCCCCTGAACAGGGTATGGGCCAGCCCCTTAATCATGTGTTTGCTTGTTTATTTTCTCTTATTCTTCTATTTTTTCACTTCCATTTAATTTTTAAAACACTATTTAATTTTGAAAATGTTCGGATTTCAGAGGAATGTTTACTTCCTTGTTGACTTCAGAAAAGCTCTACAAGGATAGGGAATTGTTAGGCTCGGATGATGATACATGGTACAAGAGTATTGTGGGGGCACTTCAGTATCATGCTCTCACGAGGCTTGACATTTCTTTCTCTGTTATTAAGGTTTGCCAGTTTTTTTATGCACCCACAAGGTTTGCCAGTTTTTTCATGCACCCACTAAACATCATTTGAGGTACCTAATAGAGGAACCGTAGCTGTTGGGCTGCGAATTAGTAAGTCATCATCTACTCTTATGTGTGCTTTCTCTGATACAAAATGGGCCGGTTGTCCAAATGATGAAAGATTGACATGTGGTTTTGCAGTATTTGTTGGCTCCAATCTTGTGTTGTGGAGTGCACGTAAGGAAGCCACATTTTCTCGATCTAGTACATAAGATGAGTATAAAGCGTTCGCCAATACAACCGCTGAAGGTATGTGGGTTCAGACTTTGTTGCATGAATTGGGTGTTTCTCATTCTCCTACTTCATGTTTATGGTGTGGTAATATTGGTGGCACCTATTTGTCTGCTAATCACACGGTTCATGTAAGGAGTAAGCATATTGAGGTAGATTACCATTTTATTTGTGCAGGAGGTAGATTACCATTTAAATAAATTGGTGCCCTGTGTTATCCGTGGCGTATCACCGACAAATGCGGCACTAGTATTTAACTTATATGTGGCGCATTTTACACCCTCCCCCGATCACAGCATATCTAAGTTGAGATCTCGACGAAAACCTTATACTTTTCGTACCGACAACGATTTTGTAAATCCATCAGCCACATGATCACCTCTTTGTATAAACCAATTATCCAATTTCTTATTAGCAACTCTTGCTCGAACAAAAGTCGTAATCAACCTCAATATTCTTAGTTCTAGCATGAAACATAGGATTAGTTGATAAATATGTGACACTAAGATTATTACACCATAAAGATGCCGCCCTAGCTAGGATGAATAACACCAAATTTGAACCCATATTATCTCAGTTGAAACAGTAAACTTCAAATACCGAATAATTTATCTTTACAATTGTCTAGTGCATAGGGAAAAAGGCCAAGACTGTCAACGTCGTGACCGCTAGATATACTGATGGGTATAGTAATTTATTTACTGTTCTTTCAGTATTTAAATCACCGTGTTGGTGACTTGCTACGGGTGCTAATGTTCATGTGTGTGCTGACATCTCTATGTTCACTTCTTATCAGGTCGCTCGGGATTATTCCGTCCTAATGGGGAATGGATCACATGCTTCTGTTCGTGGTGTTGGCACGGTGGATCTGAAGTTTACTTCCGGAAAGATCGTGCAGCTGAGGAACGTGCAGCATGTCCCTACTATGAACAAGAATCTCGTTAGTGGCTCCCTTCTTTGCATAGATGGGTTTAAGGTTGTCTTAGAGTCTAATAAAGTCGTTGTTTCAAAACATGGACAATTTATTGGTAAAGGTTATGAGTTCGGAGGCTTGTTCCGATTTTCACTTTCAGAGTTTTGTAATAAATCCGTGAATCATATCTGTGGTGGTGTTAATGATGATACCAGTGTTTGGCATTCTCGTTTATGTCATATTAATTTTGGTTTGATGTCTCGGTTGTCCAGCATGAGTTTAATTCCAAATTTCACTATTGCCAAAGGTTCTAAGTGCCATAGTTGTGTGCAATCAAAGCAACCTCGAAAGCCTACAAGGCTGCCGAGGAGAGAAACTTGGCACCTCTAAAACTCATACATTCTGATCTATGTGAGATGAATGGTGTGTTGTCAAAAGGTGAAAAGAGATATTTCATGACGTTGATAGATGATGCTACTAAATTCTGCTATGTTTACTTGTTGCAAACTAAAGATGAGGCTTTAGACTACTTTAAAATCTATAAGGCTGAAGTTGAAAATCGACTAGAGAGAAAGATCAAGCGTCTTAGGTCGGATCGTGGTGGTGAGTATTTTTCCAAAATATTTGATGAATTCTGTCAGGAACACGGAATTATTCATGAGAGGACGCCTCCCTACTCGCTGTAGGGTTTCGTAGCATGAAAAACAAAAAATTTCTATCGCATACAAACAAACAAGCCAAGATCTATCTACTAGATTGTAGCAACGAGTCGATGGAATAACTTACCCTCGAAGATTCCAAAGTGTTTAACGAGAGGGGATTCTCGTGGGTGATGTAGTCGTACTCTTCCCGATCTCAAGATCGTGTAGACGATCCTTCCGGCGCTGCGTTCCGGCAGCGCTTCCGCAGTCGGTCACACGTTCGGTACTCGACGAAGACCTTCCTCTCCCTTGTTCCAGCAGGCAGCGGAGGTTGTAGCACTCTCCTCGCGATTCCAGCAGCACAACGGTGTGGTACCGGAAGTAGAGGGGAGATCCCGCAGGGCTTCGCCTTAAGCCGGAGCGAGTATGGTGGAGTATGAGAGAGCTATTAGTGGTCTAGGGTTTAGACACACCAATTAGAAGGCTCTAAACCGAAGGCTAGGGCAATTAGAAGCTCTAAACCAAAACGGCTCTAAACCGGAGGCTTTGGCTAGGGTTTAGATTAGAGGATAGGAACTTGTGTGTCTAGAGGAGGGAGCCCTGCCCCTCCTTATATAGGTGGAGGGGCCGGCGCGCCAAGGGGGAGGGAGGGGAGTCCCTCCCCAACTCGGCTTGGAGGTGGGCCGCCGGTTGGAGGAGGGATTCCCTCCCCAACTCGGTTTGCCCCCTCTTTCCTCTTTCCCTCTCTTTCCTGTTTTAGCCGTTTGACTTTTCAAACTTGCTATTTGACTTTTCAGTTTAGGATTCAATTTAATCCTTCATTTGGAACAGCGAGAACACTTAGTACATGATGCAATCATTCCAATATGCAATGACACATTCATGTACCCCTTCCCCTCCGGAGTGCCGGACATTCCGGAACCTTCTAGAACATTCCCGATGAAAACACCGGAATCATTCCCGAACTCCGAAACGGGACTTTCCTTATATGAATCTTATTCTCCGGACCATTCCGGATCACCTCGTGATATCCCGGATCCCATCCGAGACTCCGAACAACATTCGGTCTCTTTCTCATAATACCATAACTACTCAAACAACGTCGAATCCTTAAGTGTGTCTCCCTACGGTTCGTGAATTATGCGGACATGATCGAGACACTTCTCCGAACAATAACCAATAGAGGAATCTGGAAATTCATATGGCTCCCACATATTTCTACGATAACTTTGCGATCGAATGAACCACTTACATACGATACCAATTTCCCTTTGTCTCACGATAGTTTACTTATCTGAGGTTATGATCGTCGGTATCTCTGCATACCTAGTTCAACCTCGTTACCCATAAGTACTCTTTCCTCGTTCCCGTGATATGTGATCCCTTGTGAGCCAGTCACATGCTTGCAAGCTAATTGGATGACATTCCACCGAGAGGGCCCAGAGTATATCTATCTGTCATATGGATGGACAAATCCCACTCTTGATCCATGTGTCTCAACCAATACTTTCCGAACACTCAATGCCACCTTTATAGCCACCTAGTTACGGTGTGGTGTTTGATGTCATCAAAGCATCCATCCGGTAAAGGTGATATGCATGATCTCATGGTCGAAGGAATTAGGTTACTATGTATCAGAAAGCATATAGCAATTGAACTAATGAAATGACTTGATCTTTATGCTACGCTTATCTATAGGAGTATGTCCATCATATCATTCTCCTAACGATATGATCTTGTTGTTGATAACATCTCAATTTTCATGATAGGGAAACCACAATCATTAATCAACCAACAAGCTAGTGAAGTATAGAGGCTATACTAGGGACTTCAAATTAAGTTTACAAATCACACAAGTATCAATGTTTCCTTGTTAATACTATTATAGCATGAATGTAAACATTTATCATAAACACAAAGATATAATAATAACTATATTTATTATTGCCTCTAGGGCATATCTCCAACACTCGCCCCAATCAAACGGGGTTGCCGAGAGGAAAAACCGCACGCTGACTGACTTGTTGAATTCCATGTTAGCCACTGCTGGTTTATCAAAGGCATGGTGGGGGGAGGCTTTGTTGACTTCATGTCATGTCCTGAATAGAGTTCCTAACAAGAATAAAGAAAAGACCCCTTATGAGGAGTGGGTTGGGAGAAAACCATCACTTTCGTATCTGCGCACTTGGGGGTGTTTGGCGAAGGTCAACATACCGATTCCCAAGAAACGCAAGCTCGGACCCAAGAAAGTGGATTGTATCTTTCTAGGATATGCTCCACGGAGTGTAGGCTATAGATTTCTAGTGGTTAAATCTGAGATACCTGATATGCATGTTGATACTATAATGGAATCTTGTGATGCAACATTCTTTGAGAATATTTTTCCTATGAAAGATATGCATAGCATTGGTAGGATTTCTTCTGAAATACTTCCTGAATCTAGTGCATCTATTGAGAATTATGAACAACCACATGAGGAATTTCTTTAGAAGGATGACGATGAACCTCTCACGAGGAGTAAGAGACAGAGGGTTGCAAAATCCTTTGGTAATTACTTCATCGTGTACCTTGTGGATGATACTCCCAGATCCATTACTGAGGCATATGCATCTCCTGATGCAGATGATTGGAAAGAAGCTGTCCAAAATGAGATGGACTCGATTCTTTCTAATGGAACTTGGGAATTATCAGAACGACCCTATGGTTGTAAACCTGTGGGATGTAAGTGGGTATTCAAGAAGAAACTAAGGCCTGATGGTACTATTGAGAAGTACAAGGCGCGTCTTGTAGCTAAGGGCTACACACAGAAAGAAGGCGAAAATTACTTCGACACCTATTCACCTGTCGCTAGACTGACCACCATTCGAGTACTACTATCCCTGGCTGCCTCTTATGGTTTTCTCGATCATCAAATGGACGTGAAGACAGCTTTCCTTAATGGAGAGTTGGAAGAGGAGATCTATATGGATCAGCCGGATGGGTTTGTGGTAAAAGGTGAAGAGAGAAAGGTGTGTAAGTTATTAAAATCTTTATATGGCCTGAAACAAGCACCTAAGCAATGGCATGAGAAGTTTGATAGAACTCTACTTTCTGCTGGCTTTGTCATTAATGAGGCTGATAGGTGTGTTTACTATCGCCATGGTGGGGGCGATAGCGTTATATTATGTTTGTATGTGGATGACATTCTGATCTTTGGTACAAACATGAAAGTGATAAATGAGGTCAAGTCTTTCCTGTCAAAGAGTTTTGATATGAAAGATCTGGGAGAGGCTGATGTCATTCTGAACATCAAGCCTGTTAAGAACGAGAATGGGATTACTTTAACACAACCTCATTATGTTGAGAAGGTCTTGAGCCGATTTGGCTTTAATGATGGCAAGACTTCTCCAACACCTTATGATCCTAGTTTGACATTACGAAAGAATAAGAAGGAACCAACAGATCAACTGAAATATTCACAAGTTGTTGGTTCTCTCATGTACTTAGCAAGCGCTACAAGACCCGATATCTCTTTTGTTGTGAGCAAGTTGAGTAGGTTCATGTCTAACCCGGGTATTGATCATTGGCATGCATTTGAAAGGGTCATGCGCTATCTATGTGGTACAATGAGCTATGGAATTCACTATTCAGGGAACCCTGCTGTTCTTGAAGGATATAGTGATTCGAATTGCATCTCTGACGTTGATGAACTCTACGCCACGAGCGGGTATGTGTTTACCCTTGGAGGTGGCGCAGTGTCATGGAGGTCTCGTAGACAAACCATATTGACGAGTTCAACTATGGATGCAGAACTTACTGCTTTAGAGACAACCACTGTTGAGTCAGAATGGCTGCGTGAGCTCTTGATGGACTTGCTTGTGGTTGAGAAACCTGTGCCGGCAATCCTTTTGAATTGTGACAACCAAACTGTTATTGTCAAAGTGAACAATTCTAAGGATAACGCGAAGTCATCAAGACACGTGAAAAGACGTTTGAAATCTGTCAGGAAATTGAGAAACTCTGGAGTAATAATTGTTACGTATATTCAAACAGACAAAAACCTGGCAGATCCCTTTACAAAGGGACTATCACGAAATGTGATAAAAAGTGCATCGAGGGAGATGGGGTTGAGACCCATGGATGTCACACCTAGTGGTAACCCAACCTATGTGATCGGAGATCCCGTGAATTAGGACCTGAGAAGAACAAGCTAGTGGTTTGACTGAGGAGAGTATTTTGTAACCCTCTCTATGTGAAGATGAATGACTCTCATAATCTGTAAGGCAGGTTGGCAACATGCCTTAATGTGTTTTTGTTGGCTTTAATTAGCAAAGATGCCGTCCTACAGGGCATTCTTGAGAGAACACACCTATATGAGCTCGACTGTAAACGTCGCGGTCTATGAGATTTGGGTGATCTCTAGTAAACTCATGAAGAGACCAGAGAGTATGACGCATATGCTCCAACCCACGGGGTAGGCTACTGACAGCCAAGTACTAGTTATGATTTTGAGCGAAATTTATTGGCACCAAACTTGCAATTCAAGGTTCGTCCATTATTCAAGTTGTTGATAGACGTAGTTCAAGATTCTAGGCGGAAGTTCAACTTAACAATCTCTGCTGAAACACTGGTATATAAACAAGTAGCAAGGATTGGCAAATCTTCAAATGGGCATTTGAGATCTGGTGGAGGATTGTTAGAAATAATGGGGCTAATCCATTTAGGCCCATGTATATTTCAGATTTTCCCTAAATCTCAAAGCCCAAATTTTTGGCAGCCCATATGTGTTTGGGCCCATGTTTGTGGCAGCTCACATGACAGTGGAGTGGGAGCTAAAGTTTAGTCCCACATGGAAAGTTGGAGGAGTGTTGCACCACTTTGTAAGTGAGTGGCAATAAGAGAGATACACACGCGCGCGACGACGACGCCGCCGCCGCTCGCACGCTCGCCTCGTCTCGTCTCGTCACGTCACGAAGCGCGCGTGCGCCGCAGGTTGCGGGAATCTCGCCGAGCCGAGCTTTATTTTGCTGCTCAGGAAAATTGATAGACGTGTCAAACGGTTAGCTTATTCGGGTCGCCCCCGGATCGTGGGCTACTGTAACTGACCCGAACGTGTGTAACGTGGACTCGGCCCACGTTCGCCTCCGTTAGGGTTTCCTGAGCCGCTCTATATAAAGTCCTGCGCGGCTACCGCAACAACACGATCGAAAACAAATCTAGGGTTTTGCCATCCTCTCTACTTGCACCGTCACCGTAGTCTACTCCATCCCGCTTGCCGGCGTGCACCGGCGGACGGGAGAGCAGGTCTCCGGAACCACTCGCCTTTGCGATCCTGTACGGGAGAGGGCGAATAAGGTTTTTGGGAAGCGCTCTGCGCGACTGCTCGAGTTCTCCATCATGGGTCGTCTTCCATCCAAGTCAGGCGGTGCTGCCTACCGCCGTCTTCGTCGTCATCTGCTGCGATCACTCTTCCCCAAAGTTTCTACTACGACAACCGAACGGTACGTGCTACGTGCTCCTGTTTGGTTATTCATCATGTTCTACGAGTACATGTTAGGCTGTTATTTGTTCCCGATCATCCTGTTGTTTAGTACATCTAGTATGTTCGAGTTACATGAGCTAGTAGCTGGTTTTGTCATGATTTATATTCTGGAATTAATCGTGGAAATTATGCCTAATAATCCAACACTATAAATTGGTGGTTTTAGGAATTTAAGAGGCAATGTCGTGGCTTTATGATATGAAATCCAACTGTAACTGAATGATCGATTTGCCAAAAAAAAAGAGGATTCATGTCTGGTGGATGTGCACAGGTCAGTGACTCGGATGGGCAGGCCATCATCCTTGTTGGGCTTGCTAGGCTACACTTATGTGCTCATGCGGAAATATTGCAAAATGCCGGCAAGTCCTGTATACAGACCAGGTCGGCATATGTTACGCGCTGCCCTCCCCCGAACAGGGTATGGGCCAGCCCCTTAATCATGTGTTTGCTTGTTTATTTTCTCTTATTCTTCTATTTTCTCACTTCCGTTTAATTTTTAAAACACTATTTAATTTTGAAAATGTTCGGATTTCAGAGGAATGTTTACTTCCTTGTTGACTTCGGAAAAGCTCTACAAGGATAGGGAATTGTTAGGCTCGGATGATGATACATGGTACAAGAGTATTGTGGGGGCACTTCAGTATCATGCTCTCACGAGGCTTGACATTGCTTTCTCTGTTATTAAGGTTTGCCAGTTTTTTTATGCACCCACAAGGTTTGCCAATTTTTTCATGCACCCACTAAACATCATTTGAGGTACCTAATAGAGGAACCGTAGCTATGGGGCTGCGAATTAGTAAGTCATCATCTACTCTTATGTGTGCTTTCTCTGATACAAAATGGGCCGGTTGTCCAGATGATGAAAGATTGACATGTGGTTTTGCAGTATTTTTTGGCTCGAATCTTGTGTTGTGGAGTGCACGTAAGGAAGCCACATTTTCTCGATCTAGTACATAAGATGAGTATAAAGCGTTCGCCAATACAACCGCTGAAGGTATGTGGGTTCAGACTTTGTTGCATGAATTGGGTGTTTCTCATTCTCCTACTTCATGTTTATGGTGTGGTAATGTTGGTGGCACCTATTTGACTGCTAATCACGCGGTTCATGTAAGGAGTAAGCATATTGAGGTAGATTACCATTTTATTTGTGCAGGAGGTAGATTACCATTTAAATAAATTGGTGCCCTGTGTTATCCGTTGCGTATCACCGACAAATGCGGCACTAGTATTTAACTTATATGTGGCGCATTATACACCCTCCCCCGATCACAGCATATCTAAGTTGAGATCTCGACGAAAAACTTATACTTTTCGTACCGACAACGATTTTGTAAATCCATCAGTCACATGATCACCTCTTTGTATAAACCAATTATCCAATTGCTTATTAGCAACTCTTTCTCGAACAAAAGCGTAATCAACCTCAATATTCTTAGTTCTAGCATGAAACATAGGATTAGTTGATAAATATGTGACACTAAGATTATTACACCATAAAGATGCCGCCCTAGCTAGTATGAATAACACCAAATTTGAACCCATATTATCTCAGTTGAAACAGTAAACTTCAAATACCGAATAATTTATCTTTACAATTATCTAGTGCATAGGGAAAAAGGCCAAGACTGTCAACGTCATGACCGCTAGCAATACTGATGGGTATGGTAATTTATTTACTGTTCTTTAAGTATTTCAATCACCGTGTTGGTGGCTTGATACGGGTGTTAATGTTCATGTGTGTGCTGACATCTCTATGTTCACTTCTTATCAGGTCGCTCGGGATTCTTCCGTCCTAACGGGGAATGGATCACATGCTTCTGTTCGTGGTGTTGGCACGGTGGATCTAAAGTTTACTTCCGGAAAGATCGTGCAGCTGAGGAACGTGCAGCATGTCCCTACTATGAACAAGAATCTCGTTAGTGGCTCCCTTCTTTGCATAGATGGGTTTAAGGTTGTCTTAGAGTCTAATAAAGTCGTTGTTTCAAAACATGGACAATTTATTGGTAAAGGTTATGAGTTCGGAGGCTTGTTCCAATTTTCACTTTCAGAGTTTTGTAATAAACCCGTGAATCATATCTGTGGTGGTGTTAATGATGATAGCAGTGTTTGGCATTCTCGTTTATGTCATATTAATTTTGGTTTGATGTCTCGGTTGTCCAGCATGAGTTTAATTCCAAATTTCACTATTGCCAAAGGTTCTAAGTGCCATAGTTGTGTGCAATCAAAGCAACCTCGAAAGCCTCACAAGGCTGCCGAGGAGAGAAACTTGGCACCTCTAGAACTCATACATTCTGATCTATGTGAGATGAATGGTGTGTTGACAAAAGGTGAAAAGAGATATTATATGACGTTGATAGATGATGCTACTAAATTCTGCTATGTTTACTTGTTGCAAACTAAAGATGAGGCTTTAGACTACTTTAAAATCTATAAGGCCGAAGTTGAAAATCAACTAGACAGAAAGATCAAGCGTCTTAGGTCGGATCGTGGTGGTGAGTATTTTTCCAAAATATTTGATGAATTCTGTCAGGAACACGGAATTATTCATGAGAGGACGCCTCCCTACTCGCCCCAATCAAACGGGATTGCCGAGAGGAAAAACCGCACGCTGACTGACTTGTTGAATTCCATGTTAGGCACTGCTGGTTTATCAAAGGCATGGTGGGGGGAGGCTTTGTTGACTTCATGTCATGTCCTAAATAGAGTTCCTAACAAGAATAAAGAAAAGACCCCTTATGAGGAGTGGGTTGGGAGAAAACCATCACTTTCGTATCTGCGCACTTGGGGGTGTTTGGCGAAGGTCAACATACCGATTCCCAAGAAACGCAAGCTCGGACCCAAGACAGTGGATTGTATCTTTCTAGGATATGCTCCACGGAGTGTAGGCTATAGATTTCTAGTGGTTAAATCTGAGATACCTGATATGCATGTTGATACTATAATGGAATCTCGTGATGCAGCATTCTTTGAGAATATTTTTCCTATGAAAGATATGCATAGCATTGGTAGGATTTCTTCTGAAATACTTCCTGAATCTAGTGCATCTATTGAGAATTCTGAACAACCACATGAGGAATTTCTTGAGAAGGATGACGATGAACCTCTCACGAGGAGTAAGAGACAGAGGGTTGCAAAATCCTTTGGTAATTACTTCATCGTGTACCTTGTGGATGATACTCCCAGATCCATTACTGAGGCATATGCATCTCCTGATGCAGATGATTGGAAAGAAGCTGTCCAAAATGAGATGGACTCGATTCTTTCTAATGGAACTTGGGAATTATCAGAACGACCCTATGGTTGTAAACCTGTGCGATGTAAGTGGGTGTTCAAGAAGAAACTAAGGCCTGATGGTACTATTGAGAAGTACAAGGCGCGTCTTGTAGCTAAGGGCTACACACAGAAAGAAGGCGAAGATTACTTCGACACCTATTCACCTGTCGCTAGACTGACCACCATTCGAGTACTACTATCCCTGGCTGCCTCTTATGGTCTTCTCGTTCATCAAATGGACATGAAGACAGCTTTCCATAATGCAGAGTTGGAAGAGGAGATCTATATGGATCAGCCGGATGGGTTTGTGGTAAAAGGTGAAGAGACAAAGGTGTGTAAGTTATTAAAATCTTTATATGGCCTGAAACAAGCACCTAAGCAATGACATGAGAAGTTTGTCAGAACTCTACTTTCTGCTGGCTTTGTCATTAATGAGGCTGATAGGTGTGTTTACTATCGCCATGGTGGGGGTTATAGCGTTATATTATGTTTGTATGTGGATGACATTCTGATCTTTGGTACAAACATGAAAGTGATAAATGAGGTCAAGTATTTCCTGTCAAAGAGTTTTGATATGAAAGATCTGGGAGAGGCTGATGTCATTCTGAACATCAAGCTTGTTAAGAACAAGAATGGGATTACTTTAACGCAACCTCATTATGTTGAGAAGGTCTTGAGACGATTTGGCTTTAATGATGGCAAGACTTCTCCAACACCTTATGATCCTAGTTTGACATTACGAAATAATAAGAAGGAACCAACAGATCAACTGAAATATTCACAAGTTGTTGGTTCTCTCATGTACTTAGCAAGCGCTACAAGAACCGATATCTCTTTTGCTGTGAGCAAGTTGAGTAGGTTCATGTCTAACCCGTGTATTGATCATTGGCATGCATTTGAAAGGGTCATGCGCTATCTATGTGGTACAATGAGCTATGGAATTCACTATTCAGGGAACCCTGCTGTTCTTGAAGGATATAGTGATTCGAATTGGATCTCTGACGCTGATGAACTCTACGCCACGAGCGGGTATGTGTTTACCCTTGGAGGTGGCGCAGTGTCATGGAGGTCTCGTAGACAAACCATATTGACGAGGTCAACTATGGATGCAGAACTTACTACTTTAGACACAGCCACTATTGAGTCAGAATGGCTGCGTGAGCTCTTGATGGACTTGCCTGTGGTTGAGAAACCTGTGCCGGCAATCCTTTTGAACTGTGACAACCAAACTGTTATTGTCAAAGTGAACAATTCTAAGGATAACGCGAAGTCATCAAGACACGTGAAAAGACGTTTGAAATCTGGCAGGAAATTGAGAAACTCCGGAGTAATAACTGTTACGTATATTCAAACAGAGAAAAACCTGGCAGATCCCTTTACAAAGGGACTATCACGAAATGTGATAGAAAGTGCATCGAGGGAGATGGGGTTGAGACCCATGGATGTCACACCTAGTGGTAGCCCAACCTATGTGATCGGAGATCCCGTGAATTAGGACCTGAGAAGAACAAGCTAGTGGTTTGACCGAGGAGAGTATTTTGTAACCCTCTCTATGTGAAGATGCATGACTCTCATAATCTTTAAGGCAGGTTGGCAACATGACTTAATGTGTTTCTGTTGGCTTTAATTAGCAAAGATGCCGTCCTACAGGGCATTCTTGAAAGAACACACCTATATGAGCTCGACTATAAACGTCGCGGTCTATGAGATTTGGGTGATCTCTAGTAAACTCATGAAGAGACCAGGGAGTATGACGCATATGCTCCAACCCGCGGGGTAGGCTACTGACAGCCAAGTACTAGTTATGATTTTGAGCGAAATCTATTGGCACCAAACTTGCAATTCAAGGTTCGTCCATTGTTCAAGTTGTTGATAGACGTAGTTCAAGATTCTAGGCGGAAGTTCAACTTA
Organism: Avena sativa; assembly: GCA_916181665.1. NCBI lineage: Eukaryota > Viridiplantae > Streptophyta > Magnoliopsida > Poales > Poaceae > Avena > Avena sativa. The sequence continues at coordinate 40,094,743 of OV702300.1, read as the reverse complement.
ACAGTCTCTGCTGAAACACTGGTATATAAACAAGTAGCAAGGATTGGCAAATCTTCAAATGGGCATTTGAGATCTGGTGGGGGATTGTTAGATATAATGGGGCTAATCCATTTAGGCCCATGTGTATTTCAGATTTTCCCTAAATCTCAAAGCCCAAATTTTTGGCAGCCCATATGTGTTTGGGCCCATTTTTGTGGTAGCTCACATGACAGTGGAGTGGGAGCTAAAGTTTAGTCCCACATGGAAAGTTGGAGGAGAGTTGCACCACCTTATAAGGTGGACTGTTGCACCACTTTGTAAGTGAGTGGCAATAAGAGAGATACACACGCGCGCTCCTCCTCCGACGACGTCGCTGCTCGTACGCTCGCCTCGTCTCGTCACGAAGCGCGCGCGCGCGCCGCGGGTTGCGGGAATCTCGCCGAGCCGAGCTTTATTTTGCTGCTGAGGAAAATTGACAGACGTGTCAAACGGTTAGCTTATTCGGGTCGCTCCCGGATCGTGGGCTACTGTAACCGACCCGAACGTGCGTAACGTGTAATCGGCCCACGTTCGCCTCCGTTAGGGTTTCCTGAGCCGCTCTATATAAATTCCTGCGCGGCTACCACCACAACACGATCGAAAACAAATCTAGGGTTTTGCCATCCTCTCTACTTGCACCGTCACCGTAGTCTACTCCATCCCGCTTGCCGGTGTGCACCGGCGGACGGGAGAGCAGGTCTCCGGAACCACTCGCCTTTGCGATCCTGTACGGGCGAGGGCGAATAAGGTTTTTGGGAAGCGGTCTGCGCGACTGCTCGAGTTCTCCATCACGGTTCTTCTTCCATCCAAGTCAGGCGGTGCTGACTACCGCCGTCTTCGTCACCATCTGCTGCGATCACTCTTCCCCAAAGTTTCTACTACGACAACCGAACGGTACGTGCTACGTGCTCCTGTTTGGTTATTCATCATGTTCTGTGAGTACATGTTAGGCTGCTATTTGTTCCCGATCATCCTGTTGTTTAGTACATCTAGTATGTTCGAGTTACATGAGCTAGTAGCTGGTTTTGTCATGATTTATATTCTGGAATTAATCGTGGAAATTATGACTAATAATCCAACAATCCAAAAACCTTATTGTAGGCAATGTCCTGAATTAACAATGGCTGGTTTTACCGATGCACTAAGGCCGGATAAATTCACTAGTGCACTTTAAGAGGTGGCAGTACAAGGCTGAGCTTTGGCTGACCACGATGAAAGTGTTCCACATCAGTAAAGGCAAACCTGAAGGAAGTATATCTGACGAGGATCAGAAGAAGTTCGACAATGCCAATACTGTCTTTGTGGGATGTATTCTGAGCATTCTTGCTGACTGTCTGTGTGATGTGTTTATGCACATAAAAGACGGGAAGGAGCTCTGGGATGCACTGGATGCAAAGTTTGGTGCTGCAGATGCTGGCAGTGAACTGTATATCATGGCGAGCTTTCATGATTTTAAGATGAAAAAGGACCTTCCTGTGGTTCAGCAAGCTCATGAGATACAGTGCATTGCCAAAGAGCTCGAACTCCTTAAGTGCACCTTACCCGATAAGTTTGTGGCGGGTTGCATTATTGCTAAGTTGCCCCCTTCATGGAGGAACTTTGCCACAACTCTGAAACACAAGAGACAGGAGATATCAGTTGAAAATCTGATAGCGTCCCTTGATGTTGAGGAGAAGGCTCGGGGTAAGGACACTACTGAGAAAGGAGAGAGTCATGCTACTGCCAACTTTGTGCAGAAAGGCAAATCTGTAGGCAAGAACAAAGGGAACTTCAAACCCTCCTTTAACAAGCCTGTAAAGACTACAACCTTCAAGAAGAAGAAGACGAACAGGGACAAGAGTGAACTGTCTTGTTACACTTGTGGAGAGCCCGGCCACTTCTCCAAGGACTGTCCAGAACGCGCAAACCGCATAGGGAAAAAGGCCAAGACTATCAACGTCGTGACCGCTAGCAATATTGATGGGTATGGTAATTTATTTACTGTTCTTTCAGTATTTCAATCACCGTGTTGGTGGCTTGATACGGGTGCTAATGTTCATGTGTGTGCTGACATCTCTATGTTCACTTCTTATCAGGTCGCTCGGGATTCTTCCGTCCTAATGGGGAATGGATCACATGCTTCTGTTCGTGGTGTTGGGACGGTGGATCTGAAGGTTACTTCCGGAAAGATCGTGCAGCTGAGGAACGTGCAGCATGTCCCTACTATGAACAAGAATCTCGTTAGTGGCTCCCTTCTTTGCAGAGATGGGTTTAAGGTTGTCTTAGATTGTAATAAAGTCGTTGTTTCAAAACATGGACAATTTATTGGTAAAGGTTATGAGTTCGGAGGCTTGTTCCGATTTTCAGTTTCGGAGTTTTGTAATAAATCCGTGAATCATATCTGTGGTGGTGTTAATGATGATACCAGTGTTTGGCATTCTCGTTTATGTCATATTAATTTTGGTTTGATGTCTTGGTTGTCCAGCATGAGTTTAATTCCGAATTTCACTATTGCCAAAGGTTCTAAGTGCCATAGTTGTGTGCAATCAAAGCAACCTCGAAAGCCTCACAAGGCTGCCGAGGAGAGAAACTTGGCACCTCTAGAACTCATACATTCTGATCTATGTGAGATGAATGGTGTGTTGACAAAAGGTGAAAAGAGATATTTCATGACGTTGATAGATGATGCTACTAAATTCTGCTATCTTTACTTGTTGCAAACTAAAGATGAGGCTTTAGACTACTTTAAAATCTATAAGGCCGAAGTTGAAAATCAACTAGAGAGAAAGATCAAGCGTCTTAGGTCGGATCGTGGTGGTGAGTATTTTTCCAAAATATTTGATGAATTCTGTCAGGAACACGGAATTATTCATGAGAGGACGCCTCCCTACTCGCCCCAATCAAACGGGGTTGCCGAGAGGAAAAACCGCACGCTGACTGACTTGTTGAATTCCATGTTAGCCACTGCGGGTTTATCAAAGGCATGGTGGGGGGAGGCTTTGTTGACTTCATGTCATGTCCTGAATAGAGTTCCTAACAAGAATAAATAAAAGACCCCTTAGGAGGAGTGGGTTGGGAGAAAACCATCACTTTCGTATCTGCGCACTTGGGGGTGTTTGGCGAAGGTCAACATACCGATTCCCAAGAAACGCAAGCTCGGACCCAAGACAGTGGATTGTATCTTTCTAGGATATGCTCCACGGAGTGTAGGCTATATATTTCTAGTGGTTAAATCTGAGATACCTGATATGCATGTTGATACTATAATGGAATCTCGTGATGCAGCATTCTTTGAGAATATTTTTCCTATGAAAGATATGCATAGCATTGGTAGGATTTCTTCTGAAATACTTCCTGAATCTAGTGCATCTATTGAGAATTCTGAACAACCACATGAGGAATTTCTTGAGAAGGATGACGATGAACCTCTCACGAGGAGTAAGAGACAGAGGGTTGCAAAATCCTTTGGTAATGACTTCATCGTGTACCTTGTGGATGATACTCCCAGATCCATTACTGAGGCATATGCATCTCCTGATGCAGATGATTGGAAAGAAGCTGTCCAAAATGAGATGGACTCGATTCTTTCTAATGGAACTTGGGAATTATCAGAACGACCCTATGGTTGTAAACCTGTGGGATGTAAGTGGGTGTTCAAGAAGAAACTAAGGCCTGATGGTACTATTGAGAAGTACAAGGCGCGTCTTGTAGCTAAGGGCTACACACAGAAAGAAGGCGAAGATTACTTTGACACCTATTCACCTGTCGCTAGACTGACCACCATTCGAGTACTACTATCCCTGGCTGCCTCTTATGGTCTTCTCGTTCATCAAATGGACGTGAAGACAGCTTTCCTTAATGGAGAGTTGGAAGAGGAGATCTATATGGATCAGCCGGATGGGTTTGCGGTAAAAGGTGAAGAGACAAAGGTGTGTAAGTTATTAAAATCTTTATATGGCCTGAAACAAGCTCCTAAGCAATGGCATGAGAAGTTTGACAGAACTCTACTTTCTGCTGGCTTTGTCATTATTGAGGCTGATAGGTGTGTTTACTATCTCCATGGTGGGGGCGATAGCGTTATATTATGTTTGTATGTGGATGACATTCTGATCTTTGGTACAAACATGAAAGTGATAAATGAGGTCAAGTCTTTCCTGTCAAAGAGTTTTGATATGAAAGATCTGGGAGAGGCTGATGTCATTCTGAACATCAAGCTTGTTAAGAACGAGAATGGGATTACTTTAACGCAACCTCATTATGTTGAGAAGGTCTTGAGCCGATTTGGATTTAATGATGGCAAGACTTCTCCAACACCTTATGATCCTAGTTTGACATTACGAAAGAATAAGAAGGAACCAACAGATCAACTGAAATATTCACAAGTTGTTGGTTCTCTCATGTACTTAGCAAGCGCTACAAGACCCGATATCTCTTTTGCTGTGAGCAAGTTTAGTAGGTTCATGTTTAACCCGAGTATTGATCATTGGCATGCATTTGAAAGGGTCATGCGCTATCTATGTGGTACAATGAGCTATGGAATTCATTATTCAGGGAACCCTGCTGTTCTTGAAGGATATAGTGATTCGAATTGGATCTCTGACGTTGATGAACTCTACGCCATGAGCGGGTATGTGTTTACCCTTGGAGGTGGCGCAGTATCATGGATGTCTCGTAGACAAACCATATTGACGAGGTCAACTATGGAAGCAGAACTTACTGCTTTAGACACACCCACTGTTGAGTTAGAATGGCTGCATGAGCTCTTGATGGACTTGCCTGTGGTTGAAAAACCTGTGCCGGCAATCCTTTTGAATTGTGACAACCAAACTGTTATTGTCAAAGTGAACAATTCTAAGGATAAGGCGAAGTCATCAAGACACGTGAAAAGACGTTTGAAATCTGTCACGAAATTGAGAAATTCCGGAGTAATAACTGTTACATATATTCAAACGGACAAAAACCTGGCAGATCCCTTTACAAAGGGACTATCACGAAATGTGATAGAAAGTGCATCGAGGGAGATGGGGTTGAGACCCATGGATGTCACACCTAGTGGTAATCCAACCTATGTGATCGGAGATCCCGTGAATTAGGACCTGAGAAGAACAAGCTAGTGGTTTGACTGAGGAGAGTATTTTGTAACCCTCTCTATGTGAAGATGCATGACTCTCATAATCTGTAAGGCAGGTTGGCAACATGCCTTAATGTGTTTCTGTTGGCTTTAATTAGCAAAGATGCCGTCCTACAGGGCATTCTTGAAAGAACACACCTATATGAGCTCGACTGTAAACGTCGCGGTCTATGAGATTTGGGTGATCTCTAGTAAACTCATGAAGAGACCAGGGAGTATGACGCATATGCTCCAACCCGCGGGGTAGGCTACTGACAGCCAAGTACTAGTTATGATTTTGAGCGAAATCTCTTGGCACCAAACTTGCAATTCAAGGTTCGTCCATTGTTCAAGTTGTTGATAGACGTAGTTCAAGATTCTAGGCGAAAGTTCAACTTAACAGTCTCTGCTGAAACACTGGTATATAAACAAGTAGCAAGGATTGGAAAATCTTCAAATGGGCATTTGAGATCTGGTGGGGGATTGCTAGAAATAATGGGGCTAATCCATTTAGGCCCATGTGTATTTCAGATTTTTCCTGAATCTCAAAGCCTAAATTTTTGACAGCCCATATGTGTTTGGGCCCATGTTTGTGGCAGCTCACATGACAGTGGGGTGGAAGCTAAAGTTTAGTCCCTCATGGAAAGTTGGAGGAGAGTTGCACCACCTTATAAGGTGGAGTGTTGCACCACTTTGTAAGTGAGTGGCAATAAGAGAGATACACACGCGCGCTCCTCCTCCAACGACGCCGCCGATCGCACGCTCGCCTCGTCTCGTCACGAAGCGCGCGCGCAGCGGGTTGCGGGAATCTCGCCGAGCTGAGCTTTATTTTGCTGCTCAGGAAAATTGACAGACGTGTCAAACGGTTAGCTTATTCGGGTCGCTCCCGGATCGTGGGCTACTGTAACCGACCCGAACGTGCGTAACGTGGACTCGGCCCACGTTCGCCTCCGTTAGGGTTTCCTGAGCCACTCTATATAAAGTCCTGCGCGGCTACCGCCACAACACGATCGAAAACCAATCTAGGATTTTGCCATCCTCTTTCCTTGCGCCGTCACCGTAGTCTACTCCATCCCGCTTGCCGGCGTGCACCGGCGGACGGAAGAGCAGGTCTCCATAACCACTCGCCTTTGCGATCCTGTACGGGAGAGGGCGAATAAGGTTTTTGGGAAGCGCTCTGCGCGACTGCTCGAGTTCTCCATCACGGGTCGTCTTCCATCCAAGTCAGGCGGTGCTGCCTACCGCCGTCTTGGTCGCCATCTGCTGCGATCACTCTTCCCCAAAGTTTCTACTACGACAACCGAACGGTACGTGCTATGTGCTCCTGTTTGGTTATTCATCATGTTCTGCGAGTATATGTTAGGCTGCTATTTGTTCCCGATCATCCTGTTGTTTAGTACATCTAGTATGTTCGAATTACATGAGCTAGTAGCTGGTTTTGTCATGATTTATATTTTGGAATTAATCGTGGAAATTATGCCTAATAATCCAACACTATAAATTCATGGTTTTAGGAATTTAAGAGGCAATATCGTGGCTTCATGATATGAAATCCAACTGTCACTGAACGATCGATTTGCCAAAAAAAAAGAGGATTCATGTCTGGTGGATGTGCACAGGTCAGTGAATCGGATGGGCAGGCCATCATCCTTGTTGGGCTTGCTAGGCTACATTTATGTGCTCATGCGGAAATATTGCAAAATGCCGGCAAGTCCTGTATACAGACCAGGTCGGCATATGTTACGCGCTGCCCTCCCCCGAACAAGGTATGGGCCAGCCCCTTAATCATGTGTTTGTTTGTTTATTTTCTCTTATTCTTCTATTTTTTCACTTCCGTTTAATTTTTAAAACACTATTTAATTTTGAAAATGTTCGGGGTTTCAGAGGAATGTTTACTTCCTTGTTGACTTCGGAAAAGCTCTACAAGGATAGGGAATTGTTAGGCTCGGATGATGATACATGGTACAAGAGTATTGTGGGGGCACTTCAGTATCATGCTCTCACGAGGCTTGACATTGCTTTCTCTGTTATTAAGGTTTGCCAGTTTTTTTATGCACCCACAAGGTTTGCCAGTTTTTTCATGCACCCACTAAACATCATTTGAGGTACCTAATAGAGGAACCATAGCTGTTGGGCTGCGAATTAGTAAGTCGTCATCAACTCTTATGTGTGCTTTCTCTGATACAAAATGGGTTGGTTGTCCAGATGATGAAAGATTGACATGTGGTTTTGCAGTATTTTTTGGCTCCAATCTTGTGTTGTGGAGTGCACGTAAGGAAGCCACATTTTCTCGATCTAGTACATAAGATGACTATAAAGCGTTCGCCAATACAACCTGCTGAAGGTATGTGGGTTCAGACTTTGTTGCATGAATTGGGTGTTTCTCATTCTCCTACTTCATGTTTATGGTGTGGTAATGTTGGTGGCACCTATTTGTCTCCTAATCACGCGGTTCATGTAAGGAGTAAGCATATTGCAGGTAGATTACCATTTTATTTGTGCAGGAGGTAGATTACCATTTAAATAAATTGGTGTCCTGTGTTATCCGTGGCGTATCACCGACAATGCGGCACTAGTATTTAACTTATATGTGGCGCATTTTACACCCTCCCCCGATCACAGCATATCTAAGTTGAGATCTCGACGAAAACCTTATACTTTTCGTACCGACAACGATTTTGTAAATCCATCAGCCACATGATCACCTCTTTGTATAAACCAATTATCCAATTGCTTATTAGCAACTCTTTCTCGAACAAAAGCGTAATCAACCTCAATATTCTTAGTTCTAGCATGAAACATAGGATTAGTTGATAAATATGTGACACTAAGATTATTACACCATAAAGATGCCGCCCTAGCTAGGATGAATAACACCAAATTTGAACCCATATTATCTCAGTTGAAACAGTAAACTTCAAACACCGAATAATTTATCTTTACAATTGTCTAGTGTAGAGTTTTTGGTGCATACAAAAACCGATAAACATTGTTAATAGAAAAACAAATATGTGGCCTAGTCAAAGTGTCATGCTATAAGGCTCCATCTATGAGAGAGTGGCACCAACGTCACTAAGAGGCTTTCCCTCGGAGAAAGACAATATTTCAGATGTATAAAGAGGGTTGATAACAACACTATGGTCCCGATGCCAACACCGTTCAATACATCCGACGTTAGGATGACCGGAGCAAGTCAAGCTGCACATACTTTCGCAAAGATAAGATGTGTTGGATGACGTTAGGAATCTTGATTGGTCTAAATTGGCGAATGTCCAAGAATTTTGTAGAAGCTAGAAGAGCATACTCCTTTTTCTTGGGACCATGCATGAATATAACCTGTTATATTAATTCTACCAATCAAAATCAGCGCTAACTATAATTCTACTGTCGGATAAGGTTTCAGTCTCGCACCTGTGCTGAATATTTAGGAGAAATTCGAATGCGCTAACAGGCACCGAGACGTACGGCACCTTTTGACCGGCGCCGACACCTACTTTGTACACTCGGAAGATGGCAATTGCCTCTGACGACACAAGTAGTCCATGAGAGGCGGCACATCTTTTGACCGGCGGCCGACATCATCATGGTCTCTATATATGGAAAGTGCATGCCAACCTGGCGAGGAAGAACGTCTCCACCACAACCATGCATGTGCTGCTGGGGCACGGGCAGGAAACTCCTCAAACCGCCAGGGGAGCTGGTTCTCCAGCAGCATGATCATGTCATTGTCGAGGGAAGCCGGCCCTGTTGGAGGAAGCGCCGGAACGGCTGGTCCTGTTGGAATGGAACTTTGGTCTCCGCCAGCTCCATGACTCAATGGTCGTCTCACCTGTCAGGAGCGAGTCCCTCGCCATCATCACCCACGCTCCCTCCGCACGCTCCGCGCGCCTCACGCGGCACGATAGCTTAGATCGTTATCTGGAATCACCTGCTCTCCTCCACCCTTACCTCTCTCTGTAAGTGTATATATACACACCTGACATATCAATACAAGGGCACAGAGTGATTCACAGTCTATCTTGGTATGAGAGGATATTCAATCTTCCCTCGCTTCCGCTATGGCTAGCCAGTCCAGCGCTCTCTGCCGCAGTCGTTCCCTCGGCGATCTCTCCAACAGCACGAGCCCTACTCGGAATCCGGCACCTACTCCTCGTTCTCAAGCCGCTGCGGCCTCCGTCACTCCTGCAGGGGCGCATCTGGCACCGCGTTGAGGGCTCGTATTCTTCCTCACCGCCGCTCCCGTCGCTGCGCAACGACAGAATCACCCGCTACATCGACAACAAGTTGGATCCGATGGGGAGCAACTTCTCTAAGTGGTGCGACTTCTTCCACTTCGTCCTCCACAAGTACGACGCCCATAGCCACATCGAGGAGGCGTCGGAGCCGCTCCATGAGAGCGCTCAGTAGCGCCACGACGACATCCAACTCGTGCTCTCGATCAACCCCCACGATCAGCGATGACCTCTACGACGTCGTCCACTCGCCGGATAACACCGTTCTCTCCCTTTGGGCACAGCTGCACGCCATCTTCTACGACAATCAGGCCGGCCGTGCGATCCACATCGGCACTGAGTTCCACGCCACTGTCCAGGGCCACCTCACCATCACTGCCTACTACCACCAAATCAAGAAACTCGCCGACGCCCTCGCCAACGACGACAAAGCCGTCTTCAACCGCACTCTGAACCTCCAGATGACCCACGGGCTCAACAGGCGCTTTCAGGTCATTTCCATTATCATGCCCATGCAAATCCCATTCCCCACCTTTGTGCAGGCCAGATCGCGTCTTCTTCTAGAGGAGATCGCGCTCAACTAGCGCGAGCGTGCAGAGGGCACCACCACCCTCATCGTCGGCAACAACAACGACAACGGTGGTAATCCGCCGCCTCCCAACGGCGGCAACCAGCAGCCGCCTCCCAACGGCGGTAACCAGCAGCCATAAAGCCCTAACGGTGGGGGGCGTGGCAACGACGGCCAGAATCGCGGGTCCCGGATCGTCTACCCCTTGAAATCGCATTGAACGCGGGTCCACCAATGAACCTTTCTCTTGTTTTGTGTTTGCATAGGTCATAGAAATACAGAGAAGAAAAATATTCATATTAGATGCAACTATGGACAACTATTGGTTAGTTGTGGGTCCTACTATTGTAGTGGCGTTTAGCATCAATCTAACTCCGCTATCATTTAACGGGTTGTCATGGCGTTGAAACTCTCTGAATGCAATTTGTATTTTCGGTAGTAACGACATTCAGTTATGCCGAACGCCTAGGATATTTTAGTCCGGGCTCGCATCGTGACCCCCACTTAGTATCCATGTGTTGCCTGCCAAAACTCACCGGCGGGCAGCGGCGAGCAACACGAAGAGCCGGGAGGCTCCCAGGACTGCTGGTGGGCCCTGGTCCCTCGGGCGACGGCCCGCAAAAGCTCCGGCACGCGTCCTGGCTTGGTTCGAGGGCGTGCCACCTGACCTATACCTGATCAGGAAGGTGATGGATTGTTCCGATTGATTTCCTGCATGATAAACAAGTATACGTAAAATTCGAGCCGTGATCGGCTTCCAGGTTTCCCTGTAAATCGGCTTCTAGAGCCGATTATACCCATGGTTCTGCGTTAGATTGTTATGATAACATGGGGGTTTTGCTTGATCATCACAAGTTAAATCGATCTACGACAGTTTAATGTTTTCACCACGTAACTGGAACGTCCTACGCGTAATTGAGCCTGGTACATACAAAAGACGAAGAATACTAATCCTAGAGGAGGCCTAATAACCAACGTAACGTCAATTACCGGAACAATCTTCTCTAGAACGAGTAAACTACGTTCTTACGTACTACTGGATCGTTCAACCCGTTTGTAAGGCCTGATTACGTAGATATCAAACTAAACCTTGGTGGACAAGGCACAACCGTAACAGATCGGATCAACTAAATAAAGATCAAGCAAGATGCTACCCTTGCACTCGGGAAGAGGTGCAAAGGTAGCGAGATAACTTAGAGGTAGCATGAACAATTATAACGGAAAAAAGCACCGATGCTAGCCTCAACCAATCTACGATAGTAGTGTTACTCGCCATCAAAAAGGCTTCAGTACGAGTAACACCAAATAACGCATAAGTAAAAGTACTGCCTAGATCGCAAGATGCGATCTAGGCAGCATGACACTTACCCGAAAGAAACCCTAGAAACAAGGGGTGGCGATGCGCCGAGATTGTGTTTGTTGTGAACGTGATTGTCCTCCTTTTTCGATAACCTTAGGTACATATTTATAGTCCGGAGACTCTCTACTTTTGGAATAACTCTACAACTCTATCTTTACCTAAACATAAACGGAACCTAAACAAACACGACACCTACTATGATACAAGATACACGGGCAATTTAGCCCAAATCCACGCACTAGGCCGATCCAACAACACGTTGAATATACGTATCTTCCAAGCCCATCTTGATCACGGCCCATCTCCGTCTTTGGCCAAAATACGGTGATAACACATGCCCCCCTGGTTTTGGCAATGATAATTCCAAAACCACTCTGTGTTTTTTCTTCTTCTCCTCTTTTTTTTTGTATCGGGTTGCGCGTTGACAGAACGCGTGGCAGAATAGAATCGTCACGCTACCCCTTCATCATGATGCCCTGTCTTCTCAACTCCTGCGCAATGCATGATTTGACGATTTCGGCAGTGCAATCTGGGAAACCGCTATGGCATTGAACCGTCTCTCCACTATTCCCCTTATTTAAATTCGCCTGAACAGTTCGCGGTCCCCATCTTCCTCCAGTTGCCAGAAAACTCTTCTTCCTCTGCCGAAAAACCCTCTTTCTTGCCATGGCCTCCTCTGCTTCCTCTGGCCTGTCCTCCCACGCCTCCAACAGCATCAGTGACCGAGAGCCGACGCCAGAGCACCCACCCACGGCGGCGTACAGTACTTTCGCCCCACGATGGTGGGACGAAAGGGACTGGGATTTCGCCGTCTGGTCGGAGGACGACGCGTCCCTGACTGACGGCGAGGAGAGCCTACAGTTCCTCGTTGACGGGGAACTGGAGGCGAAGAGCAGCGATGACGCTTGGTCTTGGGACGGCGTCGAGTCTTCCGACGAGGAGGAGGAATCGGAGGAGGAAACTTCCTCCGACGAGTACCCGCCGACGAAGCGCTTCCGCGCCGGGTCCAGCGAAGACACCGAAGATGACGACGAAGATGAGGAGGCCCCCGCTGGCTTCCTCAGCAGTAGCAGTGAAGACGACGCCGGCAGCAGCGCTGAAGACAGCGAAGAAGACGGCGGCGACGACAGCGGCGATGATCTTGCCCTTTAGATTAGGAATTAGTAGTAGCAACAGTAGTAGTAAGCTCCTTTTTGTAATCAATCATCCTTTTGTAAGCAATCATCTTCGAACAAATGAAAAATCCGCTTCCCAAATATTGTTCCTCTTCGCTTCAATTTTGCCGATAGCAAAAACAGGTTGATGCTCCAGCAAACGATAACACTGTATCGGCTTTCATCATACTGCACCCGTATAGTCAAACAAATCAAACTGCAAGGAGCCGATGACTACCCATCGGCTTCTAAAAAACGTTGACAGGGTCAAAACCTGGTCGCACCTTTAGGCACATTAAAACAGCCACTTCTTGGTTTCAAACGGTAACCTGCGACCTTCTTTCAAATCAGGCGACCCAAATCTCCAATTGCCCATCGAAAAACGTGCCCTGAACAAACAGCTAGTGAAGATGACGAAGCTGAGATTGCCTAGGTAGATTGTGTCCATGCTGATGTCCTCCTTGCCTTCGAAGCATTTCTTCAGTAGCTTGTACGTGCGGACTGGCACTTGTTTGTAACACGTGTGTACCTCTAAAGTCGATGACCGTGCATCGGCTGTACATTTTTTTTTTATTCGGCCGATTTTCAGAATCGGCCCCCATATCTTTACTATCCATCGTCTCACGTGCTTTACTCAGCCGATTTCATGTATCAGCCCCTCAAGCTTTACTGTCCAACATCCCACATGCTTGGGAAATATTTCTTGAGATGTTGACCGTTGACCGCCACTGGGAATTTTACGCCATCCAGCTGTTCGAGCATGTATGCGTTTCCTCTTAAAACTTGATCGACCCTGTACGGTCCATGCCAATTTGGAGACCATTTACCATATGCTGCATCCTTAGTCCCCAAAGGCAACACGGCTTCCCATACCAGATCACCAACATGGAACACCTTTGGCTTCACTTTTTTGTTGTATGCACGAGCTACTTTGGCCTTGTTCTCTTTGATTTTCTCCAGTGACCACAGCCTGAGCTCGGTTAAGTCCTCCACACTGTCACTCATCAGGGTTGCGTATTCTTCAGCTGTTAGATCGTTCTGAAAAGTGACCCGTCTCGACCCAGCCGTAATTTCCCAAGGCAATACGGCTTCTTGTCCATATACCAGATGGTATGGCGAGGTTTTAATCGCCCCATGGCATGACATGCAATAAGCCCACAATGCCTCTGACAAAACCTCGTGCCAGCGCCTAGGGTGCTCATCGATTTTTCTCTTGATTAGCTTGATGAGGCTCTGGTTGGACGCTTCAGCTTGCCCATTTGCTTGAGCATAGTACGGAGATGATCGCATTAGCTTAATCCCTGTGTCCTCGCAAAATTTTCTAAACTCCTGAGAAGTAAAGACCGAACCTCCATCGGTCGTGATAGTTTGGGGAATCCCGAATCTATGGATGACATGTTCTTTCACAAAATTGATCACATCCTTTGAGTTTACTGACTTCATCGGGACAGCCTCCACCCATTTAGTAAAGTAATCAGTGATGGCCAAAATCCACATGTGGCCTTTGCTTGATGGAGGATTGATTTTGCCGATCATGTCCATGCCCCATCCTCGGAATGGCCAAGGTTTGATGATGGGGTTCATTGCTGATGCGGGTACTATCTGAATTTTCCCGAATTTCTGACACGCTTGACACCCTTTGTAGTACTTGAAACAGTCCTCAAGCATGGTGGGCCAATAAAACCCTGATCGCCTGATCAACCATTTCATCTTATGAGCTGATTGGTGAGTTCCACAGGCGCCTTCGTGTACCTCGTGTAGGAGCCGATTGGCCTCGGCTGTCCCCAGGCATTTGAGCAATAGTCCTTCCAGAGTCCTGTAGAACATGTCATCCCCAATCAGCACGTACTTCATGGCCTTGTATCTTATTAGGTGCCCCCCGAGCCGAATCCTTCAAGTAATTGAAGATATCGGCTCTCCAGTCGTCTGCTTCCAGGAACTGTACCTGGACATCGGCTCCTCCTGCAACGTCCTTGTAGCCTAAAGCCATCTGCGCAAGATCGTTCGCCTCGGTGTTCTGCGATCGTGGGATCCAAGTGAAGTTTATGTACCGGAATTGCGCCATCAACTCGCGGCAGTGCAGCCATAATGGGAAGAGGGACTCGCTCTCGCACTTGTAGTCCTCCGTGAGCTGGGAGATCACCAACTTGGAGTCCCCAAAAATTTCCACCGCTTCTGCTCCAGCTTCGATGAGCAACTCCATTCCCTTGCGTATCGCCTCATACTCAGCGACGTTGTTGGTGCGGGGTGCAGATAACCTGATGGAGAAAGAGAATGTTGCCCCCCGGGGCGACACAAGTAGCATGCCGATGCCGCTCCCATCATCACAAACCGATCCATCGAAAAACATAGCCCACGCTCGGATCTGCAGTGCTGCTATATTAGTGTTGATTCTTTCGGCGATAAGATCGGCCAACGCTTGTCCCTTAACTGCTTTCGCGGGTTGGTACCGGATGTCAAACTCCGATAATGAAAACATCCATTTGCCCAATCGGCCTTTCAACATAGGAGCCGACAGCATGTGCTTTATGACGTCTGACTTGCATATGATGACAATCTCTGCTGACAGCAAAATATGGCGCAGCTTGGTGCAGGTGAAAAATAGGCAGCGGCACAACTTATCGATATCAGGGTACCTTGTCTCTGCGTCCAGCATCCTCCTGCTTATGTAAAAGACGACTCGCTCCAGCCCATCATAAATTTGCACCACCACCGAGGCGATGGATGTGTCGGCTACTGACAAGTAAATGTAGAACGGCCTGTCAGGCTGCGGTGGAACTAATACTGGCGGCTTCGTCAAATAATCTTTGATCTCGTCGAAGGCTCGTTGTTGTTCTGCCCCCCAGCGGAATTCCTCATCAGATTTGATTTTTACTAGTCCCATGAACGGCTCTATCCTTCCTGACAGATTAGAGATGAATCTTCTGACGAAGTTGATCTTGCCGATGAGGGACTGCAGTTCTTTCTTCGTGGTGGGTGGCTTCATTGTTCGTACTGCTTCCTGACTTTTCATGCCGATTTCAATTCCTCGTTCATGGACCAAAAAACCCAAGAACTGACCGGCCGTCACCCCGAAGGCACACTTCTTTGGATTCATCCGTAGCTCGAATTTCCTTGTTCGGTCCAGGACGCGTTGCAGATCGTCCAAGTGTCCGTGCGCTGAAGCAGACTTAACCACCACGTCGTCGATGTAAATCTCCACCAGTTTGCCGATCAGATCATGGAAAATATAATTCATGGCTCTTTGGTACGTGGCGCCGGCATTCTTCAGTCCGAACGTCATGACTACATACTCAAACAACCCCACTGAACCTGGGACTCTGAATGCAGTCTTGTGTATGTCCTCCGGAGCCATAAAGATCTGGTTGTAACCGGCATTGCCGTCCATGAAGCTCAAGATCTTGTGACCAGCCGCGGCGTTGATTAACGTCTCTGCCACCGGCATTGGATACTCATCCTTTGGGGTGGCTCTGTTGAGATCTCGAAAATCTATGGCAACACGCCAACGGCCATCCTTCTTCTCTACAGGTACGATACTAGAAATCCACTCAGCGTACCTGCATGGCCTGATCAACTTGGCCGTCAACATTTTCTCGACCTCCTTCTTGACTTCTTCCAGAATTTCGGCCTTCATCTGTCGTGCTCGCTGCTGAAATGGCCGAAATCCTTTTTTAAGCGGGAGTCGATGCTCAATGATGCTCCTGTCTAACCCAGGCATCTCTGTGTAGTCCCAGGCGAAGCAGTCTGGATATTGTTTCAACAGGGCTATCATCGGATCCCGCAAACTCGGATCTAACTTCTTGCTGATAAATGTTGGTCGTGGCTTATCCCCAGGACCAATGTCGATTTCTTCTAGCTCATCAGCGGATGTGAACCCGTACCCTAGCTTCCCGTCACCTGTCAAATCAATGCTAAACACAGGGCAAGCGGTGGGTGAGGATGACAAAAATAATTTGGGCCGATTGCCTGAATCGGCCCCCTTTTTGCTTGCATTATTCAAGGGCGGTTCACACCTCATAGTTTTACAGTGGCAGAGCATCTCTCTGCTACGACTACATGCGCTGCTTGTCGTATGATCGCTGCTTTTTATTTTTTGTGGCCGATCGCAGGGATCGGCCGTACCACGGATGTTCGTGGGCTTTCCTACTCTTGTAAGGCCAGTGGATAAGACCAGCCTCACCCTGTTTTTTGTAGCTTCAATGCGCTCACAGCCGTCTAGACTGATTCCAGAGATCGGATCTTGGTCTTCTGCTTCCCAGACGTTCATGCCAGCTATGGAAATCTCGATAGAATCGTCTGCGTGGATGACCTCCACTTCGTCTCCATCCCACTGGATTAGGCACTGGTGCATTGTGGACGGGATGCAGCAATTAGCGTGGATCCAATCCCTCCCTAGCAAGACAGTATAAGTGCTTTTGCTGTCCACGACGAAGAATGATGTGGGGATGGTCTTTCTGCCCACGGTCAGGTCTACGTTCAGTACGCCCTGCGTTTCCGAAGTCTGACCGTTGAAGTCGCTTAACGTGACGTTGGTTTTGATCAAATCTGCAGTGGAGCGTCCCAAACGCCGTAGCATGGAGTATGGCATGATATTGACTGCCGCTCCGGTGTCCACCAACATCTTGCTGACAGGTTGCCCATTGATGTAACCTCGTAGGTACAGGGCTTTCAGATGTTTGTAACCCTTCTCCCGTGGCTTCTCAAAGATCACCGGCCATGGGCCGCAGTCGAACTGTGCCACTGGTAGCTCATTGGTTCTTGGCGCGCAGAATTCTGGTGGAAGTATGAACACCATGTTTGTGGCAGCCGATGTCTTTGCATCGGCTTTTACCGGTTTGGGGCGCCACTCCTTCTTTCCCGGGCGATCTTCCGTTTCCAGAGTCTGCCTCACTTTGACGGCCAGATCAGGCCGTGCCTTCTTTAAAGCGTGGAGATACTGCGCTTCGGCTTCCTCTAAGTTACGTAGTCGCTGTACTCTGCGCTTTTGGGTGTGTCTGAGTCCATCGGGACACCACCTTGGACGGTGATATCTGTCTTCTTCTTTGTCGTCCCTTGGCTTCGCGAGGTCTTTTGCTCGAGCGGACCCCTTGTAACGGCTCTGAGGTGGGATAGGCCCTAGCCGTTTGAACACTGAAACTGGCCCCTTGTCCTCCTTCTGTTGTCCACATTCCGGGCAGTTGTCGACTGTAGGCAATCGGCTCATTCCCGCGTCCCAGCAATACTTGAAGAAAGGACAATCCCAATGCTTGTCTGCGCCTTCCTTTTCCTTTGACGGTCCCCTAGCAAGGTGCTCAAATCCTTCGTCGTCTCGGTTGTGCCGGCGATGTTGGTCATACTGGCGCTCATACTTGTTAAGGAGATGCGTGGAATGTGGTTTCTGATATCGCACTCTCCTTACTTGCTCCTCTGTTAAGTACCGCCTGTCATTGTGGCTGGGCCGGTCGCGTGGACCAGCCTCCCCTCCTTCTTTGCCCCGAGAGCGACCACCTTCCTCCTTGTACGTGTCATGGTGGTACCCAGACCCTGCCATATTAACGCCGAACGAAAAATCCAGCTGACGCCTTGCGGGGTGACTGAGTTCTACCATGTTGACGCCGGGAAATGGGTTCGTGTCCACTTTCATGGCGAACTGCCCCAGGATCAGACGGCCTTGTTCTATCGCCATTTGGATTTGGCGGCGAAGCTCTTTGCACTCATTGGTGGTGTGGGTGAACGAGTGATGCCACTTGCAGTACTGTCTCCCGTTCATCTCCTGAACCGTAGGGATTTTGTGGCCTTCGGGTAACCTCAGCTGTTTCTCCTTCAACAGCAAATCGAATATCTGCTCGGCTTTGCTCACATCGAAGTCGAACCCTTTTGCAGGTCCTTGCTGTTTTACCCATTTGCAGACCACAGGATCTGCCCCGTGAGCCCATTCAGCTACTGCCACTTCCTGGTCCTGTGTAGGATCATCTTCTTCTGCATCGACCAGGCTTATCGGACGTTTGAATTTGTCTTGGTACAACTCAGGGTGGCGCTGTTCATACATCGTCAGTTTCTGGGCCATGTGCGCCAATGAGTTGTACTCCACTTGGAAAGCCAGATCCTTGATGGGTGCTAAGAGACCCAATACTGCCAGCTCGACTGCTTCCTTCTCAGTTAAACGAGCTGAGTAACACCGGTTCTTGACGGTCCTGAAGCGCTGGATGTACTCGGTTACAGTTTCTCCTCGTTTCTGCCGCACCTGAGCCAGGTCTGCAATGCCAGCCTCAGTAGCCTCTGAATGGTACTGGATGTGGAACTGCTCTTCCAGTTGCTTCCAGGTATGAATCGAATCGGGTGGCAGTGAGGTGTACCACCCAAAGGCTGGCCCTGTCAGAGATTGCGCAAAAAATCTTACGCGCATCTGATCCGATGCCGAAATCATGCCTAGTTGTGCCAGGTATCGGCTTATGTGCTCGATCGAGCTCGACCCTTCTGACCCGTTGAACCTTGAGAACTCAGGGAGCTTATACTTGGGTGGCAGCGGAATCAGATCAAACTCGTTGGGGTACGGCTTTGAATAGCCGATTGTCCTTCTCTTCGGCACGAAGCCGAACTGGTCCCTCAGGATGGTACCGATTTGCTCCACTGTTTGAGCTATAGGGGCTAGATTCTCATGACTTGTTCCAGTGGCATACTTGGCTAGCCACGCCTGTTTGTCAGCGTCCAGCCCGGACATTGCTGCTCCAGACACGCCTGCCCCTGTAGGTCCTGCCACAGGAACTCCTGCGGCTGCAATCTGTTTGGTGTGTGTCAGGGTATTGCAGTCCGGCACGTAGGCGCATATATACCCGTGTGGGATTTCCTTAGGTGGCTCAGACAGAAATTGGCAATCGCCAGGGTCGCCTCCAGCCTTGTAGACGACATAAGCCGCTGCTCCTGGCCGCTCCGGAGCTGCAAGTGTGAATGGCAGCTGTGGCCTGGTCTGGAGCGGTCTTTCCCCCTGGTGAGTCCCCAGAGTAGGCCCCGTCGGAGAATACTGATGTTTCATGATCTCCTGAACCACGCGGACTGCGATCCGCTCAAAAGCGTTCACCAGGCTCTCAGAATGGCGGTGAAGAGAGTGAGCCACCATGTAGTTGACTTCCTGTCGCAGAGCTCTGGTGCGTTCCTCTGAAGGAACAGACAGGTCCACCTCATCAAGAGCACCATCAGGCGAAAATCCCCTCCACCTGATGCCATGCTTGCGGGTCCTCTCAAAAGAGCAGATGAGGTCTTCTTCGAAGAGAGCTTTGACCTCGTCATACTTGGCCTTGTGCTCGTCAGGTAGATCGTCGTAAGTGACTGGTCTGTTCTCCATTGCAGCGTCGGATGTTGATGTAGACGTTATTGAATGTCCCACCGGGCGTGCCAGAATGTGTTGCCTGCCAAAACTCACCGGCGGGCAGCGGCGAGCAACACGAAGAGCCGGGAGGCTCCCAGGACTGCTGGTGGGCCCTGGTCCCTCGGGCGACGGCCCGCAAAAGCTCCGGCACGCGTCCTGGCTTGGTTCGAGGGCGTGCCACCTGACCTATACCTGATCAGGAAGGTGATGGATTGTTCCGATTGATTTCCTGCATGATAAACAAGTATACGTAAAATTCGAGCCGTGATCGGCTCCCAGGTTTCCCTGTAAATCGGCTTCTAGAGCCGATTATACCCATGGTTCTGCGTTAGATTGTTATGATAACATGGGGGTTTTGCTTGATCATCACAAGTTAAATCGATCTACGACAGTTTAATGTTTTCACCACGTAACTGGAACGTCCTACGCGTAATTGAGCCTGGTACATACAAAAGACGAAGAATACTAATCCTAGAGGAGGCCTAATAACCAACGTAACGTCAATTACCGGAACAATCTTCTCTAGAACGAGTAAACTACGTTCTTACGTACTACTGGATCGTTCAACCCGTTTGTAAGGCCTGATTACGTAGATATCAAACTAAACCTTGGTGGACAAGGCACAACCGTAACAGATCGGATCAACTAAATAAAGATCAAGCAAGATGCTACCCTTGCACTCGGGAAGAGGTGCAAAGGTAGCGAGATAACTTAGAGGTAGCATGAACAATTATAACGGAAAAAAGCACCGATGCTAGCCTCAACCAATCTACGATAGTAGTGTTACTCGCCATCAAAAAGGCTTCAGTACGAGTAACACCAAATAGCGCATAAGTAAAAGTATTGCCTAGATCGCAAGATGCGATCTAGGCAGCATGACACTTACCCGAAAGAAACCCTAGAAACAAGGGGTGGCGATGCGCCGAGATTGTGTTTGTTGTGAACGTGATTGTCCTCCTTTTTCGATAACCTTAGGTACATATTTATAGTCCGGAGACTCTCTACTTTTGGAATAACTCTACAACTCTATCTTTACCTAAACATAAACGGAACCTAAACAAACACGACACCTACTATGATACAAGATACACGGGCAATTTAGCCCAAATCCACGCACTAGGCCGATCCAACAACACGTTGAATATACGTATCTTCCAAGCCCATCTTGATCACGGCCCATCTCCGTCTTTGGCCAAAATACGGTGATAACACCATGCCCACGATTCCTAGAATGCAAGGACTACCAATTAGTGGCGACGTTCAACTTTTATTGAACGCCACGACAATTTTTCCCTGTAGTGGTGGCGCCCATATTATTCGACCCTCCACTAGGAAAATCACTTATAGTATTTTTGACCGTCGATCTAGGAGGACCATGTACATTCTACATCAACCACGTTTATTTGTAGGAACATTATCCCGCTTTCGGTCTTCGAGGGTGAGTCCTTCTGAAACCATTAAAAGTATCACCTAGATTTCATCTTGTCAGTTACAACCATATAATTTTTTATTTTCTATGCAACGAACGCCATGAGTGCAGCAGCGGGTGTGGGGCACGTGGGTGGACGAGATCACCAACTGGACCACCGGGCTGCCGCTACTGTCTCGGTACCTATCAATCGACGTGGCAGGAGGCGTGGGCGCACGATGTCGCCAACGTCCGGCTCAACATCGATGACAGCGGGCCGCTCAACTTCCTCCTCCGGAAGCGCAACGAGGTGCCGGAGCTCTTCTCCCCTCCCATACATGGCCGCGCCACACATTTCGCTCGGGAGGATCGAGAGGATCAGGAGCGAATCGAGGCCGAGGCCGCTGGCGAGAGGTATATGGCAAGAGAGAGGTATATACCCCAAAACTACGGGCAATAGCTCCTGAAAACGGCCATAAAAATGAAAAACGATGACTGTTTGGGCATACCTCTCAAACATGTAAATTGCCATGGAACCTCAAAACTGTGGGCAATATCTCATGAAAACTGTCATAAAACGCAAAAACGACAACTTTTTGGTCATACATCTGAAACATGTATACGCCATGGAACCCCAAAACTATGGGCAATAACTCATGAAAATGGCCATAAAACGCTAAAAAGACGATTTGTTTGTCATACATCTGAAATATGTAAATCACCCTGGAACTCAAAATATGGGCAATTACTCATGAAAACGGTCATAAAATGCAAAAACGATGAGTTTTTGGTCATACCTCTAAAACATGTAAATCGCCCTAGAACCCTAAAACTGTGGACAATAGCTCATCAAAATGGTCATAAAACACAAAAAACGATGACTTTTTGGTCATACCTACCAAACATTTAAATCGCCCTAGAAACCAAAGAACGTGGGAAATATCTCATTAAAACGACCATAAAACGCAAAATGATGAGTTTTTGGTCATAACTCTAAAACATGTAAATTGCCTTGGAACACAAAACTGTGGGCAATAACTCATGAAAGCGGCCATAAAATACAAAAAACGACGAGTTTTTGGTCATAGCTCTCAAACTTGTAAATGTCCTTGGAACCCCAAAACTATGCTCAATAGCTAATGAAAACGGCCATAAAACGCAAAAAAGACGACTTTTTGGCTGCAGGACTGCCATGCCTAAGTTGGGAAAAACTGAGGCCACCATGCGTGCTAAAGGGATCATTCCAGCTACAAATAAGTGGCCCATGAGGTCAAAAAATTAGTTACTTGGGCATGGGGGATCGTATGTCCCTAAAATAGGGAACATTTTTTAACCCTAGGATGCACTTATTAAAGTGATAAAAGAGGGTCAAGAGGGAAAGTTCATTCCCGACAGAGAGAATGATGAGCTGACAATGGCCCTCGGAAATCCTGAAAAGGATGAACGAACACGAGGCTTTGGACCATCTTTTCCTTGGAAGATTGAGTTTCCCAAGGACATTGACACTTATAGAAGCCGATCGAGAAAAACGAACCGATAGAAGGTTGAGGAGGCAGCACGGTTGGAGGCAGTTGAAAATATGAACGAAGAATTTTAAGACATGTTCACGTTGTAGTAGGACAGATTAATAAACTTAGAGGACTGGCCCGACAGCAAGATCTTGCATTATTCAATAGTACGGTCGTCCCATCTCAGCGGAGAAGCAGTGTAGCTTCCACGAAGGTACATACTAATGATTTACTGCTGATCGAGAATAATGCACCGGTGATAGATGATACAGCTGTTGCAACGATGGTTCGCTACCCCGTGGACGAAGTCGAGGCAAGGACAACTTGCGAGCTACATGTGACACTGAAGAACATTTCCATGAAGGCGGCGCTCGGCTTTGCTTTACCTTGTCCATAGGAAGCGACCTACCATAGCCGCCAAATTCCAGCTGGCTATGCTCGTGTCGGTGTGGATGAAGTTGTACCGAGGTTTCGATCACTTGATCTTGACATCCCTGCAGGTGAAGGAGAGAAAACACGAGGAGAAGTGGAGGGTGTCATCATTATTTGGAAAAAGCCCCTCATCGTGTTTCCTAGCAGGGTGCCAAAGCCATCCTCTCCTTCGAGATCAATCCATCACCTCCAAGGCCACCATCTCCTCCGAGAAACAATCCATCACCTCCGAGTCCACCGTCTCCTCCCAGAAGCAATAGTTCACCCCTCCCCAAGAGGGACCATAGCGCGAGTCCATCTCCATCTACGACGCCCTAGAACTCAAAATTGTGGGCAATAACCCATTAAAACGGCCATAAAATGCAAAAACGACAAGTTTTTGGTCATACCTCTCAAACTTGTAAATCTCTCTGGAACCCCAAAACTGTGGTCAATAGCTCATCAAAATGGTTAGAAAACTCTAAAAAGACGAATTTTTGGTCATAACTCTGAAACATTTAAATCGCCATGGAACCAAAAACTATGGGAAATAACTCATGAAAACGGTCATAAAATGCAAAAACGATGAGTTTTTGGTCATACCTCTGAGACATGTAAATCGCCCTGAAACCCTAAAACTATGGGAAATAGTTCATCAATACGGCCACAAAAAAGACAAATTTTTTTCATAACTCTAAACCATGTAAATCGCGCTAGAACCGAAAACTATGGGCAATAACTCATCAAAATGGTCATAAAACGCTAAAACGATGAGTTTTTGGTCATACCTGAAACATGTAAACCACCTTGGAACCCCAAAACTGTGGGCAATAGACCATAAAAAAGGCCATAAAACGCTAAAAAGACGACTTTTTGGTCATACATCTCAAACATGTAAATCGTCCCGAAACCCCAAAACTGTGGGCAATAGCTCATTAAAACGCAAAAAGACGACTTTTTGGTCTTACCTCTCAAAAATGTAACTCGCCTTACAACCCCCAAAACCGTGGGCAATAGCTCATTAAAACGGCCATAAAACGCAAAGCTACGAGTTTTTGGTCATAACTCTAAAACATGTAAATCGCCCTCGAACCCAAAATTTTGGGCAATAACTCATGAAAACGGCCATAAAATGCAAAAACGACGAGTTTTTGGTCGTACCTCTCAAACTTGTAAATTTCCCTACAACCCCAAAACTATGGGCAATAGCTCATGAAAACGGCAATAAAAATAAAAAACGATGACTTTTTAGGCATACTTGTAAATCTCCCTATATCCCCAAAACTGTGGGAAATAGCTAATGAAAAATTCCATAAAACGCAAAAAAGATGAATTTTTCGGCAATAACTCATGAAGTGCCATAAAACGCTAAAAGGACGAACTTTTGGTCATAACTCCAAAACATGTAAATCACCCTAGAACAAAAAAATGTAGGCAATAAGTCACTAAAACGACCATAATATGCAAAAACGATGAGTTTTTGGTCATACGTATCAAACTTGTAAATCTCCAAGGAACCCCAAAACTGTGGGCAATAGCTCATCAAAATGGCCATAAAATGCAAAAAAGACGTTTTGGTCATACCTCTAAGACATGTAAATCATCCTGAAACCCCAAAACTATAGGCAATAGCTCATTAAAACGACGAGTTTTTGGTCATAACTCTAAAACATGTAAATCGCCCTCGAACCCAAAACTGTGGGCTATAACTCATCAAAACAGCCATAAAATGCAAAAACGATAAGTTTTTGGTCATACCTCTGAAACTTGAAATCTGCCTGGATACCCAAAATTGTGGGCAATAGCTAATCAAAACGGCCATAAAACGCAAAAAACAATGAATTTTTGGTAATACCTCTCAAACCAATAAATTGCCTTGGAACCCCAAAACTGTGGGCAGTAACTCATGAAAATGGCCATAAAACGCCAAAACGATGTGTTTTTGGTCATAACTCTAAAACATGTAAATCCCCCTGGAACCCAAAACTGTGGGCAATAACTCATGAAAACGGCCATAAAACGCAAAAAAGACGACCTTTTGGTCATACCTATCAAACTTGTATATCTTCGTGGAACCCCAAAACTATGGGTAATAGTTCATGAAAACTGCCATAAAAGGAAAAAAACGATGACCTTTTGGGCATACATCTCAAACATGTAAATTGCCCTGGAACCTCAAACTGTGGGCAAGCTCATGAAAACTGCTATAAAACGCAAGAATGACGAATTTTTGGTCATACCTCTCAAACATGTAAATCGCCCTGAAACCCTAAAACTATGGGTAATAACTCATGAAAATGGCCATAAAATGCTAAAAAAAAGACAATTTTTTCATAACTCTAAACCATGTAAATCGTCCTAGAACCTAAAACTATGTGCAATAACCGACGGTGCCCAAGAGTCCACATCGACGGGATAACAGGCTGATCTTCCCCAAGAGTCCACATCGACAGGAAGGTGCATAAGTGAATATATAACCCACGGAAAAGTGAGCTAATCCAACCAATCTTGCTTGCACAATGGAAAGAGCCACGGGCTTATCTCTCCAGCGAATTAAATCATCAAAATGGTCATAAAACTCTAAAGCGATGAGTTTTTGGTCATACCTCTGAAAGATGTAAACCGCCTTGGAACGCCAAAACCGTGGGTAATAGACCATCAAAAAGGCCATAAAACACAAAAAGGCGAATTTTTGGTCATACCTCTCAAACATGTAAATCGTCCTAAAACCCCAAAACTGTGGGCAATAGCTCATTAAAACGGCCATAAAACGCAAAAAGACGACTTTTTGGTCTTATCTCTCAAAAATGTAAATCGCCCTACAACCCCAAAAAACCGTGGGCAATAGCTCATTAAAACGGCCATAAAACGCAAAGCCACGAGTTTTTGGTCATAACTCTAAAACATGTAAATCGCCCTCGAACCCAAAACTTTGGGCAATAACTCATCAAAACGGCCATAAAATGTAAAAACGATGAGTTTTTGGTCGTACCTCTCAAACTTGTAAATCGCTCTACATCCCCAAAACTATGGGAAATAGCTCATAAAAACGGCCATAAAACGCAAAAACGATGACTTTTTGGGCAATAACTCATGAATGGCCATAAAACGCTAAAAGAAGAATTTTTGGTCATAACTCCAAAACATGTAAATCGCCGTAGAACTCAAAAATGTGGGCAATAACTCATTAAAACGTCCATAATATGCAAAAACGATGAGTTTTTGGTCATACCTATCAAACTTGTAAATCTCCATGGAACCCCAAACCTGTGGTGTCGTGGGAATCGTCACGGCAGATGCTGCAATCGGCAGCGAGTAGTAGAACGAGGGGCAAGGGCGGCCAGCCATCTGCGGTGCGAGATGAGGGCAAAGACACAGGGTTTTACCCAGGTTTGGCCCCCCGGAGGGTAAAGACCTACTCCTGCTAGATTGTATTATGGAGGTGTTACAATGGGCGAGTTCGGCGGCTAGGCGGCGAGTCGCTTGGGTGTATGAGGGAACGTGTCTCTACTCACCCTATAGGGAGGTTTATATAGGCTCACCTCCCCTAGGGTTTACATATCTCAACCGATTCGGTTACAGCTTCAGTAGTCGTTTAATCCTTACCCGACTGGGCCTATCTACTCGCCTGGGCCTTCAGCTTCCAGTCGCTCAGCTCCTGGCTGGGCTTCGATCCACTCGCCGTTCTGCAGGCCCACTCGACGGGTCTTGGGCCAGTCGGAAACGTCCTGCTGGGTATACCCCGGTAGGCATATCCCCATCAGTAGTCCCCGAGGCCGTCGTTGATTAGGCGTAGGTGGCTGCTGGCAGGCGGAGTATACGGCTTCAGAATAGGCATCCAGTCGAATCGTCGGCGGGCTCCTGTATAAAGGAAACAACCAATGATCCAGGTCGCAGCTTTGGCGAGTCGAGTCGGCGAAAACACCGTCCTAGTGATTGGGTCGGCGAGCCGAGTGGCCGTAGTTGGACCGTCAGGCGTGGTCAAACTAGCCGTTGGGGTAATCCAACGGTAAATTTCGGCGTAATCACCGCGTGGTAACGGCTCCCTGATTTGGCGGGTAACTCCCGCTATATAAGGGGAATGACAGGCAACCGTAGAGCCAACTCCTCACCACTTCTTCCGAGTGCGCGCATTTTCCTTCCTTCGCTCCGCGATCCAGTCGACCCGAAATTCTCCGATCTCCAACCAATCTCTCGGCCATGGCCCTTTCCACCGAGCCGTGGGGTAGGTCCAAGTGCACAAGGGCACAGCTGGCCTCCTTCGAGGAGGCCGGGATCCTGCGAGCCGGCTGTTGGCGTATCCCCGCAGCCGGAGAAACGACCCCAAACCCGCGAGAGAGGGAATTCATCTGTTTCACCAGTCATCTCGAGCGGGGGCTAGGGTTTCCTACGTCCCTATTCTTCCGGCTCTTCTGTGCCTACTACGGGATCCAGCCTTCATATCTGGGTCCCCATAGCATCGAGCAGCTCGCCATCTTTGTGGCGTTCTGCGAATGCTACTTGGGCTGCCGGCCCTACTTCCCCTTGTGGCAAGATCTGTTCCACGGACGGATCAGCCGCGAGGAGGCAGGCGGCCCAATGCTGGCCGCGGGCGGCTTGACGTTTCAGCTCAAGTCCAAAGCTTCTTTCTTTGATCTGATGCTACCCGCCAAGGCAGCGAGCGACCGGAAGAAGTCGTGGTTCTACGTGGCCGAGGCGACCCCGGAGGGTGTGGTGGCGATCCTGCGGTACTCCGCTAGTCGCTCCGAGCCGCGCAATCTCCAAGTCAGCAAGCTCCCCGTCGACCAGCGGCTGGTCGTCGACGAGATGCTCCAGACCATCCGTGGTCTGAAAAAGAATGGCCTTCAAATGATAAACTTGTACAATTGCTGGCTCGGGCGGCGGCTCGTTCCACTCGCCCACCGCGACCACTACATGTACCAGTACACGGGCCGGGGAGACTCGACGAAGGCCTGTCTCGACGAGTGGAAGCTAGAGGATTATCTCCCAGCGTTGAAGAAGATTACCCAGGCGGTGTACCTGGATGCGCAGGCTGGGGTCGCCCCCTATACCGCGAAGCATCCGGCTCCAACGGTAATTTCTTTACCTT
This sequence comes from Avena sativa, assembly GCA_916181665.1. Taxonomy (NCBI): domain Eukaryota; kingdom Viridiplantae; phylum Streptophyta; class Magnoliopsida; order Poales; family Poaceae; genus Avena; species Avena sativa. Next base: position 40,066,561 of record OV702300.1, on the reverse strand, counting down.
GCTCACAGTCGCAGTAAATGCAGTCGCGGTAATTCTGATTCCGTTTTGTATTTGTTGCAGCTATTCCAAGTGGTGGAAGGGTGGCTCCCACCATCGGATGATGAGAGCTCGGGCCCATCTGCCCAGGACATAGGCGAATCGCCGCCTACCAAGGGCAACGAGGACGACGAGGACGAGTCCGAAGAGGAGGTCGCCCCACTGGTCCGAAAGACCCGCGGGTAACGACAGCGCGAGATCGAGTCAAGCAGAAGCCTCGAACGTCATGACGATGACGACGAGCTCCCAGAGACCACCTCGCGCCGTCAAGCCACCCCGTCAAAGAAGAAGAGGAAGGAAAGGGAGGCGAGGCCCCCCCCCCCCGAAAAAGAAGACGAGGCCGTCGAAGTCGGACTTGCCGTCGCACTCGGCAAGCAGCTCAGACGCTCCCAGCCCAGCCGACGACGGCGCGCCACCAGCGACAAACGTGCTGGACGCGGTGACCGTGGAAGTGCCGCTGGCTTCAATGCCTCCACCATTCGCCCCAGTCTCTAGGCTGGGGGAGGCTCCGGCTGCGGCGGCTTTGCCTCGCAAGGAGGCCCCGGCTGTGGCGGCTTCGCCTCGCAAGGAGGCTCCGGCGGAGGATGTTCCAGAGGCGCCAGCTGCGGCCTCAACAACGAAGAAGCCGTCCGTGTCCTGGTCATGCGACGTCCTGGAGTTGAGGCTCACTCGCCGTCTGGGACCTGAGCTGGAGAAACTGGCCGGCCTCCGTACAGGACTGCGTTTCATCCCAGTCGCCAAGTGAGTTCGCTCACCTTTCCTTATTTTCATAACTATTTCGATTGTTTTTGTTGATTCGATTGATGCGCAGGACCGGGGTGAAGAGGATGGGCCACCCGACCGTGGCCAAGGTGGCCTCCGCCGCTAGCGAGGAAGATCCTTCGCGCAAGAGGAAGGCGGATGAGGTCGTCGCCTCGGGGGATGGAAGTAATAAGGCCAAGGGCGACGACACCATCACTATCTCTGACGATACAGCGGTCGCACCAGCCGGGCCTATGATGGAAGCAGCCGCGTCTACGAAGGAGGGTGCTTCATTGCCTGGAACGGCGGAGGCGACCTCTCTCGGAGCAGGTACCTCTATCGCTACCTTCCCGCGGTTCGTGACCAAGGCGGCCACGGCGAGTGGGCCTGCACCCTCGAGCCACGCTCCTGGGACCGCCGACGCTGAAGTCGACCAACGCCGCGGGCACACGCCGACACTTCTCGCATCCGTGGACGCGGTACAACTTCACAGCATGCTTGGCGCGGCCATCCAGGTACATCCAGTTCCCGAGGATCAGGTCGGTGCTTTGCAGTGGCCTGATTCTTATAATTTCAGATCTTTTTGTTTGTCGCATCCAGTCCCCGAGTGCGCGCGCGCTAAATTTTAGCGGGTGGGCACTTAGGAATTTTTTGATCGCCAGTCCCCGAGTGTGCACTCGCTGAATTTCAGAGGGTGGGCACTTAGGAATTTTTTGATCGCCAGTCCCCGAGTGCGCACTCGCTGAATTTCAGCGGGTGGGCACTTAGGAATTTTTTGATCGCCAGTCCCGGAGTGTGCACTCGCTGAATTTCAGCGGGTGGGCACTTAGGAATTTTGATTTGACTAACCCTTTTTGGTGATGTGCAGGGTCTGCAGCTTGAGTCAGCGGACCGATTGGCCGCGAAACAGCGCGTGGAGAAGGAGCTGGCCATCGTCCAGGAGGCAAACAAAGGACTTCAAGCTGTTGCTGCGAAGGCAGAGGAAGCTCGCCAGGGGCTTGTCCCCACTGGCGAGTTGGTGGCGGCGCGATCTGCTCTCGGTGCTGCTGAACAGCGGATCGCCGACCTCGAGCGCGAACTGCGAGAGGCGAGAGAAGAAGCGAGCTCGGCGGACGGGCGAGCTAAGGCCGCCATTGCGGCCGCTGAAGAGGATCGCAAGGTATCGAAAGTCCTTATTGCTGGGCTTCAGGATGACCACACGTCGCTTCAGTGCTTCATCACGGGACTCGCCCGCCCGTTGCTTGGTGAGTGCTTCTCCCCTTTCTAATAGTTGTGGTTTTTGTCGTGTCCGTCATACTTATCATTGTCTTCTACTCGCAGGTCGCATCATTGATAGCGAAGAAGAGGCGAGCTCGCTCGATGCGAGGCAGTGCGTGAGCATGCTCGTCGATTCGGCGACATTGTCGGCGACGTGCATTCGTGCCTACCTACAAGAAATATCGCCCACAGAGGTGATTCCCAGCGACCTTGTTGAGGTGTGGAGGTACTTGGAGAAGGCGCCCGCGGTCGTTGAGTTCATGACGCGGTCGGCGTTTCGGCATGGAGCGTCGACGGCACTGAGCCTTGGACTCGCCCACTTCCCCGAAGATTTCGACATTGACGATGTGACGAGTGGGTATCCATCATCGACTGGCGCGGTGGAGCTGTCCGAGGTCCTCAAGTTGCAAGAACGTGCCGCCACGTACTCGGAACGTGTCTGGGCAATGGGCGACCTCCTGCCGTACCAGGAGACGGTTGTCGCGCCAAACGACCCCGAGCCGCCGCATCGTGACTTCAAGGTCGAGCAGCCTTTTCGCACGGCGATGGCGGGTGAACTAATGACGTATCCATCCAACCCGTACACGGCGTTCATCCGCAGTCGCCGGGATGCTGGCGAGTCGTCATCGAAGCCTGCAGAGTAGGGTAGTTTGCCTTGTGGCGTTAGCAGCAGTTCTGCCACGCGGGCATATTTTGTAACATGAAACAATGCAACATGTGATTGAATGAGACGTCGTGTCTGTTTTGATATTTGTTTGTGTGCTTTTGTTTGATTTTGGACGAGTCCCCGAGCGCGTCCGCCCTTTTGTGGGGTTTACCTCGTATATGATGTGTGTGTTGTTATCATGTGTTTTGTTGATTTGGTCGACTCGCCCGAGCTCGGAGAGCCAGTCGCAAGGCGACTCCCTTGAGTGCTCTATACTTTACCGTTTTCCCTTGCGCGAACGAGGTCAGGTGGCCGAGTCCCCGAGCGTGGTACTTGGTTGTTCTAGTCGCGACTCGAGGGTGGTTGAGGATTTAGCGCGTTGGTGTGCGCGCGTCGCTCCTGCCTGGCCCGTTGGGTCAGTCGCGTGGCCAATCCTGGGCATGCTCTCTTACTTGGCGTTTTCCCTGGCCGCTCGCGACGAACTGGTCTTCAGTCCCCGAGCGTGGTACTTAGCCGTTCGAGTCGCTATGCCGAGGATGCGGAGGACCAAGGTCGCTGTGAGAAGCGAGGGCAGTTGTCTTGGCTCGTAGAACCAGTCGAGCTAGGCGACTCCAGTGGGGCTCCGGGTTGGCGTTTTTCGTGGACGATGCAAGACCTGAAGTGATTCAGTGCTCTTACACCGCACTACTTAGCCGTGCCGATCGCTGTACCAAAGGTTGACTTCTGCATTTAGCATAACGCTGTTTTTACGAGTGCGAGTGGCACAAGTCATGGAGAGTGGGCGCAATTTGCGGTAACCATTTCTTTTTATTTCATAGCGACTGGAGAGTACATGTGCGGGGTTCTAGGAGTAGAACTTCCGGAGGAGGTTTACATTCCATGGTCGCTTGACGTCGAGTTCGCCGTCCCCGCGGACATCGATGAGGTAGTAGGCGTCGATGCCGAGTACGCGCCAGATAGCGAATGGGCCTTCCCACGGAGGGGAGAGCTTGTGCATGCCCTTCTTGTCCTGGATGAGGCGTAACACCAGGTCGCCTTACTGGAAGGTGCGAGCTTTCACCCGCCGACTGTGGTAGCGGCGGAGTCCTTGCTGGTAGATGGCGGTGCGTGACCGAGCGAGGTCGCGTGCTTCGTCGAGCTGGTCGACCCCATCTTGGCGGGCCAGCTCGTTTGCAGCCTCCGTATAGTGGACGACTCGCGGCGAGTCGTGTTCGAGGTCGGTGGGCATGACTGCTTCGGCACCGTAGACCATGAAGAAGGGAGTGAATCCCGTCGATCTGTTGACGGAGGTGCGGATCCCCCAGATGACAGAGGGCAACTCCTCGACCCAGCACCCGGCAGTGCGCTCGAGTGGTACTTGGAGTCGCGGCTTCAGGCCGTGGAGGATGCTTTGGTTGGCCCGTTCCGCCTGGCCGTTGGATTCCGGGTGGGCGACTGACGCGAGGTCGAGCCAGATATGGTGCTCTTCGCAGAATTCGGCCATGGCTCCCTTGGCGAAGTTGGTGCCGTTGTCCGTGATGATGCTGTTGGGGAACCCGTAGCGATATATGTGCTCGCATAAGAATTTAGTGGCGGTCTTCCCGTCGCATTTCCGGACTGGCTTGACCTCCACCCACTTCGTGAATTTGTCGACGGCGACTAGCAGGTGGGTGTAGCCAGAGGGGGCCTTCTTGAAGGGTCCTACCATGTCCATGCCCCACACAGCGAATGGCCAGGTGATGGGGATTGTTTTGAGCGCCGAGCTCGGTACGTGCGTCTGATTGGCGTACTTCTGGCATCCGGCGCATCGCTGGACGATGTCGACAGCGTCGCCGTGTGCGGTGGGCCAGTAGAAGCCGTGTCGCATAGCCTTGGCGACCAGGGAGCGAGCGGAGGCATGGTGGCCGCAATCACCTGAGTGAATGTCGTGGAGGATTTTGCGTCCTTCAGCCGGTTGGACGCAGCGTTGGAACACGTCGGTGACGCTGCGCTTGTGGAGCTCGCCGTCGATGATGGTGTAGGACTTGCATCGACGAGCGATCATTCGAGCGTCTGTCTCGTCTACTGGCAGGGTGCCGGCTTCCAGGTAGGCGATGTAGGGCTTGGTCCAGTCGTCTGGCTCGGTGACGAGTGCGACCAAGGCTGCCTCTGGTTGGAGTGGGACTCCGATGTCGATCTCCCTCGGGGGAGAGACTGATGGCTTGGAGATTGTGTCGAGGAACACGCCGGCGGGTGGTGCGAGTCGAGCCGACCCGATGCGAGAGAGGGCGTCGGCCTCCTCGTTTTTCCGCCTGTCGATCCACTCGACAGAGTAGCCGGTGAAGTGGCCGCCCAACTTGTCCACCGCTTGGCGGTACGCCGCCATGGTGGGGGAGACGGCGTCGCAGGTGCCGGCGACTTGCCCCGCGACAAGGTCGGAATCTCCGTAGCAGCGGAGGCGATTGACGTTCATCTCCTTGGCGGCTCGCATGCCGTGGAGTAGGGCCTCGTATTCAGCCATGTTGTTTGTGCAGGGCGTGAAGTCGAGGCAGAGGATGTAGCGGAGCTTGTCACCCTTTGGTGACGTCAACACTATCCCTGCGTCTGCGCCGTCCGCGTTCTTGGAGCCGTCAAAGTGCAGGCTCCAGTAGTGGAGGTACGGCAGCTTCTCTGGCTGCTGGGCCTCCTCCCAGTCGGCGATGAAGTCTGCCAGTGCCTGTGACTTGATCGCCTTTCGTGGCTCATATTTGATGTTGTGGATGCCGATCTCGACGGCCCACTTGGCGACCCGCCCGGTCCCCTCGCGATTGCGGATGATGTCTTGCAATGGTGCTGAGGAGACGACCGTGATCGGGTGCTCCTGGAAGTAGTGCGACAGTCGCCGCTGAGCTCTGAATACCGCGTATACTAGCTTTTGGTACTGTGGGTATCGTTGGCGCGACTCGGTGAGGACCTCGCTGATGTAGTACACCGGCCGCTGAACCGGGCGCTCCTTTCCTTCCTCTGGTCGCTCGACGACCATCACGGCGCTGACGACGCGCTCGGACGCCGCGACGTAAACCAGCATGGGTTCTTTGTCGACGGGGGTGGCGAGTAGTGGTGCGGCGAGTAGCACCTTTTTGAGGTCGCGGAGCGCATCATCCGCCTCCTTTGTCCCACTGGAAGGTGGGGTTCTTGCGCATCAGGCGGTATAGGGGCATCGCCTTTTCGCCCAGGCGGGGGATGAAGCGACTAAGAGCCGCTACTCGCCCGGCCAGCTTCTGGACATCGCGCAGGCACTCGGGTTTGCTGAGGCGGGCGATCGTGTCGATCTTTGTGGGGTTCGCCTCGATCCCTCGTTTGGAGACGACGTACCCCAGTAGTTGTCCGGCGGGTACACCGAAGGTGCACTTGCCTGGGTTGAGCTTTATCTTGTATCTTCGCAGGTTGGCGAAAGTTTCCGCTAGGTCGGCGAGTAGGTCGCCTTGGCGAGCGGACTTCACGACCACGTCGTCGATGTAGACGTGGATGTTGCGGCCAATTTGGCTCGCGAGGCATTCTTGCATGCACCGCTGGTAGGTCGCCCCGGCGTTCTTGAGGCCGAAGGTCATGGCGGTGTAGCAGAAGGCTCCGAATGGCGTGATGAACGCCGTCTTCTCCTCGTCTTCGACGGCCATTTTGATCTGGTTGTACCCATAATAGGCGTCGAGGAAACATAGCGACTCCGAGCCCGCGGTTGAATCGATTATCTGGTCGATCCGCGGGAGGACGAACTGCTCCTTTGGGCAGGCGCTGTTCAGGTTTGTGTAGTCGATACACATTCTCCAGGTCCCGTTTTTCTTCTCGACCAGGACTGGGTTTGCCAGTCACTTGGAGTACTTGATTGGCCGGATGAAGCCGGCAGCGAGTAGACTCTGCACTTCCTCGGCGATTGCTCTACGGCGTTCTTCATTGAAGGGCCGCAGCGACTGCTTGACAGGTCGCACTTTGGGGTCCGCATTTATCTTGTGCTCAGCGAGCTCCCTAGGGACATCGGGCATGTCAGAGGGTTTCCATGCGAAGATGTCCCTGTTCTCACGGAGGAACTCGATGAGCGTGCCTTCCTACGCTGGGCTCATGCCCGTCCCGATCGTCACCGTCTGGCTGGAGTCGCCTGGTACCAGCTCGACGGTGCGCGTGTGCGTCGTGGCCTCAAAGGTTGAGGTGCCTGCGCCCTCTGAGTTGGGCTTCTTGAGTATGGTGGGGTCGTTGTTGTTGACCCCGCTCGCGTACTTGGCGAGCTCGTCGGCGTGGTTGGTCTCCGCTGCGATGACGGTGTCGGCGAGCTCGGCTCCTTTGGCCTCACACTCGGCGGCCATGTCGGGGTCGCCGTTGATGGTGATGACGCCGCACGGCCCGGGGAGCTTCATCGCGGTGTACGCGTAGTGGGGCGCTGCCATGAATTTAGCGAACGCCTGGCGCCCCAGGACGCAGTGGTAGGGGCTGTCGAAGGGCACCAGCTCAAAGACGATCCGCTCGGTGCGGAAGTTTTCCGGTGTGCCGAAGGTGACTGGCAGCGTGACCTTGCCGATCGGGTACGCCTTCCGACCGGGGACGATGCCTGTGGAATGTGGTGTGGGTCGTCTCGATCATCGACTGCGGGAGCCATAGCCGCCTGAAGGTGTCGAGGTAGAGGATGTTGATGGAGCTGCCGCCGTCCATCAGTGTCTTGGGGAGCCAGTAGTCGCCAACCTAGGTACTCGATGCGCGGCGAGTGGTCTTGCCGGCTCCAGGTGATGGGCTGCTCCGACCAGTTCAGGAACTGGGGGACGTCTATTTGGGCCACCGCATTGACGGCGACGGCGCGGGCGATGACCTTCTTCTCGCGCTTCGTTTTGAAGCCTGTGAAGGTGTGGAGCGATCCGGCTACTTTGCCGAATTTTCTGCCGTTTGGCGGGTCGTTGTCGGGGTCCTCCCGCGCTTGCCGTGCCTCCTCGATTTCCCTGAGGGTGTGGCAGTCGGCGGTGGTGTGCGTTGCGGGCTTTCCTTCCCTGCTGTGGAACGCACATGGTTGGTTAAGGAGGGCCGCGGGATCGAACCTTGGCTTGTTCTTGTAGTTGCCGCCGTCGCGGCGTTGCCCTCCGTCGCGGCGGTAGCTCTTGGGCTCGCGCTGCGCGTGCCCGGCGTTGGCGACGAAGTCGACTCGCCCGTCACTGCGGCGCTTGCCAGTGAGGCGAGTGCCGCTGTAGCGTAGGTCGGTTCGGCGTCCGCCGTCGTTGCTGCCCGTGCGGCGTTGACCTCCTGACTCGTCGTCAGTTTCCTGGTTTGGATCTTCCTCGGCGTACCGCTTGGCGATCTCGAGGAGGTCGGGGATGTTGTCGAGTGTGCGGGAGTGTCGCTTGAGCTTGGCGACTAGAGGCTCGTAGCGGCACGAGGTCTTGAAGCAATGGATCGCGGTGTCCGGGTGGATGCCGACCGCGTTGTACCAAAGCTCTTGCCACCGTTGGACCCAGTTACGGGTCGACTCGCGGGGTCCCTGGACGCACCGTTCCTGGTCCTCAATAGTGGTGGCGCGGGTGTAGGAGCACTCGAAGTGCCTGACGAAGGCGTCGCGCATTTCCTCCCAGGAGTCGATACTGTCCTGGGGGAGAGTGTTGATCCACTGCCTGCACGTCCCCTCCATCATCAGGGGGAGGTAACGGGCGGCGAGTAGGTCAGTGTGACCCGCGATCCCCATCGCCATGAGGTATGTGTCGAGCCAGATGGCGGGGTCGTACGAGGAGTCGTACTTTTCTATCTCTTTTGGCGCCTTGAAGTTTGGCGGGTACTTCTCGCCTCGGATCATTGGTCCGAAGCACTTGGGTCCGAGTCGACTGAGCGACCCCATAGGCTCGCCGTCGCGGCGATTAGTTAGGGTGTGCCGCAAGTCGTCGGGCTGGCGTGCGCGCCAGATTTGGTTGTTGATGATGTGGGTGCGGGCGTCGATGGGTTGCCCGTTGGTGGCGACAAGGTTGGTTGCCGGCCTGGGGTCGTTGGTGGAGAGTGCCGCGTTCGCGGGTCGGTGTTGGAGCTGCAGCGGCTCTGGTGGCGGGCAGTTGAGGGTGTTTGCCGCCGCTGGGCGGCCGCTGGAGGCCGCTCTGCTTCCCGAGGAACGCGAGTATACTCGACCTGCCGAGTCGGCGCCCGCTCTTTGCTGCTCGACGGCCTTCGCGAGCAGGGTCCTGACGTATTGGATCTGTAGGGCGCCTTCGCCGGTGGCTGTGATGGTGTCGGCTGCTGCTCGGCCTGCCACAAGGTTGTCCATTGGGGTGGAGAACAGTGGGAGGCCGTTTGCGTCTCTCTCCCGTGAGGAGACTACAATCCGCGGCTGGTCCCTGGGAGGGGTGCGGTTGGGTGGAGGTGGGGCGCCCCTCGCCGTTGATCCTGGCGGGGGCCGGGCGCTTCCTCCTGGTGGCGCGTTCTCGCAGATCACGCGCTCGGCCACGCGGGCCGGGTCGTTTTCGTCGTTGAAGTTCAGGGCGCGCCCCTGAACGGTGGGGTTCAGGCGTGACCTGATCCGCTGCTGGTGGTAGCGTGACAGCTCCTGCGCCGTCACCTGCTCGAGGCGAAATTTTTCACGCTCGTCTTGCTCTTTGCGTACCGCCTCCGCCAGTTTCAGGCGGAGTTCCTCGACCTCCGTTGCTGTGGCGTTAGGAGGGATTGGGGTGGAGAACGGGTCCTCCGGCGGATCGGTGCCGGTCGCCATGTAGGTCGCGGTGTGGAGAACGGTTCCATCGCGGGGGTCGCCGGAGTTCTCCGATCCGGAGTCGAACTCGAAGATCCCGAGGATGGAGGGATCCTCGAAGTCTCCCGCGTTGGAGACCTGGGCGATGGAGCCCGCGGACGAAGCCGCGGTGATGGATCTGGCGAGTGACGCCGGGGTCGCCGAGTCGGCGTCGTCGATGAGGGCCGCATCCTCTGCGGCCGCTGAATTCCCGGCCACGTTGCTGTGGGCCGAGTAGTACTCGGAGGCGAGGCGATGGATCGTGCGGATCTGGCTCTCGGAGAGCCGATCACGCAGCGGCGACTCGCGGACGCGAGCCGAATCCTCCGAGACGATGACGTCGGTGAGACCGACGAAGAGGCTGATCGTGCCAATCGGCAGGATCACGCCGTGCGTGACGGGTCGCGCCGCCAGGACATAGCTGCTCGGCAAGATTTGGAGCATCTCGCCGATCGCTATGATGCGGCCGGTGGAGACCGTCTCGTTGATGGGCAGATTGGATCTCGCCGCAGAACACCGGCCGGACCAGCCAGGCCCCACGGTGGGCGCCACTGTCGTGGGAATCATCACGGCAGATGTTGCAATCGGCAGCGAGTCAGCCATCTGCGGTGCGAGATGAGGGCAAAGCCACAGGGTTTTACCCAGGTTCGGCCCCCCGGAGGGTAAAGACCTACTCCTGCTAGATTGTATTATGGAGGTGTTACAATGGGCGAGCTCGGCGGCTAGGCGGTGAGTCGTTTGGGTGTATGAGGGAACGTGTCTCTACTCACCCTATAGGGAGGTTTATATAGGCTCACCTCCCCTAGGGTTTACATATCTCAACCGATTCGGTTATAGCTTCAGTAGTCGTTTAATCCTTACCCGACTGGGCCTATCTACTCGCCTGGGCCTTCAGCTTCCAGTCGCTCAGCTCCTGGCTGGGCTTCGATCCACTCGCCGTTCTGCAGGCCCACTCGCCGGGTCTTGGGCCAGTCAGAAACGTCCTGCTGGGTATACCCCGGTAGGCATATCCCCATCATGTGGGCAATAGCTCATCAAAATGGCTATAAAACGCTAAAAAGACAACTTTTTGGTCGTACCTCTCAAAAATGTAAATCGCAACAGAGAATCAGTGTAGCTTCCATGGAGGTACATACTAATGATTTACTGCTGATGTAGAATAATGCACCGGTGATAGATGATACAACTGGTGCAACGATGGTTCGCTACCCCGTGGACGAAGTCGAGGCAAGGACAACTTGTGAGCTACATGTGACACTGAATAACATTTCCATGAACGTGGCGCTCGGCTTTGCTTTTCCTTGTCCATAGGAAGTGACCTACCATAGCAGCCAAATTCCAGCTGGCTATGCTCGTGTCAGTGTGGATGAAGTTGTACCGACATTTCGATCACTTGATCTTGATATCCCTGCAGGTGAAGGAGAGAAAATACTAGGAGAAGTGGAGGGTGTCATCATTCTTTGGAAAAATCCCCTCATCGTGTTTCCTAGCGGGGTGCCAAGACCATCTTCTCCTTCGAGATCAATCCATCACCTCCAAGGCCACCATATCCTCCGAGAAACAATCCATCACCTCCGAGTCCACCATCTCCTCCCCGAAGCAATGGTTCACCCCTCCCCAAGAGGGAACGCAGCGCTAGTCCATCTCCATCTCCGACACCCTAGAACTAAAAAATGTGGGCAATAAGTCATTAAAACGGCCATAAAATGCAAAAACGATGAGTTTTTCGTCATACCTATCAAACATGTAAATCTCCATGGAACCCCAAAACCGTGGGCAATAGCTCATCAAAATGGCCCTAAAATGCTAAAAAGACGACCTTTTGGTTGTACCTCTCAAAAATGTAAATCGCAGCGGAGAAGCAGTGTAGCTTCCACGGAGGTACATACTAATGATTTACGACTGATCGAGAATCATGCACTGGTGATAGATGATACGGCCGGTGCAACGATTGTTCACTACCCCGTGGACGAAGTCGAGGCAAGGACAACTTGTGAGCTAGATGTTACACTGAAGAACATTTCCATGAAGGTGGCGCTCGGCTTTGCTTTACCTTGTCCATAGGAAGCGACCTACCATAGCCGCCAAATTCCAGCTGGCTATGCTCGTGTCGGTGTGCATGAAGTTGTACCGACATTTCGATCACTTGATCTTCACATCCCTGCAGGTGAAGGAGAGAAAACACTAGGAGAAGTGGACGGTGTCATCATTCTTTAGAAAAAGCCCTCATCGTGTTTCCTAGTAGGGTGCCAAGGCCATCTTCTCCTTCGAGATCAATCCATCACCTCCAAGGCCACCATCTCCCCCGATAAATAATCCATCACCTCCGAGTCCACCGTCTCCTCCCAGAAGCAATAGTTCACCCCTCCCCGAGAGGGACCGCAGCGCCAGTCCATCTCCATATCCGACGCCCTAGAACTCAAAATTGTGGGCAATAACTCATTAAAATGGACATAAAATGCAAAAATGACGAGTTTTTGGTCATACCTCTCAAACTTGTAAATTTCTCTGGAACCCAAAAAATGTGGGCAATAGATCATCAAAATGGCCACAAAACGCTACAAAGACGAATTTTTGGTCATAACTCTAAAACATGTAAATCGCCTTGGAACCAAAAACTATGGGTAATAACTCATGAAAACGGTCATAAAATGCAAAAATGATGAGTTTTTGGTCATACCTCTAAGACATGTAAATCACCCTGAAACCCCAAAACTATAGGCAATATCTCATTAAAACGGCCATAAAACACAAAACTACGAGTTTTTGGTCATAACTCTAAAACACGTAAATCGCCCACGAACCCAAAACTGTAGGCAATAACTCATCAAAACGGCCATAAAATGCAAAAAACGACGAGTTTTTGGTCATACCTCACTGGTAGAAAAGGGCCCATGCGTCCCGGTTGGTAAGGGCCATTAGTCCCGGTTGCCCAACCGGGACGGGGCAATCGGGACTAAAGCTCTAACCATTAGTCCCGGTTGCCCCACCAACCGGGACAAATGGGGCACACGTGGCGGCATCAGAGCGCGAGGGGGGGTGGAGCATTAGTCCCGGTTCGTAACACGAACCGAGACTAACAACCTGCTGCCGCGGCAGAGATTTGGCCCATTTCTCTACCGCGGCAGAGAATTCATTTTGGCACATTTTGTTGCCGCGGCAGCATTTTCGCCACTTTTTGTGTCGCGGCAGAGAATTCATTTAGCTTGTTTTATTGTTTATTTAGTGTTTTGCACTTATCAACGAAGGAACCTTATATTACACAAGATCATCATGACAACATTACATTCAATACACGGATCGAGTTCATGCACTACATACAAAAGTTGCTATTCGATGCTACCGGCCAATTTCTTGAAAGTTGATATTTTTACAATTCCTATTGTCTATACACAGCCGAGTAGTATTCCCCTTGTGTGTTTAGGACTTCTGCATCCAAGAATCCCGCCAATTCCTCCTGAATTGCTCGTATGCGATCCTTTGGCAGAAGACCGTCCCGTAGACGTTCGATCTGATTTAAAAAAGGAGTCAGCCTATATGAATATGAAACTAAACACAATTTGATTGTAATAAAAAACTATAGAAATTGTTTACGTACGTGGAGTTGCTCAAAATTTCTGCCCTTCTCATCGCACGTCTGCCGGATGAACTCGCATACATAGTATCCACATAGATTGTTACCTGGTCCCTGCGTCAGGCACTTTACGAGAACAGAGTTCAATCAAAATAATAATCAAGCATGATAATAACTGTATCAAAACTAGAATCAAAGAGATGCGCGGATATAGCTAGTGGTGCTTACATCTAGTGGTTGAAATGTAAGCTCCTCTTTCCAAAAACCCCTAGCCTTCTTGGTGAACCGTTTCCAAGCGCTTCCCGGCGTAGAAAACGAATAAAATAAGTTATTAAGTACTTGATATCATAAAATTCACGAACGTTGCCGATATAGCGTCGTAATGATTAGAATTACCGCTGGAGAAGTATCTGCATGTCCTTCCACGTCTCAAGGGGTTTATGTTTCGAGTCCATGACTAGTACACGCCCTTTGTCAAGTTGAATGATTAACAGAATATAGTGGTACCTGCGAATGCAGAACTAATCAATTATATACTTAACATCGAGTAAGCGAAATAGAAAGTGTATACAAGACAATAACACTCACTGAAAGTTGTAAGGAAATAGTATTTCCCTTTTGGTTTCTTGAAACCTTAACGCGTGTACTATATTATCCTCCGTATCCTGGGGGCTTATTTTGAGATTAGCTTCATGAACCCAATATGGGTCAATGAAGCCAATGTCATAGATTTGTCCTCTGCTGCATTCGAGAATCTTCATTCTGCATATTACAGTATGATTATATACATGCAATAAACAAAATAATATAGATGGAGACTAAATTAATTACAGAATTAGTACTTACAGACAATAGGCACTCATGATCGATTTGTCCAAGGAGTCTTGATTGAATAATTGAAATAGTTGATCAAATTCAATGGATATCATGTCATCCTTATCTTTCCCATGAAGCTTTTTTTTAACCCTCAGCACTATCCAGTTAGCCCCGGCCCTTGTGGCATGCATGTACCAGTTATGCAATCTTCGCATTTTTGTTGGAAGATTGTTTACCTCCTCAGGTTTGACGAGAGGTTTTCCGTACTGGTATTGGTATGCTACTTCACTCACGGGGAAGAACTCTAACTGGGATAAGTACTCTAACTGGGATAAGTACTGGGCAATACTCATACCTTGAGCAGCGGCAGCTTCTCCGTATTGTGCAACTACCTCTGGATCATACTGCTCTTTGGCCCCATATTTGCTCGACCCCACATTGGTTTGAGAAATCACCTTGAGAGGGGCGCAAGTCTGTTTTTCTTGTTCTCCGAGCTGGGCAACAGATTTCCCGCTTGCATCAGTACTGCTCTTCGAGGCTTTTTGTGCCGCATGTGACTTGAGAATAGAACGCTCATAGTCTGATGACAGCTTTGGCTCGGGTTGATGAAGATTCTTTAGCATTTTCAACACTTTGGCTTTTTCTTCTTTGGTGCTGGGGAAGTCTGGCTCTTTCGGCCGCCTCAGCTTAGCGAAAAACGATGTCGTTTCCACATCAACGATCGCCGCAGTCTCCTCTTCAGTACAGTCATAAGCTCTCTTGGGAGGAACCGTTGGTACTTTTGGAAGAGGCTCTTGTTTACGTTTCGGCGATCGCTTACGACGCACAGTCGCGGTACGCTTACACTTTTTATCCTGAGGCGCCGGCGATGGCTCCGCGGCGATGGCTGCACCGGAGATTGGTGAGGCGACGGAGCCGGGTGAGGCGACGAAGACGGCTGCCGCGGCGGTGACGACCTTGCTGGAGACGGGTGAGGCGGCGGCGAAGATGGCCTTGGCGTGTGATTTCGAAGCACGATACAATCCTTCGGCCATAGAATGGTGACGTTTTTTGCGTCACCCAGCACAGTCACATCCCCTTCACCAGCAGGGTAGTGAAGATCCAAAACCTCAAACGTGGGCATGATTTCATCCACGCCGACAACAGCGTAGCCCTCTGGAACCGGACGACAGTGGTAAGTTGGTGTGGGTCCAATTGGTAAGGCATAGCCGACCGCCACCTTCATTGATATGTTCACAACTTTGACATGTAGCTCGCAGTGTGTCATCTCTATGATATCATCCACTGGGTAACCAACAGGAGCCATCGTCGGTGCATCAACGGCATCGCCATTGTCATCACCCGGGACCTCGGTGGAAGCCACACTGCTTTTTCGATTATTCGATAGGCCGGTAGCATCGAATGCAGTGTGCTGCTGAGATGGGGCGCTGGTAGTACTTTGCTCTTGTGTGTTAATTTCATCTTGTTGTTGCTTTAATCGTTCTTCAATTAAACGCATTCGCTCTTTCTGACTTTCTGCTTCAACTGTCGCCCTGTGCTTTCTCCTCTGACGGCTTCTATCAGGATATTTCTTCCTCTCTTCGAGAAACCCAGTCCTCCATGATTGGGAGCCGCTTGTGCCTCGTGTTCGTCCATCATGTTCCTTATTTCCAAGGGCGAGTGTGAGCTCATCATTCTCTCTATCGGGAATGAAGTCCCCATCTTTAACAGCCTTTACTGCTTTTCTGATCCTCTCGATTGGCAAGGGGTCTTCTTTATGTCGTATGTTATATATACACCTCCCTTCCGAGTCCAACGTGCCCCCATGCCCGTAAAACCAATTCCTTGCACGTTCTACCCAATCGTCTGTCTCTGGGGTGATATTTTTATCACGCAGTTCCTGCTCAAGTTTCTCCCACTTAGGAATGCCAACCCTGCAGCCACCTTGCCCCATAGTATGGTGATACTTCTTCTTAGCAGCATTCAGCTTATTCGTTTCAGACATTTTCTTAGCTTTTTCTGATTTCTTGTATTCCACAAACTCATCCCAGAATGGTTTTATCTTCTCAAACTGAATATTCTTGAAATCGGGAGTCTTGTTTTTCACGACATAGTCAAGGTGCAATCTTTTCTTCCAGTTGGTGAAATACTGGGCCATCTTCTTCAAAGCCCACTCCCTGACCTTAGCCTCCATGGCTCTCCCATGTTGTAAGGCGTCCTCAACTGGATCCTCCGCATTTGGATCCAGCTCTATCTTCGGTAGTTTGAAATTAACCATGAGCCTCTTCCACAGTAAATCTTTGGCGTGGTTAGGGACAAATAAACATGTTCCCTCTTCATCCGCATTAGCAGGCCTATTCCAATTTCTAATGGTGATCGGGATTAAGTCCCTAACGATTACTCCGCATTGTGCCACAAATTTGGTTGCGACAACTTCGGGAGCTGTTGGTCTGCCGTCTTCAGCGACATCTTCGATCCTGAACCTCTCATGGTCTTGCAACTTTTTGGTTGGGCCTCGTCTGCTCTTTTCAGTAGATTCCTTCGATCCGGAGGGCTAAAATAAGAAAGATCGTCTTTACTATTTCTATATAGATAGCAGATGATTAATTAATGAATTGATTTATATTACATGCACCTCGCCGGAGCGGTCGTCTTCTCGATTACACAAGGCATCGCCTTCTCCCTCGCGGAAGGCAACACCTTCAACCTCAAACAAGTTGTCTACTCCGGTAAAAAGAGGATCACCCTCACCGGAGTTGTTCAGAAATGTTGATACGTCTAAATTAACTTCCCCACGGATCACACCTTGGATCAACTCTTCCTTTTCTTCGTCTCTGACGTGTGGGTCCATATTTTCTACATAGGTGAAAAAACGAATAAGTCAAAGCGGCTAAAGGAGAAAGTTAAGTACGGTGTTGAGAGATATAAACCCTAATTCAGAGAAACTCTAATATATACATACACAATAATAAAAATGAAGAGAAAGGGAAACCGTGTAGTAGATAGGCACATCGTCTAACCCACATGCACCTAAGTTGCTTGAAAATGTGAATCGGGTCTGGGGCTACCCACAGTGACTGACCAGTGGGGCCGAAGACCAATAATACCAAACTAATTAATAAACTAATAATACCTAACTAATAATAAACCTAATAATCCAAACACCAAAAAGAAAGGGAAACAATCAACACATGGCATCGATGCAATGCTCAAGCAAGTATGATGATATGAAAAGTTAATTTGCATTGGAATGTATCCCTAAGAAATGCTCGACGATTTAATCGGGGTTCCGAGGGGTGAAAACCCTAACTCGGAGAAACTCCGGAACACATGAGAGGGGTGGATTTGTTATTCTAATTAAACTTGTAATTTAAGTTGTTGAACAATGCATGATTATAGCTTAGATAGCTAGGTTTCATTTTTCTGAACATTTTGATATATTATTCATATTTATATGACTTATAGATTAAAACAAGGATAATTATATGACAAGTTAATTTGTATTAAAAAGTAACCCTAAGACATGCTCGGCAATTTAAACGGGGTTCCGAGGGGTGAAAACCCTAACTCGGCGAAACTCCGGAGTATATGAGAGGGGTTGATTTTGTTTTCTAATTAAACTTGTCTTGAAAGTTGTTGAAGAATGCATGATTATAGGTTAAACAGTTAGATCTCATTTTTCTGAACATTTTGATATATTATTTGTATTTTTCTGAGTTATAAATAATTAATTATTGAATTTACAATATTATATCAATTTATGGATTTAATTAAACCATTTCTGAATTTAAACAAAACAGAAAACATTTTTTACACCGAGGCCACTGCTAGCCACAGTGGCTGACAGAGGGGCCCGTGGCCACCTCAGCCTCCACGCAGGGAGGTGGGACCTGGACCAGGCCACGGCTAACCTGCACCATAGAGGCACCTAGCCTCTAAGGCTGGCAGGTGGGACCGGGGCGACGCGGGCCCCACGCGGTAGCCACGCGAGTACCACATCACCACGACGGGCGGCGCGGCAGACGGTGGTCGACGACGACCCTGGGGAGCGCGCGGGACTGCGGGGCTATGCACATTCGAACGAGCTCATCGAGGCGAACCATATGGTGGCTGCGCCGCCCATTATTGGTCGCCGGAGCGACGAGCACAGCGGCGGATAGAGGCGGGGGCGACAGATGGTCGTCGCGGTAGAGCTAGAGAGCGAGAGGGAGCGTGTGAAGAGGTGCTAGAGCACCAGTGGCTCACCACGAACGCGATGCCGGGGTCGGGGAAGCAAGGGGTTGCCGAACGGAGGAGAATCGACGGCGGCCGGAGCTCAGGAAGATTGGTTGTAGAGCTTGATTAAGGCCGAGCGGGGACGATTCCTTTGGCGTAGGGACGCAGTCCAGCACGGCGGAGCTCCTCGGCGACGAGCTCGGCAGGCAGCCTGCCGGCGTCGTGGGGGGGGGGAGGGTTCCTGTGTGCGCGCGTCGATGAATGAGATGGGGAAGAAGAAGAAGAGGAGGGGCACCCAGTTATAACCAAAGGGCCTTTAGTCCCGGTTGGTGGCTCCAACCAGGACTAAAGGGTCATACGTCCCGGTTGGAGCCACCAACCGGGACCTATACTCCAATATTTTCAGCAGACCAAGGGTTGGCGCGCAGGGGGTCTTTAGTCCCGGTTGGTGGCTCCAGCCGGGACATATTCCCCATGTTTTCAAAAAATTTCAGGTATTTTCTCTCTGTTCCCGCCTTATTTTTTATTTTGGGGTTTAAATTTGTATTGTTTTTTAAATGATAATTAATTTGGAATTTAGAAAAACTTTAATAATAAAAAGTGTTTGGATTTGAATAAATAATTCAAAACCATTTTCTGTTTTAAAAAATAATTAATGTAACCATTTAAAATATGAACCATTTACAATGAAAAATGAATTAACTTATATTTTTTTAATATCAATTTGGAATTTAGAAAAACTTTAAACATAAGAAGTGTATGGATTTGAATAAATAATTCAAAAACATATTCTATTTTTAAAAAATAATTAATGTAACCTTTTAAAATGAATTAACTTATATTTTTGAATATTAATTTGGAATTTAGAAAAAATTTAAACATAAAAAGTGTTTGGATTTAAATAAATAATTCAAAAACATTTTCTGTTTTAAAAAATAATTAATGTAACCATTTAAAATATGAACCATTTACAATTAAAAATGAATTAACTTATATTTTTTTAATATCAATTTGGAATTTAGAAAAATTTTAAACATAAAAAGTGTTTGGATTTAAATAAATAATTCAAAAACATTTTCTGTTTTAAAAAATAATTAATGTAACCACTTAAAATATGTACCATTTATAATTAATGTAACCTTTTAAAATGAATTAACTTATATTCTATTTTTGAATATTAATTTTTAAAACGACCCGTTTTTTGCGCTCGGAATATGGAAAAGGGCTTTTCCGTGCGACAAAAAGGAAAACTTCCTCCTGCAACATTGTTCTCCATACCAATGTCCACACACATGCATAATATGGGCACAACATCACAAACTATGCCGTGATTCAGCACATAACATCGATCATTTGGACCGAAAGCCATGAAACCTCGAACATGATAGGTCATTTTGTGAAGGTTTTTTCGAAACATGATCAATATAATAAGTCTGGTATTTTTCCTTTCAACTATGTAACATAATATGACACCACGCGAAGGATTTTCATTGTTCGGATTTTTTTTGAATTTATTATGCCCGTTTTGAATTATCTGAATTTCTAACTATGGTCGAACCGGTGTGCATGAAGATAGGGGACGGGCATCGTTAGAACTTGCATTGGATCTCTGAATAAACCACATATTGCGAGTCTAAAAATGATTTTTTCAAAAAATCACGGGCGATAGATCATGTACCTGTAGTACAAACCGGACCCACTTCCTGCCGATTCGGCAGACATTTGTCCTTTTTACCCAGGATGGACGAAAAGGTTTGAGATGTATCGGTTGGGAGATAGTCCATGTAAGGTGGTGTAGTATTTTAGGAAAATGGGACGATAGCATTCTGAAACGGCATTCTGGTGGTTACTTCACAAAACGACCCATTTTTTGCGCTCGGAAAATGGAAAAGGGCTTTTCCGTGCGACAAAAAGGAAAACTTCCTCCTGCAACATTGTTCTCCATACCAATGTCCACATACATGCATAATATGGGCTCAACATCACAAACTATGCCGTGATTCAGCACATAACATCGGTCATTTGGACCGAAAGCCATGAAACCTCGAACATGATAGGTCATTTTGTGAAGGTTTTTTCGAAACATGATCATTGTTCGGCACACATTTAGTCCCGGATGTAGTCACAAACCGGGACTAAAAATATTTTCCGCCATTTCCCACCTCTTCCCGCCAAGTTTTCCCGCCCTTTCCTTTCTACTAGAGCTTTTAGTCCCGGATGTAGTCACTAACCGGGACTAAAGATATTTCCCGCCATTTCCCAAAGCTTCACGCCAAGTTTTCCTGCCCTTTCCCTCTATATTTAGGGTGATCGTGTCATGGCTATCCACACATCCACACCTTCCTCTCTTAGAGCAATGGACAACGCCTACTGGGCCATTCTGACCCTCGAGGAGACCGAGGCGCTGTGCGCCTCCAACTACCCTTATCCACCGGGGTACCGGCCGCCCGCTGGCTGGATGCTGAGCGCTGGAGGGGTTCCTGTCCCTCCTGTCCCTCAAGGTTCCGCACGCCAGGCGGCCATCACAAACCACTTCTACCACGAGCTCACGCCGGAGCAGCGGATGGATCCCCAGTGGGATCCCGACAACTATGACACCTGGAATGCCTTCTTCGCTAATAGGCGGGAAAGGGAGCTCGCCAGGTACGAGGGTGATGGCCCGCCACCGGTGAACCACAACGAAGTCGGCCGTCGTCTGTGGTGGGCGAACCGTACTATCATCGAAGTGATGCGCTACATCGCCGGGGGAGACCATCCTCGCCTACGGTGCCCACGAGTCCACCCGCCACAGGCCCCACACTGTCCCGGCGGTAGCGGCATCGTCTTCCAGGAGACCCCTCTCCCACCCGCCGTGAATCCGAGGCTGGAATGGCCCCTGGTATATGCCATGGATGGGCTGAGGATCCCCGGAGTGGCAGGTGACGATGACGATGATGATGACGATGACGATGAATACCCTGAAGCTGCGTACTATAGGACTAGGCATGATTATGACTAAAGGGGGTGGCTTTAGGCCTGAGTGTTAGCTAGTCCCGGTTTGTCCAGGTTTTTAATATTAATAAATGTCTTAAGTGTTACCTAATAAATAGAGGGAAATGCCTATATAAAGAGAGGGTTCATATTTAGTCCCGGTTGGAGAAACCAACCGCGACTGAAGGGATTGCGGCAGAGTGGGCCAGACAACACTAATAATAGGGGTGAGTGTCGACATTATGTCGTGCGGCTTGTACCTTGTCCCGGATGGTGTCACCAACGGGGACTAAAGATGAACCTTTAGTCCCGGTTGGAGACACCAACCGGGACTAAAGATGAGTCAGCACTAATAATAGGGGTGAGTGTCGACATTATGCCGAGCTGCTTGTACTATAAATATGCATCCTTGTGAGTCCAGTCCTCCAGCCAGTTTGAGGCATCTCCAAGATGGTTTTAGAGAGCAGGGACACCACTACGACCAGTTTCAGGGAGATGCCGACGGAGCCCAGTCCTTCGGCATCTCCGAGAAACTGGTTATAGAGGCACTCCCTAATATGTGAAATTAGTTAGCTCCGAGGCGTATTGATCTAGTTAGTGAAGTTACAAGCTGCAAGATGGTTTTCGAGAGCAGGGACACCACTGCGGCTAGTTTCAGGGAGATGCCGACGGAGCCCAGTCCTCCGGCATCTCCGAGAAACTGGTCATAGAGGCACTCCCTAATATGTGAAATTAGTTAGCTCCGAGGCGTATTTATCTAGTTAGTGAAGTTACAAGCTGGAAGATGGTTTTCGAGAGCAGGGACACCACTACGACCAGTTTCAGGGAGATGCCGACGGAGCCCAGTCCTCCGGCATCTCCAAGAAACTGGTCATAGAGGCACTCCCGGTCCAGCCACAAAACGGGACTAACACTCAAGACATTTATTAATATTAAAAACTGAGACTACAAAACCGGGACTAAAGGCCACAAACCGCGAAAGATATCCTTCGGTCAAGCCACAAACCGCGAAAGACATGAACTAGAGTTACATAATATGAGCATGAACTTCTTGGCATATGTCATTCCTTATGACCGCTTCAGACGTAACCATGGAGCATCTTCTTTACTTAACGGAATGCTTGGGTCAGTTTTCACTGTGAAGGGCGGAATTTCATCAAACTTATTATAATCTTCTGACATGTCTGTCTTGTCCTCGATTCCCACGATGTTTCTTTTCCCTGAAAGAACTATGTGACGCTTTGTCTCATCATATGATGTATTCGTTTGCATATTTTTTCTTTTTTTTTCGGTCTGGAGGACATGTCCTTCACATAGAAAACCTGAGACACATCATTGGCTAGGACGAATGGTTCATCTCTATAACCAAGATTGTTGAGATCCACTGTTGTCATTCCGTACAACTGGTCTATCTTTACCCCTTCCCCATTCAGGTTGACCCATTTGCAGCGAAACAAAGGGACCTTAAAAGAGACTCCATAGTCTAGTTCCCATATCTCCTCTATGTAACCATAATATGTGTCCTTTTGTCCATTCTCGTCTGTTGCATCAAAGCGGACACCACTATTTTGGTTGGTGCTCTTTTTATCTTGGGCGATCGTGTAGAATGTATTCCCATTTATTTCGTACCCTTGGAAATTCAATACAGTAGAAGATGGTGACGCGGCCAACAAGTATAGCTGATCTCCAACAGTGGTGTCATTCAAGAGATTTGTCCGCATCCAACCACCGAAAGACTTCATGTGTTCATATGTAATCCATGATTCAGGCTTCCCCGGGTTTTTGGAGCGTACAATATTCTTGTGTTCCTCGATATACGGAGCTGCCAAGGTGGAATTATGTAGAACTGTGTAGTGTGCTTTAGTGAAAGAATCCCCGTCCCTACATATCATTGCTTTCTTTCCCAGCGTGCCTTTTCCACTTAGTCTTCCCTCATGCTGCGAGTCAGAAACACCAATTGGCTTAAGGTCAGGAATAAAGTCAACACAAAACTCAATGACCTCCTCTGTTCCATATCCCTTGGAGATGCTTCCTTCTAGTCTAGCACAGTTATGAACATATTTCTTTAAGACTCCCATGAACCTCTCAAAGGGGAACATATTGTGCCGAAATACCGGACCGAGAATGGCAATCTCTTCCACTAGATGAACCAGGAGATGCGTCATAATATTGAAGAAGGATGGTGGGAACACCAATTCAAAACTAACAAGACATTGTACCACATCCTTCTGTAACCTTGGCAGAATATCTGGATTGATTACCTTCTGAGATATTGCATTGAGGAATGCACACAGCTTCACAATGGGTACTCGAACATTTTCCGGTAGAAGCCCCTCAATGCAATCGGAAGCAACTGCGTCATAATCACGTGACAGTCATGAGACTTCAGGTTTTGGAACTTTTTCTCTGCCATATTTATTATCCCCTTTATATTAGAAGAGAAGCACGACGACACCTTGATACTGTAAAGGACTTAAAAAAAGATTTCCTTCTCTGCTTTGGTAAGAGCATAGCTGGCACGACTTAAGTGACGCCCTTTATCCGTCTTGTTATCTGTATGCATGTTCTTTGGGTCTTTCATAATTTGTTGGTCCTCCCGTGCTTCAGGTGTATCTTTTGTCTTCCCATACACGCCTAGGAATCCTAGCAGGTTCACGCAGAGATTCTTCGTCACGTGCATCACGTCGATTGAAGAGCGGACACGCGGGACTTTCCAATATGGCAGCTCCCAAAATATAGATTTCTTCTTCCACATGGGTGCGTGTCCTGTAGCGACGTCGTTCGGAACTGATTGACCACCGGGACCCTTTCCAAAGATTACTTCTATGTCCTTGACCATACCAAATACATCATCACCAGCAGGGAGTTCAGGCTTCTTCCGGTGATCTGCCTCACCTTTGAAATGCTTGCCTTTCTTTCTTACGGGATGATTGGTCGGAAGAAATCGTCGATTCGCCAGGTACACAACCTTCTTGCATTTATGCAAATATGTACCTTCGGTCTTATCTAAACAGTGGGTGCATGCCTTATATCCTTTGTTTGTCTGTCCTGAAAGGTTACTAAGAGCAGGCCAATCATTGATGGTTACGAATAACAACCCTCGTAGATTAAATGGCTCCTGTTTGTTCTCATCCCACGCACGTACACCTGGTTTGCCCCACAACTGTAAGAGTTCTTCAACTAATGGCCTAAGGTACACATCAATGTTGTTGCCCGGTTGCTTCGGGCCTTGGATGAGCACTGGCATCATAATGAACTTACGCTTCATGCACAACCAAGGAGGCAGGTTGTAGATACATAGAGTCACGGGCCAGATGCTGTGACTGCAGCTCTGCTCCCCAAAAGGATTCATGCCATCCGTACTTAGACCAAACCATAAGTTCCTTGCGTCACCTGCAAAGTCTGGGAAGTCTCTCTCGATTTTTCTCCACTGTGACTCATCGGCAGGGTGTCTCAACTCCCCGTCTTTCTTACGGTCTTCTTTGTGCCATCGCAACAACCTGGCATGCTCTTTGTTTCTGAACATGCGTTTCAACCTTGGTATTATAGGAACCCTCTTCCGGAGGGGCTCTCCCTCAACATCACCAGGGTCATCTCGTCTGATCTTATACCGCAACACGTTGCATACCGGGCATTTATCTAAATTCTCATACTCCTTACTGCGGTAGAGGATGCAGTCATTAATGCATGCATGTATCTTTTGCACATCTAATGCCAGAGGACAGAGAGTCTTCTTTGCTTCGTAGGTACTCTCGGGAAGTTCGTTATGTTTTGGAAACTTCGGCTTCATTATTTTCAGCATCTTTTCAAATGAGGAGTCAGTTAGACCACACTCTGCCTTCCATCGCAACAATTCCAGTGTGGTACCGAGCTTTGTGCTGCCATCTTCACAATTTGGGTACAACAATTTCTTGTGATCTTCTAACATGCCCTCTAACTTCAACTTCTCATTCTCTGTTTCACAGTCTCGCTTTGCATCAGAAATGACCCTACCAAGCTCATCTGATGCCCGTTCTTCACCTTTTTCCTCTCCATTGTCTTCCATTGAAGTATCACTGTATTCAGGAAACATACGATGATAGTTGTTATCATCATCTTCTTCTTCACCATCTTCCATCATAACCCCTCTTTCCCCGTGCTTGGTCCAGCAATTATAGTTGGGCATGAAACCTTTCATAATCAGGTGGCCGCGAATGATTTTCGAGGAAGAGTACTCCTTGTTGTTCCGACATTGAACACATGGACAACGTATAAATCCATTCTCTTTGTTTGCCGTAGCCACATCGATAAATTTATCCACGCCTTTGATATACCCGGCTACCCGCCGGTCCCCGTACATCCATTCCCGACCGTTCATCTGCATCATATAAGTAAGTTTATCAAAAAACAGGACATCATAAATAGTGAAATAACCAATTCACACCGACACATGAATTGTATCAATGACCTAGAAAAGATAAGATTGCTAACCTCGATCGAGGGAAATAAAGAGGAGAAAGCTCAAGTGCGTATCGGACACCTTCTATATTTTTGTTGTATGAGAAATTCAACGGGATTTTTCACTCAAACATTTCAACAAACACCTTCAATGCATGCATGAGAAAAAACTAGCACACACCCTCACACCTTACACCATTCGAAAAAACAGAGTGGAGGCAGAGGGGGCTGGGGCGTTGCATTTATAGAGGGCAGGGGTCTTTAGTCCCGGTTGGAGCCAGCAACCGGGACTAAAGGTGCGTGCCATGCCACGTGGCCGTGGCCAAACCTTTAGTCCCGGTTGGTGGCTCCAACCGGGACGTATTCCCCCTTACCAACCGGGACGCATGCCCCTGGCCCCGTGCCTGCTCCAACCGGGACGCGTGCCAGCATTAGTCCCGGTTGGTGGCGCAACCGGGACTAATGCTCCGAGGGGTCGCGAACGGATGGCCCTTTTTCCTCTAGTGCCTCTCAAACTTGTAAATCTGCCTGGAACCCCAAAATTGTGGGCAATAGCTAATCAAAACGTCCATAAATGAATTTTTGGTAATACCTCTCAAACCAATAAATCGCCTTTGAACCCCAAAACTTTGGGCATTAACTCATGAAAATGGCCATAAAACACCAAAACAATGTGTTTTTGGTCATAACTCTAAAACATGTAAATCGCCCCCGGACCCAAAACTGTGGGCAATAACTCATGAAAACAGCCATAAAATGCAAAAACAACGAGTTTTTGGTCATACATCTCAACCTTTTATATCGCCGTGGAACCCCAAAACTATGGGCAATAGTTGATGAAAACGGCCATAAAAGGAAAAAAAACAATGACCTTTTGGGCATACCTCTCAAACATGTAAATTGCCCTGGAACCTCAAACTATGTGCAATAGCTCATGAAAACTGCTATAAAACGCAAGAACGACGAATTTTTGGTCATTCCTCTCAAACATTTAAATCGCCCTGGAACCCTAAAACTATGGGTAATAACTCATGAAAATGGCCATAAAATGCTAAAAATACGAATTTTTTTCATAACTCTAAACCATTTAAATCGCCCTAGAACCTAAAACTATGGGCAATAACTCATCAAAACGGTCAAAAAACGCTAAAACGATGAGTTTTTGGTCATACCTCTGAAACATGTAAACCACCTTGGAACCCCAAAACCATGGGCAATAGTCAATAGGCCATCAAAAAGGCCGTAAAATGCAAAAACGACTTTTTGGTCATACCTCTCAAACATGTAAATCGTCCTAAAACCCCAAATTTGTGGGCAATAGCTTATTAAAATGGCCATAAAACGCAAAAAGACGACTTTTTGGTCTTACCTCTCAAAAATGTAAATCGCCCTACAACCCACAAAACCGTGGGCAATAGCTCATTAAAACAGCCATAAAACGCAAACCGGCGTGTTTTTGGTCATAACTCTAAAACATGTAAATCGCCCTCGAACCCAAAATTTTAGGCATACCTCCCAAACATGTAAATCGCCCTGGAACCCCAAAACTGTGGCCAGTAACTCATGAAAATGGCCATAAAACGCCAAAATGATGAATTTTTGGTCATCAATCTAAAACATTTTAATCGCCATGAAACCCAAAACTTTCGGCAATAACTCATTAAAACAGCCATAAGATGCAAAAACGACGAGTTTTTGGTCATACCTCTCAAACTTGTATATCGTCCTAGAACCCCAAAACTATGGGCAATAGCATGAAAACAACCATAAAAGGAAAAAACAATGACTTTTTGGGCATACCTCTCAAACATGTAAATTGCCCTGGAACCTCAAACTATGGGCAATAGCTCATGAAAACTGGTATAAAACGTAAGAACGCCGACTTTTTAGTCATACCTCTCAAACATGTAAATCGCCCTAGAACCCCAAAACTATGGGCAATAACTCATGAAAATGGCCTTAAAATGCTAAAAATATTTTTTTTTTCACAACTCTAAACCATGTAAATCGTCCTAGAACCCAAAAATTTGGGCAATAACTCATCAAAACAGTCATAAAACCCTAAAATGATGAGTTTTTGGTCATACCTCTGAAACATGTAAACCGCCTTGGAACCCCAAAACCGTGGGCAATAGACCATCAAAAAGGCCATAAAACACAAAAATGACGTCTTTTTGGTCATACCTCTCAAACATGTAAATCATCCTGAAACCGCAAAACTGTGGGCAATAGGTCATTAAAACGGCCATAAAACGCAAAACGACGAGTTTTTGGTCATAAAACTAAAGCATGTAAATCGCCCTAGAAGCCAAAACTATGGGCTGTAACTCATGAGAACAGCCATAAAATGCAAAAACGATGACTTTTTGGGCATACCACTCAAACGTGTAAATTACTTGTTGCATGCACCCAGTGTTGACGTGGAGCACTTCGTTGGTAACCCCAAGAGCAAGGTATGAAGAGCACAGTAACAAGTTTTCCCTTAGTAGAGACCGAGGTTATTGAACTAGAAGGAGGAAGGAAACGTCACACAGATGTTGGGAGCAACATGGAGACCTACACAACACAAACTCAAGACTTTGCTCCAACGAATTAGTGAGGTTGTCAAGCTCACCGGTTTGCTGTAACAAAGGATTAAACGTATGGTGTGGAAGGTAATGGTTTGCAGCAAGTAAACAAGTAAAAGTGGAAGATGTATCAATGGTAAAGATTGGACCGGGGTCCATAGTTCAATAGAGGTGCTCTCCTTAGATTAAAAACATGGCATGAAGGGTAAACAAATTATAGGGAGGCAATTGACAGGAACTGAGCAAGGCAAAACATTGCAGTTACTAGCCTGAAAGATCCTATGAGGTTGATTGGGCAATACAACAATATACATAGACTATAATCCAACTGCTTCTATGACTAGAAGTCCACCTTCAGGTTATCATCCGAACCCCCTCCAGTATTAAGTTGCAAGCAACAGACAACTGCTTTAAGCAAAGTGTGTAAGGTAAACAATCCACATGTTCCATGAACAAGAGACCCTTGTTTTCTCCCTAGTAGGAACAACACATCTACAACCAAATAGATTATTGTCACTTCCCTTGGAAACTAGAGGCATGAACCCACTATCGAGCATAAATACTCCCTCTTGGAGTCACTAGCAACTACTTGGCCAAGACAACCACTGGCAACGGAGAGCATGCAAGATCACAAACAACACAGACATGATAGAATAATAAAGACAAAACCATTAATCAAACTAACATAATAATCTCAATATCCATCATCCCCGCAAACACAACATGCATGATTACAAATAGATTAGATCTTGATCATGAACGGAGCTCACAAGATCTATACATGAAAACACAAAGGAGGAGATATAACCATCTAGCTAATACATGGAACCATAGTCCAAGGTTGAACTACACATGAATCATATCAGAGAGAAGGCCTCCAGGATGATCTCCCCTCCGGCAGGGTGCCGGGAAGAGCTTCAGATCCCCCTGATCTAGGGACGATGGTGGCGGCGGCTACAGACGGTTTCGTGGATTTCTGATCAGGTCCTCAGAGTTTCTTCATCGGGGGCTTCTTATAGGCGAAGGGGGAGACCGAGGAGGCGGCCAGAGGGGGAAAATCCTACGCTGGCGCGGGATAGGGCCCACCCGTGCCTAGGGGGTTTAGCCTCCCTAGAACGCCTCCTCGTCTCTTCTCTTGACATCTTGTTCCCCATGGAAAGTTATTGACTTTGTCCTTCGTCCCGTCCAATTCCGAGAATATTTCTTTACTAACTTTTCTAATATCAAAAACAGCAGAAAACTGGCATCTGGCACTGTTGCAACTTGTTAATAGGTTAGTACCAGAAAACATATAAAAAGCACCTCAATGTGTAGACAAGTAAAGTAAAGTAGATACTAAACAAGCATGGAGCATCAAAAATTATAGATACGTTTCCAATGTATCAGTATCCCCAAGTTTAACTCCTGCTCGTCCTCGAGTAAGTAAGTGATAAACAGAATAATTTTGAGGTGACATGCACCCTCACAATAAAGATCCAACCATTTGCAAACATTGAAAGTTGGGATCAAAGAACTCTAAACATGTGCATGAAAGAATGGAGTTCTAACAGTAGGACATAGTAACTATGCATGCAACATGAAAGGCTACAAACAAAGATCATGAATAACATGCATTGAAAAACTTTTGTTTGTTTCACATAAAGAAAGGCCTTTTTATAGTGGAAATCATCTTGTCCCTCATAGAGTAGCAATATAGATGCATATGACACCATCAAAGTTCACAAGGGTGATTAGAAACAAGTAGTACAAGAACAAGTAATATCACAATATGCATCAATTAATAAGTTTTGGACCACCGCACACATAATGACAACTATGATCTCTTAATGGTGCCTAAAGGTAGAAGGTGGAGACTCAAATAGTGGTGGAAGAAAGGCCTTTTTGTAAAGGAAGCAGGGATTACAAGTTTCAAAAAGAGCTTCCAAAAATAATGGTACTTGTTAGCTTTCAGCCCTCATTGCCCCTATCATAAGCATCTTGAAGTGGTTAAGGTTAAAGTGCCAAAGCTGGAGTATATGCTTGACGAAGTATAAGTTGGCAATCTCAAGTCCCTTGAATACGAGGGCTACACCTCATGGATACTCAACTTAGGGCCCAGGGAAGTTCTTGTCACTTTAAGTATTTGCATATCATTGAGAACCGCCAAGGCGGTACCCCTTGCACATGGTACAGGAGCTTTCCCATAACCAAAATGATAAGGCAAGCAGACAATAAGCATCTCAACAATCTTTTTATTTACCATATGCATAGGTTTTTATTGAGGATGCTTCATAGATAGCTCACTATGGTGATGCTACAAGTTTCCACCATGATTAGGTATGGCTTAGGCTAGCGGCCCAGGCGTTTCTCTAACACAGAATACAACCTCCATGGACTTACAAGTTCCCACTTCATTTCACACCGGTAACATCCATAGACAAAAGAGCATGATATCAACGGAGTATAGAAGTACAAGTGCAATGTTGAAAACGTTCCCCGTGACAACACGGTTCAACTAATCCCAACTTATAAGTGCAAGCATATACAACAAAGTTTCCTCAATGGTTCAAGTTTATTAGGGGCAAAGAATAAAATGTTCCATCAAGTTCGTGAGGGCTTTAATCACTAAATTTGCACATAACAAAATAGTTTTTAATTGGAAGATAGTTGAAAACAAGAATATACTTGGAATGGTGTAACACACCATGCATAGGAGTTTATAGTGGACACTTTGGAATAACTTGGTTTCTTCGGAGTTGGAAGCATGAGCGGAACTTACTCATACAAGTGGAGGCTAGCAAAATACTGGGAGAAACCAACTAAGAGAGCATAATGGCCTTAATCATGCAATGCAACAAAGCAAACTAATCAAAGAAAAGAGTGGTACTACAAGTGAATGACTAAATGATCATAGAGGCTAATGGTGACTTGTCATAGTCATAACATGGTGTAAGCATGTGCCAAGTAAACCCAAGCAAAACATCAAAGGAGAATACCACAATACTATGATTTTGCATGCTAAAACAACGCATAATTTCTTCAAGGCACACTAAGCAATCCCAATTGTTTGGAACAAGACATGATACAACAATAATCACTAAGCATAATGATAAAACAACAACTAGCATGTCATGCTAAAGTCTAAGTCATAGTCAATGAAAACTCCCCTTGCACTTCAAGCAAGAACTTACTACTCCTTTCCAACACCAAGAGAACTTATTTGCAAAACAACACAGTGAGAACGGGGGTCCAAACTTAATTTATTCAAGCAAACTAAACAACCTAAGCAAAGAAAACGAAAACTAAGACGCTCCAAGAACAACACAATTGTGCATGAAGCAATAAAAGTGAAGTGTCTAGACAGACCTGAGGTTTTTATTGATGAAGAAGGGGATGCATTGGGCATCCCAAAGCTTTGACGCTTCTACCTCTTGGATATTTCTTTGGGTGAAACCATAGTGGAATTCCCAAGCTTGAGCTTTTGTCCGTTGTTCATCTCATTACATCATTCTCTCTACACCTAAAATTTTTCATTCATACAAAACTTCACACAATCTTCATTAGCAACATTAGTGTATTCAAAAGATATTAGAACACTTGCAAAGCATTGGAAAAGCAAGGATTTTCACTAAAAACACAATCTACTGAAGTAACTCCTTCAAAGAAACTCAATTTACCTGAAGAGAGCTCAAAAAGGATTCAATAAGAAGCAAATGCAAATAATGACATAAATCTGTCAAAACAAACCAGTAGGTAGAAACGATTTTTTTCGAACAACTTCTGTTGCTCAAATCAAAAAGTGTTGATCTAAAGAAAGATATCTAACATACTGGGGGATTTATTCATAAATTTTCAGCTCAATCCGAGTTCCAGAGACTCCTCACGAATTGTTTTGGTGGAGGACAGAAATCTATTTCAGGACAGCAACTCCCCAAATCTTACTTACATCTCATTAGAGGTAATTCTTGGCACAAAAAGCAAACAAAAAGGATAAGGAGGGGTTATTACAGAAGTAATAACTTCCAAGACTGAAGGAAACTCTTGGGTTATATCCCAACAATTACTTTTCTTTAATTCCTTTATGTTATGCACAAGAATCAAGAAGAATCAAGTGTTTTCAAATGAGGAAGCATTGACATCAAATCTTGTTTTCAAAGGAGGAGAAAAAAGCAAATTCTCTATCCTCATAGGGGAGTCTTCAATACCTTTCTTGAATGGAAAATGATATTTGATGGTGCCTTCTTTTATATCAATTATGGCACCAACTGTTCTAAGAAAAGGTCTTCCTAAAGTAATAGGACAAGAAGCATTGTATTCAACATCCAAAACATAGAAATCCACAAGGACATAAGCATTGTCAACCATAATGAGAACATCATTGATACTCCCCATGAGTTTCTTTTTAGCATTATCATTGTGTAGGACATCCAAATAACAATCTTCTAAAGGTGGCAAATCAAGCATCTCATAAATCTTCCTAGGCATAATAGAGACACTAGAACCATGATCACATGAAGCTTTGAGATCAAAGTCATTCACTTGCATATTAATAATGGTTTCCCAACTATCTTGTACTTTCCTAGGAATAGAAGC
Source organism: Avena sativa (assembly GCA_916181665.1). Classification (NCBI taxonomy): domain Eukaryota; kingdom Viridiplantae; phylum Streptophyta; class Magnoliopsida; order Poales; family Poaceae; genus Avena; species Avena sativa. The sequence goes on along the minus strand of OV702300.1, from coordinate 40,034,072 downwards.
TTTGTGTTTTAGCTTCTCTTCCTTAATCTTAACAAGAGAATCTGTAATGTGGTTGGTAAAGGTAACATGCATATCACTAGCATCAGGACTTCTAGCAAGCTTTTGCAGGAACATAATCACTTCAGAAATATTGCAACCATCAATATCAAAATCAAACTTAGCATCACTAGTGGTAGGCATAGTAGGAGGAGGAATAGGGGCTACTTGTGTTTTGGTGGTGATAGTGCACACACTATTGTTTCTATCAATTTCAGCTTCCCTTTCCCACTTAGCATGAAGTTGAGCTAACAACCTAACATTTTCATCAATAGTAACTTGTATGGCATGAGCAGTAGCAAAGGTGTTTTCCATAGGTTCAGGTTTAGCAGCCATTTTATCAACCAAGGAAGTTTGAGCTTCATACGAAGAGGATATATTTTTCTCAATAGTTAAAAGCTTTTCCTTTATAGTCTTATTGAAAGTGGTTTGTTTACTAATAAAGTCCTTGAGCATTACTTCAAGTTCAGAGGGGGCACTTCTAGCATTATTGTAAGAGCTTCCATAGGAGTTTCCATTATTAGGAGGATAAGGCCTATAATTGTTGTTGCTACGAAAATTATTCCTATAGGCATTGTTGTTGAAATTATTATTTCTAATGATGTTCACATCAACTTGCACTTCTTGAGCAACCAAAGAGGCTAAGGGAACACTATTAGGATCTAGAGGAACTTTCCCATTAACAAGCATAGCCATAATAACATCAATCTTTTCATTCAAATAGGAAGTTTCCTCAATAGAATTTACCTTCTTACCATGTAGAGGTCTCTCAACATGCCATTCAGAGTAGTTAACCATCATATTATCAAGGAGCCTTGTTGCAGCACCCAAGGTGAGTCCCATAAAAGTACCTCCAGCAGCAGAATCCAACAGGTTTCTTGAGGAGAAGTTCAAACCTGCATAAATTTTTTGGATAATCATCCAAGCAGTGAGTCCATGAGTAGGGCAATTTTTAACCAAGGTTTTCATTCTTTCCCAAGCAGGGGCAACATGTTCACTATCAAGCTGTTTAAATTTGATAATGTCACTTCTCATAGCAATAATATTAGCAGGAGGATAGTACTTTCCAATAAAAGCATCTTTGCACTTAGTCCAAGAATCAATACTATTTTTAGGCAAAGATAGCAACCATTCTTTAGATTTTCCCCTCAAGGAGATAGGAAAAGTCCTGAGCTTAATAATATATCCATCTATATCCTTATACTTTTGCATCTCCCAAAGTTCAACAAAGCTATTAAGATGGGCAGCAGGATCATTAGAACCAGCACCAGAAAATTGCTCTCTCATCACAAGATTCAACAAAGCAGGATTAATTTCATAAAAGGTAGCATCAGGAGCAGGTGGAGCAATAGGCGTGCTTAGGAAATCATTGTTGTTGGTGCTAGTGAAGTCACACAACTTGGTGTTCTCAGCAGAGTTCATTTTGGCAAAGGTGGGAAGCCAAAAATAGCAGCAGCAGCTAGAGCAGGAACTAATTTTTTTGCGTTTTTGAATAAAGCAAGCAAGCTAAACTAGACTAATTTTTTGGGTTTTTTTGGAAAGAGCAAACAAAACCAAGCAAAAGAAACAAAGCAAACTAAAAACAAAGTAAAGAGAAAGGAAGTGAAGGACTCCCCTAGTGAAGACGTCCTTAGCGTCCTCGGTAACGGCGCCAAAAATTACTTTCTGGCTTGCTGTTGCCGTGGGGTAAGGGGTGTTAGTGCTTTTTACCTTTCCTCCCCGGCAACGGCGCCAGAAATTACTTGTTGCGTGCACCCAGTGTTGATGTGGAGCACTTCGTTGGTAACCCCAAGAGCAAGGTATGAAGAGCACAGCAGCAAGTTTTCCCTTAGTAGAGACCGAGGTAATCGAACCAGAAGGAGGAAGGAAACGTCACACGGGTGTTGGAAGCAACGTGGAGACCTGCACAAGAGAAACTCAAGACTTTGCCCCAACGAATCAGTGAGGTTTTCAAGATCACCGGTTTGTTGTAACAAAGGATTAAACGTATGGTGTGGAAGGTAATGGTTTGCAACAAGTAAACAAGTAAAAATGGAAGATGTATCAATGGTAAAGATTGGACCGGGGTCCATAGTTCACTAGAGGTGCTCTCCTTAGATGAACAACATGGCATGAAGGGTAAACAAATTACAGCGGGGCAATTGACATGAACTGAGCAAGGCATACCAATGCAATTACTAGCCAGAAATATCGTATGAGGTTGATTGGGCAATACAACAATATACATAGTTTGTAATCCAACTGCATCTATGACTAGAAGTCCACCTTCAGGTTATCATCTGAACCCCCTCCAGTATTAAGTTGCAAGCAACAGACAACTGCTTTAAGCAAAGTGTGTAAGGTAAACAGTCGAGATGTTCCATGAACAAGAGACCGTTGTTTTCTCCCTAGTAGCAACAACACATCTACAACCGAAGATATTATTGTAACTTCCCTTGGAAACTAGAGGCATGAACCCACTAACGAGAATAAATACTCCCTCTTGGAGTCACTAGCAACTACTTGGCTAAAACAACCACTAGCAACGGAGAGCATGCAAGATCACAAACAACACAGACATGATAGAATCATAAAGACAAAACCATTAATCAAACCAACATAATAATCTCAATATCCATCGAATCCCCACAAACACAACATGCATGATTACAAATACATTAGATCTTGATCACGAACGGAGATCACAAGATCTATACATGAAAGCACACAGGAGGAGATACAATCATCTAGCAACTACATGGACCATAGTCCAAGGTGGAACTACTCATGAATCATACCAGAGAGAAGGCCTCCAGGATGATCTCCCCTTCGGCAGGGTGCTGGGAAGAGCTTCAGATCCCCCCGATCTAGGGACGATGGTGGCGGCGGCTACAGACGGTTTCGAGGATTTCTGATCGGGTCCTCAGAATTTCTACATCGGGGGCTTCTTATAGGCGAAGGGGGTGACCGAGGTGGCGGCCAAAGGGGGCAAACCCTAACCTGGCGCGAGGTAGGGCCCACCCACGCCTAGCACGCCTCCTCATCTCTCCTATGGACTTCTTGTTTCCCATGGAAAGTTATTGACTTTGTCCTTCGTCCCGTCCAATTCTAAGAATATTTCTTTACTAACTTTTCTGAAACCAAAAACAGTAGAAAACAAGCATCTGGCACTATTGCAACTTGTTAATAGGTTAGTACCAGAAAACATGTAAAAAGCACCTCAAAGTGTAGACAATTAAAGTAAAATAGATACTAAACAAGCATGGAGTATCATAAATTATAGATACGTTTCCAACATATAAATCACCCTGGAACCCCAAACTGTGGAAAATAGCTCATGGAACCTGCCATAAATCGCAAGAACGACGACTTATTGGTCATACCTCTCAAACATGTAAATTGCCCTGGAACCCCAAAACTATGGGCAATAACTCCTGAACATGGCCATAACATGCTAAAAGGACGAATTTTTTTCATAACTCTAAACCATGTAAATCGCCCTAGAACCTCAAAAAACGGGCAATAACTCATGAAAACGGCCATATAAAATACAAAAACGATGAGTTTTTAGTCAAACCTCTGAGTCATGTAAATCTCCCTGGAACCCTAAAATTGTGGGCAATGGCTCATGAAAACGGCCATAAAACGCAAAAAGACGACTTTTTGGTCGTACATCTAAAAAATGTAAATCTCCCTAGAACCCCAAAACTATGGGCAATAGCTCATTAAAACGCCCAGAAAACGCAAAACGACGAGATTTTGGTCATAACTCTAAAACATGTAAATCGCCCTGGAACCCAAAACTGTGGGCAATAACTCATGAAAACGGCCATAAAATGCAAAAACGACGAGTACCTCTCAAACTTGTATATCGCCCTGGAACCCTAATACTATGGGTAATAGCTCATGAAAACGTCTATAAAAGGAAAAACGATGACTTTTTAGGAATACCTCTAAAACATGTAAATTGCATTGGAACCTCAGACTGTGGGCAATAACTCATGTAAACTTCTATAAAACGCAAGAACGACGACTTTTTGGTCATACCTCTCAAACATGTAAATCTACCTAGAATCCCAATACTATGGGCAATAGCTCATGAAAACGGCCATAAAATGCTAAAAAGAAGAATTTTTTTCATCACTCTAAACCATGTAAATCGCCCTAGAACCTAAAACTATGGGCAATACCACATGGAAACCGCCATAAAACGCTAAAACGATGAGTTTTTGGTTATACCTCTAAAACATGTAAATCTCCTTGGAACCCCAACACTATAGGGAATAGCTCATTAAAATGGCTATAAAATGCAAAAAAGATGACTTTTTGGTCGTACATCTTAGAAATGTAAATCGCCTTAGAACCCCAAAACTATGGGAAATAGTTCATTAAAACGGCCGTAAAACGCAAAACGACGAGTTTTTGGTCATAACTCTAAAACATGTAAATCGCCCTGAAACCCAAAACTATGGGCAATAACACTACTAGGAAAACGGCTATAGGTAATCCACACATCCGTGGCGCACGTGCTAGTGGTGCCCCACGGGTATAATAGGCGTGGCGCACTGTCCATAGGTGCCTACGGCTAACTGTCGTAAGCGTGGCGCACATGGGGGTGGTGCGCCACGCTAATGTGTGGTATAGGGCACGTGTCGCCGCAACACACATACTCGTAGCGCACTAGGTCAAGGTGCGCTACGGATGTGCAACTTAGCCGTAGGACGCTCCGGCCTAGTATGCCACGGGGCTGTATGTTGCAGCAGCTGGGTCAACTTAGCCATAGGGCACTCTGTCCTAGTGCCCTACGGCTAAGTGGCCTACACCAACTCCACCCCCACCTCGTGGATCGCCTTTTTAGGCTTTCTAAAAATAAAACAAATGATAAACACTTCAAAAAATAAAATCATTTCATATGTAGGTAGGTAATGTGGTATAGTTTCTAGGAAAATTAACAAACATGATTTTCCACTTTTTCTGCAAAAAAAAGTCATGCCACGGTAAAATGGCCGTAACTTTTGCATACGTTGTCGAAAAAAATCGTATAATATACCAAAATGACGAGAACGAGATCTAGAGATTTTTTAGATTTTCAAAATTCGAAAAGAGTAAAAAGTTATGGTCAAAAGACTGTTTTTTCCTGCATAAAAAAATAGAGAAAACTTACTCGTAGCGCACCACCACCTAGTGCGCCACGGATAAGCTTGGGCGGGATTCCAAATTTGAATCCTCAACCCGCCCACCTACCTTTCCCTTCCCCTTTTCCCTCCCCCTTTTCCCTTCCCTTCTCCTTCTTCCTTCTCCCTTTTCCTTCTTCCTTCTCCCTTCTCCTTCTTCCTTCTTCCTTCTTCCTTCTCCTTCTCCTCCTTCCCTTTCTCCTCTCCTTGCAGTGACGGCGCGACGACGGCCGCCTCCTCTCCTTGAAGTGACGGTGCCACGGTGGTGGCGGCGCAAGAGCGGCCTCCTCCTCTCCTTGCAGTGACGACGACGTCCGACCTTCCTTCCTCCCTTCCTTCCTCCCTCTCTTCCTCCCTCTCTTCCTCCATCTCTTCCTTCCTCCCTCTCTTCCTCCCTCTCTTCCTCCATCTCTTCCTTCCTCCCTCTCTTACTACCTTCCTTTCTCCAACCACACCCTTCCTACCACCTCGATGCCGGCGAGGACTAGAGCGGCCACGGCCTCCCGCACGTCCCTGCCACGGCCATGCTCTGGCGAGGTGACACCACTTCGGCGGCGATGCACGGACCCGATTGCTTTTGCAATTCAAAACGAGGGTGTTTTTTGCATTTTTTTGTTTTTTGAAAAACACATCCCTCGCGCACCCTGTACCCCTAGCCGTGGCGCACCTAGTAGTGCGCTACGCCTATCTCGACACAACCGTGGCGCACCATGCAGTGCGCCACCGCTACAAGATAGCCGTAGCGCGAGGCTCGTGGCGCACTGTTAGTGCTCCACGGAAGGCCTTTTCAGGTGCGCCACGAACAAGCGTTTTCCTAGTAGTGTAACTAATGTAAATCGCACTGAAAACCCAAAACTATAGGCAATAACTCATGAAAATGGCCATGAAAGGAAAAAAGGATGACTTTTTGGGCATACCTCTAGAACATGTAAATTGCCTTGGAACATCAAACTGAGGGCAATAGCTCATGAAAACTGCCATAAATCGCAGGAACGACGACTTTTTAGTCATACCTCTCAAACATGTAAATCACCCTAGAACCCCAAACTGTGGACAATAGCTCATGAAAACTGCCATAAATCGTAAGAACGACGACTTTTTGGCCATACCTCTCAAACATATAAATCGCCCTGGAACCCCAAAACTATGGGCAATTACTCATGAAAATGGCCATAAAATGCTAAAAGGACGATTTTTTTCATAACTCTAAACCATGTAAATCGCCCTAGAACCACAAAAAATGGGCAATTACTCATGAAAACAGCCATAAAATGCAAAAATGAAGAGTTTTTAGGCATACCTCTGAGTCATGTAAATCTCCCTGGGACCCTAAAATTGTGGGCAATAGCTCATCAGAACGGCCATAAAACGCAAAAAGACGACTTTTTGGTCGTACATCTCAAAAATGTAAATCGCCCTAGAACCCCAAAACTATGGGCAATAGCTCATTAAAACGGCCATAAAACGCAAAACGACGAGTTCTTGGTCATAACTCTAAAACATGTAAATCGCCCTGGAACCCAAAATTGTGGGCAATAACTCATGAAAACGGCAATAAAATGCAAAAACGACGAGTTTTTGGTCATACCTCTCAAACTTGTATATCGCCCTGGAACCCTAAAACTATGGACACTAGCTCATGAAAACAGCCATAAAAGGAAAAAACGATGACTTTTTGGGAATACCTCTAAAACATGTAAATTGTCCTGGAACCTCAAACCATGGGCAATAGCTCATGAAAACTTCTATAAAACGCAAGAACGACGACTTTTTGGTCATACCTCTCAAACATGTAAATCTACCTGGAACCCCAAAACTATGGGCAATAGCTCATGAAAACGGCCATAAAATGCTAAAAAGACGAATTTTTTTCATAACTCGAAACCATGTAAATCTTCATAGAAGCCAAAACTATTGGCTATAAGTCATGAAAACCGCCATAAAACGATGAGTTTTTGGTCATACCTTGTAAAACATGTAAATCACCCTAGAATCCCAAACTGTGGACAATAGCTCATGAAAACTGCCATAAATCGCAAGAACGACGAATTTTTGGTCATACCTCTCAAACAGGTAAATCGCCCTGGAATCCCAAAACAATGGGCAATAACTCTTGAAAATGGCCATGAAATGCTAAAAGGACGAATTTGTTTCATAACTCTAAACCATGTAAATAGCCCTAGAACCATAAAAAAGGGCACTAAGTCATGAAAACGGCTAGAAAATGCAAAAAAAAAAGAGTTTTTAGTCATATCTCTGAGTCATGTAAATCTCCCTGGAAACCCAAAATTGTGGGCAATAGCTCATTAAAATGGCTATAAAATGCAAAAAAGACGACTTTTTGGTCGTACATCTGAAAAATGTAAATCGCCTTAGAACCCCAAAACTATGGGCAATAGCTCATTAAAAGGCCATAAAACGCAAAACGACGAGTTTTTGGTCATAACTCTAAAACATGTAAATCGCCCTGGAACCCAAAACTGTGGGCAATAACTCATGAAAATGGCCATGAAAGGAAAAAAGGATGACTTTTTGGGCATAGCTCTAAAACATGTAAATCGCCCTGGAACATCAAACTGTGAGCAATAGCTCATGAAAACTGCCACAAATCGCAAGAACGACGACTTTTTGGCCATACCTCTCAAACATACAAATCGCCTTGGAACCCCAAACTATGGGCAATAACTCATGAAAATGGCCCTAAAATGCTAAAAGGACGAATTTTTTTTCATAACTCTAAACCATGCAAATCGCCCTAGAACCTCAAAAAATGGGCAATAACTCATGAAAACGGCCATAAAATGCAAAAACGAAGAGTTATCAGGCATACCTCTGAGCCATGTAAATGTCCCTGGAACCCCAAAATTGTGGGCAAAACGGCCATAAAACGGAAAAAAGACAAATTTTTGGTCGTACATTTCAAAAAATGTAAATCGCCTTAGAACCCTAAAACTATGGGCAATATCTCACTAAACAGCCATAAAACGCAAAACGACGAGTTTTTGGTCATAACTCTAACACATGTAAATCGCCCAGAAACCCAAAACTGTGGGCAATAACTCATGAAAACGGCAATAAAATGCAAAAAAACAACGAGTTTTTGGTCATACCTCTCAAACTTGTATATCGCCCTGGAACCCTAAAACTATGGACAATAGCTCATGAAAACAGCCATAAAAGGAAAAAACGATGACTTTTTGGGAATACCTCTAAAACATGTAAATTGTCCTGGAACCTCAAACCATGGGCAATAGCTCATGAAAACTTCTATAAAACGCAAGAACGACGACTTTTTGGTCATACCTCTCAAACATGTAAATCTACCTGGAACCCCAAAACTATGGGCAATAGCTCATGAAAACGGCCATAAAATGCTAAAAAGACGAATTTTTTTCATAACTCGAAACCATGTAAATCGTCATAGGAGCCAAAACTATTGGCTATAAGTCATGAAAACCGCCATAAAACGATGAGTTTTTGGTCATACCTCTAAAACATGTAAATCGCCCTAGAACCCCAAGAAATGGGCAATAACACATGAAAACGGCCATAAAATGCAAAAACAGAGAGTTTTTAGTAATAATCTGAGTCATGTAAATGTCCCTGGAACCCCAAAATTATGGGCAATAGCTCATTAAAACAGCCATAAAACGCAAAACGACGAGTTTTAGGTCAAAACTCTAACACATGTAAATCGCCCTGGAACCCTAAATAGTGGGCTATAACTCATGAAAAAGGCAATAAAATGCAAAAAACGACGAGTTTTTGGTCATACCTCTCAAACTTGTATATCGCCCTGGAACCCTAAAACTATGGGCAATAGCTCATGAAAACGGCCATAAAAGGAAAAAAGGATGACTTTTTGGGCATACCTCTAAAACATGTAAATTGCCTTGGAACATTAAACTGTGGGAAATAGCTCATGAAAACTTCCATAAATCGCAGGAACGACGACTTTTTAGTCATACCTCTCAAACATGTAAATCGCCCTAGAACCCCAAACTGTGGACAATAGCTCATGAAAACTGCCATAAATCGCAAGAACGACGACTTTTTGGCCATACCTCTCAAACATATAAATCGCCCTGGAACCCCAAAACTATGGGCAATTACTCATGAAAATGGCCATAAAATGCTAAAAGGACGATTTTTTTCATAACACTAAACCATGTAAATCGCCCTAGAACCACAAAAAATGGGCAATAACTCATGAAAACAACCATAAAATGCAAAAACGAAGAGTTTTTAGGCATACCTCTGAGTCATGTAAATCTCCCTGGGACCCAAAAATTGTGGGCAATATCTCATCAAAACGGCCATAAAACGCAAAAAGACGACTTTTTGGTCGTACATCTCAAAAATGTAAATCGCCCTAGAACCCCAAAACTATGGGCAATAGCTCATTAAGAGGGCCATAAAACGCAAAACGAGGAGTTCTTGGTCATAACTCTAAAACATGTAAATCGCCCTGGAACCCAAAATTGTGGGCAATAACTCATGAAAACGGCAATAAAATGCAAAAACGACGAGTTTTTGGTCATACCTCTCAAACTTGTATATCGCCCTGGAACCCTAAAACTATGGACATTAGCTCATGAAAACAGCCATAAAAGGAAAAAAACGATGACTTTTTGGGAATACCTCTAAAACATGTAAATTGTCCTGGAACCTCAAACCATGGGCAATAGCTCATGAAAACTTCTATAAAACGCAAGAACGACGACTTTTTGGTCATACCTCTCAAACATGTAAATCTACCTGGAACCTCAAAACTATGGGCAATAGCTCATGAAAACGGCCATAAAATGCTAAAAAGACGAATTTTTTTCATAACTCGAAACCATGTAAATCGTCATAGAAGCCAAAACTATTGGCTATAAGTCATGAAAACCGCCATTAAACGATGAGTTTTTGGTCATACCTCTAAAACATGTAAATCACCCTAGAATCCCAAACTGTGGACAATAGCTCATGAAAACTGCCATAAATCGCAAGAACGACGAATTTTTGGTCATACCTCTCAAACAGGTAAATCGCCCTGGAACCCCAAAACAATGGGCAATAACTCTTGAAAATGGCCATGAAATGCTAAAAGGACGAATTTGTTTCATAACTCTAAACCATGTAAATAGCCCTAGAACCATAAAAAAGGGCACTAAGTCATGAAAACGGCTAGAAAATGCAAAAACAAAGAGTTTTTAGTCATATCTCCGAGTCATGTAAATCTCCCTGGAAACCCAAAATTGTGGGCAATAGCTCATTAAAATGGCTATAAAATGCAAAAAAGACGACTTTTTGGTCGTACATCTGAAAAATGTAAATCGCCTTAGAACCCCAAAACTATGGGCAATAGCTCATTAAAAGGCCATAAAACGCAAAACGACGAGTTTTTGGTCATAACTCTAAAACATGTAAATCGCCCTGGAACCCAAAACTGTGGGCAATAACTCATGAAAAAGGTAATAAAGCTCAAGAACGACGACTTTTTGCCCATACCTCTCAAACATGTTAATCACACTGAAACCCCAAAACTATGGGCAATAACTCATGAAAATGGCCATGAAAGGAAAAAAGGATGACTTTTTGGGCATAGCTCTAAAACATGTAAATCGCCCTGGAACATCAAACTATGAGCAATAGCTCATGAAAACTGCCTCAAATCGCAAGAACGACGACTTTTTGGCCATACCTCTCAAACATACAAATCGCCTTGGAACCCCAAACTATGGGCAATAACTCATGAAAATGGCCCTAAAATGCTAAAAGGACGAATTTTTTTCATAACTCTAAACCATGCAAATCGCCCTAGAACCTCAAAAAATGGGCAATAACTCATGAAAACGGCCATAAAATGCAAAAACGAAGAGTTATCAGGCATACCTCTGAGCCATGTAAATGTCCCTGGAACCCCAAAATTGTGGGCAAAACGGCCATAAAACGCAAAAAAGACAAATTTTTGGTCGTACATTTCAAAAAATGTAAATCGCCTTAGAACCCTAAAACTATGGGCAATATCTCACTAAACAGCCATAAAACGCAAAACGACGAGTTTTTGGTCATAACTCTAACACATGTAAATCGCCCTGAAACCCAAAACTGTGGGCAATAACTCATGAAAACGGCAATAAAATGCAAAAAAACAACGAGTTTTTGGTCATACCTCTCAAACTTGTATATCGCCCTGGAACCCTAAAACTATGGACAATAGCTCATGAAAACAGCCATAAAAGGAAAAAACGATGACTTTTTGGGAATACCTCTAAAACATGTAAATTGTCCTGGAACCTCAAACCATGGGCAATAGCTCATGAAAACTTCTATAAAACGCAAGAACGACGACTTTTTGGTCATACCTCTCAAACATGTAAATCTACCTGGAACCCCAAAACTATGGGCAATAGCTCATGAAAACGGCCATAAAATGCTAAAAAGACGAATTTTTTTCATAACTCGAAACCATGTAAATCGTCATAGGAGCCAAAACTATTGGCTATAAGTCATGAAAACCGCCATAAAACGATGAGTTTTTGGTCATACGTCTAAAACATGTAAATCGCCCTAGAACCCCAAGAAATGGGCAATAACACATGAAAACGGCCATAAAATGCAAAAACAGAGAGTTTTTAGTAATAATCTGAGTCATGTAAATGTCCCTGGAACCCCAAAATTATGGGCAATAGCTCATTAAAACAGCCATAAAACGCAAAACGACGAGTTTTAGGTCAAAACTCTAACACATGTAAATCGCCCTGGAACCCTAAATAGTGGGCTATAACTCATGAAAAAGGCAATAAAATGCAAAAAACGACGAGTTTTTGGTCATACCTCTCAAACTTGTATATCGCCCTGGAACCCTAAAACTATGGGCAATAGCTCATGAAAACGGCCATAAAAGGAAAAAAGGATGACTTTTTGGGCATACCTCTAAAACATGTAAATTGCCTTGGAACATTAAACTGTCGGAAATAGCTCATGAAAACTTCCATAAATCGCAGGAACGACGACTTTTTAGTCATACCTCTCAAACATGTAAATCGCCCTAGAACCCCAAACTGTGGACAATAGCTCATGAAAACTGCCATAAATCGCAAGAACGACGACTTTTTGGCCATACCTCTCAAACATATAAATCGCCCTGGAACCCCAAAACGATGGGCAATTACTCATGAAAATGGCCATAAAATGCTAAAAGGACGATTTTTTTCATAACACTAAACCATGTAAATCGCCCTAGAACCACAAAAAATGGGCAATAACTCATGAAAACAACCATAAAATGCAAAAACGAAGAGTTTTTAGGCATACCTCTGAGTCATGTAAATCTCCCTGGGACCCAAAAATTGTGGGCAATATCTCATCAAAACGGCCATAAAACGCAAAAAGACGACTTTTTGGTCGTACATCTCAAAAATGTAAATCGCCCTAGAACCCCAAAACTATGGGCAATAGCTCATTAAGAGGGCCATAAAACGCAAAACGAGGAGTTCTTGGTCATAACTCTAAAACATGTAAATCGCCCTGGAACCCAAAATTGTGGGCAATAACTCATGAAAACGGCAATAAAATGCAAAAACGACGAGTTTTTGGTCATACCTCTCAAACTTGTATATCGCCCTGGAACCCTAAAACTATGGACATTAGCTCATGAAAACAGCCATAAAAGGAAAAAAACGATGACTTTTTGGGAATACCTCTAAAACATGTAAATTGTCCTGGAACCTCAAACCATGGGCAATAGCTCATGAAAACTTCTATAAAACGCAAGAACGACGACTTTTTGGTCATACCTCTCAAACATGTAAATCTACCTGGAACCTCAAAACTATGGGCAATAGCTCATGAAAACGGCCATAAAATGCTAAAAAGACGAATTTTTTTCATAACTCGAAACCATGTAAATTGTCATAGAAGCCAAAACTATTGGCTATAAGTCATGAAAACCGCCATTAAACGATGAGTTTTTGGTCATACCTCTAAAACATGTAAATCACCCTAGAATCCCAAACTGTGGACAATAGCTCATGAAAACTGCCATAAATCGCAAGAACGACGAATTTTTGGTCATACCTCTCAAACAGGTAAATCGCCCTGGAACCCCAAAACAATGGGCAATAACTCTTGAAAATGGCCATGAAATGCTAAAAGGACGAATTTGTTTCATAACTCTAAACCATGTAAATAGCCCTAGAACCATAAAAAAGGGCACTAAGTCATGAAAACGGCTAGAAAATGCAAAAACAAAGAGTTTTTAGTCATATCTCCGAGTCATGTAAATCTCCCTGGAAACCCAAAATTGTGGGCAATAGCTCATTAAAATGGCTATAAAATGCAAAAAAGACGACTTTTTGGTCGTACATCTGAAAAATGTAAATCGCCTTAGAACCCCAAAACTATGGGCAATAGCTCATTAAAAGGCCATAAAACGCAAAACGACGAGTTTTTTGTCATAACTCTAAAACATGTAAATCGCCCTGGAACCCAAAACTGTGGGCAATAACTCATGAAAAAGGTAATAAAGCTCAAGAACGACGACTTTTTGCCCATACCTCTCAAACATGTTAATCACACTGAAACCCCAAAACTATGGGCAATAACTCATGAAAATGGCCATGAAAGGAAAAAAGGATGACTTTTTGGGCATAGCTCTAAAACATGTAAATCGCCCTGGAACATCAAACTATGAGCAATAGCTCATGAAAACTGCCTCAAATCGCAAGAACGACGACTTTTTGGCCATACCTCTCAAACATACAAATCGCCTTGGAACCCCAAACTATGGGCAATAACTCATGAAAATGGCCCTAAAATGCTAAAAGGACGAATTTTTTTCATAACTCTAAACCATGCAAATCGCCCTAGAACCTCAAAAAATGGGCAATAACTCATGAAAACGGCCATAAAATGCAAAAACGAAGAGTTATCAGGCATACCTCTGAGCCATGTAAATGTCCCTGGAACCCCAAAATTGTGGGCAAAACGGCCATAAAACGCAAAAAAGACAAATTTTTGGTCGTACATTTCAAAAAATGTAAATCTCCTTAGAACCCTAAAACTATGGGCAATATCTCACTAAACAGCCATAAAACGCAAAACGACGAGTTTTTGGTCATAACTCTAACACATGTAAATCGCCCTGAAACCCAAAACTGTGGGCAATAACTCATGAAAACGGCAATAAAATGCAAAAAAACAACGAGTTTTTGGTCATACCTCTCAAACTTGTATATCGCCCTGGAACCCTAAAACTATGGACAATAGCTCATGAAAACAGCCATAAAAGGAAAAAACGATGACTTTTTGGGAATACCTCTAAAACATGTAAATTGTCCTGGAACCTCAAACCATGGGCAATAGCTCATGAAAACTTCTATAAAACGCAAGAACGACGACTTTTTGGTCATACCTCTCAAACATGTAAATCTACCTGGAACCCCAAAACTATGGGCAATAGCTCATGAAAACGGCCATAAAATGCTAAAAAGACGAATTTTTTTCATAACTCGAAACCATGTAAATCGTCATAGGAGCCAAAACTATTGGCTATAAGTCATGAAAACCGCCATAAAACGATGAGTTTTTGGTCATACCTCTAAAACATGTAAATCGCCCTAGAACCCCAAGAAATGGGCAATAACACATGAAAACGGCCATAAAATGCAAAAATAGAGAGTTTTTAGTAATAATCTGAGTCATGTAAATGTCCCTGGAACCCCAAAATTATGGGCAATAGCTCATTAAAACAGCCATAAAACGCAAAACGACGAGTTTTAGGTCAAAACTCTAACACATGTAAATCGCCCTGGAACCCTAAATAGTGGGCTATAACTCATGAAAAAGGCAATAAAATGCAAAAAACGACGAGTTTTTGGTCATACCTCTCAAACTTGTATATCGCCCTGGAACCCTAAAACTATGGGCAATAGCTCATGAAAACGGCCATAAAAGGAAAAAAGGATGACTTTTTGGGCATACCTCTAAAACATGTAAATCGCCCTGGAACCCAAAATTGTGGGCAATAACTCATGAAAACGGCAATAAAATGCAAAAACGACGAGTTTTTGGTCATACCTCTCAAACTTGTATCTCGCCCTGGAACCCTAAAACTATGGACATTAGCTCATGAAAACAGCCATAAAAGGAAAAAAACGATGACTTTTTGGGAATACCTCTAAAACATGTAAATTGTCCTGGAACCTCAAACCATGGGAAATAGCTCATGAAAACTTCTATAAAACGGCAAGAACGACGACTTTTTGGTCATACCTCTCAAACATGTAAATCTACCTGGAACCTCAAAACTATGGGCAATAGCTCATGAAAACGGCCATAAAATGCTAAAAAGACGAATTTTTTTCATAACTCGAAACCATGTAAATCGTCATAGAAGCCAAAACTATTGGCTATAAGTCATGAAAACCGCCATTAAACGATGAGTTTTTGGTCATACCTCTAAAACATGTAAATCACCCTAGAATCCCAAACTGTGGACAATAGCTCATGAAACTGCTATAAATCGCAAGAACGACGAATTTTTGGTCATACCTCTCAAACAGGTAAATCGCCCTGGAACCCCAAAACAATGGGCAATAACTCTTGAAAATGGCCATGAAATGCTAAAAGGACGAATTTGTTTCATAACTCTAAACCATGTAAATAGCCCTAGAACCATAAAAAAGGGCACTAAGTCATGAAAACGGCTAGAAAATGCAAAAACAAAGAGTTTTTAGTCATATCTCCGAGTCATGTAAATCTCCCTGGAAACCCAAAATTGTGGGCAATAGCTCATTAAAATGGCTATAAAATGCAAAAAAGACGACTTTTTGGTCGTACATCTGAAAAATGTAAATCGCCTTAGAACCCCAAAACTATGGGCAATAGCTCATTAAAAGGCCATAAAACGCAAAACGACGAGTTTTTGGTCATAACTCTAAAACATGTAAATCGCCCTGGAACCCAAAACTGTGGGCAATAACTCATGAAAAAGGTAATAAAGCTCAAGAACGACGACTTTTGCCATACCTCTCAAACATGTTAATCACACTGAAACCCCAAAACTATGGGCAATAACTCATGAAAATGGCCATGAAAGGAAAAAAGGATGACTTTTTGGGCATAGCTCTAAAACATGTAAATCGCCCTGGAACATCAAACTATGAGCAATAGCTCATGAAAACTGCCTCAAATCGAAAGAACGACGACTTTTTGGCCATACCTCTCAAACATACAAATCGCCTTGGAACCCCAAACTATGGGCAATAACTCATGAAAATGGCCCTAAAATGCTAAAAGGACGAATTTTTTTCATAACTCTAAACCATGCAAATCGCCCTAGAACCTCAAAAAATGGGCAATAACTCATGAAAACGGCCATAAAATGCAAAAACAAAGAGTTATCAGGCATACCTCTGAGCCATGTAAATGTCCCTGGAACCCCAAATTGTGGGCAAAACGGCCATAAAACGCAAAAAAGACAAATTTTTGGTCGTACATTTCAAAAAATGTAAATCGCCTTAGAACCCTAAAACTATGGGCAATATCTCACTAAACAGCCATAAAACGCAAAACGACGAGTTTTTGGTCATAACTCTAACACATGTAAATCGCCCTGAAACCCAAAACTGTGGGCAATAACTCATGAAAACGGCAATAAAATGCAAAAAAACAACGAGTTTTTGGTCATACCTCTCAAACTTGTATATCGCCCTGGAACCCTAAAACTATGGACAATAGCTCATGAAAACAGCCATAAAAGGAAAAAACGATGACTTTTTGGGAATACCTCTAAAACATGTAAATGTCCTGGAACCTCAAACCATGGGCAATAGCTCATGAAAACTTCTATAAAACGCAAGAACGACGACTTTTTGGTCATACCTCTCAAACATGTAAATCTACCTGGAACCCCAAAACTATGGGCAATAGCTCATGAAAACGGCCATAAAATGCTAAAAAGACGAATTTTTTTCATAACTCGAAACCATGTAAATCGTCATAGGAGCCAAAACTATTGGCTATAAGTCATGAAAACCGCCATAAACGATGAGTTTTTGGTCATACGTCTAAAACATGTAAATCGCCCTAGAACCCCAAGAAATGGGCAATAACACATGAAAACGGCCATAAAATGCAAAAACAGAGAGTTTTTAGTAATAATCTGAGTCATGTAAATGTCCCTGGAACCCCAAAATTATGGGCAATAGCTCATTAAAACAGCCATAAAAACGCAAAACGACGAGTTTTAGGTCAAAACTCTAACACATGTAAATCGCCCTTTAACCCTAAATAGTGGGCTATAACTCATGAAAAAGGCAATAAAATGCAAAAAACGACGAGTTTTTGGTCATACCTCTCAAACTTGTATATCGCCCTGGAACCCTAAAACTATGGGCAATAGCTCATGAAACGGCCATAAAAGGAAAAAAGGATGACTTTTTGGGCATACCTCTAAAACATGTAAATTGCCTTGGAACATTAAACTGTCGGAAATAGCTCATGAAAACTTCCATAAATCGCAGGAACGACGACTTTTAGTCATACCTCTCAAACATGTAAATCGCCCTAGAACCCCAAACTGTGGACAATAGCTCATGAAAACTGCCATAAATCGCAAGAACGACGACTTTTTGGCCATACCTCTCAAACATATAAATCGCCCTGAACCCCAAAACTATGGGCAATTACTCATGAAAATGGCCATAAAATGCTAAAAGGACGATTTTTTTCATAACACTAAACCATGTAAATCGCCCTAGAACCACAAAAAATGGGCAATAACTCATGAAAACAACCATAAAATGCAAAAACGAAGAGTTTTTAGGCATACCTCTGAGTCATGTAAATCTCCCTGGGACCCAAAAATTGTGGGCAATATCTCATCAAAACGCCATAAAACGCAAAAAGACGACTTTTTGGTCGTACATCTCAAAAATGTAAATCGCCCTAGAACCCCAAAACTATGGGCAATAGCTCATTAAGAGGGCCATAAAACGCAAAACGAGGAGTTCTTGGTCATAACTCTAAAACATGTAAATCGCCCTGGAACCCAAAATTGTGGGCAATAACTCATGAAAACGGCAATAAAATGCAAAAACGACGAGTTTTTGGTCATACCTCTCAAACTTGTATATCGCCCTGGAACCCTAAAACTATGGACATTAGCTCATGAAAACAGCCATAAAAGGAAAAAAACGATGACTTTTTGGGAATACCTCTAAAACATGTAAATTGTCCTGGAACCTCAAACCATGGGCAATAGCTCATGAAAACTTCTATAAAACGCAAGAACGACGACTTTTTGGTCATACCTCTCAAACATGTAAATCTACCTGGAACCTCAAAACTATGGGCAATAGCTCATGAAAACGGCCATAAAATGCTAAAAAGACGAATTTTTTTCATAACTCGAAACCATGTAATCGTCATAGAAGCCAAAACTATTGGCTATAAGTCATGAAAACCGCCATTAAACGATGAGTTTTTGGTCATACCTCTAAAACATGTAAATCACCAGAGAATCCCAAACTGTGGACAATAGCTCATGAAAACTGCCATAAATCGCAAGAACGACGAATTTTTGGTCATACCTCTCAAACATGTAAATCGCCCTGGAACCCCAAAACAATGGGCAATAACTCTTGAAAATGGCCATGAAATGCTAAAAGGACGAATTTGTTTCATAACTCTAAACCATGTAAATAGCCCTAGAACCATAAAAAAGGGCACTAAGTCATGAAAACGGCTAGAAAATGCAAAAACAAAGAGTTTTTAGTCATATCTCCGAGTCATGTAAATCTCCCTGGAAACCCAAAATTGTGGGCAATAGCTCATTAAAATGGCTATAAAATGCAAAAAAGACGACTTTTTGGTCGTACATCTGAAAAATGTAAATCGCCTTAGAACCCCAAAACTATGGGCAATAGCTCATTAAAAGGCCATAAACGCAAAACGACGAGTTTTTGGTCATAACTCTAAAACATGTAAATCGCCCTGGAACCCAAAACTGTGGGCAATAACTCATGAAAAAGGTAATAAAGCTCAAGAACGACGACTTTTTGCCCATACCTCTCAACATGTAAATCACACTGAAACCCCAAAACTATGGGCAATAACTCATGAAAATGGCCATGAAAGGAAAAAAGGATGACTTTTTGGGCATAGCTCTAAAACATGTAAATCGCCCTGGAACATCAAACTATGAGCAATAGCTCATGAAAACTGCCTCAAATCGCAAGAACGACGACTTTTTGGCCATACCTCTCAAACATACAAATCGCCCTGGAACCCCAAACTATGGGCAATAACTCATGAAAATGGCCCTAAAATGCTAAAAGGACGAATTTTTTTCATAACTCTAAACCATGCAAATCGCCCTAGAACCTCAAAAAATGGGCAATAACTCATGAAAACGGCCATAAAATGCAAAAACGAAGAGTTATCAGGCATACCTCTGAGCCATGTAAATGTCCCTGGAACCCCAAAATTGTGGGCAAAACGGCCATAAAACGCAAAAAAAGACAAATTTTTGGTCGTACATCTCAAAAAATGTAAATCTCCTTAGAACCCTAAAACTATGGGCAATATCTCACTAAACAGCCATAAAACGCAAAACGACGAGTTTTTGGTCATAACTCTAACACATGTAAATCGCCCTGGAACCCAAAACTGTGGGCAATAACTCATGAAAACGGCAATAAATGCAAAAAAACAACGAGTTTTTGGTCATACCTCTCAAACTTGTATATCGCCCTGGAACCCTAAAACTATGGACAATAGCTCATGAAAACAGCCATAAAAGGAAAAAACGATGACTTTTTGGGCATACCTCTAAAACATGTAAATTGTCCTGGAACATCAAACCATGGGCAATAGCTCATGAAAACTGCTATAAATCGCAAGAACGACGACTTTTTGGTCATACCTCTCAAACATGTAATCTACCTGGAACCCCAAAACTATGGGCAATAGCTCATGAAAACGGCCATAAAATGCTAAAAAGACGAATTTTTTTCATAACTCGAAACCATGTAAATCGTCCTAGGAGCCAAAACTATTGGCAATAACTCATGAAAACCGCCCATAAAACGATGAGTTTTTGGTCATACCTCTAAAACATGTAAATCGCCCTAGAACCCCAAGAAATGGGCAATAACACATGAAAACGGCCATAAAATGCAAAAACAGAGAGTTTTTAGTAATAATCTGAGTCATGTAAATGTCCCTGGAACCCCAAAATTATGGGCAATAGCTCATTAAAACAGCCATAAAACGCAAAACGACGAGTTTTAGGTCAAAACTCTAACACATGTAAATCGCCCTGGAACCCTAAATAGTGGGCTATAACTCATGAAAAAGGCAATAAAATGCAAAAAACGACGAGTTTTTGGTCATACCTCTCAAACTTGTATATCGCCCTGGACCCTAAACTATGGGCAATAGCTCATGAAACGGCCATAAAAGGAAAAAAGGATGACTTTTTGGGCATACCTCTAAAACATGTAAATTGCCTTGGAACATTAAACTGTCGGAAATAGCTCATGAAAACTTCCATAAATCGCAGGAACGACGACTTTTTAGTCATACCTCTCAAACATGTAAATCGCCCTAGAACCCCAAACTGTGGACAATAGCTCATGAAAACTGCCATAAATCGCAAGAACGACGACTTTTTGGCCATACCTCTCAAACATATAAATCGCCCTGGAACCCCAAAACTATGGGCAATTACTCATGAAAATGGCCATAAAATGCTAAAAGGACGATTTTTTTCATAACACTAAACCATGTAAATCGCCCTAGAACCACAAAAAATGGGCAATAACTCATGAAAACAACCATAAAATGCAAAAACGAAGAGTTTTTAGGCATACCTCTGAGTCATGTAAATCTCCCTGGGGACCCAAAAATTGTGGGCAATATCTCATCAAAACGGCCATAAAACGCAAAAAGACGACTTTTTGGTCGTACATCTCAAAAATGTAAATCGCCCTAGAACCCCAAAACTATGGCAATAGCTCATTAAGAGGGCCATAAAACGCAAAACGAGGAGTTCTTGGTCATAACTCTAAAACATGTAAATCGCCCTGGAACCCAAAATTGTGGGCAATAACTCATGAAAACGGCAATAAAATGCAAAAACGACGAGTTTTTGGTCATACCTCTCAAACTTGTATATCGCCCTGGAACCCTAAAACTATGGACATTAGCTCATGAAAACAGCCATAAAAGGAAAAAAACGATGACTTTTGGGAATACCTCTAAAACATGTAATTGTCCTGGAACCTCAAACCATGGGCAATAGCTCATGAAAACTTCTATAAAACGCAAGAACGACGACTTTTTGGTCATACCTCTCAAACATGTAAATCTACCTGGAACCTCAAAACTATGGGCAATAGCTCATGAAAACGGCCATAAAATGCTAAAAAGACGAATTTTTTTCATAACTCGAAACCATGTAAATCGTCATAGAAGCCAAAACTATTGGCTATAAGTCATGAAAACCGCCATTAAACGATGAGTTTTTGGTCATACCTCTAAAACATGTAAATCACCCGAGAATCCCAAACTGTGGACAATAGCTCATGAAAACTGCCATAAATCGCAAGAACGACGAATTTTTGGTCATACCTCTCAAACAGGTAAATCGCCCTGGAACCCCAAAACAATGGGCAATAACTCTTGAAAATGGCCATGAAATGCTAAAAGGACGAATTTGTTTCATAACTCTAAACCATGTAAATAGCCCTAGAACCATAAAAAAGGGCACTAAGTCATGAAAACGGCTAGAAAATGCAAAAACAAAGAGTTTTTAGTCATATCTCCGAGTCATGTAAATCTCCCTGGAAACCCAAAATTGTGGGCAATAGCTCATTAAAATGGCTATAAAATGCAAAAAAGACGACTTTTTGGTCGTACATCTGAAAATGTAAATCGCCTTAGAACCCCAAAACTATGGGCAATAGCTCATTAAAAGGCCGTAAAACGCAAAACGACGAGTTTTTGGTCATAACTCTAAAACATGTAAATCGCCCTGGAACCCAAAACTGTGGGCAATAACTCATGAAAAAGGTAATAAAACGCAAGAACGACGACTTTTTGCCCATACCTCTCAAACATGTAAATCACACTGAAACCCCAAAACTATGGGCAATAACTCATGAAAATGGCCATGAAAGGAAAAAAGGATGACTTTTTGGGCATAGCTCTAAAACATGTAAATCGCCCTGGAACATCAAACTATGAGCAATAGCTCATGAAAACTGCCATAAATCGCAAGAACGACGACTTTTTGGCCATGCCTCTCAACATACAAATCGCCCTGGAACCCCAAACTATGGGCAATAACTCATGAAAATGGCCCTAAAATGCTAAAAGGACGAATTTTTTTCATAACTCTAAACCATGCAAATCGCCCTAGAACCTCAAAAAATGGGCAATAACTCATGAAAACGGCCATAAAATGCAAAAACGAAGAGTTATCAGGCATACCTCTGAGCCATGTAAATGTCCCTGGAACCCCAAAAATTGTGGGCAAAACAACCATAAAACGCAAAAAAGACAAATTTTTGGTCGTACATCTCAAAAAATGTAAATCTCCTTAGAACCCTAAAACTATGGGCAGTATCTCACTAAACAGCCATAAAACGCAAAACGACGAGTTTTTGGTCATAACTCTAACACATGTAAATCGCCCTGGAACCCAAAACTGTGGGCAATAACTCATGAAAACGGCAATAAAATGCAAAAAACAACGAGTTTTTGGTCATACCTCTCAAACTTGTATATCGCCCTGGAACCCTAAAACTACGGACAATAGCTCATGAAAATGGCCATAAAAGGAAAAAAGGATGACTTTTTGGGCATACCTCTAAAACATGTAAATTGCCCTAGAACATCAAACTGTGGGCAATAGCTCATGAAAACTGCCATAAATCGCAAGAACGACGACTTTTTGGTCATACCTCTCAAACATGTAAATCGCCCTAGAACCCCAAACTGTGGACAATAGCTCATGAAAACTGCCATAAATCGCAAGAACGACGACTTTTGGCCATACCTCTCAAACATATAAATCGCCCTGGAATCCCAAAACTATGGGCAATAACTCATGAAAATGGCCATAAAATGCTAAAAGGACGAATATTTTTCATAACTCTAAACCATGTAAATCGCCCTAGAACCCCAAAAAATGGGCAATAACACATGAAAACGGCCATAAAATGCAAAAACAGAGAGTTTTTAGTAATAATCTGAGTCATGTAAATGTCCCTGGAACCCAAAATTATGGGCAATAGCTCATTAAAACAGCCATAAAACGCAAAACGACGAGTTTTAGGTCAAAACTCTAACAAATGTAATCGCCCTGGAACCCTAAATAGTGGGCTATAACTCATGAAAAAGGCAATAAAATGCAAAAAACGACGAGTTTTTGGTCATACCTCTCAAACTTGTATATCGCCCTGGAACCCTAAAAACTATGGGCAATAGCTCATGAAAACGGCCATAAAAGGAAAAAAGGATGACTTTTTGGGCATACCTCTAAAACATGTAAATTGCCTTGGAACATTAAACTGTGGGCAATAGCTCATGAAAACTTCCATAAATCGCACGAACGACGACTTTTTAGTCATACCTCTCAAACATGTAAATCGCCCTAGAACCCCAAACTGTGGACAATAGCTCATGAAAACTGCCATAAATCGCAAGAACGACGACTTTTTGGCCATACCTCTCAAACATATAATTGCCCTGGAACCCCAAAACTATGGGCAATTACTCATGAAAATGGCCATAAAATGCTAAAAGGACGATTTTTTTCATAACACTAAACCATGTAAATCGCCCTAGAACCACAAAAAATGGGCAATAACTCATGAAAATAGCCATAAAATGCAAAAACGAAGAGTTTTTAGGCATACCTCTGAGTCATGTAAATCTCCCTGGGACCCTAAAATTGTGGGCAATAGCTCATCAAAACGGCCATAAAACGCAAAAAGACGACTTTTTGGTCGTACATCTCAAAAATGTAAATCGCCCTAGAACCCAAAACTATGGGCAATAGCTCATTAAAACGGCCATAAAACGCAAAACGACGAGTTCTTGGTCATAACTCTAAAACATGTAAATCGCCCTGGAACCCAAAATTGTGGGCAATAATTCATGAAAACGGCAATAAAATGCAAAAACGACGAGTTTTTGGTCATACCTCTCAACTTGTATATCGCCCTGGAACCCTAAAACTATGGACACTAGCTCATGAAAACAGCCATAAAAGGAAAAAACGATGACTTTTGGGAATACCTCTAAAACATGTAAATTGTCCTGGAACCTCAAACCATGGGCAATAGCTCATGAAAACTTCTATAAAACGCAAGAACGACGACTTTTTGGTCATACCTCTCAAACATGTAAATCTACCTGGAACCCCAAAACTATGGCAATAGCTCATGAAAACGGCCATAAAATGCTAAAAGACGAATTTTTTTCATAACTCGAAACCATGTAAATCGTCATAGAAGCCAAAACTATTGGCTATAAGCCATGAAAACCGCCATAAAATGATGAGTTTTTGGTCATACCTCTAAAACATGTAAATCACCCTAGAATCCCAAACTGTGGACAATAGCTCATGAAAACGGTCATAAATCGCAAGAACGATTAATTTTTGGTCATACCTCTCAAACAGGTAAATCGCCCTAGAACCCAAAAACAATGGGCAATAACTCTTGAAAATGGCCATAAAATGCTAAAAGGACGAATTAGTTTCATAACTCTAAACCATGTAAATAGCCCTAGAACCATAAAAAAGGGCACTAAGTCATGAAAACGGCTAGAAAATGCAAAAACAAAGAGTTTTTAGTCATATCTCTGAGTCATGTAAATCTCCCTGGCAACCCAAAATTGTGGGCAATAGCTCATTAAAATGGCTATAAAATGCAAAAAAGACGACTTTT